>OY728131.1:1585336495-1586586495 GCA_963277665.1 Viscum album
TCTTTGTGGATTGGGTTGTTCTTGGGCTCGGTGTTGGAGCTGAACGGAAATTGGTGACATAGGTATATGTATGGGCATATACCTAATCAATACTGGATGTTACTTCGTGATTGTATCCTTCATGTGGTTTATCCTTTGTGGATTTCGGGAGACCTTCGAGGGTCTCGGGGTACCTACTGAGTATCTTATACTCACCCCTGCACGGGCTATGCCCGCACTTCGTTGTGTTGGTTGCAGACGACGGACAGCGCTGACTGCGGTTGAGGCTTTCGGAGTAGGTCGGTACCCGGAGGAGGACCACTGAGCGGGACGTGCTCGGAGCGGACAGTTGGACCCGAGGAGTTGTGGAGCTATCTGTACCTACCCTTCAGGTAGGATCCGTGGTGGACGATCCAGGAGCTGAGCCATCTGTACCTACCCTTCAGGTAGGAATCGAGGAGAACGTCCCAGGAGCCGCTTGTACTTTCAGTTGCTGTTTTCCCTTTCGAGTTGTACTTTACTTTACAGTTGGGCTTGTATTTCCGGCCCCTTTACTTCAGCACAGTTGTTCTAGTTTTGTGTACTGCTTTACTTCCACTTGTTACTCTGAGGTGCTTGTTTACTTTATTAAGGCAATGCCTTCCCTTTTTACTGGGATTTTACGCCTTGGTGCTAGTCGCCAGCCCCTGGACTATGGAAGGCGGGCTTGGGGTAGTCACGGCTCGGGCCTCGAGGGAGGGTCGTGACATGTGTACCCTGTAATTCAGTTGATATTCTAGTTTCTCTTAGTTCATGAAGGTTCTGAATTCCTTGTTTGGAATTTTTTAGTCTTAAGTGAGCATTATAAAATTGACTACTCTAATGTAGATGACAAAATTCTTCATTCCCAATCACCCCAACTCATAATTATTACCATAAAAAATTTGTGGTCTGATAGGATTATGGTTTTCAATAGAACCAGCATTCATACATTCCATTTCCTAAGAAAATAATTTTACACAAGACATAT
The DNA here is from genome assembly GCA_963277665.1 of Viscum album. Lineage (NCBI taxonomy): Eukaryota > Viridiplantae > Streptophyta > Magnoliopsida > Santalales > Viscaceae > Viscum > Viscum album. Next base: position 1,585,337,484 of record OY728131.1, read on the forward strand.
TAAAAGTAAAAGTTTATAAACAAAGATAAAAATATTGAATCAAAACATGAACAAGAATAGTTGATCATAAAAAATTAGAACAAGGAAAACCTGAGAGAGAAAACATTTATGTGATTATATGTACTTTAAATACCTTTCTTTAATACCTATTTTAGTATCAAAATAGTATATGTAGATTCTCAATTACAAGAGTGGTGAATTTTAATTTTACAAACATTCACTTTTAACCTTGAGGAAATGTATATTTAATATAGATAAACAGGGTAAATTCACAAACCCCCTTTTGTTATTAACTAAGAAATAATCTTTCATAGGGTCCAAAATATAGATCTGGGAAAGAAAATTAAGAATGATTTACGTAGAGAAAGATTATACTTCCAAGAGTATAGAATTTTATTTATATGAGTATGTACAATATGAGAAACTATAATAAAGTTTTACTTTAATTATTTAACAAAATACAGTAGAAACAAAACTTGAAACAATAATCATGTAAACAAGTAGGATGTATTTTAACCTAAAGATTAGGGTATCCTACAACCTAGGATAAAGGTCACTTTATTTATACATTCAAGAAAGTTTGTCTTACACAAATCTAGTTATGCCCTCAATAAGAATATTGGAGTTTGTCTTGCTATACCCACAAGCCATCAAATATTAAAGTTTTTGTCACCTCTGTCTTTATATCCCTAGAATCCCTCAGTTGTAATCAGTAACAATCAGAGCCTCAAAAGCAAGATAAACAAGTTATTCACTATTGAATAAGATGTGTTTAAAATGGACAATGAAAGAGAGTCTTTATCTTTCTCTAGAAATCCCTTCCTATAATGTAATCTATAGGATCATCAGTAGATATGTGAATGGTGTGCTCATTAAAATGAGCTCCTATATATAGTAAAAACAAAATTGGTTGGCTCCCTCCTCTAATAGTCATATTTTTTCAAGAATCTCAGATTGACCTGTATATGTGTCACTCAAACAAAGATTAGTTAGAAATAAATTTTAAAACATCGTTTTAAATAGGAAAATCTTGGGAAGTATTATCATTCCTACGAATTGATAAAATATTAAGAAAATAAAGTAGCATCTCAAAAACTAATGAATCTGAGTCTAAGGAAAAATAAAAAATAGTGTAAAAAATAATAAATACTCATTTTCTATAAATATTGATATTATAATTCTTTTATTAAAAGAATTCAATGTCTAAATTCTGTGGAATTCTGAGTTTGAATTTGGTGGAATTAGGTATTTGAATTTCAGAGAATCTTGAGTCTGAATTTCAGTGTATTGAGAGTTAGAATTTCAAAGAATTTAGAGTCTAAATTATATAGAATTCAGAGTATGAATTCTAAAGAATTTGGATTCTTAATTTCAGAGAATATGTAGTTTTAATTTCATTGAATTAAGAGTGTGAATTTCAATGATTCCAAATTCAAAATTTTATAGAATTAGCAATCTAAATTTCAAGGAATTATGAGTAAGAATTTCAGAGAATTTGAAGCCCGAATTTCATAGAATTAGGAGTCTAAAAACCGAAGGACTCCATATCCAAGATTCTATGTTTTTAGACAAGGATCCAAATTTTTGACATAGTAATAAAATTAGACTTGGTTATGAGAGGAACATGAATGAGTCATTTAAAAACAAGATAATGATAATACATTTCTTATAGAAAGTAAATTTTCCATATGAAAATAAATATTAGAGAAAGACAATTTTCCTTAAGAAAGTGTATTTGTGATTTTAAAAACATAGAGGCATGTAAAAGTTATAAATAACCCTTATTGACTCAACAATTCCACCAACTAAAAATATTATAACATCACTTTTGTGTATATAAGACCTGATATCTCTGCGATGTGATGTTATTCATTTTTCATATCTATTTCGTACTCATGAGTTTAAATATTCATATAAAGAATATAAATTATTTTTATATCAATATTAGTATTATGTAGATTATATAACCATGATCATGATATAATTACCATAATTAATTTAAAGAAAACATATATGAAAAAATAAATCAGTTTGTACCAAAAATAATGATAATAATGAAGAATTTTTAACAAGACAGAGATAAGATAATAAAATGGATCATATATGATATTATTTAAATTTATAAAAAATTTATATGCTTGTGTAATTAATATAAATTTATTATACTTTTTTTAAAAAAATATTTTCAAGGAAATTCAAAATGTAGGTAAGGGATTTGGTCTCAATTTCTACTCTATTTATAAATATTTGGTGTTATTCAACTATTTATTTTTATGACATATATATAATATACATTTTATGTATTTAACATCAATATAAATTTTTTCATTTTGATTAAAAATTAAATTCAGGTTTATAAATTCACTTGGTCACAATTTAAAAGTTACAAAAGTAAGAAGTATTTTTTTACAACATAACTTTTATAGGATTGAAAATGTTTTTCATTAATGAAATCATGTAACATGTATTTAATAAATTTAATATATTTTCTGATCATATGGATTTTTAAGGAGTTCCCATGTTTTATTCCATATTATCGACATATTTTAACTAAAATCAATCAATGAAATATTTTAATGACAAACATATGTTATCTCCATTCTGATCTATTATATTTTTCTTCCAAGTCAATATATTTTATTAAAATTGTTTTAAAAAAGTTATTTTATTTACCAAAATTATTTATCATAGATTTTTTTTAAATTGTTTTATTAACGTTTTGAAATGAATCATTATAATTTTTTCCAAAATGGTTATTTTTTATTTCATTACATATTTTGAAAAGGAATGCTTGATTTTAATGTATATAGTGTTAATGTAATTTCCCTCTACCCTAACTCTTTTATGATCATTTATAATCCTCTATAAATAATCAATTTTTTTATAAAAAATCATATTTAATGATATATTTTTTCATATTTCCATTCTATTTTAATTAATTATCTAAAAATACATGAATTTATTTTGAAAACCTATATTTTTATGAATATATAATCATATTTTAGCTCTTATAAATTTTATGGATATTAAAATTCAATTAAATCATTCTATTTCTTATGATCATATTTCATTGGGATTTACATTTCTCATAAATATATATATTCATTGGATCATTTATATTTTTATTTCAAAAATTGTATACAATTTATACATATAGTGTTTTACTATGAACTTTATTTGTTTTACTACGAAAATATTGATATATTGTATCCTTTAATCAAGAGAATTATTTATTGATAATACATATTACTTCTAAATTAAATTATTCATTAAATATATGATGAATGAATTGGAAATTCAGTGATGGGTGGGGAACATTTATATATATCCCCTTGATGAATTTATAGGTTTCATGAGACAAATGACTTGTAAAAACTTAGTAAATAGGTTTTTGGTGTATACCTAATGATGAATTATATTGTTTTTGCATAAGGACATGGTAATAATGATATCATGATGTCTGAAATCATGATTTCAAACATTATGAATTTTGTTCATTGATAATGTAGTTAATATTATTAATGATGTTACTTCATTAATATTATCCATGGATGCATTTAATTCTCATGTTATTGATTAAAGGCCATTTACTTTCAGTTATTTTACTTTCCATATTGATTAGGCACTATTTATTAATGATAGATTCCACTATATGAAACCCTTATTGAGCATCTAATGTGAAATTTTAATTGGTTTCCTTTCCATGTGTTTTGAATATTGATATTAATTACTATATTAAGGATATGGTAATGCTTCATATTCTATGATAGTTTATATTACCAATGAAATATGGGAATCATTTATGTATTTGATTCATCAGGACTACTAAACTGGTTGATCCTTGGTTGTGTGATCCCTTGTGCAATTTTTTAATGTAATAAAGTATACGCTAGATCTAGGTTAATAGATTTGGGTTTCTTATAGTTGGAATCAATATAGGTTTAGATGAAACCTTGGGAACTACTTTTTAAATAAATATGTCTGAACTAAAAATTATTATAATACATTATATTATTTCAGAATATTAATGATTTTAGTGTTTTCTATTTTATGGATAAATACTCATAGTGATTATGATATAAATTAGTATGTGTGGTTATTTAGTGATGGTACCTAAATGCAGAAAGGAAATAAACACCTATAGAAATTTTGGGGCCTACCCTACTAAGCAATTTGATACAACTTGTGTTAGATCTGAGTAGATCATGGCTAGATTAGTGTACCTAAATCAGATTATGATAAAAAAACATGCATGTATAGAGAAACCTATCATTTTACAACATTATTCACCAATGTATGATCATTTAATGTGAAATAAGCCTCCATATTTTAATAGAAAAACTTATTTATTGGTAGTTGAACAATGTATTATGTCCATCAAGAATACATTATTTGATATGGGAAGTTAAATTTGATATTGAAAATCAATCAGTGATAGTATATTATTGTAATGATAAACCAGAACTCCCAATGAAAATTGATTCCATAGTATGGGTTTTACTACCTATTTTTGAGGTATATTTATCTAATATGGATTTGGAGAAACTCACCATTAATTATATTCTAATGGTACAAGAGTTTATTGATTTCTATCTAGAATAATTTTCAAGTATTACACCAAATTGTAGAGTTTGGTCTTTAATTAAACTAATGCATGATGAAAAAACTATTTCAAAGAATACATATAGAATGTCCATGATAGAATTGTAGGAATTTAATAAGACACTCTAAGAGAATCAAGATAAAGGATTCATTAAAACTTGTGCTTCACCATTGTGTGAACCTATTATTTTTGTTAGTAATAAATATCGGGAAATGATTCTTTTCTTGGTTATCCATAACATAACAAAATCCCTATTAAAAATAAGTATCTTCTACTATAAATCAGTTATATGTTTTATCACTTCTGAGAAGATCATTATTTTCCCATGAGTAATCTTCAATCTAGATATCATCATCTAAGGGTATAGAGTGATAGTAGAAAAACGAGAGACTTTTAAACCGTATATGGTCATTATAAATTTATTGTAATACATTTGGACATACCAATTCTCATTTTATCTTTATAGATTTTATAAACAATTTGTTTTGAAATTGTATAGATCTTTTTCTTGTTGTATTTATTCCTGATATTCTTAAATATTCCAAAATCCAAGATTATAATAAAGAAAACATTAGAATTTTGATAATAAAATGAATAGTGATAAACCATATGATTCATTTAATACATTTTAATTTTGTCTATAAAAAGTAGAATTATTATTTCATTTAATTTAGTATGAGTATATATCAGTAAATCCATCAAATATGGATGTTATTTAGTAGTGGAAAAGACCATCCATGGTAACTGAGATCTATAGTTTTCTTTGAATGGTTGGATAATACAAACTCTTTATGAGATATTTCTAATTAATATCAAATCCACTCACCATGTTGACTAGAAAGGGGTTTATGTTCTTATAGACTTATGAGTGTGAGGATAATATTGATGAAATAAAGGTAAGGTTGGTTAGTGCACCTATTATTACACTACTCTAAAATGGAGAAAGTTTTGAGATATATAGTGATTCATAAATTATGGGACTAGGGTGTATTATCAAGAATAATTTTATAGTGATAGATTATGCATCTATCCAAATTAAAATTCTTGAAAAAAATTACCTAATTAAAAAATTTGAGATGGAAGTGGAAATTTTGTCATTGAAGATATAAGGGATTTATTTTTATTGGTAAAGGTATATTAAATATACTAATCAAAGATGTATAAATTATATAGTTATATATATATTGTTGAATATTCACTAAATAAAATGTTTAGATTTGATCAATTATTATGACTGTACAAAACATTACCACCAGGTGTTGGATAAAAAGGTGTACAATTCTCTTTGTTGGAAAGACGTTCATAGTTTTTCCATGATGATGATAGAATAAAATCCTATATTTATGGATTTAAAAAAGTTATATATTCTAATCATAGTAAAATTTGGCTGATCATATCTTTCCCAGATAAATATTCAACCACACATCAATGAGAGGATTAAAAGGCGCATAAGGAAAAATTTGAATTAAAAAAGAATATGAGGAATGTTTCTAAGTTCAACCACGATCGTGATAGAATTACATGGCATAAAAACAAAGTATGTGATCTATTGAAACTATTCATGAAGATGGAGTTGTTGGATTATTAACAAAATTCATCATTCACTATTCATCCTTGAAGTATAAAGATATATATAGACTTGAAAGAGTAACTCTTGTAGGATAACATGAAAAGGGATATTGTAGAGTATGTATCCTGATGATTGATGTATCAGGAAGTTATTGTTAAGAGAAATACCTCGAAGATTATTTTATAACCCTAACAAATAACTATATGTAAATGGGGAAACATTACCATGGATTTCTTTATTTAACAACCCAAATCATTTATAGGGCGTAATACTATTTTTATTATAGTCGATATTCTTATGAAATAAGTGTATTTAGCACTATTATAAATGATTTATCTCTTGAAAAAATTTATAAATTATATATTAACATATATTTGAGGTTTAAAGGAGTAATAATATCAATTTTATTTTATTAGGATCCATTTTTACCTCAATGTTCTAGATAATCCTTTAATAGGCTCGGGATAAACAGTTGAGCTTGAGTACTGCATATCATCATCCAATAGATGGTTTGTCTAAGACAATAATTAAAACTCTAAAATTCATGTTGATATCATCCCTTGATTATTTAAAAAGTAATTGGGATAAACATATTAATTTTCTAAAATTGATTTAAAATAATTTCTTTCAATCAAACATTCATATGGATCCTTTTGAATTAATTTATGGAAGGAAGTTCATAAATCTAATGTATTGGGATAAATATGGTTAAATATAGATATTGGTATGTGATTTAGCTAATATAATTAAATATAAGATTAGATCCTTTTAATATCACATAAGGGAAGATAAAATTGGTCAGAAAATTATGCTAACTGTTAGGTAGTTGATCTAGAGTTCAGTGTTTGTGAAAAATTATTTTGATAAATAGCTCCTTGGAAGAAGGTTATGATATTTAAAAAGAAGGGTACTCATATTTATAGATATATTTTTCCCCTTGAATTTATTAATCATATTGGTATTGTAGCTCATCATTTGGATTTTCCAACAAATATCTCTCAGGTTCGTAATGTGTTTCATTATCTCTATTGAGGAGGTACATACATGATCCATAACATGTACTAAACACAAATTTCATCCCATTGGAGAATGATGTATATTATCATGAACAAATGGTGGATATTTTTTATCTGGGAGAGATATAACTACAAAATATGATTACTCACCCTGTCAATGTCTTTTAGCTAAATAATAAAATTGATGAAGTTATGTGGGAACTTATGGATTTGATGTGGTAGAATTATAAGGAACCTAACTTAAACATTTCATAATCATGAGATTTTTTGAAAATAAATAATTCTATTACATTAGAGGATCTTTACAGTCTCCAGATTAAAGATTTAGGACAACACCAATACCAAATAATATTACATCATAAATTTGAATCGTTCAATTATTATCCAATTTTCACAAAAAACAGACAATGAAGATATAAATAGTTTTATTTTCATGACACTTTATCACAATTGTTATCTTGAAATAATCTGTTTCTTTAATAGTCCTTAAAACACTATTAAAATTCATTTTAAAGCATCATAAGATCTCAATAATCTTAGTTAGGGACCTATAAAAATAAATAATTAATCTTTTTATTCCTATAATAATTATAATAATTTTTATTTTTCAAGTAAAATTTGGGTTAATAAAAATAAAAACTTTGTTACCCAATAAATAAATTTTTCTTGCCAAATAATTTCATGAAACATTTCATTATAACTTTTACTGAAAAAAATAAAACTCACAAAGGTTTAATTAAAATCATGAAAAAAAAATTAATTTTTCAAGAATTAATACATTTCACCCCTCAAATGTAAAAAAGTAATTTATGTTAAACATTAAATCTTTATCATATCTTGTCAAATCATGATATTTTTGTAAAAAGAAATAACACACATAAATAAATCATGTGGGTGATATGCGAATCCATTTTAATATCACTCACACAATCACTCTTAAAAATTAAATTACCTTTATTGTTATAAATAGATTAACCTTCATGGATACAATTAGAATAACCTTCACGATTACAAATGGAATAACCTTCACAGTTACAAATGTAATAACCTTCATGATAAATTCCAACCTAATTAGTTAACTATAATAATTTAACCAATTTGGTAGAGAGATCTAATGGGATAACCCATCATCATTATTTAACATAACCACCCATTTTGATAAATAATACATAATAACCATAACATATTATATGATATCTTGCATCATAGAAACATTTTTTTCCTATAGGAAATCATTTTTAAATATTGATATATTTCATTCTTTTAAAACATAATTTTCCAAAAGAAATTTCCAAAAATTGAAAATGAGGATTTTTATTTGAAAAAAACATGGATGATATATTGGAAATTAAAAATAAAATAGTGGTTGTGGTAGTGAGAAATTTCACTGACTTCGTATACATTAAAATAAAACATCATCTTGGGCTTTGGTAAAGATAGTCGATACATTCTTTTAAAATATTCCTTTTGAAATAAATTTTAAGAAATTAAAAAAATTACATAATGTTTTATGTATAATTAATTTCTTTTTAAAAAATATGTCCATACAATTATTTTATGAATATGGACATGTATAAGATATATTTAGTAAATAAATCTACAAAATTTTAAATTGAGGGTTTCAATGTAAAGTGTCTATTAACTTGAGCGTGTATCCTAATGTAAATTCTTTATTATCCTATATAATAAAATTAATTTAATTATTTAATTTAATAAAAACCTTTTAATGATTAATATTCATTTTACTTTCATTTTATAATCAATTACTTACACAATTATCTTTTTTTATGTTTTGGCGGTATTTAGCACATATGGATAAAATGAATTCAGTTGATTGTATATAGTTAGTAAAAATTATTAAATCATATTTAGAATAGTAACATTGAATTAAAAAAAATAATATTAACAAAAAAAGTATACATATAGAACAATTTATGAATGAAGATTATGAGAAATGAACTATGTTCTAAACATAGAGACAACAGGTCGAACGTATACATGTTTAACATTTCCATTTTCAACCATCATGATACAAAGAATTTATGTATTATTTTACATTTAAGTCATAATTATTATATGATAAATATAATTTAATTAAATTAGATAAACTTTATATATCATTTAATTTTTTGTGGTGATGAGAAACGAATCACATCACCTTAGGGAGGTGGTTGTCCACTCATACGCGTGAAGGATTGTATAATTTTTCAAATAATGGAAAGTTAAAATTTAAGATGATTTATTAAAATGGTAACATGATAATTATGAAATTAATATCAAATATATAAATTAATTATTTCATTATATCCAAAACTGAGATCTAGTGATTGGAAACGAATTACATCAGTTTGAGAGGTGGTAATCATCTATACACATGAATGATAATTTTGATTCTTATTTGATGGAAAAAGATATGGAAATGTGTTATTACATTAACATGATATAAAATAAGAATATGGGATATAACAATGTTATTTTATCATCATGTTTAAAGAATATTTGAAGGAGGTGGAAGAATAAAAAAACTAAAATAGTATGCTAAAAGATATGCCTCTTCTTCAAACAATCTACTTTGTTTTACACCTTAATATTGTTATTATGACAAAAAAGGACCCCATAATGATATAATGGATTATAAGAAGGTATTATATTATATATTGTCTAATCTGAAAATCATTTTAGGTGTGATTAAAATTGGATATGAGGTTCCCTTTTATAAGAGAGGGCAGTGGAACTCTTGTAAATACTGAATGTATTAAATTAATATTGGTTTATTTTATTGTAATAATTGATACAAAATGATATATTTTAAAAATATGAAGACTATGTGTATAAATACTCTCATAAAATATTGTTTTACAACCCATCCCAGTGGGGCCCGTACCACGACTCCCCATGCCCGCCTCCAATTGCCCAGGGGTTGGTGACTTGCACCAAGTAGAAATATCACTAACATGGGAGGCATTTACTAAGTACCTGTAAGCGCAAACACATCTCCAAGACAACAAATGATGAAATTTAAAACCCACTAAAGAAAAAAAATGCATTCATATAACAAAAACCAACCAAAAGAGTATAATGCATGTAAGGTGTGGAAAATAAAACTAGGCCACATTACAAGCCCACAAAAAATAGGACAGTCTATGAACTAAAAAGTCCAACCTGTAAGCACAATGAGGTAACGAGTCAGCTTCTTGTAGTTTTTTGAACACCTCAGTTTGTAGGGAGCACAGAAAGCTAGGTCTGATCTGGTTCCTCCTTAGACTCCGTCAAAAGGCCACTCATCTACAAAAAACATGAAAAATGAGGGCAATGACCGTACAGGGGTGAGTATAACAATACTTAGTCAGGGACCCCAAAAACCCCAAATCAATAAACAATTTAAACATTCAGTCATCTCTACAAATTATATGACTACTAAACATATAATATGAGAAACATAATCTGGATACACTCAAAACTGAGACATGTAGTCTAGAGACAATTCACACAACTGCATACCCCCACTAGGGATTCAGTTCGATGGTTTCACTAAGAACATGTTTGGGAGAACTCACTCTAGGATTATGATAACTCTGATAACGTCCGTCTAAGAAATACACTTTGTTGGGAAAATCCATGTAAAGTATATACTCTCATTCTAGAAGAACACACTCATGAGTGTGGAATTATTATGATTCATAGATGAGGATCACCGCCAGGGCCTTGGTGGATACCGTGACTCATCTAGATTCACCTACTAAGTAGGGGATCAGCATCTTATAGGAGTGGTTACATCGATACCTAAATCTACCTTAGGTCAAGAATGGATAAAGTTTCTTTCTCTAAGCCTCTCATTGGGAAACCTGACTCTATCTCGGAATTTCCTGCTTAAAGAATCATACTCTTGTTGATGGAAATGATACTCTACCTTCAGGGGGACGAGAAAAAAGGGGCACTAACGCAAATGAAAAATTTCCAAGATACAGTGGAAAAGAGTATTAGGTCATGTTATAGTATATACATGTTGTGTATCTCAACTCTAGAAACTACATGTGTGAACTGTCCCAAGTTATAAGAACATTCCATGTATAAATGTAAGTACATGGCATGTAGTACGGACCACACAAAGTGTCCAAGTAACCGGGTTCCCCTAGAGTACACGGCTGTGTGCCCGTACAATGTTTAAACCTATGCATGCCATCCTGTGTAACCAGCATACAACTTAGCCATTGCAATTGGCCTTGTCTAGATGTGTGGTGGTGTACATGACCATGTATTGACCCCATGTCTATGTGTCTTCCAAGATATACATTGAGTATGTGTATAGACCCACATGCCATGTGACCACGGTCACACGAAGTGTTAAAGCTTCTTGTCACCCAGAAATCTTGTCGTCATTCAGTGGGGTCCACATGTCGTGTCTCCCTGGAGGCACTATGTGTTCTTCATCATGTGTCACATGAAAACCCTATCCACCTCCACCCATACCACATGTCATGTTCTTCGGGATACATGAGATGTGTTCTGGAAAAATCTAGAAACGCGATCCTGCTTCTTCGTGCCTTGATGTTGCTATGATCTTCAATCGGACGATCTGTTTGCCACGAAACATGAATGATAAGGTCACACCAATGTCCCGAAGTTGTATACATTAGTTTATGGCCTCAAATCGGCCCATAAAATGTGTATCAATCCACCCGTATGAAGAAATCTCGAAGAATAGTCTCTAAATATCTGAGCTGATTCGTCATCTTCCATCATCGTTGCACCTCTAATAGTTGTCATGATGTCGAGTCTCCAATATGGGATCATTTCATTGAGAATCAGATGTGCAACGATTCATTTTTCATAACCCCGTGATGAATGTAAAAAACGTGGGGTTAAAAGGGAGGAAGAAATCAATAAAAAAGGAGGAACTCACCTCCGTTGTCATTCATCATGACATCAATCCACTCCTATTAATAGGTATAAGAATAGAATAAAAAAAAATTCAAAAATTACCATAAAATCAATCCCTGAATTAAAAAACCCAAAAGAAAAGGAAATTAACACCCTCCCACTATAACGTATGATCTACGGATCAACCTGTTCATGGGTTTATCTGTGTTTATTGTTTAATAAAATAACAGAGAAGAAATAAATAAAAGTAACAAACCCCTACCATGATTCAGTTGAAAAAGGATCTATTTGTCTTGTTCTTTGGCGAGGTTTTTTGAATCTGAGATGCGTCGATCGATCACGTTGTCATCATCTACCAATAGGTTCTCTTATAAAGCTCTAATGGAAAAATATAAATTTTCAAGGTTATGTGTCTAACCCTTCCATATTTCCATAAGCATGTATATAAATGGGAGTAATTATGTCTATGCGAAAAAAGGTAACATTTAAAATAAATTAATTTCCAATTTATTTTATTTCCATTAAAAATTCAAAAAAAAATATTTTTCATCCAACCCGCACAAGTCGATGTTAGGCCCTAGCTAATGTAAAGTCGCTTCACTAAACCCAATGGTGCCCTCAGATATCTAATCTTTTCACCCATTTAAATTTTATTAATAATTTTTATGAAAACTACTCGTGCATGATGTTTAAAAGATTAATTTATTCCAAACATTTATTCTAGGCACTCCAATCCTCGGAATGACACACTGTCGATAAGCCCAGTCTTGTAATAATTCCATATAATATTTAAAAATAATACATGGAATATATGAGACATTACATTCTCCCCTCCATAGGGATTTAAGTCTAGGGAAGCCAAAACAAAAGTCTACTCAAAATGATGTGGGTATAGGGCATGGATTTGAGCCTCCTGCACCCACATTCTATCTTGAATATCTCCATGCTGCCACCATATGCGCACCAAGGGAATCAATCACCCATGAAAGATCATCTCCTACTGATCCTCAATCTCCATTTGGTACTCAGCAAAGTTCACTCCATCCTCGTTTTCTAGCTTGCCCCAGTTGATGACATGTTACGAGTCTTGCATGTACCTGCTCAGCTGTGACACATGGAATACATCATGTACCTGGTGCAACTGTTGTGGTATAGCTAAGTGGAATGCCACCACACCAACTCTGTGCAGTGTTTGAAAATGGTCGATGAACCTCAGACACAACTTTCCACCTCGGCCAAATCTATGAAACCCTTGTCGAGGTGAGAAACTAAGAAAGACATGGCCCCCCTCCTCGAACTTCAGAGGTCTCTATTATCTATCAGCACAAGAATTTTACCGGCTCTGAGTAGTCTTCATCTTCACTTGGATGATCTGCAAATTTTCGGTGGTAGCTCTCACAAGCACTAGACCCATAAGTGCTGAATCTCCAGTGTTGGTCCCATAAATCAGTGACCTGAAGGGTCTCCCAAATAAATCCTTGAATGATGTCATACCAAAGGTGGAGTGGTTGCTATTGTTTTATGAAAACTCCACTAGTGGTAGGTGGTCCGACTAAGTGAGACCAAAGCCTAGGATATAGGCCTACAACATATCCTCCAAAATCAAAATGGTCCTCTCTATCTTAACATCTATCTAGGGATGGAATGTTATTATCAAGCATATCTAAGTCCTTAAATACACTTGCAATCCCTTCCACAATCGGGATTTGAAGCGGGCATCTCAATCTGAGACTATTGTATAAGGGACACCATGAAGACGAACTATCTTCTACAGGTAGTGGTATCGCATGATTTATATGGAACTCTGCTCCCTGATATCTAGGAAGTGGGTAGACTTCGTGAGCCGATCAACTATCACCCAGATTGAATTATGCCCCCTGGAAGTTCATGGTAAGCCCATCGTGAAGTCCATTGATATTCAATCCCACTACCATTTTGGCACTTCTAAGGGATGAGCTAACCCTTTTAGAAGCTGGTGCTTAGCCTTCACTTGCTGGCACTATAGGCATCGAGAAATAATCCCTACTATTGCCCTCTTCATTCCTAACCACCAGAACTATCGTCTAAGATCTTGGTCAATATTTTCTACTCCAGGATGTACCATTAGTGGGATGTATAAATCCTCTTCCTAACCTCCTCCTAAAATGCCACTAGTACAACAGTTCATTATATGAAATGAACTACATGCTCCCCACCTTGTGAATATCCATCCTGGTCATGTCTCATGGATAAATAAGCTCATGAAACATCAGAGTCGACATCCCCAAGTTATGCCTTTCTAACTCACTGTAAGAGTGGAAGTGTGAAAACCATCGACTAAATGTAAGTTTCATCCTCCCTATCCATGAAGGATAACTGTAATGAGGCCAACTGTTCTATCGCCTCACTCAACAATTGTGATCAGGATCTCCAGCTAAGAGCATCTACCACCTTGTTCCCCTTCCCATGAGTATATTTGATCGCGAAATCATATTCCTGGAGGAACTATATCCAACGTCTCTATCTCAGATTCTGATCCTTCTACGAGGAGATGTAGCTGAGGCTCTTGTGGTCACAGTATATGATAAACCACTCACCCAAAAGGTAGTGTTTCCACATCTTAAATGAATAGAATACCACTACCAACTCGAGATCCTAGGACGAATAGTTCTTCTCATGTGGCCAATTATAGAATAAACCATAATTAATCATTGCATGTATCTTATTCTAGACACAACCAAGTCAAGTGCCCGATACGTCACAGAAAACTACATCCTCGACACCCTCCTCTGGAAATCTCAAAATCGGGGTGCTCATAAAACTCTGTCTCAACTGATCAAAAGACTGTTGGCACTTCTCTATCCACAAGATGGGTTTCCCTTCCCTAGTTAAGACTTTCATCAAGGATGATATCTTGGGGAAATCAAGAATGAATCTCTGGTAATATCCTTCCAACCCAAGGAATCTTCACACTTATGAAACGCTCTAATGTGGATCCCATGCTAACACTGCCTCCACCTTGGCCGGGTCCACAGCTACTCCATCTGCTGAAATAACATGTCCAAGAAAGTTCACCTCCTTAATCCAGAACTAGAACTTCAAGAGCTTCCCATAAATTTGATGCACTTAGAGTTTATCAAGAACCATCTGTAGCTGTCTCATGTGATACTCATCTGACACTGAGAACACAAGGATGTCATCGATAAAGACCACTACGAACCGGTCTATGTATAACTGGAAGAGCTGGTTCATAATAACCATGAACACTGTGGGGGAATATGTCACACTAAAAGACGTCACCATGTACTCATAGTGACTATTGCTGCATCTGAAATCCATCTTCAATATATCCTTGTCCCATACTCACAATTGGTGGTAACCAGATCAAAGTTTCTCCTTCAAGAACCACTATTCCCCTCTTATCTTATCAAATTAGTCTTCAATGCTCGTCATTGGATACTTGTTCTTCATATTCACCTGATTCAGGCATCGGTAATCCACACACAACTTCAAAATTCCATCTGCCTTATTGGTAAACAAAACTGGGGCCCCCCTAGGGTGAATCATTGGGTCATACAAAACCCTTTCTCTGCAAATCCTCCTATAGGACCCTCAACTCGCAAAGCTCTATGGGATCCATTCGATATGATAATGAGAAAAAAAAATTCAATCTTGGGGTGTAAGTTGATGCAGAAGTCGATCTATCAGTGGGGAGGTAGTCCTAAAACATCTTTGGGAAATACATCCTCTTACTCCGCCACTACTGCTGGGAACTAGAAGATCACAACATCTACTGCTCAGAGGGTTAGGCTAGCCAACTCATGAGTGATCGGCCGCACCCTTCTATACATGAGCCCATTATGTGCTTCATGGGTCTTCTTTTCAAAGAAAATTTAAAACCTCCTCCCATTTCTGCAGAAACACCACACTCTTCACCTAAATCAGTCAATCTGGGCATGGACGGAAGATAGTCAATCCATACCAATATTGACATTGTAATGCCTCAATTATGCCACCAAGAAGTTCCAACTAAAACTCTCACCTCGAATGGTAATATCACACTGTCTGCAAATGTCAGTGGTCATCGAGTCTCCTTCTATATGTGTCTCCAAGCTTAAGGGTTAAGTCAATGGCTCTTCCGAAATCTCATGGTTTCTCACAAGACATGTGGTGTGGAAGGAATGGCTAGAACCTATATTTATAAGTACGAAAGATAACATAGAAAAGACATAGATCGTACCTTGGATCATATCTAGTGTCCCTGGGTCATATGCCTCAACTACATGCAGTTGTCCCCAAGCCAGTCACATAACTCCCAAATCTTGGTGCGGACCTCCTGGGGGTGGTGGTGGTGGTGGAAGTAGATCGAAGCGTCTACCACCACCTGCAGCTCTCCCTACTCCTCTTCCATATCTTCCACCTGTCGGGTCTTTCTGCACCACTCTCTACCTATGAATAAGTGTTTCATCCACCACATCCCTTGTAGCAGCTTGAAAAAATGGAAAGTCTCTAGTGAGATGTCCCCTACTGTCACACGAGTCGAATCTCCTTTCCCTAGGCTGAATGGATCCGTCCTGAGAGCCCTGGATTGTCTATCCCTTGTCTTGGTTCCTCTTGTGAAGTGTCCCATGTCTTGATCCCTATCCCTGACATTGGTTCCCTACTATTGAGGTCTTTGTACCTATCAGCATGCTACTGAATATAGTCGGCGATCTCTACTCCTCAAAGTATCTCTCTCTCACCAAGGCTCAGTCGAGCACTCCATCATATGTCGAAATGCATAGAGGCACGACACTAGATTAGATGTCCCATTATACACGACACTTGAAGGTATGAGCTCTGATGTACTGATCCATAACCATATCTATCGAGTACCTAGAAAGGTTGGTGAACCTCAATGAATAGTCAGCCACCATCAGATTTACCTACTAGAGCTGAAGAAGCTTTTGGATACGTACTACTCTCAACGTAACTATAGATAACTCCTCCCTATAGAGTCTCTCAAACTCCATCCTCAAAAGAGTATATTCTTCATGACTCTGTGTAGTAAAAATCCACCATCGTCCCATGGAACCTTCAAGAAGGCCCTCTCTTAGGATCACCATTTCGTCTGTTGGTGTCCTCGCTAGACAGAAAACACTGGTCACCTACTCAAGCGAGTCCTCAGCCACCTGAGGGTTAGGCTCACCTCGGAACATGAGGGGTCTTAGTGTCTAATACTCATGGAGCACGCTCAGCCTATGACCCTTGTCTGTCATTACTATGGGTTCCATTGGATACTCTATTGGTGTTGGTACAAAATGAACAAACATTGAGGTAATGCATGGGGAAATGGTCCCTATATTGAAGCCTTGTCATTGAGGTGGTCATCCTTGTGATCATGCTTCTGAGTCCTAGTGGTTATAGGTCATGGAGTCATCCTATAAGGAAACAATATGTACCATGGTTAATGAATATGTCTAGGTAGATGTCACAAATTACATGGAAAAGACAACTCATTCCTATATATTTCATGTACCATTCTCTTATCTCCCCACAACTACTTTTTTCACGTACCTAGTCAAAAATAAGGTTATTATAGTCCTCGTGTATGGATACGTCAGCCGCATGCACCAAAATTAGATTTTCTGTCCTGAAAGCCAAGAACAAAACACATAAAAAATTTTCCCCCAATATAACGACCCATACTTTACATACGTTGTTATTACTTCAGAACTGAAGCACACTTGTTACAACTTATAACAAAACCAGGAAAGGACCGTATAGGTATAGTGTCTTTGGAAACTGGGAAACATAAACAACTGGTTCATAAAGCATCTACATTGTCTCCCATTTATTTCATCATATCTAGAGTCCCTTTTGGAATATCCTACTTAATAACTTTATTCCGGACCCGGGGTAAGAAAACATACAAAAGGGGGATCTCAAATGCTCAGTAATGGTAAACAAAAGAAATATCAATCACATTATATTCATAAGAACATAACATTTTGGAAATTTTAACCTGCAAAAGAGATCATAATTTCATAACATGGGATAAATCATAGTAGTGAAATGTAATCCCAATAATCATAACATAAAACATAAAACTTTGTGTCATACACACATAATCATAGAGAATCATTTCTTAGTAGTCAAGACTCATTTACAAGACTATCTTAGTGGACAAATTCCATTTCTGAACTGAGTTCACTCCTCGTTTCAGTCCTATTTCACTGAACCGGTTTAACCTGTCGTTCCCGCCATGTCTATCTCATGGGATATAAATCTTTACCCAATGAATTGGATGGAGATATAGTTCCCACCTATCTCATAATGATACCATTATTTTGTGTTCCACAAAATCATAAATCATACATCATTGCATAACCCATGTAATAAAAATGGGATTCTTAAACATCGTGACATCCTAAAACAATTCATATAAGATAAAGGAATTCATAAAAATAATTCCATCTCTACATAATCAAATAAATGTAATAATAGAAAGATAAATATAAACCTATTTTATCTTAGATGGAAAATAATTTTGATAAAACACTTGAACTCCATTCTTGAGGAAAATATCCTTTCTACTTCAAAAACATATTTCCTTTCTTAACATGTCATACAATTTTAAATTAAAAGAAGTTGATTAAAAATAAACTTGAAAACTTTTAAAGGAAGCTTCTTGGAAATAATGTTTTAAAAATACATTCATGTCGTATAAGTTAAAAAACATTCTTCTCATACTTTTGTCGGAAAAGTCAAAAAGTACATCGTACGAAAAACGAAAAAATATTCATTTCATATCTTTTACTAAAAACTCATCGAAGGGTAAAATTGGATTTAAAAAACTTTAGGTTTATAGAAATAATATTACATATTGAGGAAACATGCATTTGGATGATAAAATACACCCCAGTAAATAACAAAGTATAAACAATCTCGGATAAAAATGAGATTGTGATATTTCCCTTACCTTAGGTCTGATTTGCTTTGTAAGTGTCTGAACCTCCTGTATAATGATTTAAATAATGTCATTGACTTATTCCATAATCATAATCATTGTTATGATATCATATATGGTCATATTCTTAGCTTCTTATTAGTAATATTTCATTGCTACTTGTTATTCGGGTGTTTATTACTTCTTGTTCCTATGCGTGTTTTGTCGAATAAATTCTTATTCTTCTCTTTAGGTTATAGATAACTCATTTTAAGAATGTTTTTAGTGAACTATATATCATATTTATTCATTAAATTCATTTATATAATCATTATGCACTGAAGATCATGTAGAACGAGTCGTATCAAATCATGGAGACGGTATTCCGTACGTACGCACGAGCGATGATATCGTTCCCATGATCGTGGAATTGTATTAGAGTGTTTGTATACTATTTCAGAATCAATACCACTTTACAATAATCATATATAGTTATTTATTTTCACCATTATACCCATCCAAGTAAGGTGGTGGTGGAAAATAGATTATACCACGGCGTGGAGACGGTATTCCGTACGTACGCACGCGCTGTGATTTCATTTTTCATAGGATGGATAGATGGTGAAATAGGGTTGTGTAATACTTATAATAACATATCATTATATGAGTGATACCGATGTTATTACTTCATAATGAAACAACTAAAGAAGAAGAAGTGGAAGAAGAAATAAAGTTGAAATAATCGGTAACAGACATTACCTCTTCTTTGAAGCGCCTCTTTGAGACCTACTATTAGGGCACTAAAATTGGTCTTTGAAGAAGACCAGGACCTCTAGGATGTTTCTAGGGAAGTGGAGAAGAGAATTTGGCAGGTTTTGGCCGAGCATGAAGGCTCAATGTGGTGTCAGGAAGAGAGGTAGGAGGTGCCCTTTTATAAGGGAGGAGAGGGGCACCTTAGGAAAAACTAAAAATATTATTTTATTATAAAGTCATATTCGGTTTTTAATAGCTCAAAATTTATTTATTTCGATGCTAAGGTGGGTATGGGTCTAAATACTCTCATCCAATAGAATTTAGACAGGTTTAGGTATCTATTTTAACCTTATCATTTAGATTTAACTTTAAGTTAGATAATTTAACTTTTACCATGTCTTCTTGTTTTCTTACACTATAAGGTTAATAAACTTACTATAACAATCCAAACTAAAAAAAATTTGTTTATTATTAATATATATAACGTTATCTAAGTCATTTGGCCGAACATTATATTTTTAGGAATAAAATAACAATTAACAATATAATATTTGTTTTAAAAACTATTTTATGTCAATTTTGACACTATTTGGTAATTGATTTTTGTGAAACTCATAACAGAAAGATTAGTTCGAAAAAAGTTAATTAAATCAATAATATCATGTCATATTAACCTATAAAATTATTTTAATTCATAAAAAGTCTCAAATTACATCCCTTTGGGTATTTATAACATCAATTATGTCAATATTTCATTAATAAGATAATTACTCCGTCATCATTGGGTAATAAATAAATTAAATTATTTATTGTCAAAAATTAAAAATAAAATAAAATTATGTATGAAATATTCTTAGATTTCTAATGAGTATTTATAGTCTAATTTATCTTTTGTATAACCCTATATTAAAAATGATTTAGTTATTAAACATTGATTTTAACTATTTTAACCCTTCTTTAAATAAATTAATAATAAATGTCCTAATCTAATCCAAGTGGTCCTAAATGATCATATTTTATTCCTAATGTTGTTTTTTGTCAAATTACACTTATCCAATAGAATTAGGACATGTGTTAGGGTAATAATAATAACATTTTACCCTTAATTTCCCTATTTACTTTTAATCGTGGTAAAAAAAAGTAAAAAGTTACTATTCACCAAAAA
Organism: Viscum album; assembly: GCA_963277665.1. Lineage (NCBI taxonomy): Eukaryota > Viridiplantae > Streptophyta > Magnoliopsida > Santalales > Viscaceae > Viscum > Viscum album. Next base: position 1,585,358,379 of record OY728131.1, read on the forward strand.
TTATTTTCATCTCATTGAACCACATTTTAGTTCTTGATATTAACCGTGTCTCTCGGATTTTTGAAATTCCACTCACATAAGCGGTAAAATTATGTTTTATGCAAATTTTCAAATTCTCCTAGGAGGTGGGTAAAAGACGGTGAAAAGTTCAATGAAATTTTTATATATCTAAAATTATTATAAAATGACTCCAATGAATTGAATTGAACTTATATAAGTATTATGTATCAATTTTGACCAAAAATAAATTTAAATAAAATAAATAATTATTTAAATAAAAAAGACGGTTTTTAAATAGTAACCCAGTGTTTTCACTATTCATCAAACATTGAATGTTTTCAGAAAAATACCAAAATTTCACCCTGTGCTAATTTTGATATTCTGAATCCAAAAATGAAAATTTTCAAAAAGTCGGTATTACTAATCATAACGGCTAGTTTAGTAATATTTTAATAGCATATCGTTGTTTAGTAAACTCATTATTGCGTACGACGCAAGCTATCGAGGAAGGTTGTGATTGCGTGTAAAGAAAGTCAAGCTATTGTTGTGTGTAGTGAAAGATTCCTTTGATTATTTATATAACATAAAAACAAAATATTTCTCATAAAAGTCTCGAGTGTTAAATTCTACCCCCCTTAAAATGAATTTCGCCCTCGAAATTTTTCACTTTGTAACAAATAGATGAGGATTCCTCTCCCTCATCATATCCTCAAGATCCCATGTAGCTTCATCTAATTGGTCGTTCCTCCATAAAACTTTCACCAAGTGAGTCGTCTTGTTCCGTAGAACTTTTTCTCTATGATCCAGAATCTCTATCGGGTTTTCTTCATAAGAAAGATCTTGCTCCAGCAGTACAACTTCTGAGCTGAGTACATGTGAAGGACCAGGTATGTACTTTCTCAGGAGAGATACATGGAACACATTGTGAACTTGGGAGAGATTCGGTGGAAGCGCCAATCGGTAAGCTACCTTCCCAACACGATCCAGTATTTCGAAAGGACCGATATATCTAGACATCAGCTTTCCCTTCTTTCCAAATCTCATTACTCTCTTCCAAGGAGATATTCGTAAGAACGCTTTATCACCCACTTCAAACTCTAGGTATTTTCTTCGGTTGTCGGCATAGCTTTTTTTACTCTGAACTGCTCTAATGTGTTGTTGAATAGATCTGACCTTTTCTGCCATCTCATCAAAAAGATTAGGTCCTAATAGCTTTCCTTCCCCAACTTCATCCCAGCAAGTTGGAGTCCTGCATTTCTTTCCATAGAGAGCTTAATATGGAGCCATCTGAATACTGGAGTGAAAGATATTATTATAAGAAAATTCTACCAAAGGTAGGTGTTGATCCCAACAACCTTTGAAATCCATAGAGAAAGCTCTCAACATATCTTCTAGAGTTTGAATTGTCCTCTCAGACTGACCGTCTGTCTGAGGATGATAAGCAGTGCTGAAACTCAACTCTGTATCCAGAGTATGCTGAAGAATTTTCCAGAACTTCGAGGTAAATCTTGGATCCCGATCAGATATAATAGAAAGTGGTACTCCATGCAATCTTACAACTTCCTTCACATATATCCTAGCAAGCTGATCCAGAGAGAAATCTTTTCTAATAGCGATGAAGTGTGCCAACTTTGTAAGATGATCAACTATGACCCAGATAGCATTATTTCCTTTGGATGTTTTAGGAAGTCCAGTGACAAATTCCATAGTGATGTTTTCCCATTTCCATTCTGGTATGGGTAATGGTTGTAACATACCCTTAGACATCTGTCTCTCAGCTTTAACTTGCTGAAAAACCAAGCATCGAGAGACATATTCAGCAACATCTCTTTTCATGCCATCCCACCAGAAGTACTCTTTCAGGTCCCTATACATCTTCGTGCTTCCAGGATGAATAGAGAATGAAGAACTATGAGCCTCATCCAGCAGCTCCTTCTTTAATTCTGGGATGGGAGGAACACAAACCCGATTCTTGAACTTTATTATCCCATCACAATCAAGGTTGAATTCAGGAATATTTCTCACCTTTTTTTGTAACTCTACACTTCTTTCTGCGCCTCTTTAATCTTTACATGTATAGATGGTTGAACATTCAATTCAGAAAGATACAATTTTTCCCCTTCCATTATAATTCCAAGATCCATCCTTTGTAAATCCATAAATATTGGATATTCTTTGATCCTCATCATGGAAAATCTAGCATTGTCTTGTCAACTTAATGCATCTACCACCTTCTTTGCTTTCCCAGGGTGGTAATGAATTGAGTAGTCGTAATCTTTAATCAACTCCAACCATCATATGTGGCGCATATTCATCTCCTTTTGTGTGAAAATATACTTTAAACTTTTATGATCAGTATAAATATCACACTTTTCTCCATAAAGATAATGCCTCCAAATCTTTAGTGCAAAGATTACTACAGCTAACTCCAAATCATGAGTTGGGTAATTTTTCTCATGGATTTTCAACTATCGTGAGGCATAAGCTATCACCATATCATTTTTCATAAGAACACACCCCAACCCCTTCTTGGATGCATCACTGCAGATCAAAAACCTTTCTCCACTACAAGGATGTGTGATTATAGGTGCACTAGAAAACCTTCTTTTCAACTCCTTGAAATTCTTTTCACATTCCTCCATCCAAACAAACTTAACTCCTTTCCGAGTCAACTTGGTGAGTGGATTAGATAATCGTGAAAAATATTTCACAAAATGTCAATAATATCCTTCCAAACCAAGAAAACTTCGTATCTCAATTACTGTTGTTGGTCTTGACCATCTTTGGATAACCTCTTTTTTTGCTGGATCCACAGATATCCCCTCTTTTGAGATTATGTGGCCCAAAAATGCGACTTTTTGAAGCCAAAATTCACACTTGGTAAATTTGGCATAAAGCTTCTACTTTCTCAAGGTCTTCAATATAATTCTCAAATGATCTTCATGTTCTTCCTTTCTCTTTGAATAGACAATAATATCGTCTACAAAGACTACCACAAAATGATCAAGATAGTCTCTAAAGACTTTATTCATCAGATCCATGAAGATAGCAGGGGCATTAGTAACACCAAATGGCATCACTATAAATTCATAGTGTTAATACCTTGTACGGAAAGCCATCTTTGGTATATCCTCCCTTTTGACCCTTAATTGATGATACCCTGAATGAAGATCAATCTTGGAAAAGTATTGAACTCTGTGTAGTTGGTCAAATAATTCATCAATGTGTGGGAGAGGATATTTGTTCTTGATATTGATCTTGTTAAGATCTCAATAATCAATGCAGAGTCTCATTGATCCATCTTTCTTTCTAACAAACAGAACAAGTGCTCCCCAAGGTGACGCACTAGGGTGTATGAATCCTTTATCAAGATTCTATTAGAGTTTCTTCTTCAATTCTTGCAACTCAATTGGGACTAGTCTATAAGGTGTCTTTGAAATAGGCAAATCACCCGGTACGAGTTCTATTGAAAACTCAACTTCACGATTTGGTGGAAGACCTGGTAATTCCTCCAGAAAGACATCGTCAAACTGCCGTACAATGGGCATATTTTTAATCATGAGTTTCTCACCAACCATTTGAGATAAATAACCTTCATTTATTGTAATCAAGACCCATAAGATGGAAGAAATTTCCACTGGAAGGTTATGTTCATCCTTGCATCGACAGACAATCATAGATTGATCTGGAATATGAAATTTGTCTTCCCTTCTTTGGAAATTGATATGAGATCCATATAAAGAAATCCAATCCATGCCAAGAATCATATCAAATTCCACTATAGGAAGGATCACAATATTTTCAGGAAGCACATTCCCACAAACTTCAATCGGAGAAGAATTATAAACTTTTGATTCAACTTTTGTGCCATTAGGAGTTGTCATAGCTAACTCAACATCTAATTGTTGAGGTAATACGGTGATACCCATAGAAAAATCTTCAGAAATAAAAGAGTGGGTGGATCCAGAATCAAATAAAACATTTTCTACTTTAGAGTGGATGGTAATTGTACCTCTCACCACTTCGTTGTCGTACTCCACATCGTCGATAGTAATTGCATGTGACTTTCCTTTGTCTTTATCCTTAGGAGTTTGTTGACGTCGATCATCATCATCAACCCATGGATTTGGGCATTGATTGTCATAATGACCCATCTCCTTGCACTTGAAACATTGAAGTGTAGTAGGTTCATTCTATGTATCCCTTCCTTTGTTTGCATCATTAGTCATCTTCTTCCCATTATTTCGACATTCAATTGCCCGATGACCTTCTTTTCCACACTTATAACATTTTCTTATCCCCTTAAGACAATTTCCTCCATGTTTCTTTCCACACTTTGAGCATAAGGGAAAACTCATCTTCTTTTCAGTGTGCTCTTTATATTTTCCTTTGAATTCCATTTTCCTCTTCTTATCAAACCCATGTGACTGATGGGTTACACCAATCTTCATCTCAACCTTGAGAGCACATCAACCAATTTCCTCGTATCTATTGAAGTCCCTTATGGCTAATGCCCTTCGAAGACTTGGTTTTATTCCACTAAAGAATCAATCGATCTTAATCTCAGGTTGGATAATAATACCAGAAGCGTACCTTGTAAGACTTGTAAAATTTGCTTCATAGGTACCAACAGATTCATCATCCTTTTGCTTTAGTTCATGAAATTCCTTCTCCATCTTTGTTCGGAGAATACGAGGGAAGTACTTATTGAAAAATAAGTTCTTGAACTCGTCCCATTCCATGGACTCAATTTCATCTCTTTGCCTCGTATTCTTAATAAGATTCCACCATTGATCAGTGTCTCCTTCCAAACGATACACTGCTAAGATAACTTTATCATGTTTAGAACATTAAAGAACTGAAAATATCTTTTCAGTGGTACTGATCCATTGTTCAGCCACTAATGGATCAGAAGACCCGCTAAATGAAGTTGGACGCTGCCTCATGAAGGATTCAACAGAATGTTTCTCCTTCCTTTTCTCGTTTGGAAGTCCTGCATGATTCATAGCTTGAGAAAGTTGTGTGAGCATGGCTACAAGATTTCGCATTCCAGCTCCCATAATGTTTGGTTGCTCAGGGGAACAATCATTGAATTGTCCGTCACATTCCGCATTAACATGATTCCTTCAGGTTCCAACCATTGACTAAAACCAAGAAGAATAGTGTGAGCAACACTAATTATATTAGGAAAAACACATAATCAAGAATAAAATTTCACACTTAAGGTCTTATCATAGGGTTTTCATGGCCATTTCTAAAACACTAAGATTGTTTTCTATACTTAGACTTATCCTTAGGGTTCTTAATAAGGCTTTCACATACTAGTTTCCAATGGTTGACTATACCTTTCCTCTGATACCAAATATAACAACCCGTACATTACATACATTGTAATTACTTCATAATTGAAGCACACTTGTTACGACATATAACAAAACTAGGAAAGGACCGTATACGTATAGTGTCTTTGGAAACTGGGAAACATAAACAACTAGTTCATAAAATATATACATTTTCTCCCATTTATTTATTCATATCTAGAGTCCCTTTTGGAATATCCTACTTAATAACCTTTTTCCAAACAAGGGGAAAGAAAACATACAAAAGGGTGAGCTCAAATGCTCAGTAAGGGTGAACAAAAGAAATATCAATCACATCATATTCATAATAACATAGCATTTTGGAAATTTTAACCTAAAAAATAGATCATAATTTCATAACATGGGATAAATCATAGTAGTGAAATGTAATCACAATAATCTTAACGTAAAACATAAAACTTTGTGGCATACACACATAATCATATAGAATCATTTCTTAGTAGTCAAGACTCATTGCCAAGACTATCTTAGCGGACAAAGTCCATTTCTGAACTGAGTTCACTCCTCGTTTCAGTCCTGTTTCACTGAACCGGTTTAACCTACCGTTCCAGTCATGTCTATCTCATGAGATATACATCTTTACCCAATTCATTTGAGGGAGAGATAGGTCCCACCCATCTCATAATGATACCATTCTTATGTGTTCCACAAAATCATAAATCATACATCATTGCATAACCCATGTAATAAAAATGGGATTCTTAAACATCGTGACATCATAAAACAATTCATATAAGATAAATGAATTCATAAAAATAATTACATCACAAAATAATCAAATCAATGTAATAATAGGGATATAAATAGAAACCTATTTTATATTAGATGGAAAATAATTTTGATAAAAAACTTGAACTCCATTCTTGAGGAAAATATCCTTTCTACTTCAAAAACATTTTTCTTTTCTTAACATGTCATATAATTTTAGACTAAAAGAAGTTGATTAAAAATAAACTTGAAAACTTGTAAAGGAAGCTTCTTGGAAATAATGTCTTAAAATTCTATTCATGTCGTTTATGTTAAGAAAAAAATTCTTCTCATACATTTGTTGGAAAAGTCAAAAAGTACCTCGTACAAAAAACAACAAAAGATTCCTTTCATATATTTTACTTAAAACTCACCAAAGGGTAAAATTGGATTTAAACAATTGTAGTTGGATGGAAATAATATTACATATTGATGAAACATGGATGTGGATTATAAAATACACCCCATTAAATTCCAAAGTATAAACAATCTCGGATAAAAATGAGACTGTGATATTTTCCATTACCATAGGTATGATTTGCTTCGTAAGTGTCTGAACCTCTTGTATAATGATTTAAATAATGTCATTGACTTATTACAGAATCATACTCATTGTTATGAAATAATACATGGTTATATTCTTAGCTTCCTATTAGTAATATTTCATTGCTACTTGTTCTTCGGGTGTTTATTACTTTTTGTTCTTATGCGTGTTTTGTCAAATAAATTCTTATTCTTCTCTTTAGGTTATAAATACATCATTTAAAAAATGGTATTAGTGTACTATATATCATATTTATTCATTAAATTCATTTATATAATCATTATTCATTTAAGATCATGTAGAACGAGTCGCATCACATCGTGGAGACGGTATTCCGTACGTACACACGAGCGATGATATCATTCCCATGATCGTGGAATTGTATTGGAGTGTATGTATACTATTTCAGAATCAATAACACTTTACAATAATAATATATAGTTATTTATTTTCACCATTATACCCATCCAAGTAAGGTGGTGGTGGAAAATATATTACACCACGGCGTGGAGACGGTATTCCGTACGTACGCACGCGCGGTGATTTCATTTTCCGTAGGATGGATAGATGGTGAAATAGGGTTATTTCATAATTATAATAACATATCAGTATATGAGTGATACTGATGTTATTACTTCATAATGAAACAAATAAAGAAGAATAAGTGTAAGAAGAAATAAAGTTGAAATAATCGGTAACGGACATTACCTCTTCTTTGAAGCGCCTCTTTGAGACCTCCTCTTAGGGCACTAAGATTAGTCTTTGAAGAATACCAGGACCCCTAGGATGTTTCTAGGGAAGTGGAGAAGAGAATTTGGCAGGGGTTGGACCAGATATAAGGCTCAATGTGGTGTGAGGAAGAGAGGGAGGAGGTGCCCTTTTATAAGGGAGGAGAGGGGCACCTTAGGAAAAACGAAAAATATTATTTTATTATAAAGTCATAATCGGTTTTTAATAGCTCCAAATTGATTTATTTCGAAGTTAAGGTTGGATGGGTCGAAATTCTCTCATCCAATAGAATTTAGACAAGTTTAGGTATCTAGTTTAACCTTGTCATTTAGATTTAACTTTAAGTTAGATAATTTAACGTTTACCGTGTCTTCTTGTTTTCTTACACTATAAGGTTAATAAACATAATATAACAAGCCAAAAGAACCCAAAGTTTATTATTATTAATATATAAAACCTTATCTAAGTCATTTGGCCAAACCTTAGATTTTTATGTATAAAATAACAATTAATAATATAATATTTGTTTTAAAAACTATTTTATGTCAATTTTGACACTATTTAGTAATTGATTTTTGTGAAAATAATAACAGAATGATTAGTTCGGAGAAAGTTAATTAAATCACTACTAACATGTCATATTAACCTATAAAATTATTTTAATTCATAAAAAGTCTCAAATTACATTTATTTGGGTATTTATAACATCAATTATGTCAATATTTCATTAAAAAGATAATTATTGCATCATCATTGTGTCATAAATAAATTAAATTATTTACTGTCTAAAAATTAAAAATAAAATACCATTATGTAGGAAAGATTTTTATCTTTATAATTAATATTTATATTCTAATTTATCTTATGTATAACCCTATATTAAAATTAATTTAGTTATTAAACATTGATTTTAACTATTTTAACCCTTCTTTAAATAAATTAATAATAAATGTCCTAATCTAATCCAAGTGGGCCTAAATGATCATATTTTATTCCTAAATTTGTTTTTGGTCGAATTACACTTATCCAATAGAATTAAGACATGTGTTAGGGTAATAATAATAACATTTTACCCTTAATTTCCCTATTTACTTTTAACCATGTTAAAAAAAGTAAAAAGTTACTATTCACCAAAAATTATTTTCATCTCATTGAACCACATTTTAGTCCTTTATATTAACTGTGTCTCTCGGATTTTCGAAATTCCACTCACAGAAGCGGTAAAATTAAGTTTTATGTAAATTTGCAGATTCTCCTAGGAGGTGGGTAAAAGACGGTGAAAAGTTCAATAAAATTTTTATATATCTAAAATTATTATAAAATGACTCCAATTAATTGAATTGAACTTATGTAGGTATTATGTATCAATTTTTACCTAAAATAAATTAAAAAAAATAAATAATTATTTAAATAAAAAGTCGGTTTTTAAATAGTAACCTAGTGTTTTCACTATTCATCAAAAATTGAAAGTTTTCAGAAAAATTCCAAAATTTCACCCTAGGATAATTTCGATATTTCGAATCCAAAAATGAAGTCCATTTTGAAAAATAAAATTTAAAAAATTTCAAAAAGTGGGTATTACTATTCATAACGGTTAGTTTAGTAATATTTTAATAGCATATCGTTGTTTAGTGAAACCCAATATTGCGTACGACGCAAGCTATCGAGGAAAGTCGTGATTGCATGTAAAGAAAGTCAAGCTAGTGTTGTGTGTAGTGAAACATACCTTTGATGATTTATATAACATAAAAATGAAATATTTCTCATAAAAGTCTCAGGTGTTACACCCAAACCAATCACAAAGACTCTTGGTTATAATGTAGAACCGACCACCTCTGATACCACATTGTCACAATCCATTCCAGTGAGGTATGTGCTGTGACTCCCCAAACCCGCCTCCAATAGGCCAGGGGCTGGTGACTACCATCGAGTAGGCATATCACTAACATGGGAGTCATTGCCTAAGTACATGTACGCACATTCACATCTCTAGTCCCTAAAATTCTGAAATATAAAAAACCACTAAAGAAAAAAATGCTTGCATACAACTAAACCCAGCCGACAGAATACTACGGAAGAATAGTCTAGAAAGTAAAACTAGGCTAGAATACAAGCCCACCAAAACAAGAGAGTTTGGAAACTACCAATCCAGCCTATAAGCACAAAGAGGTATTGGGACTATTTCTCATAGATGTAGGAACACCTCAGCTTGTAGGAAACTCAGAAATCATGGTCCGGTCCTGATCCGCCCTAGTCTCCATCAAAAGGCCGCTCATCTATACAAGACATGACAGGTGTGGGTAAAGACAATACAGGGGTGAGTATAAAAAAACTCTGTTGGGACACCAAAAACCACAAAGGAATACACAAATGAAAATGTACAATCAGTTCTACACATTATATGTCTACTGAACATATAATAGGTGAAACAAAATCTAGATATACACAAAACCCAAACCCATAGTATTGAGACAAGTTACACAACTACATAACCCTGTTAGGGATTCAGTTTGAAGTTTTCATGAAGCACTCATCTGGGAGAACTCACTCCATGAGTATGATAACTCTAATAATGTATGTTCAAGAAATATTGTTCATCGGGAAAATACATTAGAGGTAGGTACACTTATTCTAGGAGAACACACTCTTTTGTGGGGAAAGATCACGATACGCAGATGAGGATCACTACTAGGGCCTTGGAGAATACCATGACTTGTCCAGATTCACCTTCTAAGTAGAGGATCAGCATCCTGTGGGATTTTTTATGTCGATACCTAACTCTACCTAGTTTCAAGAATGGATAGAGGATCCTACTCCAGGCTGCTCTCAGGGATACCTGACTCTATCATGGAATGTCCTAATTAAGGGATCATACTACTGTGGATGGAAATGATACCTGACCTTCAGAGGAATGATAAAAAAGGGGCACTAACCCAAACAAAACATATCCTTGGAACAATGGACAAGTAGATCAAGCCATGTTTCAGTATATACACTGAGTGTATAAGGGTCACATGCCATGTCTCTTGACTCTAGGATCTACTCGTGTGAACCAAGCCGAGTTAGAAAAAACATGTCGTGTAGAAACGTAAGTGCACGACATGTAGTATGGACAACATGCCATGTCCAAGTAATCTGGTTCCCCTCATGTAAGCAGTCATCTACTCGTACATGGTTTCAACCTATGTGTGTCATCTTATATAACAGAAACACAGGTTTTTCCACTAAATAGGCCTAGTCTGGCTGTGTGGTGGATTACACAACTGTGTACCCACCCCGTCTCTACATGTCTTTCAAGATACACACTGAGTCAGTGTAAGGACCGCATGATGTGTGACAATGTTCAGACGCCATGTCAGTTCTTTTTGTCGCCCAAAACTCCGTCCACCACTAGGTGGGGTCCACAAAATGTGTCTCCCTAGAGGCACACCATGTTCTCCATTGTGTGTCTCTTGAAAAATCGATCCACTTCCACCCATACAACACAACGTTTTCTTCGGGGTATATGTCATGTCATCTGAAAAAATTTATAAAAGAGAACATGCTCTATCATGCCTCAGTATTGCTCTGATCTTCGATCTGGTGATCTGTTTTCCACAAAACTCGAATGTTAAGGTTTCTGAGACATCCTAAAGTTATCTTCATTGTTTTCAGGCCTTCGATCATCACTGAAAATGCATAACGATCCACCTGAGCAATGAATGCTTGAAGAACGGTCTCTCTTGATCTAAGACAATTCTCCATCTTTCGTCGTCATCGCACCTCCACTAGGTCATTGTGATATCAAATCTATAATTTGGGATCATTCTATTGCGAAAATGATGCGCAACAATACATTGTTCATAACCCCGTGAATATTGTGAAGAACACGAGGTTAACTGGGAGGAAGAAATCAATAATAAAATGAGGAACGTACCTCCATCGTCACTCGTATCGATGTCAATATAATATAGTTAATAGGTTTAAGCAATCAATCAAAGTGAAAATTAAAAAATTATTTTAAAATCAATTCCAAAATCGAAAACACAAAAAGAAAATGAAATTAATGATCTCCCCTAATAATGAACGATCCACAGATCAATGTGTTCATGGGTTCATCCAGGTTCATCGTTTAATCGATTAACGTGGAATCACTAAATCAATATAACAAACCCCATCCTAGTTTCAGTAGAAGAATGATCAATGTGTCACGTTTTTGGCGAGGTTCGTCAAATCCAAGATGCATCGATCGATTGTGTCGTCATCGTCCACCAACGGTTTCTCCTCCAAGGCTCTAATGCAAAATTCAAAATTCGCAGGGTTATGTGGTGAACCCTACAAACATACCATAAGCATGTATTTAAAGGAGAGGAATTATGATTTTGCGCAAAAAGTAAGAATTTGAAATAAATTAATTTCGAATTTATTTTATTTTTATTTAAAATTCCAAAAACTAATTTTTGCAGCTGACTCGCGTCGGTTGATGTTTGGCCCATCCAAAGGTAAAGTCGTTGCTCTGAACACAACGGTTCCTTCAGATTTTTTATCTAGGAACCCCTTTAAATTTTATTCCACTTTTTTAGGAAAACCACTCGTGTGCACTGTTTTAATGTTTAATTTGTTCCAATAATTTATTCTGGGAACTTCGGGTTGCGAAATCACACACCCTCAAAAAGCCTGGTCTCATAATAATTCTATATAATATTTAAAAATAATACACATAAAATCCATGACAATACAAATTTTTGATATTTTAGATTATGTTTTTACCCCTAATTTTCTTTATTAACCACCAATTAACCCTTTTGACACCTACCATTGTATGAAAAATTTTACACTAGGAGAAAAAAAGGTTACAATAAATAGAGAAATTGTCCATAAATGGACCATAGTGGATATTATAAACAACAACCAATTAATTTGGATTAAGTTAATGTTTTTATGACATTAAACCATTTACTAAAACATTTATTATTATTTTATTTCACTAATTTCATTTTTGTAATTTTTCATTAAATTTGACATCAAAAAGAAAATGAAAAAAAGGAATTTGAATCCGACACTTTTACACATCTTTAAAAGGGTTATATTTTTCTAAAAAGTCATATAAATTAATAGTCAATTCAAATTATGTTAGTTTAAATATTTAATTAAAAAATATTTTTCATAATTGAATAAATATTGTGTTGGTGTAGCCTAAGAAATTATGGTATAATTTCATCAATAAAAGATATAAATATATTATTATTATAAAAAAATTATTTTTAATTTTTATTTATAATTAAACATAAGTTTTTTATTTCTATCAAAAAATATTATTGACATTAAAAGATAGAATGTGACATGATTTACATTATGTTTTACTAAAATATTATAAATGTAAAAATAAAATATATATGGAATCATCTGGCCATATCTTCAAAAAATGGATTTAAATGGCTAAAAATCGCTCAAGGAATTAGATAAATGAATGTTTATGGGTAATTTTCTAGTCATTATCTTATTTTATATTTCCTTCATTGCATTATTTACTCTTACCGTGGTAATAAAAATTACTAATCTTTCTATTCCAAAGACTAATAACGGGACATAATAATAAAATTTGGACCTCATAATTCCAAAAATGAATTATGTTTTTTATAATTAAATTTATATAATTTGTATAATTTAATTTAATATCAATCCAAAAAAACGTGATGAAAGGATGTTTTTCAGTAAAATTATATTTATGTATAAAAATGTTTTTCCCAATTTAAGTATAAAATTAATTCTAATAAATAAAATAAGATTATTTTTAATCAAAAAACCTTTAATATTTTCCAAAATAATTCCAACTCAAGTATGCCTTTTTAAATTCCTTAAAATAAAATAAATTTTTCTCTAAAATCTGTATTTTTTGACTATTCAATAAAAATTAAATCTTTTTGAAAATTATCAAAACATCATCCTAAGATACTTTCCACATGATGAGTTAAAATTTTAATTTAATTTTTAAAAATTAAAATATTTTAATTATAAAATCAAGATATTGATAGAATCAGAAAATGCATGAAAACACAGTTGGGAAAGAAATAAATCATTTTCATTTTTGACCGAAAAATCACATAATATTTATAAAATATTTATAAATTAATAAAATATTTTTAATTAATATTGATATTCCATGAAAATATTTAATATTGAAGTTACTTGGGATGTTAAATTCTCCCCCACCCCTTTGGAAATTGTGTCCTCATAATTTTATTCATTTTTAAAACAAGTAGGGATATATTTCCCTCTTAGAACTGTCAAATTCCCATGTTTCTTATTCAGTTATATGATTTTCCATTGAACCATAACCTGGTGAATCACCATAATCCAAAACACATTACCACTTTTGTCAATAATTTCACCTATTTATTCCTTATATGAATAATTATCTTCCAATTGAACAACATTAGGGTTAGAAACATGATATGAAACGGGAACATATTTTATTTACATCAAAAAATAAATATTTTATATACATAGTATAAAATCAAAGGTTAGGATACTCATTAAAAAACTGATACAACATTCTCCAAGATTTTATAGGGCACAACAAACCATAGACATAGCTTCCCCTTTTAAAAGATAATAAAAAATTTAGAGGGAGATATATTAAAAATAAATTTATCACCATCCTTTAATGAGAGATACTTTACCAAGTAATATACATATATTTTCTATCTATAATATTTCTTATTCATATATAAGTTGATTACATTCACATTTTCAATCATATAATATAACAATTTTTGTACCAAAAACATTCTTTCCTTGTTTTCATCCCAACAATATAGATTCTGACACTAATTTTCAAATAAAGGTTAAATAATTGTCATCTGTATACTGGGATGAAAACTATTTTTATAAAAAAACCTCTACCAAAATCACATATTGATCACAACATTCATAATAATTCATTGAATAAGATTGAATCATATCCTCCATTGGCTGAATCATTCAATCTGACCATCCATAATATTATGGACAAAAATATATACTAAAACATCATTCAGTACTGAATAAATTCTGAAAAGATTTCCAAAAATAAGATGGGACCCTAAGATTTTGTTCAGATTTAATAGAAATATAGACTCCATGTATTCTAATTATCTCATTATCATTATGTTGGGAAATATAAACTGAAGGAATACTATCTCAGATGTGAATAAAATTTGTAGTTTTAGTTAATCAATAAACAATTAACCAAATCACATAATTACCTAGAGATGTATTTTGTAATCCTTCCATGAAATCCATGTATATATTCAGTTTTATCCATTCTATAAATGTGAAATGTTGAATTATCTACATAGATAATTGAAATTTGGATACAACATTTTAATAAGTCTAACATGTCATAGTAAAATCAGTAATATTATTGTTTATTCCTTCATTCCAAAAATGTTCCCAAAGTACTCAATAAATATTTTTTCTTCTATGATTAATAGAAAATAGAGAACTATGAGCCCCCCCTAAAAAAATATTTCTTCAAATATGGTTCACATGATATATATATCATTTTTCTAAAACTCAAAACACTTTCTTTATAAACATTAAATTTATGAAACTTACCTTTCTTAATAAACTCTTCTATTCAATATAACTCAATGTCTTCCTTGTGGAAAATCATAATTATATTTTATTGACATGATTGACTGAATCCTAATACAAAAGATACAAGGAGTTCATGTAAGATAAATTTCTAAGAAAGCATTCATCAAATCAAAAACAGAAAGATAATTTTACAGATAGAGCATAGTTAATGTTGCATTAGCTTTCCTACTCAAAGCATTAATTTCTCTGTTTTCATTACTAATTGGTAAATAATTTTGTGGTGTTCAACATTTATCAATTCCTACAATATTTTATGTCTAATTTTAAACTCATTTGAATTGAATTTATACTCCACACTTTTTTGACCGGTATATATTTCCAACATGACTCCATATAAATTATTTCTCCAAATGTTTAAAAGAAAACACTATTTCATCATGTTCATAGTATTGTCTAGGATTAATTTATTCATGTGGTTTAAATTAATGTTAATAATAAACAATTACCTAATCCTTTAATATTAAAATACCGCTCGTACCTCTAATAGAATCATTGATATAAATAATAGTTTTACCTTTTCTAGATGGTAGGGTCAAAAAAAGAATTTACTAATATTATTTTCAATTCCCAGAAACATTCATGATATTCCATTTTCCAGAAAAATGTAACTCCCTTTCCGGTTTACATATATTTCATGCTGAATAACCATGAAATGTTTTAAACATACCAATGGTTATAGCCTAATAATCCAATAAAACTATGAATATCATAAAAATTATTAGGTCTTCATAATTCATCTACCACTATAGTTAAAGTGGGTTAAACTATTATTCCATTTTTATTTAGGATGTGTCCAAGGAATGAAGTCAACTTTAACCAATAATCACATTTTTTAAATTTTTCATAAACCATATTTTCATAGAGGTTTTATAGATCAATCAATAAATGTTTTTCATAAGCCTCGTATGCTTTTGAATAAGTCAAGATGTCTTAAATAAGAGTGACAAAAATCTTAGCCAAATATTCATGGAAAATTATATTGATAAGATCCATAAGTGAAACTAAGGAATTTTTCAACCTATAGGGAATATCCAAAAACTCATAATCCCTATACCAACTATGAAATGTAGTTTTTTGGAATTTTATTCCTTTCATCATCCACTGATGATACCCAAACATGATATTATCCTTCAAAAAATATTGATCTCCATGGAGGTGATCGAACAAGTCATCAACATGTGAAAATATATACATATTCTTAACATTAATGATATTTAAATATTTATAGTCAATTAGAATCCTCATGGGACTACATTTTTTTTAAAATAAAATTTTATCACCCCTTGGGGATGAGATAGTATGAATAAAACCTTTACCAATATACTTTGGTAACTTCTTTTTCAATTCCAAAAGATCTATTTGATCCATTTATAAATGGTGTGATGAAGTTGGATTACTTTTAGTCACTATTACAATAATAAATTCATCTTCTTGGTTAGTTATAACACTATGAAACTGGTCATAAAAAAACATGAAGGTATTCTTTTACTACTAGTGAATTATTAATATTAAAATTTCAATTATTTTCAATAATAAGTAAAAGATTAAATTAATTTACATATTTTAACAGTTTATCTACCTCTTGATATGTTATCAGTGATTTGATGTCCCACTTTTTTTTAAAACTAAAAATCCTTCTGTAAAATATCTACTTTTTCTCTATAATTTATCTTAGAATGGTAAATAGAGATTCAATCCACTCCTTGAATAAAATCAAACTCTTTTGGGGTAAGATAACAAGGGTTGATGGTAATATATTTCTACAGAAATTACATGAATATTATTATAATATCATTTTTTCATTAATACTACCCCCATGTGTTTGTACGATATGTTTTCGATACATTTATAAAGGTGAAATTTCCAATTTATATGAAAATAATTTATAGATGAAAGAAAATGTAGGAAAAAATCAAAAAAGTCTTTAGCATATTTTGGTCAAATATGAAATATAAATATTACTTCTTTGTTTTGATAGAATAACATCTAAAAAATTTATTGTAAAGGATTTAACCACCCCATTATGTTCATAATATTGAAACATCCCATCATTAGGGTTACTTTTCATTCACTCATATGCCTAATGACTCATCTCATTACATTTAATACACTTTACTATCTGCTTATCAAAATTCATCATACCACGACTGGGATATTTTTCATTCCAATAATGAGCCATATACCCAGACTTACCATATCAACAAAAAAATATCATGTATTAAATGAGTAATTCCCTATGGTTATTTCTAAAACACAAATGGGAAACTTAAAGCATTATTTCCTTGCATTCTAATGACATTGATATGTTCTCCCCCATTTCCTTTAACCTAAAAAACTTTTTATGATTATTCAATTTGAACACATGATCATCATAATACACAATTCCCACCTATTTATCACATAGAAATTTTTTCAATTTTTTTAAATTAATTTTAATTTCTTTCCTGTTGATATATTGGTATTAATAAAAATTAAATCTGATTAATTTTACTATCATGATTCGAGATAACTTTTGGGATGTATCTTTCCTATTAGGTAAATTTGTGTTCATACACATCTAACAAATCTTCCTCTTTTTTCATAAATTCCAAGAATTGTCTTCCCATCATATGGAATAAATCCATTAAAAAATTTATCATGTTAATTTTTTTTAAAATTTATCCCCTTCATGGTTATCAATCTCTTGTATTTCTCTTGTATTCTCACGCATTGTCCACTATTTATCGACTTCAAATTCAAAATATTATTTAGGAAGATTTTAATTTTGATGATATGATTAACCAATGAAATTTAATATATTTTCTAGGGATTTAATATATCCCTTAGCTATAACTGGGTCAAAGGAAACACAGATAATAGGAGGTTATTAGCTTATAAAATGTTATACTACTATCAAATTACTCTCTAGTAAATCTAGTTTATCTCTATCATGGAGACCATAAATATTTTTATCTTGAATAAATTGAGACACCATAGAAAAAAACTACCTAGTTCAAATTCCAACCATTCCATGTATCTAATTTAGAAGGATATTGTGCTATGTACGGATTCCCACTTCGTCTTTCATGTTTCCTCTAAGGAAAAACAGTCTAAGAAAATATAATTTAGATAAGAAAATTGGTTTTATATAAATTCTATGCATTGTAATAAATCAATTAAAATGTCTTATGGGTATTTATTTAGATTATCATATCCTCTAAAATTATCAAATTTTTTCTATTGATACAAACTATAAGGACCCAATATTAAGAATTGCATAATATTTTTTTTAGTCAAAAATTCATTCCATTTCATGATAGTATCATTATATTTTAGGTATTTAGAGAATTATTACATAACCCTTGGATTGAAAATATTATATCAGAAAGTTTACTATTCCACTTAGTAGAAATTTTTCCATATAAAAAATATTTAGGATTTAACGAGTTTTATTTTTACTACACATCATAACAATTTTATTCTTAAAATCATCCATTTACTTACACATCCTTAAAAACCTATAGAAAACATTTTAAAACATGGGATGAGCCCAAAAAACTCATTATATGAAATATAATAATAAATAAAGAAAAATATTAGTCCCTGAATACTTATAAAAATTTTCCTCTTTCAAAAGAAACTTTGGATTCAAAAATAAATATTTTCCAACATAAGAAATAAACTAAATTATCCAAATAATTTCATGAAACATATCATGAAAAATTTTAATTGAAAAAACATAATATTTTCCTAAAAATCATAAAAAACTAATCATAAATATTGCAGGAAGATATAAATTTCACTCCTTATAAGTAGAAAATACATTCTTTTAAACATAAACATATTATCATACCATGTGAAATCATTAGTTATCCATAAAAAACATAATAATATTAAATAGGTCATATAGCTTACTTATGGTATAATTTTCATATTAAAATTATAATCACTCTTATAAATAAATTCATATTTATGGTTATAAATTTAATAACATTAATTATTAAAAATGGAATAACCTCCACATTTACAAATTGAATAAACATTGTGGTTAAACTATAATAACCTTCATTGTAAATTACATTAATCTGTTATGAGAAACAAAATAAATTAACTATATCCCTTTACCTAATTTATTGGAGAGATATAATGGTCTCACTCATATTTGTATTATAATATAGACACCATTCATAATTAATATTTCCCAATATTCATACCAAAATACATGATGTCTTGCATCATAAAAACTACCTTATCACCCATAAGAAACCTTTTTTAATTATTGACATAACCATTTCCTTTAAACACCAATTTTAAAAAACAAAATTAAAATAATAAATAGAATTTGGGTTTTATTAATAATACATGGAATCATATAATTTTATAAAAAAATAATCGTTATAGTAGTGGGAAAAGACTTTGATATCATATATGTTAAAATATATCAGTTATTTTGACTTTTATAATTAAATTTAAAACATTCCATAAAAATATTCCTTTTAGAAAACTTTGACAGATATTAAAATTTGACATAAAATTAACTTTATAATTAATTCAAGTATATATAAATATATAAATAATATAATGATATGTTTATCAAAATTGAATATAAATATATATAAAATAAATCATTAAACCATTTAAAATAATGTTTTTAATGTAAATTGTCCCTTAACCGGAGTATGATTAATCACCAATATTCTTTATAATTATGAATAATAGAAATAATTTAATTGTATAAATTATTAAGAATATTTTTCATGATAATTATTCATTTTATTTCCATGTTATAATTAATTACATAATCAATTAAATATTCATCACGCCTTTTAATGTTATTCAGCTTGTATGATCGAAATAATTTCGTTAGGTAGTATGTGGTTTAGTATGTCATTATTCCATATTATATTGAATAATAATCATAAAATATTTTTCATTTTAAAATATAATTTAATCTTTTAATCCCAATCAATAGATAGTATTATGAATAATTAACTATGTTACAATCAGAGAGATAATACGTCATACGTACGCTTGAGTAACATTTTGATTTCTCAGTGATCAGGGTAGAAAGTAGATATGTATTATTTTATATTCCCATAATTATTATTATATCATATATTAAATATAATTTAATTAAATAAAATTATATATAAAATATATATATGATGTGGTGATGAAAAATTAATCATATCACTCCATGGAGAATGCATTCCATACATATACATGAATGATGTTATTAGTTTTCAATGACTAAAAATATAATAAATTAGATGATATGGTATCACTATAGAATGATAAATTTTTAAGGAATATATAATGTATGAATGAATTTGATAATTTTATTTATACATGATAGGTGGTGATGGAAGAAGAATTACATTGATTCCTGTGGAGGTAGTCTTCCATACACTTGAAGGATGATTTTATTTCCCATTTGATGAAATAGGGATATTGATATTGGTTTTTCAATTTAAATAATAAAATATCAGTATATTTTATATTATTAGGTTATTATATCATCATTTTTTAATAATAATTGAATGGTGTGTAGAATAAATAAAGATAAAATATTTGAATAATGTTTATACCTCCTCTATGGAAAATATCCTTTGTTTTACACCTTAAGACATATATGGTTGGTATTATGATTGAAAAAAAAGACCTCCGGAATGAGAGTATATAAGATATGACTAGATTTGGTTTAGTCTTGGTAAAACCAAAAATTCTTTATATGTTTCATGAAAATAGTAGAGGAGGTGCGCGTTTATAGGAAATGGGAGGGGCACTCATTGAATTACATTATGTATTTAATTAATATAAATATTTTTTCATGTAAAAATTGATCCATAAAGATATATTTATATTATATGATTATTATGGGTAAAAATACTACCATAATAATTTTTTTACATGTTTAGACTATTTTTCCAATATATTTTGGTTTTTTACACCTTTTAACCCTTTTGACACATACCATGGAATCACGGTTTTTTACACTAAGTAGAAAATATTGTTACTATAAAAGTAAAAATGGGCCAAAAATTGAAAATGGTTGATATTGTAAACCATATCCCATTAATTTATTAGAATATATGATTTTGATGAATTTGAATTCATTTAATAAATCCTTATTTATTATTAAATATCATTAATTTATATTTTGGAATTATTTATTTAATTTGACTTAGAAAATCAGATGACCACATCGTAATTAAAATATAATCCTTTCACACATAATTATATATATATATATATATATATCTAAAACCAATTTGGAATATAATATTCAATTCAAATAATTAAAACTTTTAATACTTTTAGAATAATATATTTAATTCTTCTATTAATTGAATAAATAATGAGCCAGTGTAGCATATGCATTATTGTAATTATTTCATCACTATATTTTCTAAACAAAATATCCTAATTAAATATAATTTATATCTAATATTAATATTTTTAACTGAGCTTTATTTTTTTTATCCTTGTCAAAAAAATATTACAAATATTAAATACAATAAAGTGACATTTTTTACATTATATTTTAGTAAAAATATAAATAATTCCAAATCATCATAATATGGAACCAAGATTGAATAGTTTAAAAAACTTGATGGACATGGAAAAACTACACTCATAAAAATGGATAAATTCAAGTTTTTAGGTTAATTTTATTCTTCTCATCATATTATTTTTATCCTTAATTACCTGATTTTTCATTATAATAATGACAAAAAATTTCTGAGGAACCCATTCTAAATAATAAAATATAAAAGGGTTGTATTTGAAAAATTTATACTCTTCATTAAAAATATTTAATTCAATTTCTATAATCAATTAATATGAGTGGAAGAATTTAACTTCAAATTAAAATCATAAAATGTGAAAAAATATTAGTTTTTCAAAAATAATTCTTTTTTATCTATAAAATTGATTTTATAAAAAATGAAAGTATAACATTCCTTATAAAGTCTATACATTTATAATTATTATTCAAAAGAAACAAATTAATTTTAAAAATTAAACAAAAAAGTATGTATATTTTTAAATACATTAAAATAAAAATAATGGTTTAAAAAAAAATCTATATTTTTGACTATTCATTAAAAATCATTATTTTAAGAAAACTCTCAAGAAATAATCTGAAGGTTGTTTTAAAGTAAATATTTAAATATTTAATATAATTTTTTCATATTAAAATTCTATATTTTAAAAATCTATATTTTAATCAAACCATGTAATGATTGAAAACCCAATTTCATTAGAAATGAATATTTTTAAATTTTTACTCGACAAACCTAAAATTGTTAAATTAATTAGAAATCCATAACATATAATTGATGGATAACAATAATACATGAAGATTATTTAATATGACATTAAATGGGTTATTACATGAAGTATCATGGGTTATTACATGAAGTATCCTTGGTTTTATTGTATCATATAGATGAAATTTCAAGGGAGAAATTCTTATAAGGGTTTAAAAGCATTTTTTGATGTTTTATTATATATTTCCATATAAATAAAGTTAATTTATGCAATATATTGCGATAAAAAAACCCTGAGCCTAAATGAACCATAATATACTTAACTATTATAACTTATTCATTAAATTAGTGAGTATGAATATAAGAAACCAGAATATGAAATATTTGTATAATGTTCATACTCAAGACAAATGTATAGATTAATGCTAAGAAAATAAGTAACCAATTATTAGCGATGTCCTAGGTTTTTTTTAAAAAGGTTTAATTACATCATGTGAAAGGATATTAAAATTAATTTCATCCAATTATATTAATTTAATTTTATAAAAAATTTATTATTTTAGAAATAATCATATCAAAATTAGATGGCATTGATTTTTAGAAAATTTCCTAAAAAAGTTATTCTATATAGGAATAGTGAAAATCCATATTTTTTAAGAAAATTATCTATTCCTTCAAGTATTATTAAAGAATAATTTTGATTAGAATTGTTTTAAAAATTCCATTAGTCTCTTTTTGTTACAAATAAATTAATTTATACATTTTTTATCAACATTATACTTAACCATGGTGTAAAAATAATTTTACATATATAGAGGCCTTTTTCATAAAATCATTTTTCAATACCCTTTTCTGGATTATTATATAATCAATTTATACACCATTTGGAAATTTAATTTGTTAAAATGGATTCCAAATTTTTAATACAAATTAATAATTTTATTTTACAAGTTCCACATAATTTTTGGTAATCATGAATAGTAAAATCAATAAACATTCATCAAAATGGTAAAAAGATAAATCAAGTTATCATAGGATAAAACTAAGTGATTTTGCCACACTTTTTCATCTTAATTACTACTGGGGGAAATTATTTAGACCATTATCACCTTATACTCAAAATTTCATTTTCATGGGACACTTCTCAATGGGAATGACCTATATAATAATTTAAGTAAATAAAAATATAAAATATTACTCTCTTTCTTTTAAATATCTCTTGTATGTTCATGAACGAATAATAATATATCAAAATAAATCTAGATTTTTATTTCAAATATGAATATTTTATTTTAATGATGGTATTTTATGTTTAATTTTTATTTTTTGTATAATTAAATTCAATGATTACATACCACTGACAAAATCCTCGTGTAATTAGTCAAAAATGAAAATCAATAATTTTAACAATATGAAAACTAATGTTTTTTATGAATTATAGTTAAAAAAATAAATATATTATTAATAATAATTTTTAATTATGGGAAAATAAATTTATTATATTTCCATATATTTCATAATTTCATTAATCTCAAATTAAATGAATAGTTTCTAAAATGACAATAATGATAATATATGAAAAGCAATAATTTATTCAATTATAAAAAAATAAAAAAACATTAAAAATGAAAAGAAATATAATAAATGGTTTAAAAAGTAATAAATTTTTAAATAATATAAGAAAATTTTTATTATATGTAATATTATAACCCTTTAAGATTGAAAATATCCTTACTACAGTTAATGTAAAAATTATTTAATGACATGGTTAAACAAAGAAACTATAATGTTAAAAATAGCACTTAAACCTAAAAATTTTTATTTTTTGAAGGTATTTAGACCATATCCTATAGTAGAATCGATATTCTAGCTACATACTTCCACATTCACATGAAAATAATTTTATTATATTTAAATTTTTTAATTAATTCCATGTGTGTCCATGTGTTCAAAATAAAAAGGCACAACAACTCCTACATTCTATAAACCGTATAGATTGAGTTAGATTTACCAAACCCTACTAAAAACATTTATAAAAATAATTATATATGTTATTGGGGTTCTGTTTGTCAAAAAATACCAACCTTATGTCCCTTAAGAGGATATTTGAAGGAGCCCTTTCAATGAAGAGGTAATTATCTTCACTCAGAACTGTAATTTTTCATCATAATTTACATCCTTCAGTAATGAATTAACCATTACAATTTAAAAACACCTGTATATAAAATATACTTATATATTATTATAGAAATTTGATAATATTTACCCATCTCTTTCTTCACCAAATGGGAATCACAACCATCGCTCTTGTGTACGACAGACCACTAACTCATAAACCAATGTAATTTATTTCCCATTACTACCTCACCTGAATTGTAATAATGATTCAACTAATTAATATATACTATAATTTTTAAATAATTATATCTATTTATGTATAATATATCATAAAATTCCTTACCCATTCTCTTATAGAAAAATGATAACATTGCTCATGCGTTTGTACGACCTACCATATCCACCAAGAGATGTTATTCATTTTTCTTATTTGTTTCTCATAGGTGATTATAAATATGAATATTATGATTATATTTTATTTTTATATCATTATTATCATTATAATAATGTCATAATAATGATCAGAATTCAATGACCATAAATTCTAAATTTGAATATACATGAAAAATGAAGAAGTTAAAACACCAAAAATTATAATAATAAAATATTATTAACAAATGAGTGATAAGGTGTGATAAATTGATAATATATGATATTATAAATTTTTATATGGTTATGGGATGTTATTATAATAAATCAAAATTTATTATAGGAGGTTCAAATCAGTTATGAGGAAAGTCAAACTTGAGGTAAGGTATTTCTCTTAATTTCCACTCTATTAAGATATATTTTGTATTATGAACCTATTTACATTTATGTGGTGTATATAATTAACCTTATATATACATTAAATGAGTATTTTATTATCATTATTATTAATTATTTAATTAAAATTTATAACATCATGTTTTTGTAATTTTAAATTAACTAAAGACATTATAATTTATTTTATAATTTTATTTTTATGAGATTTTCAAAATTATTCTTTAAAAAAATATTATAATATATCATTCAAAAAAATAGTGTATTTTGGTATTATTTATATATTTAAGAAGACCGAATGTTTTTTTCCAATATTTTTCTCTTTTAAACTAAAATTAACAAGAAAAATATTTTAAAGTAATGTCAGTATTATTTTTCTTTCAATTGGGTTTATTTTCCAACCATCTCCATATTTTTTTAAAAATAAAAAAACTATTTTATTTTCCCAAATTATTTATCATGTAAATTTATAGATATAATTGAATGTTTAAATGTTTTGAAATTAATATTTCGAACATTTCTTTAAAGTGTAATTTTTATGTTTCTCTACAAAAAGTTAAAAGGAATGTTTATTTTTAATATATATGCCATTACCAAAAATTACTTCCACCATAACCGTTTCATGGTCTTTTAGATTCCTCTACATGTTTTCAAATGTTTTAAAAAATGTCTATATAAAAATATTATATTAATTTTTTTCTCATTTTTTGTTTATTCCCCAAAATACCTACATTTATTTTTGAAACCAATATTTATAATGAATTGATGGTCGTATTTTATATATTATAAATTTTTTAGTAATTAAACATCTATTGAAACATTCAAATTATTATGATTACATTTCTTTATACATTATATTTCTATTTAATGTTTATATTATTTGTATCATGCATATACCTACTGCATAATCTATATATCATTTAGAAATATCTTGTTCTAACATGTATATTTTTTAATTAACTGTGAAATCATGATATTTAGTATCCTTTATGAAATATCTATCTTTAATTATAATGTATATGGTTTATAAATTAAATTGACCATTCAATATTTGAGGAACAAATTTTTCATGTAATGATAGTTAGGTCCCAATTATAGATAACCCCTCGATACATTGATGGGGCTCATGATATAAAATAGTTTTCCAAACATAATAAAATCATTTTTTATTTATACCTACTCATCAATTAGTTAGGTTTGGCATAAATCCTTAATAGTAAGATATCATGATTTATAAAATAATTAAATTGAACATTAATAATCTTCTTCATTTAGAAATCAGTTATTATTATCTATGACAATAATACATTTTAAAATATCCATGGATTCATTTCATGTCAATTTTAGTGAGTTAATGGAATTCATTTTTAATTATTTTTCAAAATATATTGATTATGCCTTATATACTTAGGATAGCTTTCATTGTATGTAACCCTACTCAAGCATATAATCTCTATATTTATTGGTTTTCTTTCCCCCATGATATTAATAAGTATTTAGAATAAAATTAAGGATATGATAATGTTAATTACGTTATGTTTTTTATATTACCAATATAATGTAGAAATTATATATGTATTTAGTTTCTAAAGACTAATAAATTGATAAATATTTTGATACGTGATCTTTATTAACTTATAAAATGTAATAAAGATGAAATTGTTCCTAGGTTATTGGAGTTGGGGTTGTTATATGTTTTCATAGAATAAATATTTAAAAAAATAATAATTGAAGTTCCCAAGACAAAAAATTTATAAATATATTGAATAAAATTGTAGAAGACGTGGGTGAGAGGTTCAAAAATCTAAAAAAAATGCATGAATAAATTACATGGAGAGTTACCCTATGAGGTGAAATAGAATAAAATTCAATATGAGAAGGAATATAATACATGTAAATCTATGTTAGATATGACGAATTGTGAGGCACTAAAGAAATCTAAAAAGATCAAGATATAATGTTTTGAGATCTGTCCATGACCATTTGGGATGGAGAAGAAAATGGTGAATTATTATATCGATGTTATAGATATAGTAAAAATGATTATTCATGAAAAATTAGAAATTCATGAAGTTGTATCCATGAATGGTGATCAGGAATTTGTCAGGAATGTACAACAAGTTATGAATTAAATATTCAAAATAACTTGTGTTATATATTTAATTGAGCTAGAAATGGAATGAATAACTGTATGGAAATTTTATCAACCATATAAGATATGATCAAATTTATAAACTCAAAATAAAATGAGGTTTTATTGACCTTTGAGGTTGAGAAAGCATTTCACAGAAGGAAGTTTTTTATGGGAAGTAAATGAAATCACAACCAATTGATGCTAGTGAAAGTTAGAAGAGTGATGATAATAAAAGGAATTATAAATCTAGAGTTTGAGGAAACTATAATATTGATTTTTTATTCTAGTAATAAAATATTTACCTCATTATTTTCTTATATATATGTCATTTCACTCACATGAATGGAATTAAATGAAATAGATGAATTTTTTATGGCGGAGCATATATGAGTTTAAGTTTTCATGGAATCACTAAATGATTAATTTGATTTTTTATCAATTTATCAAGATTTTATGTAGAGGTAAGAAAATTGATTATAATTATTTCTTCCAAATGATTTCATGATTACTATCAAGGGGGAGATGATAATAAACTAAAAATGGGGAGCTATGTGTTTTTGAGAAGAACTGTCTAATTTGTTTATTAAAATGAGTCCATGATGAATAAATTTCATGATTTTATTGTTTTAAATTTCCTAGAATAAAAAAATCATATAATTTTAGTATCAGATGTTTGGTTTTTTATTTATAGCCTGGAAACCCTGTATAATCCCAATTGTTTTCTACAACATGTTTTTTCAGTTGTAGTGGACTAAGTGAAATCTATTTTCTAAGGAATGTCATTTTCAATCATCCTTCTCTAACCTATTATTCCAGATATAACTCTAAAATGAATATTCTATAAGAGGGTGTCATGAAATCTTTTGAATGAGATTTGTGATATCAGTATACACTAATTATACATTTATAGTGTGCACATTTTTTACAATGATTTATTGATTATTTATGATGCTGGAATTGAATTGAGTAATGGCTGGAATATTTAAAGAATAATTATATGAAGACCATGATAATATTTTTTAATTTTTCCTAATGAGATAAAGTTAAAAATACGAATTTATAGAAGAAATCAAAAAGATGTTATTAGTATATGATAACTATTATTTTTATATGGCTTCTGAGTACTTTACACTTAGTGTTTATTTTACTATGTTTGTTGTTAGATATTATCTAAAAAAATGCCATGAAATCTAAGTCGGCCTAGGAAGATCCATCCTTTAACAAGGATGACCTAACTGAATGGCCAGGTAAGGAATCTGGTGGTATGAAAGAAGAGAAAATTCACATTGGGTTACTCTCAGATGCAAGGATTTGTGTTAGTGTTCCTAGAGAAGAATTGGGCATCTTTTTTGAGTCGTGTAAGGGATTATAAAATATATTAAGGATAACCCTCTAGATGTAATAACAAATTTGGGATATCTACTATGTGGTAAACTATTCTTCCTCCAAAAATTTTATTGTCATTCTTTGTGAACTCTATTAAATTTTATCATTTTTTTCTTATTCTTCATATAATGAGATACGGTACGAGCATTGGGTTCGAAAAGCAACATTTTCCATGAGAGATTATCATTATCTTGACGTATTATTGAAAATTAAAAGCTGTAAAGGTTAAAATGCCATGAAAATCATCTTGAAATTATGCTATGGGGTCGTTCTCTATATAAATTCCTGAAGAGAATTCACAAACTCTATGGTTGTGAGAATTATTTTTCAATATTTGATACTAACCGTTATACAAGATGGTTTGGATCTCTAATGGATGAAAAATATTAGTGAATCAAAGAATATATTTTTCCCATGAACAAATTTATGTGAGAATCCTTTGAAATAGAAGAAAAGTATGAGAACATGAGCATAGTCCCATTTAATTGCGGGTCGGTTTCATCCTTTTCATTTCATACACAACAAAAATTTTGATTATCCTTTTAAAATATCTATATTTGGATGCTTCTATTCTCTCAAGATATACAAATGAGGTTGTAGTTTGTAAATGTAAAAGCTATGATAATGGGATTATTGTTTGTGAATGAATATGCTCTGAAAATAATCAAATGGTATACGGTTCATGTAGTATGTGAAGTTCATTAGGTTTGAGAATGAGAGGAAACATTATTTTCATCATCATGAAAAAATGATTTCTTACCATATCTTTTGGAATTTTCATGTGTAACCCACATGCACTATATCTTATAAATACAATTTTACCTTAACTGTTATTTTGTGCTTAAGTTTATGGAAAGAGATTATCAAGAATTGATTCTATTTTCCACTTTTTTATTCTTTTATATTGAAAACTATAATAAGAGGGCATATGATCTCATACAAAGCATAATCATGTTTTAATTAAGTGTTAGGTGTCAAAAATATGTTATGTGTATATTATTGAAGATTTGGGAAAATTATAGATTTTTATACCATCTAATACATGCAAAATAATTAGAAAAAATAAACTTATTTTTTAAAAGATTTTGTATGTAAAAACCATGTAATTGAAGCGATGGTACAAGATGAGACACATGTGTTATGTAAAGATCATATGGATTACATTTTAATTATTCCACATAATATATGATAAGGATGTAGTTGGTATATAACCTAGTATCAAAAAGAAGGCATATGATAAGTCCCATGAATACGTACGATTTCACAAAGAATTTTAATTGTGAGAATTCAATGACACAGTGAAAACTGATATATCATTATAACAAGGAGAGAGAAGAGACTGAATTCAAAATATTTTTGTAGGAGAATACTTTCATGTCTGAGTGTTTAGTAAGATGAGAATATCAAGATAATATGGATTCTAGAGTAACGTTCAAGACTAGCAGACTTGTTTAAGTTTCTATAAAATATTGTACATGAGAAATACCTATATATACAGCATCACTACGAAAAAACCCACAATAAGTAGTTATAGTCCTTATAAGTGGTAGATAAAATATTTGATAATGGTACACATTTTCGATTCTAAAAAAACTCCAATAAAGGGGTTCCTTTACCATGCCAAATAAAAGAACTAATAAGAGGTAATTGTTATCAATTCTTTTTTTATCACTGATAAAGGTCACCCTTCATCCAAACTTTTTATTTTGCACTAATAAACAGTAGAATATATCAGTTCTTTTACCTAGAACTAATATTGGGTTATCTCACATAATCATCCCACATGAGACTTATTCTTTTTATGCATTGCTCTTTATAGGGTGGACACCCCACTAACACAACTTTAAATGGTTGTGGGGGATTGGCACACGCATACAAATCAACAATCACAGGCCAGATGGTTTGGGTCCTACACGACCCGACCCACCTACACCCCCGAATCGGGTTCTATACACAGCCCGACCAACCTATCCCTATATGGGCCTATACACGGCCTGACCGATCATCTTATGCAAGCCACGACCCCCATTTTTTATGTATACTAATACAAATTAAAAAATACATGTATCAGTAATATTAAAAAATTTAAATAATTAAACCAATAAAAATAAAAAAACTATATTTTAAAAAATTTGACAGATTATTAATTAAATAATTATTGATAAATTTATTATATATATATATAATATTATAAAATAATAAATATTAAATATAGATATGTAAAATGAATCACTTGAAATAATTAAATTAATGAAAATTAAAAATGAGTAAGACTAAATAATATTAAAAAAATCATTTATTAAATAACTATTATAAAAAAGAAAAAAATTTATATACATATATAAATTATAAATATATGTAAAGAGTAAATATTAAATAGAAATTTATAAAATGAATAAATTAAAATAATTAAAAAAATTAAAAAAGAATAAATTAAAAAATTATTAAAAATTTTATAAATGAAAATTTTATTAATAAAAATGAAAAAATTTAATTTATATATTAATTATAGTTAGTAATAAATAATATATATATAATATAATTTTAGTAAATCAAAAAAGTGTAATAATTAATAACATATTAATGTCTCATTTATTTCTAATGGTTTTTATCCATAATTATTCACTAATATTTTAAATATTGAAATATATTCGTATATATTCCTATATATACATATATATCATTATACATATTATTTCCTAAAATAAGATTTATATAATACACTATATATATATATTAGGTGCTTGGGGGTATAATTACATTCAAACACACACACACATCGCACACGCAAACCAGAATGGTAGTCCAAAACCCTCCAAGGGATATCCTACCCATGAAGTCTTATTAACATAATACATAGTGCAGAGGCATAATGGGAAAGATTTGCATAAAAATGCCCAAAAGTCCAATGCAATGTCATTCCTGCATTATCCTGCATGCAACATCAAACCTATGTCATGCCTCTACCACCGCTAGCCTACATCATCATCCACATTATGACTTATATCACACTGTAATAGAATATGCGTCCAACAGGGATTGAACCCAGGACCTCCTGGATGCCAGGATGGTGTCTTTACCGATCACTTAGAAAATATATGTGCTTACATTAAATAGGTCATATATTTAGTGAAAATGGTTTATAATTAGAAATTAATATTAAATCAAAATATGGACTAATTGTATTAACAAAGGAGCATTTAATTGAATATCGTTTTATTTTTAAATTTAACATATTTCAAAAGTGTGTTAAATTGATTTCCCACAAGCTTATACATAATTAATGTATTTTTATATACAACATGCACGCATGTGATTTTTCTATAATTTATTCCATTTATAATATTCATTTTAGAATTATATTTATTAGCATAATATATTTAATATATATTATTTTTTCAATTGGTAAATTTTATCATTTTTTATATTTTTATTCAATATTTAATATTATTAATATTTTTTATTTTTTGAATTTATTCATTTTTAATATTTTTATTCATTAATAATCTAAATTTGTTTTTAAGGATTCTTTCTTTACACAATTTTATTTTTTTTCATTGTTTAATATGTTCGTAATTTTATCAAATTTCAATATTTAATTATAGATTATTAATAATCCATGTTTCATGTAATTAATATAGTTTTCATTCATATAGTGAAAATGAATTCATTTTTATTTTAACATATAAAATTATTCATTTTTAATTTTCTTAATTTATCTATATAATTGATAATAATAATTTTTTAATTTTATTTATTATTATTATTATTTATTTCAATAATATACATGGAATATTACATAATTTAATTGTAAAATTTAATATATATCAAAATTATATATATATATATATACATTAATTTCACACACCCAAATATTTATGTACTTAATTAAATATTATTTTTAAACATATATGCCTAATATTTATATAATTTAGTAAAATGTAAATATTAATTTAATAATTTCATATATTATCATAATATAATTAATATATTTTTTTTAATCATTAAAATGTATTTACTTGTTTTTAATAATATTTCAGTTAATATTATATATTCATTTTTTACGTTTTTTATTTTTTATTTTTTTAGAATTTAATGATTTTCTAATACTTGTATATGTATTTATTTACAAAAATTTAACATTTTTAATATATATTCATATTATTTTTAGTATATATCCATATTTAATTTTTATAATAATTTGATGATTAATAACACTTACCCATTTTTTCAATATTTTTAATGACTACTCATTTTTAATTATTCAATTTTACTCATTTTTATCATTCATGCATTTAAGATTATATATTCATTAATAATGTTAAAAATATATTTTTAAATAAATATTAATATATAACCATATTTATAAAATCATATTTACTATATTTGAAAAGTTATATATTTATAATTATTAATAAATAATTATATCTTATTTTAATGTATAAATATAATTATACCTTTTAAATTATATATTTAAATAATTATAAAATAGTATTAATAATAATTAAATAATGAATATATTCATTGTATTTATATTTATATTTATATTTATATATTAAATTTATATATATAACTATATAATAACATATAATAATATAGATATATTTATAATTGTAATTAATTAATTATAAAAATATTTGAAAATATATTTATATATAAATATATTTATAAATTTATATTTACTATATATAGATATATATTTATAATTTTAATTAAATAAATATATTTTTTAATATATTTTTTTATATAATTATAAAAAAATAAAAAAATAATTATAAAATTATAATAAATATATTTCGATAATGAATATATTAAATATATTTATATTTATATTTATATATACTTATTAAATATATATATTTTTATAAATATATATAATTGTGTAAAAATATTTAGGATTATGTAAAAATAATTATAAATATATTTGCAAATATATTTAATTATAAATACAATTAAAAATATTTATCATCGACTACTTAGTGCTAGTAAAAAGGTATTTATTCAAACTTATTACTTTAGCGATGAAAAAAATTTCTCTTTATAAATGCTTTTTTGGAAGAACTAATAAAACTCTCCCTGATAGTTTAAAAAGAACACTAACCAAACCTATTTTTGGTGTGCTATTCAAGCTCTCACAGAAGCCCAATTCTGTCGCCGCTCCCCCCTCGACCTTCACTCAGATGAATCAACTCTCTCAAATCCCAAGGTTTGATATTATGTATAATCCTCTCTCATTTATTATTTTTTATATACTATCCTCGGCCAACGTTGACCACCTCCTTCGATTTCAAGAATAATCACCTATTTTTAGAGAATCTAGTCATTCTCCAACCATGTTCTTCTTTCTACTACCACACTCCATCACGTTGTTTTCTAAACCTTAGATGGGTTTAGGTTCTAAATTTATAATTTCACGATTAGTATGGTGTTCAGGTTGTATTTCATGATTTTTTCCACTGTTTGGTGAGTTCATTCGTAGGGAAGAAATGAAATATAAGAAGAAATATAGAGAAATAAATTTATCCCCCACCAAGAACATTTGATCACTCTAAAATTAGGGTGATTTGGAAAGAAATTCAGGAAGCATCTTCCCTCTTTTGAAATCTCCTACATTAACCCATGTGAAAGTTTTATTTAATTTTTTCTTAAATTAATATTTATATAAATGATCATCTTTTTTATTATTAATATTAAAAAAAATATTTTCTTGTGTATATAAATATTTTTTCAACATAATTTGTAAATAATTAATTATATATCTTCAACCTAATTTATAGGTAAGAATAACAAACAATTATTAATAAATTTTCTTATTTGTATATAAATATTTGTAAATAATTTTGATTATATATAATTTTTAATTAAGAGTATTTTTAATTATGTGAATATAAATAATTTTTGAATTGAAAATTTTTTGTTATGTGTATTTAGACAATTTATAATATGTGTGTATAAATAATTTTGATTATAAATAATTAAGTGTTTATAAATAATTTTGATAATGTTTATAAATAAATTTTTTTCAATGTAATTTATAAATAATAATTACAGAAAATTAAAAATATATTTTATTATTTATATAATACTAATATATAAATATATAATTATAAATTTATTTTATAAATATTTATTTACAAATTCTTATTTAATTATATATATAATTGTTTAAATATATTTAAAAAATATATTTTTAATTATATATATTTTCTATATATATAATAAATATATAAATTTATTTAAAAATCAATGATACAATTTAAAATTATAATTTTATTTATTTGGAATAAAAAATTATTAGAAAAATAGTTTTTTCATAAGGCTGGTATTAGTCATATTTCTAAAACATTCATTTTCTTTTATTCTAAAAATTATTACAAAATATTATTGAGAGGAATTATAATCATTTAATTAAGTTCTCAAATTTTTTCATCATAACTAAATGAAGAGAAATAAAAATAATTTTTTTAATTTCATTTCATTTATGAATATTGTAATAATTTTTTTATTTTACTAAAACATGGCCAAAGATAGTGTAATAGAATTATATCATCATTTTTTGGGACATTCTTTATTTTTGCATGATCCTTAAAGTTGATCCATGTTTCCCCATATTACATAATGTACCTTGGATGCATGAATTTTTTATCAAAACATTCTATAAAAATTTTATGTATTTTTGGAGTATTAGTTAATGTTACATAAAAATTTAAAAGGATACAATATTTTTTGTGTTTCAAAAGGAATGTTTTCGTGTTTTATAATGAAATTCAATTTAATTTTATGTTGTATTTTTGTAACTATCTAATTAAGTGATTGAAGAGTTTTTATTAGTGATTTGGGATATTTAAAATAGGTTTAGTCTACAATGTAATATATTATAATGTTTTGTTTTAAGGTTGATGTTTGATTTAATTTTGGATTTTGGTGACATAAATACCCAATAGATTTTTTTGATGGCTTTCCCTCCCTAGTAATATATAATTATGTCATTGAACATTAATTTTCATTATAATGATTTTTCATACTAGTTTTAATTGAATTAAATATCATATTTTTTTAAAATATATTTTTTAAATAAAATTAAATTTTAAAAAGGTGTTAAATAAAACTGTATTTTAAATGTCTAATCACAATAAATGATTGAAAGGCTCATTTGGTACATTAAAAAGAGAGTTATGAATTATATCATTTTTGAAATGTTTTTAAATAGATCATTATCAAAAATTTATATTTTTATTTTATGTAGATTCTTATTGGGAACCATTATTATATAAATCCTATTTCATTAACACATTTTTACCCTTATTATAATCCCATGTGTTTTTTCACTAGTGAGTTTTGTATTGATATGGATGATGGTATTACTTGATTATATATATATATATATATATATATCAGTTATTAGAATAAAGGGTGATGTTGGGATGTGGGATATGAATATATTCATTATAGTTGTAACCTCACTTCTCGTTGAATACATCATAGGATTCCTTGGAATCATTTTATGATATTGAGAGAATATTTTTCTCTATACATGATTAGACTAACTAGAGACCCTTTTATAAGGGATTGGCAATTTGGGTGCATCATTGGTGATATTATTTGTGGTAAACTGTTTGATTTTAATTTCACAAACAATTGGTCTAGCCTGATCGTGTCTATGATTATGCCACTTGTTGTGGTGCTTGGGATTATGCGCGTTTTCTAGTATGAGTGGGCCACATTTTCCATGTCGGGTGAGATATGATGATAGGCCTATGTGGGGTTTCTGACTTATAAATTGGGGTTCCCCCATCACTAGAAATTGGAAAATCCAGATTATACTCTCTCGAACCGATTTGAGTTTTTATTCTTAGTTATTTTAATACATTATATACCCCTTATTATTATTTAGTATTTTTAATAATGGTTATCATTTATAATATAATTTATTGAAACATGTATCAATGTATTTTGATATTTTTTTAATAATTTTATGATTTTCATAGTGATGGATTGATATATTAATTAATGTATATAATTATTAATGAGGATGAATGAATTTAACAAATTATCCAATACTAATTTATTTAAAAAAATTTAAAAACTTAATATTCTATATGATAGTGTTTTCAAAAAAAATTAATGAATGATATTTTTAATATTTAAAATAAAATGATAAATTTTAAGGATTCCTTTGAAATATTTCATTAAAAAAATTAATTTTCACATTATTATAAATGTTTGATTATAGAATCATTGTTTTCAATTTTAATTTGAAAAAAATTAAGTTTTAGTGTTTTATAATTTTTAAATGGGATAATATTTTGTAAAATTAGTATCTTAAAAAGTGATTTTGAAAACACTTGGTCTTAAATAGAATAATTTGATACTTATATCATTATTTTTGATTTAAATATTCTAGATAGGTCCTTAAATGTTTTCAATTATTTTATTAATGTATATTTATACTTTTATATAATATGTATAAATTTTATGATTCCCTTGTATAGGGATTTTGAAAACTTTTTTTTTCTCGATAAAGGATAATTAAATTATTTTTTATGTGATTTTTTATTATGTAATGTTGTGTTTTAAAGAATGATTTGAAGTCGGTTATTTATTAAGTTAAATTACAAAATATAATTTTAGAGGGAGGTAAAAAAATTATTATTTAATAATGTTTCATTTATAGCTGGTTATTATTTAAATATATACATTATTTTTATTCTAATGGAATATTTTAATTAGTTTTAATGTGTTCAAAAATTAAATTTATTGTTTTGTTTCTTTTATGGGATGTTTTATTTGGAATAAAAAGGTATTATAGTATTTCAAGCATAAAATATCATTATTCATTTGCTTTCATAATATTTATTGAAAATAATTGAGTTTCCTTATATTTTAAGAACTAATATTATTGTTCTTGAACCATTTTTGGCGTAATGTCTTATTTGGGGGAATATTTTTTAAAAAAATTCAAATTATTATATTATAACATTGAACTAGTTTTTTTATTAATAAAATTAGGTTGTGATTTTTTAGGTTATATGAAAACGGTTTTGGTTATGTTATTATTCATTATGAAATTTTTTAGTCTTATTAAATATTTCTATTAGGTATGGTGAAGGTTTGAGTTAGAATGTTTATGGGTTATTGATTTTAGTATCAAATTTATTATAATAAATTAGTTACATGTTGTTTTAGGGGTATATATTTTTTCATGTTTCATATTTATTTAAAACTAATATTTCAGGTTTGGACCATGTGTAATATGCTTAAATGGGTATATTGGGTATCTGTTTAATTGTTTTTTCTTATGTATTGTGAAAATAATATATTCATTTAATCGCCCAAACCCTCCTGGTCTTTTACTCTGCAAATTTCTTGTGTTTGGGACACCCTGGACCCATTAGGTCTAGATGAGAAGGTTGGCGTATTGGTGGCAGGATGTCATCGTGGTGTCACCGATCGGTGTAACACTGATCAGTGCCATAGAGGCTTTTCGGGGGTTCCTTCCCCAGTTTTTTTCCATAATGCCACTTTTTACACATTTAAGCTTTTTGAAGTGGTTTAAAGTTGTTGTAGACCCATTATCAATGTTTTAAATCCCCTAATAGTGGGGATACCCTCAATGGACCCATTTTTCTCTCTCTAAATGAAATACCTTAATGCACAACTATTATGGACACCCCTCCGATAAGAATTATTAAATAATTATTATTTCTATCATGTGTAATCGTGCAACCTCTTGGTAAAAACATGATCCGCCTTTAAAGCCACTCAAGATTTTTCACATGTCGTAACTCTAGGATCTCACCTTTTTATCGCACTATAATTCTTTCATTTTTTATCTTGGAAGGTTTCCTTCATTCCTTGGTGCATTTTGTGTCCCCTTTCCAAAGGCTAGGGGTGCACCTATGCTGGATCCTTTCCTACTCATTCTTGGATTCCTCTAAGTTCCTCCCCTAGAATTCGTTCATCCCCCGTTGCTGGCGTGATGAGAAAAATGTCAATCATTGACCATCCAGGTAGGGTTTTCCTTCATCTCTCATTATTGTGCATCATGCGGGGTGGGTATGATAATGTTCTTATGGGGATGGATGAAACCAAAATTATAAGAAGATAATAAATTGATTTAAAGAATGAAGGGGTTTGTTTGATAATGTTTTTGTACTCTTTTATCTTTTTATATATGTTGTTAATTTAATGGGATTATGTCCATGAAAAATCATGGTAGTTGATGGCCCTTTCTAGTTCACTTATGAACCTCCGTTTTTTGGATAATCATGTGACTGAATGGCATTAACATAGAAACTGGTTTATCACAAAAACTCGGTTGACTAAATGGATTCCCACTAGATAATAATCCTTGTGTGGCCACCCCCATTAACCAAACGGAAAGGAAAAACTAAATGAATGGAATATTCAAATTTAAAAACTCTCTTTCTCTGTTTTGGTGATGTTTATAGTAGATTCTTAAAAGTTGACATGGATGGGGATGGGATCCCCTTTTGAGAAGTCATTGGTTTGTGGACTTAAGGTAGTGTGGGGCCATATGTTGGTGCTGGGTTTGGTTCTAGTACATTGATGGATCTCACTGATCCCTTTTTTTGTGACTTTACAAGAGAACTATGTTTGAATGCTTAATTTGTTACTTGGCTGTTTTTCCGTCCTTGTCTTGTGTCTATGAATTTTAGTTGCCCGGTAGTGAAGAATTTTCTAATTAGAATCACTTGAATTGGAAAACCCTAATGGGTTCAGAGGGGAATTTTTTTTGGAATGAGTTGCGACATGGTTGTGGTTGTGATTATTATGAATGAATAGTAACAAGGGTGTCTGTATATGGGCTGGTTTTGGAACCCCTATGATGGGATGAGTTCTTTTTAACTATATGTATAATTTTGTTTTTATTTTTCTTATTCACATCACATCCAAGATGAGCACTTCGTACCGAAAACCCCCATTTCACGGGGGTGGGTGTATTTTCCAACACTTCTATGAGTGGATGGTTATTAAATCCTTTTCTAATCCCTTTCTTGGATAACCTAGGACTCTTCTGGTAGGCTATGATAGCCTGAGGACAATTATAGCCCTAAATTGTTCATGCAAGGTATGTTGTGGTAGTTGGTATAGGTGTGTGGGGTCCGGTTGTTCCCAATAGTCTTCAGGATAAGGCCAAGGTTTCTTCAGGCATGGCAGTAGTTGTTCTGGCACAGGTGTCCTCTAGCGTGGTTATGTCTAGTTGTGGCCTAGGTGTTTGCGGGTGGGATGTGTGGTTGTGGTAGCCCAGGTGTGTGTGTGAAGGGTATGGTAGTGGTACTACGGTGAAAATGGTGAGGAAGGTCTCACATGTAGGATGTCTTCAATAACCAGTGGGAAAGTGGTGTGGGTGCCCAAAATATTGATGTACTATTACTATTACATTACATGACTTGATTTATTTGTGGATTGTTCCTTGGTGAGGTTTGTGTTGATAGTTTCCTTACTAGGTGCTTTGATTATCATCTTATATCATAGGGAATTAGAATGCCTCCCCACTTGTGCATGATATCTTTTGGTTTTTCCTACTGAGTATACCTATACACTAACCCTATGTATATTAAACCACTTTCAAGTTTCTAGGAGAACTTTGGGGATCTTGCATAATTGTAAAATTTCAGACTTTTGGATGGTTGTTTTTGTTTTTTTCATTTCTTTGGTACTTTCCTTTGGATTTTTCTTGTACCTTTTACTTTTGGAACATTCATATGGGAATGGTTTTTTTTTGGATTTACTTTTTCCTCCAGTTTTTGTGTTGTTTGGGATTACTATTTTATATCTCGATACTACTATAAAATGGTAATTCCTTCCTTTTTGTGTGGTATTTTATACCCATGGTTCTAGTCACCGCTATGGGACCTTTTGAAGGTGGGTTTCAGGGGTCCTTATGTCTCCTTCAACTTGAGGAGGGACGGGTCTGGCAATCTGTTGTCCCTTCCCCATCTTGG
This sequence comes from Viscum album, assembly GCA_963277665.1. Lineage (NCBI taxonomy): Eukaryota > Viridiplantae > Streptophyta > Magnoliopsida > Santalales > Viscaceae > Viscum > Viscum album. The sequence goes on from OY728131.1 coordinate 1,585,399,019, forward strand.
TGAAGGCGATTCATGATAGAAAGGAATCAAAGCCAGAAGGTTGAGATATAGGATGAATCTAGGGGTTAGTTACAGTGACTATTACATGGGATGGTAGGGCAACATTGTTAGGAAATCATGGTGTGTGAAATAGGTCAGGGAAGACCGGCTAGGACACGGGATTTTAGAGCCCCCTATGATCTTATGCAAGGACTCTAGACCTTCCGATCAACAAAGTGAGGCGACATAAATTGCAGGGTAAAGACCCTTGGGAAGGTACATGCATCATAATGACTTGTTTTCTTAGGTTTTCTGGGTTTTTTGGGAATTTAAATAAATAAAAAATAAGTTTATGAAAAAAAATTAGGAATCTTCTACACTACACGGGCATAGGCATTCCTTTTTTACCTTGCAGCAATGGAACTCGAATGGTGACCACGAGTAGTACAGTCGATTGAGTCCCAAGAGGCTATTTTGGCTGATCAGTAGAGGGATGATGTAGAAGAGGAGTATGACCAGTGGCAGAGGATTCTTCATACATTTCAGTAGCAGACCCTCCAGAAGTACGAGGGCAGCATCATGTACATAGAGACGGAGAGCTGGTTCGAGGAGCTGGTGATATCTTTCAGCTTGATCCAAGATCAGATGGAGTACTGGGTTTCTCTGGCTATAAGATAGATGTAGGGAGCGGGACATCAGTGGTGTAAACTCTATCATGGGGAGAAGAGGGAGGCTGAAGATTCATGGACTGACTTCGAGGGGGAATTCTGGGAGGAATTCCTCTCTTCCACAATGAAGGTTGAGAAGATGCAGGAGCTACTCTCCCTTTAGCAGGGAAGAATTCCAGTGAGGGATCTAGGAATCAAGTTCATGGATCTCCATCGTTTCTCTATAAACCTTTTTAATGATGATTAGTCTTAGAAGAGAGGTTAAGAGGAGGCACTCTGACGTTCTCTTTAGTATGTTTTTACTCCCTTCACCCTACAGATGTACATGGAGGTCCAAAAGAAGGCTGATGTGGTGGATAGGATGCACACGCTGGGAGGTGTTCCATGAGAGGGGATCTAGTTGGTCTTGTCAAAGGGTAATGTCTTCACAAACAGACCTCCAGCATTAGGGCCTTCTAGGTTTTGGCTAGTGGGGGAGTAGGCCCCATTAGTTCAATTTTTGATCTCTCAGTCCCCTCCCTTTCCTCACGGGCCAAATACCGAGGTTCCTCATCTGTGGTAGTCATGGGAAATTTTCGAATCAGTGACCAGACCAAGTGAAAAACAATTGGGATGGGTAGGTTCAGTGCCCACCTTAGCAGTAGCAATTTCCATCCAGGCCCATTCAGCAACAGAAGCAAGGACAGTGAGCTCCCACTCCTCTGAGAGAAGATATTGTCGGAGGAGGCCAACCCCAGGGTTCTCTTCAAGGACCTCGACCAGGGTGTGGTCTTGGAGGCAGCCGATAGCCAAGGGGCATAGGAGCTAGGCATGGTAAGTTGCACGATGCAGAGGAAGTAGTTCCAGCAGGGCCAGAAGTCGTTTGAGGTAAGATTAGATTGTTTATAACTCTTGAATGTTCCCTATTTCATTCATGATATTCTTACAACTTTTTTACACCCGGTCTAGCCCATGCCTTGGTACTACACATAGAGAAATTCTCCATGCCCCTGGTGCTGAGTATGCCAGTTGGAGGTCATACAAGCATGATTAATGTTTGTTGAGGGTGCAGAGTAATGTTCGGGCTGAATCAGTCTAGTGGGGATCTCCTTATTCTACAAATGCAACCATACGATGTCATCCTAGGAATCGACTGGTTGTTTTCTATTCATGATGTTATTGACTACTTCCAAATAAGAGTCATATTCTCTTATGAAGATATCCAGCATGTGGTTTTTTTTGGGGAATAGAGTGGTAAGGTGGGGAGACAGCGTGTGGAGCCTCTTTTTTCTATGTTGGTCTAGATTTCAATAGAATCAGTGGATGTTGAGATGATGGATGTTCCAACATGTTTTAGAGAGCTCTTAGACTTTTTTTCAGAGGAGGTTGTGACTCTACCCCCTCGATGTATGGCTGAGTATGGGATAGACTTACATCCCTGTGCTTTTCTGATTTCAAAGGCTCCTTTTTTTGATGGAGCCTTCTGAGTTGCGGGAGTTGCAGATTTAGATTGACTAGCCGATGAAAGAGGTTTTTGTCCGACCCAGCGTGTCGTCATGGGGTGCTTCTGTCTTGTTCGTAATGAAAGAAGATAGTGTTCTCATGTTATTCATATAATTCCAAAGACTAAATCAGCTAACAGTCAAGAACTTTTACCCTCTACCGAATATAGAAGATCTCTTTGACCAGTTGAGGGGAGAAGGTGGGTTCTCTATGATCAATCTGTGGTCTGGGTACCACCGTTTAATGGTGAAAGATAGTGATTTCCCAAAGACTTCTTTAGGTGTCGGTATGGGCACTTTGATTTTTTGGCCTTGTCGTTCGATGTTAATAATGCACCTTTTGTGTTCATGGGGATCATGAACATTGTGTTCTGTGAATTTTTGGACCAGTTTATCATTGTGTTCATTGGTGAAATTTTGATCTACTCCAGATCATAGGAGGAACATACTAATCACCTCATGAATATCCTGGATATCCTTCAACATCACCACCTCTATGTGAAATTGTATAAGTGAAGGTTCTAAACATGATATGTGATTTTTCTTTGACACGTGGTGTCTCAGCTAGGGGTAGCGGATGATCTGTCAAAGGTTGATGCAGTTGTTTCTTGGGAATCATCCAATAATGTGATGGAGATTCGTATTTTTCTGGGTCTTGAAGGCTATTATTGAAGGTTCGTACCCGAATTCTCTCGAGTTACGGCTCCTTTTACATCTTTTCCCAAAAAGGACTAGGCATTCATATGGAGTGAGAAGTATTGGGAATATTTCATCTATCTGAAGGAAATTTTGGTCAGTGATCTAGTTCTCAGGTTTCCATAGGAAGGGGTGTTTCATAAGGTATTTTTTGATTCTTCTAGACTTTTCCTGGGGTGTGTGATGATGCAAAAGTGGGGAGTGATAACTTGTGGGTCTAGGAATTTACGTCCTCATGAGCATAACTATGACACCCATGACCTAGAGCATGCAACAGTAGTGTTTGTGTTGAAGTGGTGGAAGCATTACCTCATCGGGGAGCACTTTGTTGTCTTCACAGATCAAAATAGTTTGAGGCATATCTTTTCCCAGTGGGACCTGAACATGCGAAAAATAAGGTGGGTAGAGTTTCTTCAGGACTACAACTTTGAGATCTCTTACACTGAAGTCAAGGGGAACATTTTGGATGATTCCTTGAGTTAGAAGACGTGGGGGGAAGCTTTTCAAAAATCTGTGGATGCATGGAAGGAAATGGAGGAGTTGGCTATCCTATAATTAGATGCATGTTTGGATGGTGGTAGAGGTTGTGTGTTTCAGATAATAGTGTATTCCTCTCTATTGAGGTAGGTGGAGGAGCATCAGTTGGGATACTTAGAGAGTGAAGTGATGCATGATCGGATTAACCAAGGCAATGCTTCAGAAGGGTGGTCAGAGGATGGTCTGAATCTGATGCTTTTCCAAGAGAAGTTGTCTTTCCCAGAGGTGATGCATGGGGGAGTTGTCTGTGAGTTCCATAACTCACTCATAGCAGTATACCCAAAAGTTACTAAGATGTATTGGGGCTTAAGGGGTTAGTTCTGGTGGCCCGGGGTGAAACGCACAGTGGGAGAGTTTCTGTCAAGGTGACTGGTGTGTCAATAGGTGGAGGCTGAACACCACATCCCAAGAGGTTTATTGTAGCCTTTAGATTTCCCCAAGTGGAAGTGGGATGACATCCTGATGGATTTTGTCAGAGTACTACCCATGGTTCATGGAGACTGTGATGCTCTCTAGGTAGGGGTAGACTAGCTGACTAAATCAGCTCGCTTATTGGAAATAAAAGAGTCTAGTGCAGTTGATGCCTTAGCATGGAGATAGATGTATGAGGTGGTGAGGTTGAATGTAGTTATGAGGTCTATAGTCTCAGATATGGATGCATGTCTTAACTCACAAATATAGAAGATATTGCAACATACTTTTGAAACCTACATACGCTTTAGCTCGACTTTCCACCCCCAGACAGATGGATAGATAGAGCGAACCAACCATATATTGAATGATATTCTACGGTCATGTGTTTTGGACTTTTGGGGATCATGGGAATTACATTTTACCTTATTATAGTTTTCCTACAATAATATCTATCACTCTACTATTGGAATGGAACTGTTTGAATCTTTGTATGAGTGGTCGTGTCGTTCACCTGTGTGCTATGCCGAGGTTGGGGAGGCATGTGTTCTTGGCATAGAGTTAGTGAAGATCCCAACAGATAACATTCATCTTGTGTGTGAGAGGATGAAGGAATCCCAAGGCTGGTAGAAGCCCTATGTCGGTCCTAGGAGGAGGCCCTTGGAATTTGAGGTTAGAGACCATATGTTCTTGAAGGATTCCCCTCGACATTGGCAGTGAAGGTTCTGAAAGGGGAGAAAGTTATCTCCTAGGTTCATTGGGCCTTTCAAAGTGTTGGGTAAAATTAGTGAGGTGTCATATCAGCTGGCGTTGCCACCTCAATTGGAAATAATCATTAACGTTTTCCACGTCTCCCAGCTTCATCGATATCTAAACGATGACTCCTATTTCAATGACTGGGGGGAGTTGGATATAGAGTATGATTCAAAATTCATAGAGAAACTAGTGAGAATATAAGATCCAAAGGAGAATGTCCTTCACAGACGGACCATCCCTTTGGTTCGTGTGTGGGGGAGGAACGGTGGCATCTAGGAGAGTACTTGGGATCAAGAAGCTCAAATGCACACCTAGTTCCCAAAGCTATTTTGAGTTGATGTTCCGATCCTTCTTTGTTGTTCTTATTTTTGTGACATGTCGTGATGTAATGCTAACCATGTTGGTTTTTGAAATGATTTATTTCCCTACCTTGTGAATGTTTATGAAACGTCTAGATATGTGGGGAAGGGAGAACCTAATTCCTAATCAAGATGAATCAGCGTGGATGCGATTAAAACCGTGTGGGTGAGTCAGTGCCGCCCAAAGCAGATAGTATCTTGACATGGAGGAAGGAACATCTCTAATTCTTGTGTCTAGAAAATTTAATCCTTGAGTTCCAAATGGCTATTTGGGGAAGTTTTTCCTGGAGATGTATCTTCTATAGTGGTTTTTTGGGTTACTCTTGTATTCTCGAGGGAAATAATAATTTTGAGAGGTATCTGATGTAATGGCCTCAACCCTTCTGGTCCATTACTCTACTAATTTCTAGTATTTGGGACACCCTGGACCCATTAGGTATGGATCTGATGGGCGGCGTATTGGTGGTAGGATGTCATCATGGTGTCACTGATTGGTGCCACTGGGGATTGTTGTGGTTTCCTTCCCCAGTTTTTTTCTCATAATGCCACTTTTGACTCTTTTAGGTTTTTTGAAGTGGTTTAAAGATGTTTTAGACCTTATAATCAATGTTTTAAATCCCCTATGAGTGGGAAAACCCTCAAAGGAACCATTTTTCTCTCTCTAAATGAAATCCCTTAACACACAACTATTTTGACCACCACTCCAATGAGAATCAGTAAATCAAAATTAATTCCATCGTGTGTAACCATCCAATGCCTTGGTGAAACCATGATCTGCCTTTAAAGCCACTCGATATTTTTCATAAGCCGTAACTCTAGGATCTCACCTTTTTATAGCACCATAATTATTTCCTTCTTCCTCTTGGCTTGTTTCCTTCTTTCCTTGGTGGGTTTGGTGTCCCCATTCCCGAGGATAGTGGTGTGCCTATGCGGGAGCCTTTCCACCTCATTCTTGGAGTCCTATGAGTTCCTCCCTACAAGTTTTCATTCACAGTTGTTGGCATGAGGAGAAAAACGTTGAACATTGATCATCCAGGTAGGGATTTTCCTTCGTCTCTCTTTACTATGCATCATGTAGGGCGGGTATGATAATGTTGATGTGGGGATGGATGAAACCAAACTGTAACGAAGATAATAAATGGATTTAAAGAATGAAGGGGTGTTATTTATAATGTTATTGTCCACTTTTATCTTTTCCTATATTTTCGAAATTGAATGGGATTGTGTTAACTGAAAATCGTGGCCATTGGTGGTCATTTCTTGCACACTATTGAACCTCTGTTTTCTGGATGATCATGTGATTTAATGACAGTAACATGGAAACTAGTTAATCACATAAACTCAGTTGATTAAATTTAATCCCAATGAATAAGAATCCTTTTGTGGTCTCCCCGGTCAACCGAACGGAAACATGGTACTAAATGAATGGCATATTCAAATTTGAAAACTCTCTTGCTCTGTTCTAGTGATGTTTATGGTTAATTCTTATGAGGTGATTTGGATGTGGATGGGATCCCCTTTTGAATAGTCATTGGTTTGTAGACCTAAGTTCATGTGGGGCCATATGTTGGGGTGTGGTTTGGTTCCATTACTTTGAGGGATCTCATGGATCCCTTTTGTTGTTTTGACTTTACAATAGAACTGGCTGTAAATGATTAATTTCCCGCTTGGCTATTTTTTCTTCCTTGGATTGTGGCTATTCATTTTAGTTTCATAGTTGTGAATAATTACATAATTGGAATCACTTGAATGGGAAAACAAGAATGGGTTCAAAGGGGAATTATTTTCCAGGAATGAGTTGTGACATGGTTGTGGTTGTGGTACTTCTTATGAATGAATCGTAATAAGGGTGTTTATATATGGGCTGTTTTTGGAACCCCTTGGCTAGGATGAGTGCTTGTTACCTATATGTATAATTTAGTTTTTAGGTTTATTATTTGTTCCTCATCCAAGTTGAGAACTTTGTGCCGAATACCCTAATTTCACGGGGGAGGGTGTTTTCCCCAACACTTCTGTGAGTCATTAGTTATTAGCTCCTTTTCTTCTCCATTTCCTAGATAGCTCAAGACACTTTGGGTAGGCTATGATGGCCTATGGTCCATCCCTAGATTCTTTGGGCATGGAATGTTGTGGTAGTATGCCCAGGTATGTACGAGAAGGTTGTTCCTAAGCGTCTTTGGGATGAGGTCCATGTGTCTTTAAGTGTGCAAGTAGTTGTTTTGGCCCAAATGTCTGTAGGTGTGGTTGTGTGTATTTGTGGCCCTGGTTTTTGTAGGTGGGGATGTGTGGTTGTGGTAGCCGTGGTGTGTGTGGGAAGGTTATGGTAGTGGGACTTCGGTGAAATTGGCAGGGTAAGTCTAATGTGTGGGATGTCTTCAATAACCATTGGGAAAGTGGTATAGGGTACCGAAAATATTTATGTGCGATTACTATTACTTTACATGACTTGCATTATTTGGGGAGTGTTCCATGGTGAGGTTTGGGTGGATAATTTCCTTACTATGTTCTTTAGTTATCTTCTTTTATCACAGGGCATTTGAATGCCTCCCCACACGTGCATGAGATCTTTTGATTTTCCCTAATGTGTATACTTGTATACTCACCCTACATATATAAAACTTTTTTTAGGTTTCCAAGAGGACAATATGAATGTTGCATGATCATACTTGTTCAGTCCTTGGGATAATTGTTGTTGCAATTTTTCATTTCTTTTGTAATTTCCTTTGGAGTTTTCTTGTACCTTATAGCCCTTACTTTCTGAACATGCATATGGGAATGGTTTGTTTTATCTTTAATTTTACCTCCAATTTTTGTGTTTTTTGGGATTAACATATTATCTCATGATCCTACTAAAAAGGGTAATGTCGTCCATTTTGTGTGTGATTCTATACCCTTGGTGCTATTCACCACTCTGGGACCTATTGAAGGCAGGTTTTGAGGGTCATTATCTCTCCTTCAACTTGAGGAAATAAGGGTCTAAAAGTCCACTCTCCATTCCCTCATCTTGGTGAAGGCAGGTCGTGACAATTTAGTCCTTTAATTTACATAAATTTATGATTTTTTATAAAGAAAAAATTTATAGAATGAGTAAAGCATAGTAAAACAAGTCTCAAGAAGCTAAATCAAAACTCTAATAGGTGGGTTTTAGTGTGAAATCTCTCTTAGGTATTTTTAGAGTTATAATAATGAAAAAATGGAATAAAATAGATATTTAGAGTAAATAAATGGCCTGATAGGAAAAAATCATTGTTAGTTTAAATTATTTATTTTCATTAATCCATGTACAAAATATTATTACTATTTTATTATATTGTGTATCATTAGGAATGGTCTTAGTGTAACCCTTAAAAAGTTTTAATTGAAAACATATTTATCTTATACAAAATCATTATTACAAGATAGTGGAAGAACTTTATATATTTCATTATAATATCTCCAAACCATACACATGGTATTGATTCTATTCATAATGAGAATACCATTTTGGATAAACCTATTAAGGTTTTGAATACTATATTTGGGATATAGATTATAGTGATCTTTTCATTGTTTGGGGTGGAATCAAAATGTTTTATATCTCAATGATGTGAAATCCATGATAAGTGAATTTTTTGGAATATTTATTAAGGGAGTGTATATGTTGTCTTTTTTAGGAAATTTAAAAGAGGATTTGTATATATGTAGGATATGAGAAATATACCTATGATTTATAACACAAATATTTTGAAATAATGTATTTTTAGTGGTTTATAGTATAAATTTATTTATTGGTTTTCCTATAACATATGGACTATAATATTATATAGAAAAATAGAGTTACATGGAATCCAACTTCATTTATGTCATCAATAACAGTTTCATCCATTCATTTCATGAAATTCTAAGATCCTTGACTCTGTGTTATAATTTAGTGATTACATGAACTTTTATGTTCCAAGGAATGATATTTTTACATAAATTTAGAAATCCATGTCAAAATTAAATAACCAAATAGTCAAATAATTTCTTAGAGAAGTGTTCCATAAAATGATAAATAAATTTGTGCACCAATATATTCATTTACACATTTTTTAGTACACAACATAAAATTGAGAACCTGGACCATCATCTATATGATTACCCATGATTTTCTTTTCAAGACACCCTTGTGTAAAATATTAGCTTGTCAAGAATCATAATTGATAACAATATAATGATGGGTTCCCCTTATTAAAATTATCTATAACTTTATCCTTTAATTAGGAACATCTTATGTATATTTTTTTTAACAGATGAATATTTTATGAACCTAATAAAATGAATATGATTCAAAATGGATTCACGGTAATCAGATGACAATAGATTATGAATATGTAGTTAAATATTTCATCTATATTTCAATATTGAATCCATGTAAAAATTATCAAATCATTTTTCCATGTTTACATTGTTTTTGTACAAGAAAAATTATTCCAGAAGAGTTGTAAGAATAATTGATTTCTCATAGAATAGATGAGATATATAATTGTTGGATTAAACATGGGGAAAACTGAACATTCACACTAATTGGGACGATACTACGATTTTAAAATCATTAGATATGAATACTGCTATAAATTAATTTGGAGATTCATATAAAATTACTGAAAAATAGAAACATATGATGTCCATTATGATGATCCAAACTTTTTAATAAGATAATTTTTTTATAAGAAAAGTTTATACAATTTTTACTAAATAGAACCTTTTTCAGTAATATTGAATTTATATAATTTTAAAGCTGGCAGTAGATAGAGAGACACCATCATTGGAGAGCTACTTATTCTCCTAAATGATATTCTAAATGAATAAAATGGTCTTCTTTGTCAAACATATAACAGTAGTCAATTTCTATGTTCAATGAGAATGACCTCTAAAAAATACACGATGGTCCAAATGGTCGCATCACTACAAAAAATGTGGCTTTTACCAAAAGAAAATTAGTGAAACATAATATATTTTTAGGTAAAAATGATTAATTCCAATAGATATTGTCTTTTTTCAGTATTAATATTAACTACCAACAATTGTTTTTATTGACAGGTATATCTGTTGGTATAAACTGTCCAATATAAACATATCTTTTACCAACAGTTAAATATTTTATTTTTTCATATTAATACCAATATTTTTCTACCAACAAATGAATATTTTATTGATACCTACTATTACAAACAAATATTTTACCGTTAGAATTTTTGTTCCATTAAATTGTATTATTAAAAAATGTTATAAAAATAATTGAATATATGTATTTATACCAATAAATAATTTTTTAATAAAAAATATATTTTTACATTGAATTAAATTAATTTTTAAATGAAACATATTTGTTGAAATAAATGTGTAAAAACATATGTAAATGCATGCATCCTTCCACACATACACACAGATATTTTGTGTGTGTATCTATTAACAAATTACCCATGTTCTTTGAAACTCCCACTTGATTGACATTAAAATTAGTAATGATATAAAAAATGAAGTACTTTAGTGTCAGAGGAACTATTATAATTATATTTTTATTATTATACTTTATCTTATATTTAACACCAATGGATATAATTTTAATTCCATTCTAAATAATTTTAAAAAAAAATTACAAAAAAATGAAAAAAATAAATAACATGACATTTAAAAATATTAGCATTTAAAATGAATTTAAAATATATTTTTCATAATAATAATAACAAAAATAATTTTTAAAAACATAAAATATGGGATTAACCATAATGGTTTGATTGAACACCCTTCGCCGCCTCTATGCATTCTACCTCCCCTACCACCGCCTCCCCGCGTTCGGCCTCCCCCACCATAGCCTCCAAGTGTTCTACCTCCCCGCAATATGCCTTCCCTACCACTGAATCCCGGTGTTCCGCCTCCTCGTGATCCACCTCCCGATGTTCCGCCTCCTTGTGTTCAGCCTCCCAGTGTTCTGCATCCCCTTCCACCACCTCTCTATATTTTTCCTCCCCTGTCACCTCCACCTAGTGTTTCGACTCCCCAGGTTCCACCTTCCTATGCTCTACCTCCCTTGAAAGTGAAGCATTGTATGTTTAGGCATTCAACTCCTACATTTTTCATTCCTATGAATGATTGGATCTTGATGTAATTTTGATCATTGATTAACACTTGTATTACAAATATGGCGCTCCACTACGGGTTTTCATCAATTTAACACTTGATTGAGCGATGCATTGGGGAGAAATATTAATGCTCAAATGAAGTTTCACTCTATTTTAGTGATTCCTTAGAGATGGTATTATATCTATATATGTGATTTCGAAAAGTGTTCCTGATTTACAAGGATTTATAATGGTTGAAAATCTTGATATGAGCCAACATAATTTATTTTCCTAATCTAGTTGGTAATTAAAAGTTATGGATGATTTCAATCACAAATATTATTTTTCCTTCTGATTTATTTTATGATTATCATGATTCATTAAATGTAATGGAATTACCTTAGTTGATGATCATTCAGTCTCAAATTTTAATACTTGATCACCAATTTTTTAATTTGATTCACTTTTAGACCTGAAGGGTCATCAAATTCTGTTTCCAGTACTGTATTTGGTGGTTTCAAGGTTCAATTGATTAATGTTTTTTTATAATTTGATGTTAAAGTTTTAGTATGTATTTATAAATGTTAGGAGAGGTTGCACTTTGAAGATGTTTGGTATGAATTGAATGTCTGAAGTTGCTCTGTGTACTGGAATTACCTTAGTTGATGCTCGTTCAGTCTCTTTTTTTAATACAAGATTACCAATTTTGGAATTTCAGTCACTTTTATGCTCGAAAGGTCATCACATTTTGTTTCCATCATTGTATTTGGTGCTTTATATGGTCCATTGACTAATGTTAATTTCATTTGATGTTAATGTTTTACTGTGTGTTTCCTAATGCATGGAGAGGCTACTCTTTGAATATTTTTTGTATGAATTAAATGTCTAAAACTGCTCTGTGTACTGCATTATTTAAAAGCACATGATATGAACAATTATTTATTATGAACTATTCTTGTATAGATGATTATATTTATGTGGAGAACTTGATATCTTATTTTGGTAGTTTCACTTTTTTCATGAATGATGATTCAATCCATGTTTTTGAGTTACATTGATCTGCTTTTCTTTTTATTGTTAAATTAGAAGTCTCAATTTCACCCAGGTTCTGAGGTTTTTGAAACAAAATTGATTTAAATTTGATGTTAAGTTTTACACCTGATTTTTTTACTTTGCTAATAAGTACCGAACCCTATGAGGGTGTGGTGGGGGACTGTGCAGGAATCATTAGAGGATGAATTGCAGCAATGAGGGTCATTGTTCAGAGAATTTCATATGCTAGCGCAGAGGTGGAAGGGCATACCATATTAGAGATTGGGTGAGGTCAACTGGTACTCTTCAGTGTTCCCAACTCCGACACTGACTCTGATTCCGGATACATATGTGGTCTGGTCTTGAACATGAGATTATTCTCAAACGAGGCATCGGACAAATGATTTGATCATAGCTCCATGCAGAAGGACAAGGAAGTTCTACATGATGGCATATTTGGAGAAAAAATAAAGCCAAGCATACCTCTTTATCGGTTCTTTAACTCTGTATAGAGCCAGTATGTGGGATTCATCAAAATCGTAATGGTAGTGGGCATAAGAGATAGCCTCCCAATCTCTTGATTCCTTCAGCTTTCTTCCGCCTGTTTTTATGTCTTATTATTTTAACCACTTGTAGTCATCTTCGTCATTTTCCTACATTATTTCGCTTCATTTTTCATGGACCTACCTTAGACTGAAATCATACCATCCTATATTTATTTTCAATAATGCTAAAACTCATGTCGTGAAGTGCAAGTATCTTTTTTTTGCGACTTCAATGGAAACTCATCTCTCTGTCTTTGTTTTTGTATGTCTAGTTTTCATAAGATGTCTATACTCACAAAATATTAGTTTAGATGAGGATAAATTTATAATGACATCATAAAATGAGTTTTAACTATTCTCCTATCATGGATGACTGTTGTAGAGATTGATGAACTCATATAATTTTTTTTTCATTGGCTATTCCTCTTTGGTTCCACAAGTTTGTGTTAAATAACTACACTATATATAGATAGATATATAAATATATATTTGAATTTGTTAAAAATGTGGTCACACAGTCCCTTATTGTAAGACTTTTTATATTTATAAACTAATCATTTTTTATATTTAATTTATATTATATATTTTAAAATACTTCCCTATTAGTGTGCTTGTGTAGGTTTTGTGGTGGGTTTTTGAACATCTTCCTGGTGTGCCAGGCGATGAACACTACTTGAATTCGAGTTTGCATTGCCTTAGTCACATGCACACAGATCGATGAATCTACCGGAATTACACACACAACCATATGTAATAGTAGTAGTCACACAGAGACGTCTATGTAACAGTAGAAGTCACATAGACTTTAGTGCATAATATTTATTGGTAGCAGAGTCATATACAGACTATAGTACTCTAAAAAGATATATGATAAGTTGTTGTAATATGATTATTATACTACCTTGACTCTACGGTTATTACAGGGAATCTAATATGATTTTCTATCCAACGGAGCTTCTGATACTGCATATTTCAATTGATTCATTTCACATTCTTCTGGATTTGGTGTTCATAGAATTAAATAGGTTTCAACAATCAAAATCTAAACCTATATGAAGAAGGTTCTACCATTTCTGATTTGTTTCTGAACTCTCAAGATAATGTTTTTTGAGATGGGGTGAAAACTCAACATCTTTCACGTGGATTTTTCAATCAAGGTAGTTGATGCTCCTCATCTTTTCTATTAATCTATCTCTATGATTCTTGTAGATTAATGCTTATAAAATTTATACAGTGATAATTCCAGAAATCTAATCTGTTTGAAAATGTGTAAAAGCTGTGCATTCCAATTTGAGTATATTTTTTTTATTTTTTTATTTTTAATATAAAAATAGATATAAATCAATGAAATAATTTCACCTATCCATTATAATCACACCAATTTATGGTTGTGGAAAACAAATACCAATGCACACACATAAATCTATATAATCACACACATAAAGCTATAATATACATACAAAAAAGTCTCTCTAGATTGAAATAAAGTGTTTTTTAACATTACAAAAACAAGAATAATAATAAAAATGATTAGAATTTGGTCACAAGTCATTTGAAAATAATTAAATTATATTTTTTTTTGTGATCATGTGTTATTGAATTTGTTCAATTATTATTATACTGAAATAGATTATTTGTTTTTTCCTCCTACATAATTCTTCTTATATGATTTCATCCCTTTCTATTTATCAGTGAATCTGGGATTATTAGTAAGAAAAATATAAGAATATTGTGGAAGAATTTTGTGGATGATCATATATGAATTTCATTTTTAGGTATGTGTGATGGTTATTCAAATGATTCCATGTTTATAGATTTCAATGTTTTCATGTTATAGGATTACAGTTTTCTATATTAATTGTTTTAATAATTTGTAGGAAATAGGTTTCTAGGATTTTGGTTCTAGGTTTGTAAATTAAATGTTCGATTTACAAGATATAATGTTTTATGTTCAATAGTTTGTAGTTTGTGGGATCCCATGTACAGACAAATATGTTTGGAGGTTTGTAGAAACTGGTTTATAGGTTTGCAAAAATAAGATTTTATTTTGCCCAAAAAGGGTTGCGCAATCATGTTTTCAAGTTTTAACAATTATATTTTTATTGTGGGAGCCCATGTATGACCATAGATTCACAAACAGGTTTTCAAAAATAGGTTTTCACAATCTCAATCTCCCCCAGCAGTCATTGTTTTTACTAATTTTTATGTTAAATATTTTTTATTTTTCACAAAAATGTTTGTAGGCTTATATTTTTCTTTTTTATGGGATTCTATGTTACTGGTTACAAAATTACAAGTTTTTTGGTTTGAATGTCATCATGTTAAAATTTAATTTTTTGTTGGTTGAAACTTTATAGGTTGGTATGTTAGATGTTTGGAGGTTCTATGATTATTTTTTTACATGTTTTAGGTAAGAATAATCTTGATTAGTGGTTTATAATTTTATAGGATTTATAGTTTAGGTATATATGTTTATGGTTTTACAGGTTTTTCAATTACTGTTTTTTATTTTTAGGATTATAGGTTACATTTTTTCAGCTTACAATATGTAGGTTTATATCTGAAATAAAAAAATTACAATATGCAGGTTTACATGTTCAAGATTTTCAGTTTTGAACCACTCTAAACACATCCATTAACTTGTGACTTCATCCAGGTTTCTAGAATTGATTCACTCATTATATATCCAGTTTCTAGTAATAGCAGGTATGCCCATTACCCAATTAATGGATTCTTCAATGTTTGTCAGTAAAAATGGTTCAATATCACACATTAGTTTATGTTTCAATCTTCTTATGCTATAATTATACTGTTAGGATCTGGGTATAGGATGGTGATAGTGATGATTGGCATTTTGTTCAGACATTAGGTCCACTAACTAGAAAAATATGATATCATGGATACTTTGCAAGTTATTATTTCAAACATAATTCCATGTATAATATTTTATTTAAATAAAAGGATATCATTGAATGTATATTTCAATTTTGTGAAGGTACTACCTTTTTTGAATGTTAAAAGAATCTTAAACACAAATGCAGGAATTTCAACACAAATATTTATTTCTTGTTGTGTAGGTACCACCTTTATCTATATCATGTAAGCATATTTATGTCACTTGTCTGTTTACCTATGTACCAATTAGATATGATGTATTTTATCATATTTTTGTGCATAAACTAGAGATGGAATGAATGCGTTAGAGACGAGAGCTCGAATAGACTAGAGCCGACATGGATGAGATGGAGCTAAAGCAGGGATAGACTAGAGCTGACATGAATGTGGCTAGAGCAGGATGATCTGGAATAGACTGAAACTATCATGAATGGGGAAAGTGCTGGCATGGATGGGCTGGGTCTGGATATGACATGGAGGAGTTGGAGCTGTTGGTGTTGGAGTCGCTGACGATGATGGGTTGGAGCTGCTACGCTGGTTGATCCATTTTTTTGGGGAATCCATTGGGGGTGGGTGGGTGGGTGGTTAGGGTTGTGCAGAATTGTAGGATGGAATTATGGAACAATCCTTGTGGGGATCCAAGAGGTTCTTTTTGTAATGAATTTCAATATTAATATAATTAATTCATATGTAATTTTAAAAATGTGTTAAAATAATCTTCGGTTTAATAATGAAAATATATTTACTATATACGATAAATTAAAAAATATAATATAAAATTATACTGGTAATATAAATTTTTAATTTTATTTAAATTTAATTTATAAAAAAAATATTATATTTTTGTAATATTATTAACTAAAGATAAATTTATCAGCGAAACCTATTTTTAACCACTTTAACCAATATTTTTTTGTAATTATTATAAGTGCAATAGAACTATTTTATCTATCGTAAAAACATTTATCAATAGAGTTTTTCCCAACAGTTTAGTGACATGGACATATATGTTGGTAAAAAGTTTTTCCAAAAGAAAATGCAATTTTACTAACAGATATGTCCCTGTGGAAAAAATGAAAATATTTTGTAGTGCATATTTCCTTAGAAGACCATGAATCACCCATAAAATTCCCTAAGGGTGTAACAAATAGATAAAATAATGATGAATGAAATCCTTCAAAAGTTATATGGTACAGTTTTATCATTCGATGGATTTGAATAATATATAGATTTCATGAATCCATGATAAAATTGACATATAATGAAAATAACTATATTTAATATGGGAAACTATGTCATCATGTAGACTCACCTCAGTAGAATAAAATGTATTATGAGTATCCTAAATTTGGAATTTATTTGAGAAACTTCCAACTTATTTTATATAATTATGGAATAAATCCTTTTGGTATACCGATTAGTACTCACATTACATGTTTAGGTCTATTGGTAAATTATAACGTTCCCCCATACTTATTCCTAAAGTGAAAATATATTATTTTTTCTCTAATTTTATCTTAACAACAACAACCCTATAATGATATTGATTTATATTTTTCTCCATTGATCAATGATCTAAAATTGAATAGAGATACAAGTATTACACTGTATAATTCTCATAAAAGTGATGATTTCACATTGGGGGCCATGTTGTACGAGATGATAATTGAGATTCCTTTATATAAAAATTTATCAAGATACAATATTAAATAAATGTTTGGATGTACTATATATGAATAATTCAAACACTCAATTCAGTTGAAACATTCACTGAATACATTTTTAGAAAATTGGGTATTTTAAACTCAATGACATAAATATCAATCTAGGATAAACACATTTGATAGGAAAATTGAATTCAGTATATCACTATCTCCACTAACTTATGATAAACTATTCAATATATTAAAATATATTGAAACTATTTTTGGAAAACCATTTCTGGAAAACCATATAACACAAGTTTTGAAAAAAGAGATCAATTTTCATTAAATTACCGTATTGTAATTTTTTGTACTTCCAACTTTTGATTGATGTTATTCATGTAGAAAATAATGAATTTGATAGAGTTATTTTAACATTAGTAAATACTCCTAGAAAATTAAAATATAGAATCAAGGCTAGGTTGGGCATGATTGACATGGGGATAAGGGATGAGTTGGTACTGGTGATGGGAAAAGTTTGGACTTTTCATCCTCTAGAAGTTTACTCACAATCTCGAAAATAAAAATCACAATTTTCTATTTTTTAATGTTGTAAATGTCCCAAAGGGGTGTTAATAAAATACATATAATGTCATATCAATGAATAATATGAATTTAAAAGGACTAAAATCACTTGAATTCCATGATTTTATGCAAGATTTGATGCACATAGCGTTTTATTATATTCTTCCAAAAAATGTAAAAAATACATTATCCAGAATCTACTTATTTTTCAAAGACATATACAGTAATGTTGTAAATTTTTGAAGTTTTCCAACATAAATTAGAAGGTTATAGTCATATTATATTAATTATATATATTCATCCCAACATCATTCACTGATATAATAGTCCACCTGGTGGTTCACTTAGTTACAAAAGATTAATTATGTGTTAATGTCCACTGTAGATGGATATACCCCATCGAATGAAATATGAAGATTTTGAAAGGGTTTGTCAGGAATCAATTTCATCCTGAAGGTTTTTTTTCCGAATGATATTTTTTTGAAAAATATTTTTAATTCTACACCAATTACCTCTCTGATGTTGATAATATCACTATCCCAAAGTATCATCATAGTAGAATCCTTATGGGTGAAGGGATTTTTGTAATATATTTTGTTACAGTTACCATCACAATGTGAGAGAAACATATCCATTAAATTTTATATAATCATGAATATTTTGATTCATACATTGAAGACCACAAAACAATTCTTAGATATTTAAATCCATATAGGGCTAAAGTATGGATTTCAAATACACATAATCAATACTTCATAGGATGGTTCTGATATCATATTTATAATTATTTATCTGAAAATCCAAATTCAATTGTCTAATGGCTTTCATGGATAGCTAGGTGTCTAAAGAAAAATGATATATCATACACTAATTTTTGTAATTATTGGTTATATATTATATAAAAAATAACATTATGACGACAATATGATTAAAAATAGTGGATTTATGCTTGTGGTGTAAGTGATAAACATAACTAATTAAAATGATAGAAATATAATTTATTAGAATATGTCATATTTAGGCATCATTGAATAGAAATATGAGATGGATTATAAAACAATTTATTTCTAATTTTCTATTTCATATTTTTTGACAATAGCAGTGCAGAAAAATCAGATGAAATGGGCTTTGTGAAGGTGAATTTCAGTGTGTAAGGGTATAAGGATGACCCGTTCATAATTACATCACAAGTTGTGCATGTATTTTATGTCTAAGATATAGAAAACAATAATTTCTCAATTAACCTATCAAGGACTAAAACATCTATAGGGTTAAATGAAAATTTAATTGAGGATGACCCTTTAACCGGGAGATCATAATCATTTCATTATAGTCCCAATATAGATAGTGTCAATTATGATAGAGGGGACAGCAAATATTTTGGTTTTAGTTCCCTAGAACCAACTTGTATATTCTTTATGATTAAATTTATTAAATGTTCTAAAAATTAATAAACTTCTTATCATTTCATGATTTTTCTTTTGTGTAACATTGTATGTGATAATGTCATAAGAGTAGTAATCGCACTGAATTGTCATGAATGTTCTTTAATATGATGAGAACCAAAATGTTCCACAATAGTATTATAAAATATATGTTCTATTACTATATGATAACAATTTTGTGAACAAAATTATACAGGCTTTCATGGGCTCATAATCATAGAACAATGAGGCACCTTCTCATGGTGTCTGCCCTTGGTAATATCCATTGTATGGTATTATGATAATGAGACCTCCCTATTCGATATCCACATTTATATGTGTCATTAGATCTTTCCTATATATAGATGTTAGTATTAATCCTTAGACATTAATATTACTATTAATGAGTATTATAAATCATCCACATTTTTGTATTTATTAAAAAAGTGAAATCATATTTTCACATTGAGGTGATATACAGTGGGTGTGTCATGAATAATATATTATTAATAAATAATGTGTGAAACAATTGAACCCTTATGTTATTTAATATAAGTTGATATATTATTCCCTTTTATAGAAATTATATATCTCACATAAATCCATGGACATGGTTTTTTATATGCATGCTTGATTTCCAAAAAGTAAAATATTGAAAAATTGATTATATAGGTCGATGGAGTCGACATACAACCATCTAGATTAGAGATATAATGATAATTGGATTATATTTTATAGTAAGTGTTCATATGAGATAGTATTTTATTTCACAATTAACTTATATCTCTATTGGTTCCTTCGCATGTTGATAGACTCCAACCAAGGTCTTTAGGATGTCTAACCTAATGCCACTGAAAAAGAGGCCCATAGGGTCACACACAATTTGTATCTAGTATCTTAGATTAAATAATATGTGATTATCCAACACTTGGGTTTCAATGTTTATCCACTATTTATATTCTTTGATTCAATTTCATTGATCATAGTGTTATCGTATTGGAAATATTGGATTAATCATCATTCATGACAAAAATAAAAGTTTATCATGCCTCATCTAACATGTATTCTATGCATGGGGACTAAAAGTGGTATAATAGGGTTCATATGGTTATTTATAATTGTTTATATATCATTGATTGATTTTCATAATTTTCATTAGTTTTTAATTCAATTTT
Source organism: Viscum album (assembly GCA_963277665.1). NCBI lineage: Eukaryota > Viridiplantae > Streptophyta > Magnoliopsida > Santalales > Viscaceae > Viscum > Viscum album. The sequence continues at coordinate 1,585,419,288 of OY728131.1, forward strand.
ACTCATTCTTCAATTAAAATTGAAATATCCTATGTCTTCCTCTTCATTTCATATAAATATAATCAAATTGATAAATTTTATGAATGAATTAATTTACAAGATATCATCTAAAGGTGCAGAGGATTATGTTTAGATGACATAAAACTACATGTCATGTAACTCGGAGGTACACATCGGGTACAAGTGTTTAATGCATCATGAATTAATTCAAAATTAATTCAAGGTGTTCATTTGTTACAGGTGGTGCTTTTAATTATAAACCACATATTGATCTGGACATCCTAGTGCATGGTCCACGTGAGTACACACTATGTGACATATATACAGGACATGTACTACCTTATTCATATATCGGATATGTATCCTCTTAAATGGCCTACATGACTGGTGAAATTGTAACTCAGATACCATACACCATATAGCCTATGTAAACTTTATGTAATCCAGAAATGTTCATCGCCAAGTTACACCCTGAGTCCCTAACCATGTTTCATGGATATATGGTGAGAATAATACACGTTTTGTAGCTTAAAAGAACACACTTCTTAATATTACAGAATTATTTTTAATTGGAAATTAATTAAATGTATTTTGAAAACATTATTAACATGTGTTTTTTGTTTTGTAATTAAGTTGATAGTACATTCCATTTTATAGGTTTCATATATATATATCTAATTAATTTATAGGTATTTTTCAGCTCAACATATCATTTATAAGTTGTATTATAGTTTTTACTCTACATGTGCTGAAGAATAACATGCAATGTAACTACCATGTGTTTCTTCTAGTCATTATGTTTATATCAGAAGACATGAAATTATTTGATATATTTTATATTCAACATTTCACATGATTAAACAATATAAGAGTATATTACCTGATAGGTAGTTTGGATGGGTAGTCAACATGTTTCCTCCAAGGTACATTTTTCTATACACAGTTAATTTTTAAATAAATTTATTTAATATTTTTAAATTTATTAAAACATACCAGGTAAATAAAGACTAATACATTTTTATATTTATTAATATTTTTGAATTAAATAGTAATTTTACTTTAATGGGGATTCTATGTTCGATGGTGTACCCGATATGCAAAAACAAGTTTCTTTGAAAAATTATGTTGCACACAACATTGAGTTATACTGAAAAATATTAATATAATATTATTATTTTATATAGTAGTTTACCCCTCGTCATTGAAATGGAGGGAATGAACAAAAAGTAACTACAATATTATTATACATGTTTTTTAAATATTTTTATATTTATCCAATAAATATTAGAGTCTTAAAATAAGAAATAACCTGGTTTTAAGCATAAATACTCTAATATTCTTTAGATGGTCGTTTAACCACCTTTTGATGGAGACCCTTTTTAAATATACCTTTTTTTATTTTTATATGTTATATTTGGGGGAAAATCTTCTTCAGAATCAGGACATCAAAATTTACTTTGCGTAAATTTTTTGTATTTTTCTGATAATGTAAATTTTTTAACAGAGTTAAAAATACCGCATTTTAATTAAAAACAACATTTTCATCTACTTTATTTATATGTTTATATTATCTTTTAAATTGGTTTTAAAGTTTAATTAGATTATAGTTATACCATTTAACCCAATTTTGGTCATTGGAAGTAATTTTACTTTGATATTGGACAGAAATAAGTGTAAATCTTAAGATAGTTATTATTTCATAAATACACGCTTTTTGTTTTGACAACGGGAATTAATTTTAAATTAATTTCTACCACTTATGTGATTTGAATTTAGAAGTTGGATTCCATATTTGGAATCTTGAGGTCCATATTTTATAAATATGAAACGTTTATTTTTAAACATTATGAATATTTACTTCACTAAATATTTTATTTTCCATGGTAAAATGGTAAATATGGTAAATAAGGGTACTAATAATATTATAATAATATTAAATTACCCTAGAACATGTCATAACCATATTGGATGATATAATGCTAACCATGTGAATCCTTGGGTTGATTTTGGGACCCCGCGGAGCCACTTGGTAGTGATAATGACACATTATATTAATTAATTTAATGTAAAGACAAAAGTGACCTAAACATATATCTTTTAGTAAATAAATTTTGACATGGGTTCATATAAGTTATCTCTTTGACTAAAAATTTAAATTTCAACGATAAAACTATTTTCTACATCATGGTATTTTATTTATAATTTTTAAACATTAAATAAATAAAATTTTTTACGACACAATGATGATACAATGATTACCTTATTAATGAATGATTTAAATAAATAAGATTATAAAATTAAAAAAATATCAAAAACCTTTATATTTCTTAATGGAAGATTTTCTTTCTAACAATATTCATCTTACCTTATAATTTAATGAGTTTTGGAACTTTTGATACTGAAAATAATTTTATAATAAAATAATATTTTCAAATGTCCCTAAAGAGCGCCTCCTCCCCCTTATAAAAGGCCACCACCTATAACCCATTAAATGCACCTCTCAAGACCCTTTGATTTTCCAAAATCTTTCCAAATAAGCTCTAAAGATCCATTTATTCTTCCTAGATTCCTTACCTTAGAAAGAAGGCACTTCAAGGAAGCCTTTTGGTTCAAACCAAAGGGAGTTACTCAATTTAAAGGTAACGTCATCCCTCAAGATCTATTCTTTTCTTTTATTTCTTTCCACCTTATGATATTCTTATTTTATTTAAATAATAACACCAGTATCCTAAATATATTGGGTTGTTGTCATGAGAAGTAATAAAACTACACTTACACACACCTCCTTCTAATAGATATGAAGATATTATTTCTTTGTACGGTGAACTACTGCCACAGGAAACGATGATTGTTCGATTATCTCATACCACCTCTCATAATGGCCATTGTGATGGAAATGTATTTATATGTGATATTTATTATATTTATATTGTATCTATGCTTCTTTATTTCCATTTATAGAATACCATTATAGTTTCCATAATGGGTAAATACGATAATATCATTTGAGAAAGTGATAACTACCGCCCCCTGAAAGTAATATTACTCATTCATGCCACATGTGGAACGTATAAAGGAAAGAGTTAATGAAATTATATATGATATTATACTGGAATTATAATATAACTATATATCATTATGTTTCCATTCCATTAAAATATGAAATTGAAATGAATGTAGGGTTCATGCGTACGTACGGCTTACCATGTCCATTATGGGGCATTCCATTTCTTATCTCCAAATGATATGTACTGTTATAAATACATATATAAATGAGAAATATATGATATCTAAATCATTAATATGATTCTGTAGATAATGGTATTTTGTCTTCATGGAAAACTTGTAATTATGAGAAGTTCATTTTTGAATCAAGTACCAAATATCTACAAAAGGACTGTTATTAACTTAAATTATTATATAATGTTTATAATGTGGTAATAAGTGATTTAAAAGGAATCATTAACCTGAAAAAGGTTCTGAATCATGTATAAGTTATCTTTAGTTTATTATTTAGGAGATTAATTAATGAACAAGTCATTTTGGACACGAGGTAAGGGACTTCGTCTCAATCTCCTTTCATTGAGGCATATTTTTATTTATACATGAATTTCATTTATACGATGTTTAACCCACTTTAAATTTTCATTTCATTGAAATGGAATATTTCTCTAAGAAGTGTTTTACTAAACAACAAAAATGAATGTTTTTTCTTAACATACACGGTGACAATGATCTTTCTGACGCCGCGAGTATTATTTGATCTTTGGCATCCTTAAATAGCTGTAGTATTTTCTTTAAAATGAAAATAAATAACATATACTCATTTACATATTTTGGAATTTAAAATAGTTTTGATAATGTATTTATTATTTCAATATATAAAAATGATATAATGTGATTTCAATGGGGAAATGTTATCTTTCCATTTTGTTTTTTTATGTGTTATAAATATGTTATGGTTCTTGGGCATTATATAAGTATATGAGTGGTTCCATGATAAACCTAGGGAGGGTGAGCCTGAGATTTCTCTCTAATGAATTGGGTAACATGACAGAGGTAAACATTAATGTTTTTCCTAAGATATTTAGGGAATATACAATGGTGGGAATTCTAACCATAACTCCCTACATAGTTTTGAAATCTACAATGTAAGTTTGATATTGGTGTCACATGTATCCTGTATGATTTATGATTTCTATGTGTTATTCATAAGTCTTATTATTCATGAGTTATGTAAAAGAGCTTATGTTTTGTATTTATTTATTGACTAATTATTTATTAATTTTATAACCCTTACAGAGCATTTTATGCTCATACCAAGTTTTTTTTAAAAAAATAATAGGAATTAAAGATGAATAGGTCCAAGGATGTGATAATGGAAAATTCATGATATCTAAAACATAGAACTAAACATGACTCTTTTCTTCAAGAATTTATATTTTATAAAAAAATGGATACTTAATAGTAGTGTCTACTTTGTAATATTGGATATGTAATGTAGTTTTAATGGCATAATTCTCTAAAAATATAAACTTGAAAAGATCCTCAATGTGAATTATTAACATAATTCAAGATTATGTATTTTTTAAGTTTGGGTTCTTATAGTTGGTATCAAAGGGAGGATTAGAAATCACTAAGAATTAGGGTATTGTTAAATTAATATCCATATATTAATTTATGGTAAGATTGACATGATATAGTATTTATATATTACCATATTGTTTTGCCTATGATATTTCTATGTTAAGAATGATTTTTCGTAGAGGAAATAGGTCAATTGTGAAGGGAAGGCATATTGAGGGAAATGAACATCCAAATCAGCATTCGAAGATGGTTGGAATTAGAATTGTTTAGTTTTATGCAGTGATTGCTTAGTGGAATCATGTGTTAAATTGTGGTGGTGTTTATAAATGATATTTTGGATTATTCTAAATGTAAATATGGTTATGAAGGTCATTTAAGGGTTGTCTTTCAAACCTTAAATGAAAAGAAAATGTATGGGAAATTTAGCAGATGTATGTTTTGGTTATAACAAATTTATTTCCTTGGTCACATTGTTTAAAAAAATGGAAAAATGGTTGATCCATCTAAAATAAAAGTTACTGAATAATGGTCAGGACCTACCAATATCATAGAGATTCATAGTTTTTTAGTTTTGGAAGGTTATTACTAGAATATTGTTGAAATATTTTCACGGTTATGTGTCCTAATGACTACATTAAATTGAAAAGGTGTTAAGTTCATTTGGACAAAATAATGTGATGATTGTTTTCAGGAATTGAGAAGAAGATTGGTGAACGCTCCAGTTTTGGAACTGCCTTCCAGAAATGGAGAGTTTTTTATCTACAATGATGTTTTTTTGAAAGGACTAGGTTTTTTCCTAATGTAGAATGATCATGTAATTTCTTATTCATCACATCAGTCGAATCCTCAAGAGTTAAATTACCCTACACATGATTTGGAATTAGCTACTATTTTTTTCATTAAAAATTTGCAGGAATCAACTGTATGGAGAAAAATGTGAAATATATACTAACAAAAAATGTTTGAAGCATATATTTAGTCAGAAGGAATTAAACATGAGAAAGAGGGGATGGTTAGAATTAATCATGTATTATGATTGAATGATCAATTACCATCCAAGAATGGAAAATAAAGTGGATGATGCTTTGATTTGAAAGAGTAATGCTACAATAACAATGTATCATTGGGAACAAGGTCCTTTGATTGACGATTTATTGAACTTTGGCATAGAAGTTGTTGGTGTTGGAAATTTCTGTATTTTGTTTTAGGTGTCAGTGAAATCATCCACAACATACTGGATTAAGAAAGTATAGAAGAAAGATAGGGAGTTTTAGAAAATGGTATAGTTGGTTCAGGAGGGTAATTTATGTGAATTTAACATTGATAAAGATTTTGTTTTGAGGTTTGGAAGAAGATTATGTGTGCCTTGTGATTCACAGTTTAAGAAAGAGTTGTTATGTGAAACTCATAGTTCTCTTTTTTCAGTCCATCCTTGTAGTACTAATATGTATAGAGATCTTCAGGAGTATTACTGGTGGGAAGAAATGAAAATAGATATTGATGACTTTACTATGAAGAGTTTGACTAGTAAATAGGTTAAAGAAGAGTGACATTTAATGAAAGGGATGTTTTATACTTTATCGGTTCTAGAGTGGAAATAGGAAAATGTATCCCTGGACTACGTTGTGGGATTACCAAATACTTATCATTGTACCAATGAAATCTTGGTTATTGATGATCAATTGATGAAATATTCTCATTTCCTTCATATTTAAGATAATTTGTCTCTAGATCAACTTTCTTAGTTATATATTAAAGATATAGTCATGTTGCATGGAGTTCCCATCTCCATTATATTTGATCATGATATCAGGTTCACTTCTAACTTTTGGAAAGGCCTTCAGAATTCGATGGGTACTGAATTAAATTTTAGTACAACTTCTCATCTTCAATTAGAAGGTCACTTAGAACGAACAATTTAGAGATTGGATGATATTCTACATGCATTCTCAATGCACTACCAAGGAAGTTAGGACCAACAACTATATTTGGTTAAATTTTCTTATAATAATAGTTTTCATTCCAATGTATAGAAGGAAACATTTGGGTCATTGTATGGAACGATATGTCAAAATTCAGCTTTTTGGGATAAAGTAGGTGAAAGGAAATTGATGGGACCAGAATTGCTAGAAGAGATGGCAGATAATGTTTAGTTGATTCAGAAGCACATGATAACAGCTCAAAGAAGGAAAAAAGTTAAGTAGATAACCGAAGTAAGGATCATTCTTTTGAGGTAGGTGACCATGTCTTTCTCAATGTTTTTCCATGAAAAAGTGTGAAGTTTTGGTATGAAAGTAAAGTTGAGTCCAAGTTCATTGGACATATGAAATCTTGGAGAATGTTGGATCTATTTCTTACATAGTGTCTTTACCTCCAAGTTTATCCCAGGTACACAATTTTTTTCATGTTTCAATGTTGAGAATGTATATGTTGGATCCATCTTAGGTTTTGTGTACAAATTTATTTTAGTTGGAAGAAAATATTTCTTATGAGGAACAACCTGTCCAGATTCGTGACCAAAGAGTGAAAGTGTTGCAAAAAATGGTAAATCTTCAGGTAAAGGTTTTGTGGAAGATCTATATGTTTGAAGAGGCAATGTGAGAATCTGAAAATGCTATGAGGGATAAATGCCCATGTTTATTTGATTAGTGAATAAAATAGTGAGGATACAATTTTCAAAAGGGGGGAAGGATGTAACATCCCCGGTAAATATAGTGTAATAAAATTTCATATTTAATAATATTTGCAAATTAATTATTAATTTTCCATTAAAGGTGACGCTTTGTTCGATGGCATACCCGATATGAAATAATAGGATTATTTGAAAACTTACGGTGCACACAACATTGAGTTATACTCAAAATATTAATATAATATTATTATTTTAAATCGTATTTAATGCATAGACATTGTAATGGAGGAAATTAGAAGAACTAACTACAACATTATTATACTTGTTTTTCATTTTTTTTACATTTATCCAATAAATTTTAGAGGCTTAAAATAAGAAATAGTCTGATTTTAAGCATAAATACTCTAATATTCTTTAAAGGGTCATTTTAACTTCTTTTATGGGAGAACCATTTTTAATCTAGTTTTTGTCACATTTACATGTTCTATTTGACAAAATAAAATTATTTATTAGAATCAGGATATCAAAATCTACAGTGGATAAATTTTTGGTATTTTTCTGATGAAGTTAATTTTAAAATTAATAGTGAAAAATACCGCATTTTAATTCAAAACTAAATTTTCATCTATATTATTTTAAAGGTTAGATTGTCTTTGTAATTTTTTTAAATTTTAATTAGATTATATTTTTACCATTTAATCTATTTTTGGTCATTTTATGTAATTTAACATTGAAATTGGACATAAACAAGTGCAAATCTTTTGATAGTTATTATTTCTTAAAAACACACTTTTTGTTTTGACAATGAGAATTAAATTTAAATTAATTTATTATAATTTTATGTTTTGAATTAGGAAAATTGGATTCCATATTTGGAATCAGGAGGTCCAAATTTTGTAAATAAGGAACTATTATTTTTGGACATTATTAATATTCACTTCAATAAATATTTTATTTACCATTGTTAAATGGTAAATCATGTAAATACGGTTAAAAATAATATTATAATAATTTTAAATTACCCTAACACATGTAGTGACCCTATATGATGATATATATCCGACAATAGACATCCTTAGATTGATTTTGGGACCTGATGGAGCCACATGGTAGTGATAATGACACTTTATATTAATTAATTTAAAGTAAAGAAAAATATGACATAAACCTATATATTTTAGTAAATAAATATTTACATGGGGTCATATAAGTTAACACCATGACTATAAATTTTAATTTGAAAGATAAAACTTTTTCCTACATCATGGTATTTTATTTATAATTTATTGACATTAAATAAATAAAATTATTTATGACACATTGATGATAAAATGATTACATTATAAATGAATGATTAAAATAAATGAGGTTATAAAATTTAAAAAAATATCCAAAACGAATCCAATTATTATTGGATGATTTTATTTTGAATAATTTTTTTATCTTTGACTTTAATTAGTTTTGGACATTTTTAAACCAAAAATCATTTTATAATAAAATAATATTTTAACTTTCCTAAAGAGTCTCTCCCCTTATAAAAGGATACCCCCTCTAACCCATTAGACACACCTCTCAAGCCCCTTGTATTGTCCAGCCTCTACCCAAATAATCATTTATGATACCCATATTCCTCTTAGAAGCCTTACCTTATGTAGAAGGCACTTCAAGAAAGCCTTCTGATTCAAACCAAAGGGAGTTACCCGATTTAAAGGTAACGTCTTCCCTCAAGTTCTCTTCATTTATTTAACATCATGACTCTCTATTCTCTTATTGTTATTTGATTACATAAAAACACCAGTATCATCAATATACTAGGTTTTTGTTATGATAGTTATTCAAAATACACATACACACACCTCCATATAACTGATATGAACATACTATTTCTGTGTACGACCAACTGCTACCTCAAAAAACGAGGATTGTTCAATTATATGCTACCCCCTCTCATAGTGGACATTATGATGGCACTATATTTATATGTGATATATATTATTTTTATATTGTATCTATGCTTCTGTTTTTTCTTTTATAACATATATTTATGGTTTTTATAATGGGTAAATACGTTAATTTCATTTTAGGATGTGTGGACTATCGCCCCCTCAAAGTGATGTGACTAGTGCGTTACACACATGGGATGTATAAAGGATGAGTTAATGAAATTATATATTATATTATTCTAGAATTACAATATATCTATGTATCATTATTTTTTCACTCCATTACAATTCTAAATAGAAAAGAAAGTAGCGGTCATTCGTACGTATGACTTACCCTCTCTATGCACGGTGCATTTCATTTCTTGTCTCCAAATGTTATGTGCTGTTATAAATAAATATATATACAAGACATATGTGATGTATATTATATCTAAATCATGAATATCATTCTAGAGATAATTTAATTTTGACCACATAGACAAGTTATAATTATAAGTAGTTCATTTTTGACTCAACTACCAAATATCGATAAAAGGATCGTTATTAACTTAATTGATTATATAATATTTAAAATGTGGTAATAAGTGATATAAGAGGAATAATAAACCTGAAATAGGTTCTGAATCAATTAGAAATTAACTTTAGTTTATCATTCAGTAGATTAATGAATGGATGATTCATGTCAGACATGAGGTAAGAGAATTCGTCTCAATCTCCAATCATTGAGGAATATTTTGGTTTATACAGGACATTCATTTATACAGTGTATAAACCACTTTTACTTTACATTTAATTCAAATGGAATATTTCTCTATGATGTGATTTACTATACCAGAAAAAGGAATGTTTCTTTTTAACGTACGTGGTGACAATGGCCTTTCCGCCGGCTTGAGTATTATTTGATCTTTGGCTTTATTAACAGGTCGTAGTGCTTTTTTATAGGAAAATAAATACCATATATTGTTTTAGGTATTTTGGAATTGAGAGTGGATTTGATAGTGGATTTATTATTTCAATATATTTAAATGATATATTGTGATTTCAATGGGGAAATGTTATCTTTCTTTTATGATCGTTATATGTGTTATTAATATGTTATAGTTATTTGGAAATTTTTACGTATACATTTTGTTCCATGATAAACCTAGGGCAGGTGATCATGAGATATCTATCCAATGCATTGGGTAACATGACAAAGTTAAATTTTAATGTTTCTTCTAAGAGATTAATGGAATATAATGGGATTGTTATTCCAAACATAACTCCCTACATAGGTGTGAAAGCTACAATGTAATTTTGATATAGATCACACACGTTACCTGTATGATTTATTATTACTACGTGTCCTTAATAAATCTTATTATTTCATGAGTTATGTGAAATAGCTTATGTTTTGTATGTATTGATGGACTATTGATTTCTTTTATTATTTTATAACACTTACTGAGCTTTTTTTTCTCATACCATTATTTTTTTTAAATGTTTTTCACGGGACATAAAAATTAATAGGGTAGAGGATGGGATCATGGAAAAGTCATGCGGTCTAAAACATGGAACTAGACATGACTCTTTATTTCCAGAATTTATTTTATATAAAAACAGGATACTAAGTAGAAGTGTCTACTTTGTAATATTTGAGATGTAATGTAATAGATATGTCATAATTCTGTAAAAATATAAACTTGAAAAGATCCTCAATGTAAATTTTTAATTTAATTCAATATTATGTATTGTTTAAGGATGAGTCCTTATAGTTGGTATCAAAGGGAAGTTTAGACAATTTAAGAGTTAGGGTATTGTAAAATTAATATCTATAAAATAATTTATGGTGCGTTTGAAATGATATAGAATTTATAGATTATCATGATGCTTTCCCATGATATTTCAGTGTTCAGAATGACTTTTGGTAGAGGAAATAGGGTAGTTGTGATGGGAAGACACATAGAGGGAAATGACGTTACAAATCATCATCCGGAGAGGTCAGGATCAGAATTGGATATTTTTATGCAGTGATGGCTCAGCTGAATCAGGTGATAAATGGTTGTTTTCTTTATAGATGATATTTTGGTTTATTTTAATAGTAAAGAGCATCATGAAAGTCATTTAAGGGTTGTCTTGAAAAAATTAAAAGAAAATAAACTATATAGGAAATTTAGAAAGTGTGAGTTTTGGTTACAATAAATTTCTTTCCTTTGTCACATTGTTTCAAAAAAAATGGAATAACTGTTGATCTTGCTAAAACAAATGTTTTTGAAGAATTTCCAAGACCTTCCAATATCACGGATATTCACAGTTTTATTGGTTTGAAAAGTTATTAACTAAAGTTTGATTAACATTTTTCACGTTTATCTATCCCAATGACTAAGTTAACTCAAAAATTTGTTGAGTTTATTTGGACAAAATAATGTGATGATTTTTTTTAAGAATTGAAAATAATATTGGTGAATTCTCCAGTTTTGGCACTGCCTTTTAGAAATGGTGAGTTTGTTATCTACATTGATGCTTCGTTGAAAGGACTTGGTTGTGTCCTAATGCAGAATGATCAGGTAGTTTATTTTAATTCAAGTCAGTTTAAACCTTGTGAGTTAAATTACCCTACACATGATTTGGAATTATATATTGTTTTTTTGTATTAAAAATCTAGAGGAATCATCTGTATAGAGTAAAATATTATATATATATACTGACCACAAAATATTGATGTATATATTTACTCAAAAGGAATTAAACATGATATAGAGGATATGGTTAGAATTAATCAAGGATTATGATTGTATGTTCCACTACCATTCTAAAAAGGAAAATAAAGTGGATGATGCTTTGAGTCGAATGAGTAATGCTACATTAACCATGTTACGTTTGGAATAAGATCCTATGATTAATGATTTTATTAAATTTGGCATAGAAGTTGTTGGTGCTGTAAATTCATATATTTTGTTTCAGGTGTCATAGAAATCATCCCTAGAAGACAGAATAAAGAAAGTGCAGAAAGAAGACAGTGAGTTTCAAAAAAAGGTAGAGGTTATTCAGAATAGTATGTTACATGAATTTAACATTGATAAAGATTGTGTTTTGACGATTGGAAAGAGATTATGTGTGCCTTGTAATTTAAAGTTGAAGAAAGAGTAGTTATGTGAAGCTCATATTTCTCTATTTTCAGTTCATCCAAGTAGTACTAATATATATAGAGATCGTCGAGAGTATTACTGGTGGGATGGAATGAAAAAAGTTATTTCTACCTATACTGAGAGGTGTTTGACTTATCAACAGGTTAAAGAAGAGAGGAAGTTACTGAAAGGGATACTACTGTCTTTAACAGTTCTAGAGTGAAATGAGAAAATATATCCTTGGAATTCATTGTGGGATTACCAAAGACATCTCAAGGTAATAATGAAATATGTGTTATTGTTGATTGATTGACTAAATCTGCTCATTTCTTTCTTATTTGAGATTCTTTGTCTCTAGATCACCTTTATCGGTTGTATGTTAAAGAGATAGTCAGGTTGGACAGAGTTACCCTCTCCATTATATCTAATCATGATCCTAGGATCACTTCTATCTTTTGGAAATGCCTTTATAATTTGTTGGGTACTAAATTAAATTTTAGTACAGCTTTTCATCCTCAATCAGATGAGCAGTCAGAACGAAAAACTCAGACATTGGAAGATATGCTATGTGCTTTCTCAATAGACTACATGGGATGTTGGAAAAAACATCTTTCTTTGGTTAAATTTTATTATAATAAAATATTTCATTTTAGTATAAATATTTCACCATTTGATGCATTTTATGGAAAGAGATTTCATACTCCATCTTTTTGGGATGAAGTTGGTGAAAGGAATCTGATGGGAGCAGAATTGTTAGAAGAGATGGTAGACAAAGTTCAATTGATTTAGAATAACATGAGAAAACCTCATAGAAGGAAGAAAATTTTTATAGATTACTGAAGGAATGATCTTTCTTTTGAAGCAGGTGATCATGTATATCTCAAAGTTTCTCCATGAAAAAAATTGATGTGTTTTGTTAAGAATGGAAAGATGAGTCTGAGGTTAATTGGACCCTATGAAATCCAAAAGAAAATTAGATCAGTTTCCTACAGAGTAGATTTACCTCCAATATTATCCCTGGTACAAATTTTTTTTCATGTTTCAATGTTGAGAATGTATATGCCGAATCCATCTCATGTTTTGAGTCCATAGGTAGTTCAGTTGGAAGAAAATCATTCTTATGTGGAACAACCAGTCAAGATTCTTGATTGAAGAGAGAAATTGTTATAGAATATGTTAATTCATCAAGTAAAGGTTTTTATTGGAAATACCATATGGTTGAAGAGGTATCGTGGTAATCATAAAATGAAATGAGGGATAAATACCCCCATTTATTTGATAAGTGAATAAAATTGCAAGGATGCAATTTCCAAATGGGGGGAAAGATGAAACATCACAGGTAAATAAAGAGTAATACATTTTCATATTTATTAATATTTGGTAATTAAATATTAATTTTACTTAAAAGGGGGTGATATTTTTGATAGTGTATCTGATACACAAACCACAGGTTTCTTGGAAAACATACATTTCACACAACCTTGAGTTATACCTAAAAATATTAATATAATATTATTATTTTAAATGGTAGTTAACACCTAGAAGTTTTAATGGCAGTAATGAACTGAGATGACTAGAATATTATTATATATAATTGTTAAATGGTTTAACATTTATCGAAAAAAAATTTATATTCTTAATAGAAGAAAGAATCATATTTTAAGCATAAATACTCTAATATTCATTAAAAGATCATGTTACAGCCTTTTGATGGTGAACCCACTATAAATATAGTATTTATAACTTTTATATGTTATATTTGACCAAATGAAATTATTTTTTAGAATCAGGACATCAAAATTTACTTTGGGTAAATTTTTGGTATTTTTCTGATAAAGTTAATTTTTTTAATGAATAGTGAAAAATCCGAATTTTAATTCAAAACTGCATTTTTATCTAAATTATTTATATTGTTAAATTATTATTTCAATTGTTTTTTAAGTATAATTAGATTTTATTTTTACTATTTAATCCAATTTTTCTCATAGGAATTTATTTGACTTTGAAATTTGACATAAACAATTGTAAATCTTTAGATAGTTATTATATCTTAAAAACACGCTTTTTTTTACAACAAGAATTAATTTTAAATTAATTTCTACCACTTATGTGTTTTTAATTTTTAAAAATTGATACCATATTTAGAATAATTAGGTCTAAGTTATGTAAATATATATGTTTTATTTTCAGACAATATGAATATTTACTTTAGTAAATATTTTATTTACCATGGTCAAAGGGTAAATCTGGTAAATAAAAGTAAAAATAATTTTATAATAATTCTAAATTACCCTAACACATGTTTTAAACCTATTTTATGATACATTTCCGACCATGTCCTTCCTTGGGTCAATTTTTTGAGCCCATGGAGCCACTTGGTAGTGATAATGACACTTTATATTAAATAATTAAATGTAAAGACAAAAATGACATAAACATATATGCTTTGGAAAATAAATTTTTAAATGGTGTTATATAAGTTATATATTAGACTATAAATATTTATATGAAAGTTAAAATGATTTCATACCTCATTTTTGTTTATTTATAATTTTTAAACATCAAATAAATAAAATTCTTTATGACACAGTGATGATATAGTGATTACCTTATTATAGGACGATTTAAATAAATGTGATTATAAATTTTAAAAAATATCCACAACCTATACAATTCTAATTGGATGATTTTAATTAGAAAAATATTCATCTTATCTTATAATTTAATGAGTTTTGGACCTTTTTAAAACGAAAATAATTTTATAATAAAATAATATTATCAAACTTTTCTAAATAGCCCCCCCTTATAAAATCCCACCACCTCTAACCAATTAAACACACCTCTAAAAACTCTTACCTCATCCAACCTCTAACCAAATAATCTCTAAGGATCTCTCTATTCCTCCTATAAGCCTTACCTTAGTTAGAAGGGACATTAAGGAAGCCTTTTCCTTCAAACTAAATGGAGTTACCCGTTTTAAAGGTAACATCTTCCCTCAACTTCTCTTATTTTATTGTACTTCTTTTCTCCATATACTCTTATTATTATTTTTTTACATAAAAACACTAGTATTTTCAATATACATGTTTGTTTTTATGAGATGGATTCAAACTTCACTTACACACACCTCCATGTAATGGATACGAACATATTATTTTTGTGTACGGTGAACTACTGCCTCACGAAATGATGATAGTTCGATTATCTCCTACCAAATCTCATGGTGTACATTATGATGGAACATAATTTATATGTGATATATATTATATTTATATTGTATCTATGTTTCATTATTTTCTTTTAAATCATAGATTTATGGATTCCATAATTGGTAAATACGATAATTTCATTTGAGAAAGTGCGGACTACCGTCCCCTTAAAATGATATGACTCATTCATACCAAATGAGGGAAGTATAAAGGATGTAGTTAATGAAATTATATATTATATTATACTGTAATTATAATATATCTATCAGTAATTAATTTTTTATTCCATTAAAATATGAAACAGAAATGAAAGTAGCGTTCATGCGTACGTACGACTTACGGTCCCCATGAACGGTGAATTTTATTTCTTATCTCCAAATGTTATGTACTACTATAAATACAAATATATAATTAATATATATGATATATATGGTAGCTAAATAATTAATATAATTTTGGATATAATGGAATTTTGACCACATGGACAGCTTGAAATTATTAGAAGTTCATTTTTGACTCATGTACCAAATATTGACCAAAAGACTATAATTAACGTAAATGAATATATATTATTTATAACATGGTAATAATTGATATAAATGGAATAATAAACCTGAAAAAGATCTGATGAAAGTATAAATTAAATTTAGATTATTATTTAGGAGATTAATGAATGAACTATTCAAGTCAGACGTGAGGTAAGGGACTTTGTCTCAATATTCTATCATTGAGGCATATTTTTATTAATAAACGACATTATTTTATATGTTGTATAAACCCATTTGACTATTCATTTTATTCAAATGTAATTATTCTCTATGAATCATTTTTCTAAATGACAAAAAGGAATGTTTTTTTAAAATATGTGGTGACAATGACCTTTCCTCCACCGTCAGTATTATTTTATCTTTCGATTCTTTAACAATTTATAGTGTTTTTAAAGGGAAATAAATACCATATGCACATTCATGTATTTTGGTGTTGAAAATGTTTTTGATAATGGTTTGATTATGTCAATATATTTAAATGATATATTATTATTTAAATGGGGAAATGTTATCTGTCCTTTATGCTTGTTTTATGTGTTATGAAAATGTTATTGTTCTTATGAATTGTTTACGTATACAGGTGGTTCTGTGATAAACATAGGGAAGGTGAGCTTGAGATAACTCACAAATGGATTTGGTAACATGATAGAGGTAAGTATTAATACATCTCTTAATATATTTAGGTAGTATACTATTATGGGTATTCCAAAGGTAACTCCCTACGTAGCTGTGAAATCTACAATGTATGTTTGATATGGATGACAAAAGTTACCTTTATGATTTATGATTTCTATGTGTTATTCATAAATATTATGATATCATGAGAATTTTAAAAGATTTTATTGTTTGTATGTATTTATGGAATAATTATTTCTTTCTATATTTTATAACCGTTACTGATATTTTTATGCTCATCCCATGTTTTTTTTTTGAAATTTTTTCCATAGGACTTAAAGATGAATATGGTCAAGGATTGGATCATGAATGATTCATGCTTCTTAAAACATGGAACCAAACATGACTCTTTTTTTTCAAGAATTTATATTTTATAAATAACTGGATACTTACTAGAAGAGTCTACTTTGTAATATTTGAGATGTAATGTAATAGTTATGGACTAATTCTCTAAAAATCTAAACCAGAAAAGATCATTAATGTTAATTGTTAACATAATTCAAGATTTTTTATTGTTTATGGCTGGATCCTTATATTTATAATGGATGAGAATATCAAGGTAATTCATATGAGAATTAATATAAAATAATTGATTAATTAAAGAATCTGATTAATTCATTCAATCATGGTTTATCTTAAATAATAATGATTATAATTGAATTATAATTGTATTAAATGGATGATTGATTATAGGGATTTTGATGATCATGATTCCGGAACAGACCATTCTATGTGATTGGTTTCATTTAATTTATTATTAAATTAAAAAATTTCATGTGTGTAATCTCTTCTATCATTATGTAAGGGTATTTATCATCATGTTTTCTTTTATTTAATCCTCTAAACCAATAATTTGGTTCCATAAAATACCCTTCAGTAATAGAATATTTAATGGACATAGCTCTCAATATAATAGAGATAGTAAAATTTTGGATCCAAGGTGATACCAATCCAAGAGAGATACATAGGTGGACATTTAGAAATATTCAACATGAACCATAAATTGTTCATGGTGTTTTCACCTAGCTTCATACTTTGTCTATCATCCACTATATAAACTAACCATTAATAAAATCACATGATAATACCACTTTATAATTTTATTTCTGTCAAGTTGCATGGTAATTTCATAATCGATGTTTTTTCATGATCACATGAATTAATGAATTAACAAGCATGAAAGATAGAACCAAAATAACGTGACTTATGAGTAAATATTATCTATGAAATGGTCAATAACTTTTGAAATTACACTTAATATTATAAATCATGTAATAAATATAATAATTAGAATGGTATGCATAAAATATAAAATCCATAAATTCTATATAATATTCCAGTATAGCCTTGATTACTTCAGTTAAAATAATACCATATTTTAATGGGATTGAATTGCCAAATTTGGGGTGTTTCTAATTATTTTGGAATTGTGCCATGATGTTTTTGGGGGAATTACCCTAGTTTACATCATTATTTGACTGAAAAAGTAGGACATGATGTGACTGAGAATAAAATGTTAAGGAAATCCAATTTGAGGTTTTCAGGATTGGTAAATCCACTCAACGGATGAAGGAACTATGATTTAATACAGTTGGAATTTGGAATACATACCTTAAAACCATTAATTTTCATGATCAGAAAATGTTGGGGTGATGATAATAGGAATATGGATCATTTCCCCAAGAATTTACGAGAAACGTGATATTATGAAGCAAGTGGTAAGGGCTATTGGGTTTCAATAAAATTATTGGAGATTAATAAATATAATATTAATTGATTTGCAAAAAATTTACAAGATAAAGTATAAATAACATGTTTATATTATATATAGAAATATAAATAAAAAT
The DNA here is from genome assembly GCA_963277665.1 of Viscum album. Classification (NCBI taxonomy): domain Eukaryota; kingdom Viridiplantae; phylum Streptophyta; class Magnoliopsida; order Santalales; family Viscaceae; genus Viscum; species Viscum album. The sequence continues at coordinate 1,585,437,836 of OY728131.1, forward strand.
GACCTCAAACAAATCTCTATGACCCATATTTGTGATCGATAAAATTATCACTAACACAAATTTCCATGAAAGGAAATGGAACTTATACCTTATCCAATGCCATGAAAACTAAATTTTATGTTCTAGAAGAACCTGTTCCCAATGTGCTTGGTAATGGGATAATGAGGAAGAGTTATAGATATATTAGAAAAATATGAATGACTCAACATATGATCAATGATTTATGCTATCATCCATGACCAATTAAATTTTGAAGAAACATGGGGCAATGGATGCATATAACATGATGTCTCATATTTAGGATCTCTATTAAGATATGGTCAGACAAGTGATACATGATATCTCCAATTCTCTATTTATAAATATTCTTGGAGATTCAACAACAACTGACCCTCATGTTGTCAGACTTATTGGCTATATTAAATGCTTACGTATCATTGGGATTAAATTCATATATTAATTGAATATAGATATAATATTTTTCTCAATACCCATATCCTTTTATAGTTTTTTTAATTTAATTAGAGAAATAATGAAAAGAGTTTTCCAAAACATCATAATATACTTTTCCATGTGGATAAGAACATGGGGAATAATGACACTATGATATTTATAGTGGATAAGAAAATGAATAACCAAGGAGAAAGGGCCAATAATTATAACAAGTATAAATCTCGAGATCATCTTTCTTCAAATAAGAGGAAGATACATATACAAGGCAAGGAAAGGTAAGCGATGTTTTTTTATTATTATAAGAATAAAAACTAAAAGAGTAACTACACCTCGAAGCAAGGGGAAGCTAATGGTTCATTCGTTATCAATTGTAATATTTTAATATCTAAACATTGGGTATTAGATACACATTGTGGTTATCACATAAAAATACAAATAAATGATCCACGTATATTCAAAAATATTTCTAGATGATAGATGGATGTTCAAGATTCCTATGGTATGAGGCTCTCTGCTCTATCCATTGGTTTCTATATCCCCTCTTTTTCAAAAGGATTGATACTGGTTTTAAGTTATTTTTATTATGTTCCAACTATTTCTAAAAACATAATTTCTATAACATGCCTAGATATATATGGTTTTATTTTTAAATGTATAAATAATATTTGTTTCTTCTAAAAAGGCCACATATGTTATGGAATGGCATATTTAAATAATGGTACCAATGTATTAATTTATAAAAACCAAGTATTGGTAATAAATAAAAAATCATATGCATAAAACTCATATAACACCCAACTATGGAATTTCCATCTTGGTCATGTAAACTAGTAGCATTTGAAAAAGATATATCAAGATTTTTATTTATATTATTTTTAGATATAACCACTTTAATGGTTTTATGATTATTTATAAGTCAAAATTACTAAAACACCATTTAATGGATAGTGCGAAGGGGCCCTAAAGATATTAGGATTGGTAGAAAATGATTTTTGTTGATGGTTTATAGTGTACATTATAGGTGGTTATTCTTACATAATAACTTTTACTGATGAATTAAGTATATATGTCGATTTCTAATTAATGGGTATAAGTTTGATTCTTTTGAGAAATTCAACAAATTCAAGAATTAATTAGACAATCAACTTTTAAAGAAGATATTAAATATTTTATTGTATTTATGTCAGGAAAATCTTAACCAAGAGTTCCTCGAATTTTTATTGGTGTTTGGGATTCTATCTCCACTCACTTCACCTTATACAACATGGTGGAATGGATTCAATGAAAGTATGAATAGTACCATAGTAGAAATTGTATGTCCAATGATGAGTCATGCAAATCTCCCATTATCATTTTGGGGATATTAATTACAAAATGTGGAATATTCATTAAATAGAGTAACAATGAATGTGGAAAATTTAATTCCATTGGAATTATAGAGTGGAAAGAATCCCATTTTATCGCATACATGTGTATGGGTTAGTGAGGCAATTGTTATGGCCTTATCAAGAAACTAAGTAGCACCACAAGGCCCAAAGTGTATCATTATAGGGAGTCCTAAGGAATGAAATAGATACTACCAATAAAACACCTCATCAAATAAAATAATCCTTACTAAATATATGATCTTCATGAGAGGGATCCCATCCTAAAAAAGTATAATGGGAGAAATATTGACTTCAATGAAGTTGGTTATCAAGATAAAAAAAATTTGCTAGGGGAAAAGTTCCATATTTCCCCATAGAATAAGTACTTACTAAAACACAATTACTTCATAAGATCACTATAGAAGAAAGAGAACATGATATATATGGATTTCTAGTTATTGAAGATAGAGATCCATTATTAATAGAAAATGATGAACCCATCTCATGCAAAGATGTACAATGGAGCTCAAAAGTAGCAAGATAGTAAGAATAAATGAATTTTGAAATGGATTCCATGCATCAAAACTAATTTTCTATTTCGATTGATGTGCTAGTTGATGTAAATACCTTAGGTGAAAATGGGTATTCAATAGAAAAATGGACATAGAAGGTGATTTAAACACCCAAAAAAGATTGGCTAGTGTAAAAAAGGCTTAAACTGTGTTAAGTAATTGACTACAATGAAATATCATCACCAGTTTCCATGTTTTAGTCAATCAGAATTATAATATCTATAGTATCATACCATAACTATGAAATTTAGGAAATGGATTTCAAAAAAAAATATCCTTAATAGGAACCATTAGGATGATGTATACATGACACAACCATAAGGGTTTGTGATGCTTGGTGAATCCAAAAGGATTTACAAGTTTCTAATATTCATTTATGAATTAAAGAAACTATTCAAGTCATAGAACATTTGATTCGATGAATATATAAAATAATTTGGTTTCATTAAGAACGAATGTGATCCATACATTTAAAAGTGGTTCAGTGGGAGTGTGGTTGTTATTTTGTAGTATATTTTGATGGAATATTACTGATTGAAAACAACATACTAGTGTTACAATTTGGTATGGACTTGTTAAACAAGTGTTTCTCTATAGTGGATGTAGGTGAGTAAAACTTTATTCTAGGGATAAAGATCATTCATGATAGATCTAAGATGTTTCTTATATTATGACTATATACCTACATTTACAAAATACTAATGATATTTTGTACAGTTGAATCCAAGATTATATTGGTTCTAGTGTCACATTGTATACAACATTTTATGAAAATGTTCCCTAATCACTAGTAGAAAAATTATTTTTTTGGTGGAGTTTTCATCTCAGTTAATTATAACTGACATGAAAATTTCGGCATGTTAGATTTTAACATCGGTTTTATGAAAACTGACATGAAATTGTTGGTATTCACCACATATTCACACGGTTCTATAATTTAACCGATATGAAAGACCTCCAACTATCCATTTTTCACATAGGTTATAATATAACCAACATAAAAAAACCTTTTAAAAATTTATGTATCAATCAAGGGTTTCATTCCATGGTCCCTCAGTTTCAAGAAAAGATCTCATTACTCTCTTACTAAAGCCCTAATTTTTCAGTATCTTTGATCTATCGGTCTAAATCGCACCTTACGATATAAATCAAACTATAGAGTTTATTTGGCCTCAGGTTACACATCTTATTTAGCAATAAACATTTTTATTTCTCACTTTTCATTCATTCTTTAACATCAAATAGCTAACAGATAATTATTCAATGAGTTGTTCTTCATTCTCACATTACCATCTTCATACATTCTAGTTTTTTCCTCTTCATCCTTGTGCATTTGATTATATATTTTATTGTCTCCAACTCGCTCACCTTAAGGTCTGAATATATTTTATATGGTGTTAATTAGTTGTACAAGAAGTAATTATTTTTTAAGTATAGAGAAGTATTTCTTTATAACAATATTCTAGTTTTTATGTATTATCATCATCAAATTTCTTTATCGGTCACTGGGTGATAATTTCATAGTGTTAGAAATTGAAGGATGTATTGTATAGTGGTTACTGCATATTGTGGATTCCATAATTATTCCATTTTTTGTCCAATAAACTATAAATTACAGATAGTTTATTTTATTTTACTGTTTATTTAATGTAGCACAATGTTATAACTATAGACTAATAGACCTTCACAACCCTCCATATGCATGTTCAATTTAGTACTAATAACAGGTTTTTCACTTGATTGTGGTTTTGTTTTGATTATTTTTGAAAAATATGATGGTGTGTTTGGATTAATATTGAATGGAATTCATTTGTTTGGATAGTTAACTATATATTTCATAGATCATCATTTTTTTCATCTTAATGTTTCATAAATGTGTTAATTCCTTTGACATGGTTGCACTATGTAACATTTATTTTTGGATATTCTATTTTATGAACCAAATAGAACAATAGTTATTCCTATGTGTTCTTTTTGAATATTACTATAATTTTCTCTTTCATTTTGTAAATCAAACATGATAATGCATTATAAATAAATATATGTGTCGAATTCCTTTCCTAGTTTGGGATCCTAATATTTTTATTTCTGATGGAATAAAACATTTGAATAATATTGTATCCCCTAAATTTTTGATAGTGGAATATAAGTTATATTTAAAATTATAATTCCCTTTTTTGTTTTCCTAGTTGACTTATTCATTATAAGAAACCATCATAATAATAAAATAAAACATAATAGCTATTTTTTATCTGTAGCCTCTTGTAACAAGTAAGAGTGGAATTTTTTGTTCGCACATCACATGATTGAGTCTATATATTCTACTTTTGATTTTATAATGTGTTAATGAGTTCTTTCTTTATTTAATGTGAATTTTTTTTAAACTATGACTCAATATATGATTATATTACATTATTAATTATAATATATAATAGTTTTTTTAATAAATGATCTACTATGAATTATTTATTCTCATTCTATATATCTTTATTGATAATGTTTTGTGGATATCACTGTACATATTTTTTAATAATTTTATAAGGTTATATTCCATTATTTTTACTTGAGCAATTTTTTAACGGAATCTGTTGTGTAATTCCTTCTAAATTAGTGATTTTTCTCATTAAAATTTTATATTTTCCTTCAAAGGTTTCAATTCATGATTTTCTATATTTTTTTATGTCATTTCTCAAATAAATATTTTATAAATTATGAACTTTTTTATATTTATTTTTTATATTTTAATAGATAAAGAATCGATGATGGATTAATTAACCTCGAATATGTGATTCATATAAAGATGTTGTCGATTCATTTTTCTAATTTTCTAAATAAAATGTTCCAAATAATGACATGTTTTATGTCCAAACCAAAAAAATTAAATTTGAATATATTGAAAATTAGAGAGATCAAATATCATTTATTTTTTCATGGTTTTAATTTGAGCTACAACCCTTGGATTTAGTATGGTGAAACTAGGTAGAATTTCAATTCTATTGATGATGGTACATTGCAAGATGTTAAACCTAATAAAACTCATGAAATTATTCATGATATTAATATAGATCCAATTGAGAAACAACCAAAAATTGAGCATTTATATAGTGATGCTGAAAACCCATTATATCTGAGTTGTACAGAATTTATGGGTTTATCAACAGTGTTATGATTTATAAACCTGAAGCCAAAACATGAATTGAGTGACAATAGATTTACAAAGATGTTACAATTTATTAAAGACATTATTCCTAAAGACACTGATATTTTGGATTCACAATTGATGTCAAAGAAATTTTTATTCCTGATGGGATTGGGGTAAAAAAATAAATGTCTGCCTAAAAGACTATGTTCTATATGGGAAAGATTGTGATTCTTTGTTTGAGTGTCCTAAATGTGAGACATCACAATATACGATGAAATAAAAATCATAGGCTAATTTAGAAGTTTTAGATACCCATGCTTATTAATTTTGGTATCTTCCAATAATTCCAAATTTTATATTTTTATTTTCTAATTCACATGATGAAAAAAAGTTAAGATGGAATTCTAATGAATATATATGTGATTTAAAAATACGCCATCTAGCTAATTGTCTACAGTGGAAGAACATTGATCACAAGTATCCAACATTCAAAAATGAAGTTCAAAATCTCAGACATGGACTATGTAGAGAAGGAATTAATCCATATTGAAGCCTTAGTTGAACACACAGTTCATGGACTAATTTATTGTTAATTTACAACATATCTCATGAATTTTGTATTAAGTGAAATTATGTCATGTTGGGTTTAATGATCAGTGGACTAAAACCACATAGTAATTATATTGATGTTTTCTTATCACCAATAATTTATTATTTGAGTCTATTATGGGAGGAAGGTATAAGCATTTTTATTATTATAAAATGGAATATTTTCAACTACAATTGATGAATATGTTCACTATAAATGAATTACCACTATATAGGAATCTTGTTTGGATATAGTGTTAAGGGGCATAAATATTGTCTGATTTGTGAACAAGAGACTTCATATTGTCAACTGCATCATGGGAGAAAAACAGTATACATGGGTCATTGAACATTTTCCACTATGGATAATTACTATATAAGATTGAAAAATAATTTCAATAGATCATTGGAATTTGATATTTCTACAAACCCTTTATCTACTTATCATTATATTGAGAGGGTGAAAAACAATGACGTGACATTCAAAAAGACAAATAAATCTTATAATGATAGAATTATTTAGAATAAATGGTAATTTTTTTATACACCATATTGGAGATATCATAAGGTAAAACATAACCATGAAGTCATACATATAGTGAAGAATATCTATAGATGTCTGATTGAAATATTTTTAGATATTAAAGGAAAAACTAAATATGGTTTGAATGTAAGAATGGATTTACCCTCAATGAGAATATGTTGGGAGTTTTCTCCTACTCATCATAGAAGGTGAACATTCATAACTCTGACTTGTCATACCATATATAAGAATGAGAAAACTGTCTTTTTTTCAATGTATTCATGATATCAAAGTACCACATGGTAATTATTAAAATGAAAAATAACTGTCTTTAAAGGGTTTGAATTTTACAGGTTTTAAATCTCATGATGGTCACGCCATGATGTCACAACTCTTACTAGTTCAATTGCAAAGAATATTTTCCACCCATGGTATAATGAATATCATGAAGGTGTGTTATTGTTTTAATTCAGTTTTTAATAAGGTGATTGATTTGAATTCATTGAGCATTTTTGAGAATGAAGTAGTTTCTATACTTTAGAAATTTGAAATTTATTTTCCTCCATCATTTTTGTTATCATGGTGCTTTTGATGGTTCATTTGGTGCATGAAATAAATTATTATAGACCTGTATATCTATCTTGTATTTATAATTTTGAATGGTGAATAATGATATTGAATGTGTATTTTAAGAATCCATATCGAATTGAAGCATCAATTGTGGACAAGTATATTTATGAGAAGGTTGTATATTTTTGTAAATGCCATTTTTTTGTTGTTGAGCATATCAGATTACCTATATCTCAACATGAACTAGTTATTTTTTGGGGAAAGGGGATTCATGGACTGAAAGTAAAATCATTTACAGGTGCACATATTAAAATGGTACAATAATACATCATAAATAAATTAAATGATGGTCAACCATATATAACATTTAATATTAATGAGATAAAACAATGTTTTTCGATGAAGAAATATTTTTGGATTCTGAATGAGAATAATCGATTTTTTCCATTATTTAAAGAGACTATTAAACTAGATGCATTGGAAACATTAAGATGGTTAGTTGGTATTCCATGTTTAAATATGATAACATAGTATGGGGATGGAATTAACTGCTATAGTGTTCATACAAAATATCAGGAAAACATAAGTTTGCTTTAGAATAGTATTGTGTTTGTGTTCATAGAAACAATTCATTTTTTAGGTTCCAAAGAAAAAAACCCAATCTCTCCATCAACCGAATATTATAGTGTAATTTAAGAAATATGGTAGGTTGATTACATTAAATTTCTTGTTCCATTATTTAGGTATAAATTATTTATTTGTAATAACAGTATCCAATGAGATGAAATTGTAATAACACTAGTTTATCTGAATAAATTGGATTACAAAAATGATCCATTCATCATGGAAACACATGAAAAATATATTTTCTAGGTTTTAGATTAATCAGATATGCAGTGGGCTATTGTTTTATAAGGAATAAAATAGTATGTTGGTATTGATAAACATTATGAAGATTCTGATTTAGGTGAGATCCCAACATACATGAAACAAATAACTAATAATATTGATGAACATGTCTAAGACATGGTTTTTTTATAGAAAACGTTCATGAAGAATGAATTTTGGAAAAAAAAATCTTTAGACAACAATAAATTCAATATTCTCTAACATTAGATATAGATTCTGCTTTTCTTGATTCATTGTAAACATAATAAAATTTGTTTTTGGGAGTATATTTCATTCCATTTGATGTTCTTATTTGTGGTAGTTAAATGATTGGGAGAATTTTGGAAAATGATATCATGGATCTTGTAGCTGAATATCAATTGGTAATCAATAAGACCCATTTTTTTCCATGTAAGTCATTTTAATTTTTTTATTAATTTAATTAATTAAAAATTTATAATTATTTCTGCTTTGTAATGTGTATCTATAGAAAATTTGTATAGAGCCTGAAAAGATAGATTTATATAGATTTATGTACCCATAGTTTATTTCCCTTATAGCTAGAACAATGATAGATGCTCAAAGAACGGTTTATATAGATGAAATATTTTGGAAGAATTTCATCATATTATTTTGGATGATTCCACATCGTAAAAGGTATGGAATATTTTTTCTCAAAAAGTGTTATATATCATGTAACATATTAACAACTAAAATTAAATTTCTTTTATATCAGTGGTCCTTGGATTTTGGGTATTTTGTTTCCAGGAGAGAAGTCATTGCATTGGCTATGCTCAATCCATGGTGAAGTGAGATAAAATATTAAGAATATATTTAAAACATATGATTTATTATTCAAAAAAGTTTTTAAATTATAATAAATAGAATTTAATATATTCATATTATTTTCAAATAGAACATGGGATTTCTTTAGAGGGATGAAAATAATGAATATAACAAAGAGTGCCAAGATCAGATTTGTAAAATAAAAGGGGAATGATCATTTACAATTACTAAATTTTAGATATATAATTTAAAAATGTTATTTTTAAGTAGTCTCTTTGAAAAAGTTTCATAAACAATAAAGTGAAACTGAATACATATATTATGTTTTAAATTTCATGTATGAAATAATTTCTACTTGGACAGATACAAAGTTTCATATGTTTAGATTTCATTTTAATGCTTTCTGTAATATATAATATGTTTTCCAAATAATTCAAGTCAAATAATTTAGGTATTATCTTTATCTCTTTGATGATGAATGTCTATAAATTTTAGATGATTCAAGACATTTATAAATTTAATGTGAAAATAATTTTAGAGGTTTTATTAATTTTTAGTATATTTGAATGTTCAATGGTATGTTTATTTTGCAGGATTTTTTTACAGCCTTTTCTACTGCCTATTGTGCTATTTTTTTGCTACGGTTGGTGGAGGAGATGAATCAATGTACATTGGTTTTTAGTTTATTAGAATGTTCAATGGTTTCTGTATTTTTTAGTATTTTGGGATTCCATTTATATTTTATACCTCTTATACTATTTTTTTCAGCTGGTGGGGCCTTTTCTGTTTTCTTGATGCTACTTGTTTTGGAGATGAATCAATGTATATATTTTTTAAAAAAAAAATCATTTTTTCGAGTAGGTTATTGGATAACCGATATGAAAAATACATTCACACTATTTTTTACATCAATTTTCCAATAACTGACATGAAAAAATTTTATCACATTCATCATTTGTGTAAAATACATTATAAAGGGTGTGAAATTGGATATTCACGTTTGTTATTGAAAAAATAATGTGAAAAAAATCACATGGTTTTCCACCTCAGTTATTGAATAACTAACGTAAAAACCCATTTATCACGTCATTTATTTAAAATAACTGATGTAATAAATTGTGGGTAATGTGTTTCTTTAAATCAATTATCTGATAACCGACATGAAAACCCAATTATATAACTTATTCGTAACTTCTTCATTAATTAAACTATATGAAAAAATTATCTATTATGTCACCTATAACCACGTTGCTTAAAAACAGGCATGAAAAAACATAAAAAACTAAAGTTAAAACCCCTTTATGCACTAGTTCATACATAATCGATGTAATAAAGAATGATTAATATCTCAAATAATCCATTAGTATGATCGATTATTTATTACATGTTATTTAATTGTCTTGATGTTTCCTATGAATCGGGTATGGTGGGAAGATATCATGTGAATCCATGGGAACACCATAGGTTGGTTAGTAAGGTAATCCTTAATAATCCAAGAATAACTATTTATATGTTACTGGTGTATGGAGGAAATGGGTATCTAGTCATCAAGTGTTGTACTAATGATGGTTTTAAAATAGATCATAATTATTTTATGTCATGGTCATCATAATTTTTTTTGTCTCAATGAAGGTGTATTGGGTAGGAAGAGTTTAAGGTATCCAGTGGATGTTGATTCTATAGAGGAGTCAAAGTATATATTAGCATCTAATGAATATAAGGAATCCATTTGGATATGAATTTTTTTTCAATATGTTGATGCGCTACATAGGATTAATGATCATGTAACGTTATATTGTTATAATATTATTTTAGTGGATCTTGAAAAAGAGACAAACTCTTGCCAACAAACAAAGAACATACTATAGGAGTATCAACTGCCATGGTATTTTTCTTTAAGGGGTTAAATTTTTGTAAAAATAGATCACATTTATATAATTTTTTTCAAAACCCTTTACTAATTTCCTATCATAATAGAATCATGAGTATCATGTGAGAGTAAGCTATCTGAAGGTTGTCAGTAGATGGATCTAGTGTAACTAAGAGTTTGTTGGAGTTGGTTCCATAGAAGTAGATTATGTGTACTTTATGATAAATTTTTTTAATTTCTTTTTAAATATTAATAAACTCCTTATAACATCATGATTGTCCTTATGTCTATCATATTACGTGATAATGTCCAAATTGTAGTTGTTTCACTGAACTATCATTAAAATTCACTACTATGATGTGAACTCATAGGTTTCACAACAATATTCTTAAATATATATTCCATATCTGGATAAATTTTTTGAGGGACTTAAATTATATAGTCTATTAGGTGTGGTGAATCATAATACATTGAGTCACATTATCATTTTATACACCCTTGGTAATATATAGTGTATAAAATTATGAGAACATGACCTACCAATAAGAAATCCACATTTATATGTGTCATTTGATGTTCCAATATGTAGAGATTGTTTTCAATCAATATACATTAATATTATTATTAATGAGTATTTAATGTTACATACATTGATTGATTGACAAAAACTGTGACAACATATGTTCACGATATGGTATGATTTTTTGGGTGCATCAGAAGTAAAATTTAACAAAGAATAATTTGAGGAATTATTTGTCCCTTTTTCTCTTTAGAGAATGTTGATATCTTAGGACCTTTGATGTAAATAATATATAATAAATAAGTTCTTGACTATGATTTTCTATATTAAATGTTTATTTCTAGATATTCAAATAAAGATAAATTGAGTATATAGGTCTATAGAACCAGCATGCAAGCTACTTGATTGGGGATATTGCAATAATCGGATTATATTACATGGTAAGCATCCGTATGAGGTATTATGTCATTGTAGAACTAATTTTTTCTGTGGGTTCCTTGATTTATTTCTTTATTCTATCCTTGAAATTTATTATGCTTTACCTAATGCAGCTAAGAATGATCCCTTTAGGATCACACACAATGTTGACTGAGAATATCATATTAAATAATGTATGACGATCTTGCAGGTTGGTTCCAATAATTATCTATTTTCTATACTAATTTATTCAATTCCATTTATCATGGATTATATCATCCTGAAAATCTTGTATTAATCATCTATCATGACAAAAATCAATGTTGGGAATTCCCCATATGATGCTTCTGTACACCCGAGGCCTGTGAAAGACAGGATTTGGATTATCAACATATGTGACAAATCCCTTCAACCATTAATGAATATAACAAGGGTTCAATGAGGATATTTTTTCAATATACTCATATTTTACTTATAATATTATGTCATCTCTACTAGATTAACAAAATCATAATTAATGTTTTACTTATCATGATGAAAATAACTTCTATACATGATGTTGATACCAATCTCAAGGAAAAAAAGGTAGTTGATCATAAAATTACAAAATTATTTGGGTATAAACAAGAGTTTGATGAAAAATATATGAACAAAATAGGATTATAGTGTTGAAAAAAATGATCAAGGCAAGAATTCGTGGTGTAAAATTTTAGGTTAGATGAAATCAATATGACCACCCTATTGACACCAACAAGTCAATGTTAATTTGTTATGTGGGGGTCACAATATGAATGATTGTGTTTACTGATATAGATTCTTGTTGTCATTTCCATCCTATAATGAAGGAACCCCTTTGAAAATATATTAATGTAGTGTTATAATATATTTTCTCTATTTTTCCAAAAAAATTGATAATGAATCCTTGATTTACTTTTCATCAACCCTTGAAGAGTTTATTAATTTAAAATGATTTTCATAAAAAATATTTCTTAATGGTAGTACAAAAATCTTATAGAGACATCCAAAAACATCTTACCAAGATTAGTATTAATGATGTTGAGGGGAAGCTAAATCTCCACCCACAAATAAGTTATACAAACATTATAAATTTGGTAACATGGAATATATTCCCCATTCTTCATGATGAGAAATCATTTCATGTTCATTGTAGTCAATCATATATTATTTGAGATTATTTATTTTATCTAATTTGATTTAGAATTGTTAATTTATAAAAATAGTTACTATTGAAAATAAAAAGTGTGTATCAAATCTAATATACCCTTATCGAAAATAAAGTATGAGGTATACTTCACAAGAGAAAAAAATGATGTCTTTTTAAATCAACAATAAATGTTTTATTTTATATGAAACAATATATATCAATTTTTTTATTCGTATTCATAAACCAAAATCCAATGTTACATCCATATCAGGTCTTCTGCTAAGGAACAAGTCCCATGTAAATGAGGAGGGTAAACTTGTTTATGAAAACAAAAAATCAATACATGAAAGATTCATATGTATAAAATAATAAAAATTCATTATTATTTATAATAATATTACATAAATATATCTATTTATGTTCATATGTTTGTTATATAATTTAGACACTTGAATCTGTAGTGACTATACAATAAGAAAAACTAATTTATGTAATTTTGATGTTGTTGAAAAAATATGGTGGCATTAGAGGTGCGGGGTTTGAAATGTATCATTGAACATATTTTGAGAAGATAAAACTAGAAGAAGATACATATTAGTTGATGAAATGATTACAAAAACAAATAGGTGGATTGTAATATATTATTTTATAGTTTGGTTTGGTATAGAAATATATGTGACTGGATTAAATAAAACTGACAATATAACAAATATCATCACATGAAAAAACTAAATAACACCACTATCATTGAGGCTATTCATTACTATCAACAAAATAGCTTACCCAAATAAATTACTTTTTTTCATACCATCTTCTCTAATATGTGATTCAAACCACTTTCAATAACATCATATTACTAAATTCTTAAAGGGTAAAGTTGTATATGATTTATATCTATCAAAACTCATGAGTCACCTGGTTGTGAGGGGAATATTTTATAATATCTCAAGATACATACTACACAACAAATAACTCCTAAAATATCACCTAAGAGTTGGGATTGAAGTATCTCAATATCTAAGTTTTGAGTTTCAATTTCTCTTGATGATCCAGATATTTATGTAGTCAACATTTCTATTGGAAATCCAATATCATGGTTGTGTACTCTTATAAATATACATGAGGTATGTCCTTACCGAAAAAATTCAAATACAAAACCAATAAAATGTAATGGAAAACGATATGAAGTGAAGTATAGTTTTAAAAATGGATAAGATGACTGGAAATTGATAGGCAAGATAAAGAAAATATTCTAAATTGACAAAGAAAACAAAAATACCTTCTAAGAGAACCTTTTATCCTCTAGTTTCACTAAAAAATATGTTTTTATTACAACTTCTTGCAGAAACCACATTCCATGATGGATATATTTCCTATATTTCCATATCATGAATAATTATTTGGATCTTCTGTCACAAAAATAGTTAGTATCAAGAGTATAAATGTGATTCTCTTGATTGAATGGCTTGGAATCTCATTTTCAAATACATACTTAAGCTACATTTTAAAAATATGTTTTTCAAAAAATTAACTTATATTCTCATTTTAGATAATAAATTTTTAAATTTTCTTTAGTCATTTATATTATAACTATATAAAGGGAAACCCTGTGAATCATGATTTGGATTCATTAATTTAGTACACACGGTTTGTGGTACATAACAATTTCTTTGTTTTTATGTATATAATGTATAAAAGGGAGTGTTGGGAGAGTTTAGTGAACATTTAATATGTTTTGGGGGATAAAGGAGTGGTGCATGGGATGTGCGTTGTTTATCCAAACTGTGCGGCCATCCTAGTAGAAATTGTGTGAAATGGAAGGATTTAGGTAAATAGATTCAGCATGGTGTGCACATGGTTAGGGATACTATGTGGGGAGGATGTGTGAGGGTCTAAATAGGTAGTATCTAATGCACAATTAGCGCAGGGTTTGTCTAACCGTGCAAACTAATAGTGTAGATTGTTTAAGTGAGATACTTAAAAAGTGGATCTCACACGTTTTTTTCTCTACGTGGATCATTTTTTCTACTAAGTGTACATAACTCAGTATTTATCTTCTTTGAAGATAGAATAACCTCTTCTAAGAAATTTGGATTCAATCCTAAGGGTTCCATTGGTGTTTCGAACCTAGATTCTAAAGGTATGTGATCATTTATCATCGTTATTGATCGGTTTGATAGATCTACATAGATCTACTTCTCTTGTATACTTTGTTTCTCAGATATACACCAGTTATGTGTATATCTATGAGTTTTTATGCCAAATAAGTTGAGATTTGGTCTTGATCTTTCAAGGAGAAGATATCTAAGGAGGGTCTGTGAAGAATTGACCCAGTTTTCTTAAGCGTTCTTCATTTATTGCCTAGTTTCTTCAAAACCATTGAGGTATGTGTCTTCTCTTTCAAATCCACTTAGAAGAACGAATTGGAATTCACTAAAATTGAATATAATGTGTTTAATTGGTTGTGATTTGTCTATTTTGCAATCGTTTGAAACCCTTCATTAAGATTGTTTGGAAAATAGGGGAAATCTGGAACATTGGGTGTTTCGAATAATGTTATTTTTGTATTTATTTTAAAATTTGGATTTTAAAAGGGTATTTTTTTGGAATTGAAGAACAAGTATTTCATTCTATGGTTTTAGTAAAAAGTGGTAGTTTTTTGAAACGAAATGGTTTTTTTTGAAATTGGATTATTCTTTGGTTTTCAAAAAAATGATTTTTTTATTGAAATGTTTTGAAATGGTCATTTGAAATGGTTTTGGCGTACATTGGGTTTTGTGTGATTTCATGATCGATGTTCCATTGAATAAGGGATGTGTACCATTGGGGGTACAAGCCGTGTGACCCTAGATCATTGTGTGTGTCATTGGGACACAATTTCATATGATGAGAGACCGCTCCTGAGTATGGAACTTTCAAACAAAGCATGGATGTTTGGGTGTGCTATGAACTATGGAATAGGTATTCCCAAATGATAAAAATAAATGGTTTTTAATATTTTATTAGTTATTATTTACAAAATAAATTGCTAGAAATTGGATTAATTTAACTTTGTTTTAGATTGGTTAGGATTGGTTTTTGAACTTATTTATATTTGGTTATAAACTATTTTGGTCAATTGTTTACATAAAATATTTTATATAACATTCTGACCATTCTATCCTAGTAGAGTTAGTAGGGAATTCTTGGGGAAAACCAACTGATTTACACACTTACCCTTGATTTAGCACTTGGTGTTTTTGTAGATGCTACCTTCCAGAACATGGGAAAGGTAACGTATCACACTTCTTTATCACTACATCGTGATACTTTGGACAACTCAGTGATGTTGGAGAATATAGCTTTTGGAGCATGGAGACTTATTGTCATTTTGAAGTTTATTTTTCTTCTTTATCATGTTTACTTTGATTTTGGGTTGTCTTATGTTGTAGCATACTTTGGTTTTTTGATTTAAAGAGAATAATTTGAAATGTCTGGGTTTATTTCATACATCATATAGTAAGCTATTTTAGAAAGTTTTTTGGGTTTTTTTATAAATTAAAGGGTAAATCATCCACTACTTATTTTGAAAACCTTATGCATTTATTTCTAGCCATTCGCATCTTGGGGATGTCATTTAAGGCCACGTAATAACTCATTGTACTCTCAATCCTATTGGAATTAGTGGGTCATTACAAATTGTATCGTCATGTTCTCTCCTTACATAACAAGTTGTCATCAGTGTTCATGGTCTTGGAGTTGAAATTATATCTTTTTCATTACATGGGTTAGAATATTAGAAATGGGTTGGATAGTTATAAGTAGAAATGTATAGCATAAAATGATGTAGCTTACCCTTTTATGTTGAACTTCAAGTTACCAGGGAGTTCGGTACATAAGGGTTTGGAGACACTTCTAGGATTTGGAAATGTCATTTTCATGGGTTTAACCAATGAGACCCACATGATATTCATTGTAGATGAATTAATTCCAATAAGGAGTTCATACATCATTGCGAGTAATGATTCATGTTGAGAAAAAGTGTCGATTTTTTAAATGTATGAAATTGTTATTCATATGAATTATTTTGAAAATGGAAATGTGTTTTGTATTTTGAAAATGACATAATTGTTAGAAAGAAAGTTTAATGTTTCAAAAATGGGTGATCATGGAAAAAAATTGATTTTTGAAAACAATGATATGATTTTTTATATGATAGAATTTAAATTACTAATCCATTACAATCTAGAGAGTGAGATGGATGGTGTTTGTTTTTGGTTTAGAAAATGGCACCTTGTATGGGTCATCGAAACCAACCCAAAGAAACTTCATATAATGTTGTCGCACTTGAACTATGGTTGAACCAAGATATTTTTCAGAATATTAACCAATATTTTCAAGATGTGGATATGGGGAACTGGAGGAATGATTCAAGGCATATGGATAATACCATCCAGTTCATAAAGATTAATTCACCTAACTTTTGAAGTGATGATAAACTGAATAATATGAAGGTGTGGCTTGGTAAAATGAATCTTATTTTCGAGTTTATTGGAACACCAATAGAGAAAAGGGTTATGATGGCAATGTATATGCTCTATGATATTTCATACAAATTGTGGGATTTAGAGGTGCATGTAAAATTGGGTGAAGGCATTACTTGGTAGGATTTTGAGGAATTGTTTAAAAAAATTCTCTCCTCATACATTCAAAATATAGAAAATGACTGACTTTTTAGCCTCAAGTAGGATTATCACTATGTCAAGGAATTTGTGGCTAAATTCATTAGTTTAGTGCAGTTTTCACTAGAAGTTGCGGAAAGTGAATCCTTGAAGGGACGCATCTTCAAATCAGGTCTAAGATAAAAGATTTGATCGAATATTGTGGTGCAATGTATTACAGATTATACAAAGATAGTGAACAGAGTGATTGTGGCTAAACATGACATCACAGTAGCTATGGGAGGAGGTTTGGTGTTACCTATAGGGAATTGTGGGAACTCAAATTCTAGGAGAAAGAATAAAAGGGAAACATATTTCCAAGGTATATAAGTGGAAATTAGAATTACATGACAAGACTAGTGATCCTTCCTCCATAACCCAGAAGTATACCAGGTTGTTTTCATTGTGGTAACTTTTACCAGATAAAGTTTGAGTGTATGAAACAACATAGAGCATACCATAAATACATGAAAATGCTGAATCTTCAGCGCTACTATCATAGTGCTCCAAGGTCAGGTGCTTGAGACACTCCTCATACATCACAAGCATAATATGTTTCGATAGGGAGAGGACAAAAGAATCAGTCTCATTAGTAGAGTACAGCTAGTCATGGTGACTCTAAAAATTCCATGACTCTTCAACCAAGGAAATATAAGTAAGGAAACAAGGATAAAAGTGAAATGATGAAGAAATTGTATGGATCTGATTAGATAATTACCGATGATCTGGCAAGACCATCTACGTTGTGAGGCACAATTCTTTTGAATTATATCCTTATGAAATTTCTCTTCAATACTGGTGCATCACATTATTTCATTGCTTCTCATAATATCAATTTTATATGTTTCAAGTCATAAATGATTATTTCAGTTTTCAAACTAAAAACTTTTGTCATGGAAAGAATGTCAAGCCTTTTTGTGTAGAAAAAGTGTTATAACTGTCGATCGAGCTAAGATAAAATGGGATTTATTGGTATTGGACATGGATTTCTATGAAATAATTTTATGTATGGATTGGTTGAAAACATTTAAGTATCACATAAACTACTATAAGAGAACAGTTAGTTTCATGACTGAGGATAGCATCGACCATCTATTAATGGGAGAGAGGATGGTAATAAAAGGTGAAAATGATTGATGGTGCCGAATGTGGGAATGACCTCTTATTAGTTGGTAGCATTAACTTTGTAATCAATAGAAGAGATCGAGGAAAATAGTTTTCCAGTATTTTGGGATCATTTTCTCGATATAATTCTCAAGAAGTTCTCTATTTTACCACTTATAAAGGAAGTAGAGTTTATGATTTATCTCATTCTAGTGACTAGTCACATTTCCCTTCTGTCTTGTAGGATGGCACCAATAGAGTTATAGTAATTGAAAGTGTAGTTGGAAGTTATAGAAAGCATTGGTTTCATTTGTCCAAGTACGTCTCCATAGAAAGAACCAGTCTTGTTCATGATGGAAGAATATTTATCTCTTCAGTTGTGTGTTGATTATCATAAGATGAACCATGTTATGATAAATAATAGATATCCACTTCCATGTATTGATGACACGTTCGATCAATTAAGGGGAGCTCAATGGTTCTATAAAACTGAATTGTGATCAAAATATCACTAATTGTGAGTACAGAAGGATGATATTTCAAATATAGGTTGTTGAAGTATATATGGACACTACAAATATGTTCTCATGCCTTTTGGTCTAATGAATTAACCAAAATTCATCATGGATTTGATGAATCATATATTTCAGCAATTTATAGACACTGTTGTTATTGTGTTTGTGGGTGACATCTCAGTTTATTCAACGTCAAGGGTTAACCATGAGGAACACTAATAAATAGTGTTGAAAATATTGAGAGATCATCATTTGTATACCAATTTATCAAAGTGTGATATTTGGGTAAAATATGTACGTTTTCATGGGCATTTCATTTTTGAGAAATTCATTTCTATTGATTCTAAAAATATAGAAGTTGTTATCTTGTGGAAACCACCCAAGAATGTCTTCGAGATACGATGTTTTCTATGTCTATTTGGTTACTAATAACACTTTGTGCATGATTTCTAAGGATTAGCTTTTCCATTGATAATTCTGATAAAGAAGAATTCTCCATTCCGATGGACAGAAGAATTCTAGATGTCTTTCCTAGAACTAACTGTTCTTCTTACATCAGAATGAATCTTGATTTTTTCAGAATCAATCCATGGGTATGTGATGTACAGTGATGCATTGAGATATAGGTTGGGTTTTGTTCTAAGGAAAGGAGACCATGTGGTTGGTTATGGTTCAAGGCAGTTGAGGGTTCATGAGAAGAATTACACAACACATGATTTTGAGTTATCTGCAGTCATCCATGCCTTGAAGACATGGGGTTACTATCTCTTTGTTAATAAATTCATAGTGTTCATGGACCACAAAAGTGTGAAACAAATTTTGTCACCATGATATTTGAATCTTAGGAAAAGGATATGGATGGAGTATCTCCAGATGTTGGGCTTTGACTTTATATATATATAAAGACAAGGGAATTCAGTGGCAGAGGCATTGAGTATAAAGTCATATGCTCAGTTGGCGAAATAAGTTTGATATGAATGGCAGTTGATATCTATCCTAGCCTACATGCATGTAGAATGTGAAGACCTGGGTGATGATATTGTTTTATTTTAAGCTATTTTTATTCCTTGTTTGGTAAATATGGTCAAAGAGGCACAAACATATTTTTTAGAATGTGGGGTTGTGAGTTCAATACTCAATGGTGGGGAGACCATTGAGGGATGGAAACTTGATGGGATTTTAGTTTAATGTTTTAGAGATATGATGGTGGTACCAATGGATTGTCATGAACAAATCCTTCACTATTACCACTGTTCGAGATGGGTTGTACATTTAGGCATAGATAAGATGTATAAGGCATTAAAGGAACAATTTTGGAGGATAAGAATGAAAAATAAGGTGGTCGACTTCGTCTCGCAGTGCTTAACATGTTAGCAGGTTAAAGAAAAACATCAGAGATCAGATGGTATGTTACAGTCTTACCTATCCTACTGTGGAAGTAGGAAAGGAAGTAGTGCATTTTGTTATAGGTCTTCCATGAATGGTTTGGAATTAGGATTCCATATGGGTGATAGTGGATCCAATTACAATGCCATCTCATTTCATTCAAATTAGTGAAACACATAATATGGAAGATCTGTCCAAAATTTATATCCAATAATTTGTAAAAAGACATGGTGTACTATTATCAATATTTTCAGATAGAGTTTCAGGGTTTACATATCGTTTTATGAAATCCATTAAAAAATTCCTTGGTACTTAGTTGACTATGATCATTGTGTATCATCCATAGACATACAGACGGTCTGAGAGGAAGATATAGATGGTGAAAGTCATGTTGTAGGATTGTTTAATGGATTTTGGTGGATCATGGGAATAGATCTTATCATTAGTGGAGTTCTCATATAATAATATCTATCAAGCCTTGTTACATATGGCTCTTTTTGAAGAATTGAATGGGCACCCTTTTCATTCTCCACTATTATGGGTGGAAATATGTGACACTTCACTTGTTGGTCCGAGCCTTCTCAAAGAAACAATGGAGAAGATCTAGTTGATCATAAAGTGGATGGAGATAGACCAAAGGAATTATAAATCAAATGCAGATCATCATTGAAGGTTTTTGTTGTCTGAAGTGAGTGATCTTTTGTTCTTGATGATCTCTCCAAGACTAGGACATCATCATTTAAAAAAGTAGATAAAGTCATCACATTGATACATAGGCCCTTACAAGTTACTAGAATAGGTCATAGAGGATCCATATCTGATGGAATTACCACCATGGTTTGGTTTGCTGCATAATGTGTCCTATATATCCCAGTTGAAAAAGTGTCATCCTAATCCTGACCAGGTGATCAGCTGGGATCACGTTGACCTAGAGCCAAATCTATTTTGATACATATCCCAGACCAAATAGTAGATATTCAAGATAATGTCTTGTCTTGAAAAAGTATTGGCCTTGTGAGGGTTTTTGGGTAGCATTGTCACATTTAAGAAGAGACTTAGGAACGTGAGAAGGAAATGAAAGAGAAATGGCCATAACTCTTTCAGAGCAGCAAAGGATTTATACATTCTGAGGACCAAAAGACAGATGTAGGGGAGAATCTAGTACCCATGGTTTGTGGTATTCAAACCTTTATTTTTTATTATGTATATAAAGTATAAGAGGTAATTTTGGGAGATTATATTGAACTTTCAGTAAGATTAGGGGGCTAAAGGTGAGGTATAAGGGATACACACAGTTTATCCAATCAGTGCGGCCATCCTAGTAGAAACCACATGAAATGGATGGTTTGAGGCATAGATAATTAGTTCAATATGTGAACAATTATAGGGAATGTTCTTGGAGGCTATGCGAGTGACTTCCAAGGAAATAGCTAATGCACTTTTATTGTATGGTTTGTCTAACAATGAGAAATAATTGTGCAGATGGTTTAAGTGAGATCCTAAAAAGGAATATGTCATATGTTTTGGACTCTATGTGGCTTTTTTTTTCTTCTAAGTAGCCAAAAATCTATATTTTTTCCTTGAAGGTATAATAACCTATCCCAAACTATTTTTAGTAAATAAAATGGCTTCACTTGATGTTTTGAACTCAGATTCTTGAGGTATGTGATTGTTCTTCATTGTTCTTAATTAGTTTCGTAGATCTACTAAGATCTACACCTCCCCTATTCTTGGAATCTTGGATCTACACCCGTTATGGGAAGATATATGAGTTTTGATGCCAAATATATTTATATTTTTTCTTGATATTTTTAGGAGAAGATACTTAAGGAGGTTCTGTGAAGAATTGATAGGGTTTTCTAAAGCATTCTTCGTCTAATATCCAGTTTCATCAAAACCTTACAGGTAGGTGTCTTCTATCTTGAATCCACTTAGTATAACTAATGTTAATTATTTAAAATTTAATACCAGGTGTTTAATATGTTGTGATTTTTTCTATCTAGAAATTTTTTTAAACCCTGCTTTGTGATGGTTAAGAAAATTGGGAAATTCTGGAAAATTGGGTGCTTTGAATAAAGTTCTTTTATTCTAGGTTTAAAATATGGATTTTAAAATAGGATTTTCTAAAACTGTTGAACATTTATTGGATTATATGGTTTCAATAAAAAGGGGGTGTTTATTGAAACGAAATGGTTTTTTTAATTCATTTATTCTTTGTTTTTAAATAAAAGTAAAGTTTTATTAAAATGGTTTGAAATGGTTATTTGCAGTGGCCATGGAATAAATTGGGTTTTTTTATTTCATGATCAATGTTCCCATGAATAAGGGATTTTAACCACTAGGATACAATTTGGGTGACCCTAGATCAAAGGTGTGTGTCATTAGGACACAAGGTAATTAGAAGAGAGGTCACTAATGAGTATGGGACTGCCAAACAAAACATGCATGTGTGGGAGGGTTGTGAACTATAGAATGGGTATGCCAAAATTATTTTAATAATTGGGTTTTAATCTTTGATTAGTTATTTCTGGAAAACAACTTGCTGGAAATTTGTTTCACTTATATTTTCTTGCACTTGGTTATGATTGGTTTTCAAACTTGTTTATATATTATTATTAACTATTTTGGTAAATTTTTATATAAACTATTTTATATAATATGATAATCCTTTATACTAGTAGTGTGAGTAGGGAAGTCATGGGGAAAACCTACTAAGTTATATAATGTCCCCTACTTTGGATCATTGGTGCATTTATAGATGCTACCTTCTGATACATGGGAAATAGTATAGTAACACACATCTTTAGCACCATGTTGTGATCCTTTGGACTACTTGGGGATGTTGGAGAATCAAACTTATCGATAATGGAGTATTTTAATCATCTTGAAATTTATTTTTGGTCTTTTCTATATTTACATTGATATTGGGTTGTCTTCCACTATAGTATACTTTGGTATGTTGATTTAAGGAGAATGATTTGAAATGTATTAGTTTATTTTATGCATCATATAGTGAGTTGTTTTTGGATGGTTTGTCAAGTTGTTGTTTCTAGAAATTAAATGGTAAATTGTCCCCCACTTATATTGAAACCCTTCTCCATTTATTACTAGTATTTTGGCATATGGGTGATGTCGCTTATGGCCAATTATTGATGCATTGTACTCTCAAGAGAATGCAAATCAGTGGGTCATTAAAAATAATCTCTATATAATTTCTGTTGCTAAAATTTAAATAGGGTTGGAAGAATGTGAGTAAAAATATGCAATCTAATTATATAAAATATAATTTTATGTTTTTATTTATTATTTTTTTAGGAAGCACTAGATATTGATAACAATCAATTGGGATACCCAAAATATTTATTTTTTGGATCCAATGCATTTAAATTCATCCAAATTACTACACATGATATTTATTTGGAATTCTTAATGCACTATAATCAACATTTTATATTAAATATAGAGTTAATTAATTCATTTTGTGTTTTACAAGAAATTGGTTATGATAATATGATTTTTATATATATTTTAAATCATTTTATGAAGTCAGACACTAAAAATAAGAATCTTATAGATTACTTAAAAATGAAATAGATTTAGTAACATATAAAAATATATGAATATTAAAAAATATTTCAAAACAATTTATATATTTTTGTCATTGTTTCTGTTCTATCTAAATTAAGATAAAATCAATGATTGTAGATATTTTGTTTT
The DNA here is from genome assembly GCA_963277665.1 of Viscum album. Lineage (NCBI taxonomy): Eukaryota > Viridiplantae > Streptophyta > Magnoliopsida > Santalales > Viscaceae > Viscum > Viscum album. Next base: position 1,585,462,119 of record OY728131.1, read on the forward strand.
AAAATATATGAATGATATCATATACCATCATAATACTAGTATCGTTGAATATTTAATTTTTGAAGGTAAATACAATTTTGTTAAAAATATCCCTTCATTTTTTCCTTGTATATATTTTCTCATCACAACAATGATTTCTAACAATCTATGTACTCAAAAGAAGAAGTAAATTTTTTATAGAAGAGTGGGTAGCATACATGTTATCAAAATGTTTATCAACATTAAATTTTTGAGATTACATACTATATTTTTGATCTACTATAGTCTATGACCATAGAAATATAGTTTTTCATCATACATTAGTATCAATATGCTTATATATAATTTTTGAACACTTCCTCAAGAGGAAGAGTAATTGAGAAAAGCAAATTGTTTAGAAATGGATGGCTAGAATACATTATGTCAGAATTTATACAAACATAAAGAATATGTGACTTCTTACTACCTATTTAGTCAATTTTATCTTCATATTATCTATTTATTAGTTAATATCATTATATTTATAACAAATATTTACTTTCTTAAATTTACATATTAGTTCGAAACATAAATCACATGCTCAAAACTAGGTGAAAATTTCAGAATGTTTGGATTTTTTATAATGAATATAAATAAATCCATTTTTATGTATAGAAATTCACCACACATCTATTCAACGCACTATGTGGTCGGTATCCCTCAAAGTGTGTGATTTCAATAAAAAAAGTGTCATTTCAGTTTGAAACACATTTTACATAGAAAATACAAAGAAAACAGGCTGGGTTTTTTTACAAACAATAAGAAAATTATATATAATTCATTTTTCTTATGTACAAATTTACCACACTCAAATAAAACAAATTAATTGGTTGGTATGACCCAATAAAGGTTTTTTCAACATAAATGTTTCATTTAAAGCTACAACCCACATCGCAACACCAAAATGGAGAAAACAACCTCTGGTTGTATTAAAACATTATCATAACAAAAGATAATTCATTTTTAACATATAGGAATCGACTACACATATATATGACACCCATTATGGTTATTATGACTCGAAATACATGATTTCATTACAAATGTGTCACTTTCGGTTAAAACACACATCAAATAGACAAAAATGGGTAAATGACCACAAATTATTTTTAATCATTGAGAAAATGGTATATAATACTTTTTTTATGTTTACAAGTTGATAACACATCAATATATTACACAATATGAATGATATGACTCAAACTGCATCTTTTTAATAGAAATGTAGGATTTTAGTTTAAAACACATATCACATGACTGAAACAAAGAAAACGACCTATATTTTTTAAACCATTAAAAAAATGATCTACAATTCATTTTTCACATGAATTAAGTGACAAAATTAAAATCACACACATGATGTGATCAATATGGACATAAATATTTGTTTTTTGTATAACAGAATAATTTTTTTAAAACACATCGCATAGCCAATTCTGAGAAAATGAGTGTAGATATTTAAAACATTATGAAAATTTCCCATAATTCGTTTTTGACTTGTAAGAATAGAAATCACATCAATCTGACACTTTATGTGGTTTTTATAACTCAATGTTCAGGTTTAAATACAAAAGATTCATTTTGGATTAAAACTTTCCTCAAATTTAATATTTTGAGAAAAGGTGATCGGGTTATTTATGAACTATATAAAAATGGTCTATAATTTATTTCTAATATATATTAATTGAACACACATTAATCCAATACATAATGTCCTAGATATGACTAAATGTGCATGTTTTTAATAGAAATCTTATATTTCTGTTTAAAACTCGTGTCACATCTCAAAAAATCTGAAAAAGAGCTCATATTATGTTAAAATTTTAGGGAAATGATACATAAATAATTTTTCATGTGTAGTAACTAACCAAATTCCAATCTAACTTATGATTTGAGGGATATGATTTGAAGTACATTTCATCAATTTAAAATTTTTATTATAGTCGAAAATTAATCACATAAATAAAATTAAAAAAAAATATATTATATTGTTTTAAAACCTTAGGTAAATGGTCCATAATTCATTTTTGGCCTATAGGAACTGACGAAACCTCAATATGACACCTGATGTGATCAATTTGACTCAAATCACATATTTTTAATTTAAAAGTTTCATATTAACTGAAACACTCATCAAGTAGCCAATTTTGTGAAAAAGAGATCATAATGTTTTCAATTATTATGAAAATAGTCCATAATTAATTTGTTATGTTTATTAATCAAAATTATATAAAAGAGATATATGATGTCATTGATATGACTCAAAGTGCATGTTTTTAGAAAAAATGTGTCATTTTTGTTAAAAATTTGTGTCTCGTCACCAAAACAATGTAAATGAGCTCATATTGTTTTCAAACATTTGGAAAAAAATCCGTGCTTAATTTTTTAGGTGTAGGAATTATCCACATGCTAATATAACACATTTTTTGATTGATATCACTCGAAGAATGTGTTTTCAATATAAAAGTGTCATTTTACTTTTAAAAATATCACATAGTCAAAATTGAGAAAACAATATTACGATATTTTAAAAAAAATTACAATGGTCTATAATTCCTTATTGGCTTATAGGAATCGACCACATTTCAATATGACACCCGATGTTGTCGGTATGACTCGATATGTGTGTTTTCAATACAAAAGTGTAATTCTAGTTTAAAAAAAGCATTAAATATCCTAAATAGGTAAAAAGAGCTCATATTTTTTTTTCAAAATTTAGGAAAATGGTCCATAATTCATTTTCAATATATAATAATAAACTACACATCATTCTGACAAATGATGTTACTGATATAATAAAATGATTTTTTTTTTCAATAGAATGGTGTGATTTTAGATTAAAATGTGTTTCACATCTCCAAAACAAAGAAAACAAGATAATTTAATATTAAAACTCTAGGAAAATGATCTATAATTCATTTTATATCTAGATGAATTGACATTATTTAAATCTAACACACAATGTTGTCTACATAACTTGATGCACAGGTTAAATATAAAAATTTCATTTTAGATTACAATGCACCACAAAAGGAAATTGAGAAATAGAGCACGGAATGTTTAAAAAAAATAGTTAAATGGTTAATAATTCATTTGTGACCTGTAGGAATTGATCAAAAGTCAATATAACATCCTATGTGATTAGTATAACTCACAATGCATATTTTCAAATAAAATTTTGTATTTTAGTTCAAAACGAATATCTTATAGGAAAATAAAGAAAATTGACACGAATTGTTTTCAAACATTAAAAAAATGATTCAAAATTAATTTTTGATATGTATGAATTGATTGAAAATAAATCTAACACAAAATGTGACTGAGATGACTCAATTTTCATTATTTCAATACAATTGTTCCATTTTAGTTTAAAACATGTTTCACATCACCAGAACCAAGAAAATGATCATGGATCATTTTCGTACATTAGGAAAATGATCCATTATTCACATTTTGAATGTAAGAAATAAATTCACAATAATCTGACACATGATGTAGTAGATATTACAATATGTGCATGTTTTCATTAAAAAAGTTTTATTTTAGTTTAAAAAACATATCAAATGGGAAAAAATAATAAAATGACCTAATATTTTTTCCATGCATTAGGATAGGGATCCATAAATCTTTTTTCACAAGTAAGAATTGATTGCACATAAATCTAACAGACTATTTATTCTATATGACTTAAATTTCATGTTCTCAATATAAAAGTATCATTTTAGTATAAAACACGCATTACATTGTCATAACTAAGAAAATGAGCTCATATTATTTTTAAATTTATGACAGTGATCCATTATTTATTTGTCACATATTGGAATTGGCCACACATTATTCTGACAAATGATGTAGTTGATATGACTTAAAGTGCATGTTTAGAATAAAAAAAATTAATTTTAGATTAAATCACACATCAAGTACCCAAACCTGATAATATAACCTAAAGTTGTTTTCTAATATTATGAAAATGATACATATTTCATTTTTTAGATGTATAAATTGACAACAAATCAATGTTATGCATGATGAGATTGATTTGACTCGAAGTGCATTATTACAATACAAGAGTGTCATTATAGTTAAAACACACATTAAATAGCCAAAAATGAGAAAAAAATCCAGAATTGTTTTCAAAATATTTTAAAAAGATCAGAATTATTTTGGGACTTGTAAGAGTTGACCTTACAACTATCTGACATGTGGTGTAACCAAAATGACTCGAAGTGAAGGTTTTAAATAGAATGGTGTCATTTTAGATTAAAATTCATGCTACAAAAAAATGGAATTGGTGAGCTCATATTTTATTCAAACATTAGAAAAAATATCAATCATATATTTATGACATATAGAAATCGATTTCACATAAATCTATTACATGGAATGGTTAGAATAACATGGAGTGTGTGTTTTCAATATATAAGTTTCAATTTAGTTTAAAATGTGCATCACATCACCCAAACTGATAAAATAGGATAATATTATTTTCACATAATTTTATCTTCTACAATATAATTATTTCCCTTATCATTTTTATCATGTACTTATTTAGTTAATATTCAAAGAGATAATGTTTGAATATAAAAAATAAATGGTATGACGGTTGAATACTTTTTCTCAAAAATTTGGTCCTCGTGAATTGGATCCTATCTGTGTTGAGATTTTTATCACTATGGATGAGATACAATTCAATATAAACTTTATTTTAGAATAAAAATAATTAGGGTGACATATAAGAATCAACTGAAACTCAATTTGATACACGGTGTATCCAGTATTACTCAAAGAATATGTTTTTAGTTTAAATTTTACATTTTGTGTTTAGTTTATTTATTTATAGTATTACTAACCAAGGAATTATTTTTGAGTATATGTAAATTCTTTTTCACGAGTCTATCTTGTTTTTTCGACAACTAATTGCATGACCGGGGGATGGGTTCAAATTAAAAAAATTAACATTGACATTTTTAAATTTCTATGATAATTTGAACTTACATATGTAATTATACAAACCAATGTTTGACATTTCTATAATATAGATATTTTTTTCTTGTATTTATGTTATAAATTTATATCAAAATAATTATGTATTTTTTCCATTATTTTATGTTTTTGATGTTGTAGTGTGTTATAATTTTCATAACACACTGTAGTAGTATGTTATTTTTTAAGTTCAATTATTAACACTGATAAAGGGAGACTCTTTCAACTCTAGAAAAGGAACTAAAAAATTAACCCCTTGTGCGTGATACTAAAATTATTGATATAGGAGACCATTGTTAGTTCTTTTTGTAGCACATATAAAATGTTCATTTTTATTACTATTCAAATTCTAATAAAATCCATGGAATTTAATTTGTTCTCTGGTTGTCATTATTTTATACACTAGAAAAGACCATTTTTATAGTTGTTTAATTCGTTATTTCAAGTAGTGCACCCTAGTGGAGGGAAATCAATTTTTAATATGTTTCCAACAAAACTAAAGTTTATTGAGACATTTAAATCATTGGTTCAAAGGTAATAAATAGTGTTTAGGATTCAGGTATCTATCCCGTAACTAAATAGAAAATGGTATTCGATGTGTGTAACTAATTATTAGGGAATTAGAGTTGGGGTATCATTCCAACTATTTTTCAAACCAATTGTGATTGTAGTGTATAATTCATGTTAGGACATCTTACTAACATTTCTTGAAGTATACTTTTACATTGAACATTATAAATATTCCGTACTGTACTCTAACTTATTATTTCTGCATATGAGCTCAGACTATGAAATATCATTGAGTAGATCATGATCTTTATCAAGATCATGGTATTTAATTAAAAACCATAATTCATAAAATCAAGACAAATAATTTACAACTCAATGTAAATATTTATTGAGACTCTATTGTTTTAATTCAACTCTCAAGATTTAAACTCTTGTTATTTTGATGATATATTTTTATTTTTATGAAAAATAAGAATCCATTTTTTATTTCCATTTTTGTATTAATTATTTAAATTTTATATTCTGATACTTAATCAATGTTTTTAATTCTAAATAAAATATTAATAAATATTATTCCCTTTAATTTCTTATAGATAATTGGATGAATCAAATAGGTCATGTATGAGTTGAATTGGGTAATTATAATACCTTTAAATATAAAAATTTTATATTATTAGCATTTCATCACTTTTTTTATTTTTATGTTTCATAGTTTGAAATTATTTATATAATATATTTTATTATTTTTTAATATTTTTTTAATAAATGTGTGATCAATAAATTGAAATTTTAATTTTGTATTATGGTATGCTCAATATTATTTTAGTTAATTATATTAATTTAAATATTTATAACTAACACATATTATTTTGCCTCCTATGGTTTCTCATTGTTTAGTCTTTCTTGGGAGAGAGTAACTTGGTTTTTTTTTATTTTTAAAAAAATAATGGGTATGAACCTAATTATTTTAATACATGTTCTCAAAGGATCTTGGATATAATGCCTTTCATACAAACCATATACACTAAATTCCTCAATATATTTTGGATTTTTTAAAATTAAAAGGTGTTAAATTCTTCAACACCGTTAATTTTCTATAAAAACAATATTTTTTGTCATAAATTTTTGGTTTTGTTTTGAGAAAACTATTTATATTGTGTTTCATTTTTTCAAATATTTCCATTCTTTTATAAAAATATGTCCCAAGAGAACAAAAATTATTAAAGACCACTGAATCATTCTAATATGACAGGCCCATGTGAAGCTTCTTGCCCCAAGGCATCTCTCTAAATTTTGATTTGTTGTAGGGTTATAAGTGTTTGCAATAGGTTAAAAAATTTCAAATGTTATTTATAAATGTAAATAATAAATATTAATTACAATATATATATTATTTTTAAAAATTATTTTATTTTAATAGTGATTCTGATTCGTTTGACGCCTTAAAATGATTTTATTTCAATAAAAATTTATTTAAATAAAAAATAAAACAAATGAAGAAGTATTTATACAACTTTTTTTAATAGATCATAATTTTCACATTCGTGGTACATAAAGATATTCATAATAGGATATTAGTCAAGTTTAATTTTAGATTTACATATTCTTAATCAAGTATTAATTTTTTTTGATATATTTTTTAATTATATAAATATAATATAGAATGTTTTATAAAAAAATTATATTAATTGTATATAAATTTGTTTATATTATATTTATATATTTATAAATATGTTTTTATAATTAGTTAATAATACATGTTGATATTTATAATATAAAAAACCTTTCAACAAACTCAACCTTCACCATGTCATTAGTGCCCCTATGATCATCATACTTGCACAATCTGAATCAGTCACCTATTTTTTTTACTCATTAATTCAAACATTCCATGGTGGTAATCAGTTTTTCTGAAATTCACCATAAGGATGTGGAATTCTTCTCAATCTAGCACCTCTTCTCTTTTTTCTTCTATTTATGGAATGAAACATCAGGAAAATGCAATGGGTAATGTTTACTCTTCAACTCATGAAATTGTGTTAAAAAAGTAATACAATAAAGTTGGTGTACATGAAATAATTATTTCCATGCAGTTTTTTATAAATAATATGATTTTCTTTAGGAATTTTCATTTTTATCATTCCAAAAATTTATCCAATTTATGTAATAGAATTTTTATTTTTTTGATTACTCTATATATTTCCACCCTGCAATCAAAACTAATGATCTACAATTTTACAATTTTTATGAAAATCCTCCCTTAGATGGTATCAAAATGTTTGAATGTGATTAGTTGTTAGTAAAGAAGTTCTTTAGATCTATCGAAGGCCTAAAAATTATTATAGTGGATGTCCACTAATTGTTTCATACCCTTACTCATTCTTTTCTTTGCTAAAATAATTATACATCCTGGATGGTGAATAAAACTATTAAAAATTTTAGTCCAAAATTGAAGAAGGATGGGAATCCAAATTCAAGTGTTCCATAACACTAAAGATGTCCAGAAAATTGTTGATGATGGACACAAAAATCTATATTCCAATACAATAGAGGTTACTATTTTTTATGTTTAAAATACCACTCATTAAGTGGAATAAAATTGAGACTACATAGAGAAATATATCACCTATAAATTCCTTGATTATACCACATTTGTGATATTAGCATCACAAAAAAAATTAAATGAGATATGGTAAACCCTATGAAAATAATTTAATGTTTTTTACAAAGTGATGGAGGTATGACTTCAATTTCCATGAGCTATGTTGAAATTCTATTCTATAGAATATTCTAAAACCATTATCAAATAGCATAATTTTTTACTGTTAGTGGTGATCCAACTATGATGTATTGGATGAGAGCTTGATGAAATGAGGGTATGTGAGAACGTTTCGTGATCATAAAATCCAAAACATTATTTCAAAAATCATTTCTTGAGAATAATATAAAGAAATAGAGAAAATATCTATTGATTACCTCATCAGATCTGTACAAGGCCCTGAATTGAAGATAAATTGATGAAGTAATGAAAATTGAGTGAAGAATGATTTGTTATTAACATCATCACTTGAAAACTCTAAAAAGAAGAAATGAAGGAAATTTTTAATATTGCATGGAAGAGGGTTTCTTGGTTCAAAAAGCGGAGGATGGATAGGAAGAATACCAAATCAAGGATTTCGTGGATATCAAAATTATATTTCTTTTGGAAGAGGAAAAGGAAGGATTGGAGGAATAAAAAATTCCTAGTCAGGAGACAAAAGAAACATTCAATGCTTTAATTGTGAGAAATATAAACATTATAGTAGTGAATATTATATTATGCTACCCAAGTAGAATGTCATTGAAGAGGCCAATATTGTTGGGGAATGGGATGTTAATGGAGAATTATATATGTTAATAGAATAATCCTAGAACCAAAATGAAGTTATGTTGTTTCTTAACTCTAGAAATATTAACCACATTAAATTATAATTAAACCTATTTATGAACTTATGAGAGGTTTTGAAGAGAGATTTTATATTTATATCATTAAATAACGTATGTTTAAGTAAAAGGTGGTATTTTAATCAATATTGGAGACAAAACCCATGAATTCAACTCCATTGTCTAGACTATTAACGTCATCAATACTAACATCTTATGTCCCGAGAAATTACTTTCAAAAATAATTCATAGGTTCCTATAAAATTAACAAATTATAATTGTTGAATGTAAGGGAAAAATACTCAAAATATTTCCCAGGAATAAGAACAAAGTGTTTCGGATTATTAATCACTTCAATGTACTATAATTTTTTATAATTGTACATGATGATAAATACTTTCTATAGCATCTCAGGATCAAATTTTTAAACATTGAAATTTTATGATTTTTATGATGTTTGAAGATGGTGAATGATATTTCTAAAAAATATATATATAAATCAAAATTTTCAATGTTTTGGTCTATACATGATATATAGAAACAACATTAAAATGAATGAAAATTGGCTAGTATCTATGCCACTCGAGTTACAAAACATTGATGTGTGTGTTCTATTGAATCTGAATTTAAATGGACCAAAAAGGTGCATTTTAACATTTATAACAATTATATAATGAAAATATGGACATAATAGTTAATTATGATGTAAGTAGTGTTGAAGCTGACATGAACACCTCAAACTAATAGAATATATTAATAAAAAACATACTTTTCTCAACATAGTAATATTTATTTTTAAAGATAATTTAGTGCCCAATAAAATCTAGGTTGAATTGGCTTGTAGTATTGTGTATCTACACAATAGATTCCTAAAAAATATGAAGCAGATACGACATTAAGATAAATATTATAGATAGGTAAAAATCACTATAAAATAAGAATAAAATATTGAATAAATTCAATTGAGTAAAATAGATTTGATGAAACAATTATTCTGTCACTTCATGATTCAACATAAGAGGGTATTGAAAAATAAATTTCTCAAATTGGACTCCAAAATGATTGAAGGCTGAAAAAAATATATAGAACCACGATAATAATTTATAAGTATTTAAATTTATATTTCTTCAGAGTGACTATTGATCCTGATAGCTTAAACGAATAAAATATAGATGAAATATAGATGAAAATGATAGATATAAAAATGTATTCAATTTATAAAAATAAGATAAGGTACATAAATCACCACCCAAAAGGCCATAATGTAGCTGGTGTGAAGTGGGTGTTCAAGAACAAAAAATAATACTCAAGGTAAATTCCAAAAGTACAAAGTGAGAGACATCAAAAATGGCTACATGAAAAAAAAAATTATTTACTATGGTGATGTTTTTCACTTATTTAAATGATGACAACTATAATATTTTTTATCTCAAAATTTCCCAACATAAATGGAGGATCCATCATAAAGAGGAGAAGTTATTATTTCTTTGTGGATTTTTGGAAAAGGATATCTATATCAGTAAACCACATTTATATATACAAAAAAATAATTGAAACTACATTATACAAGTTGAAGAATGAACTTTATAGATATAGACATAAACCACAAGTATAGAACATCAGTATTGATGATTATATTCAATCCAATTTACTGTAAAAAATTTCTAAACCAAAAATTAATATATAAAATAAAGGAGGATGATGGAATACATATTTATTGGTTTATTTTATGTTAATGATCATATTTTCATCGGATATAATATAGCTATGTTTTGAAAATTTATTAAGATAATTGTCAAGGAATTTAAAGTGGACAATATTAGGTACATTGGTAACATCCTCAAGATTTAATTTGTTCAAGGTAATGGTGGAATATTTATTTCTCAAGGAAAATTTACAAATAGGTTTTAAAGAAGTCCAATATGGAATATTGAAAACACGTCACAACCATGGTCATTTTTGGATTACAATTAAGAAGAAATTATACTAGATATGTGGATAATATCTATTTAAAATGTCTAGTTCAGAGCAAGAGATACCTGACATACACAACGCTTGATATTATCAATGAGTAAGACCTGTCAATTGATATATGGAAACTCCATATAAAAATTGAATGAATTTTTTAATATTTTAAGGTAAATTAATTATACTATCAATGATAGTCTATTATATTCCAACAATAAATATTTCAATATTATTAGATATTCAGATGGATACTAAGGAAGATGAATTGATGAAAGGAAGAGTAAAACTAGGTTCAAATTCTTTTTTGGGTTATGAATCATTTATATAATCATCCAATAAACAATGTAATAAGATACTATAATAATGGAAATCTGAGTTTGTTGTTTCTAACCTAGCTGTGTGTCATGTCACATTGATTAGAAATGTAGAAAAACATTTGATCTATACATATGAATATCCTATTGAGATCATTATTAAAAAAACCAATGATTTATTTATAATGCACTTCAGTTTTTAGGAAATAAGCAAACACATCGGTACATGGTATCAAATAATAATAGAGCATGGGATGAATAAAGAAATAAAAATTATTTCATATAGAATAAATGAACTAGTTGTAGATATCTTCACAAAACCATTGAAGAATATTGTATTTCTTATAATAAAGTAAATGCTTGGAATTCATGGAAAAGAAGATTATTAGGGTATGATTAAAAAATATAAATTTTTCCAATTCTTTAAGTGAAAAACATTACTCGTGTGATGATCTGGTGGAAATTCCCAAATCTAGGGATTCTATTATAACTAAAATAAATCATAGATCTATATGTATTAATGTATCAACACTATATTTTGATGCATCTAATAATGATGAGGGTTAGATTTAGAGAATTAAAAAATTTCTTGAATTATTTTTCTCTATATTGAGATGTTTCTTCTTATCAATTATACCTTCTATCATCCAAAAAAATCTAAGAGAAAAAATATTTTTTTGAGAACACAATATATTGTTTCCCCTCTAATCACCACTATTGATATTTGTTTTAATTATTTTTTTAATATTAACCCTTTAATATACAACTTTATATCCTCATTATACATCTGATGAATTTGGATGTCTTTGTTCATCTAACAGAGTTTGTGATTATTTTTATGGGTTCTATTTTCTGTCTCATCCACTCGAGGTGACACCCTATGGAATACATTTAAGGGGAAATAGTTCATGTAGAAATGGGTTCCCATTCGTGATAATTTAAATCCTAGAGAAGACTTATACAAACATTCAGCTCAGGTGATGATTTTTTTTAATGTTCCCTTTGTACTCCAATTCCCACTACATATTCATGGAATCATCCCTAGATAGACTAGAAATCCCCTGTTCATTGATAAGGTGAAAATAATTGATATTTTTAATGATAGGGTTATGTTTAGGATATTTTAGATGGGAAATGTTTTTTGGGCCAACATGTAGCATAATCACTTACCTTTAATTTAATTTTATAACATACCAAAAATGTTGTTTGATAAAGGAAAAATTAATATTTATTTTTAAAAATGTATTTATTTAATTATTTTATAATAGTTGGGGATTTTTTAAATTGTTTTAATATTATTAATGGTTATTTCTTTTAAAACAAAAAAATATGTTACTTATACGTATATTAATAAATAAGATACAAAGGTATGATAGTTCAATTAAAATACTCGTATTTGAAATTAATGAAGATGATTTATATGTTGTGATGTTTATGAGCACTTGATATTAAATCAATTTCATGATGAATACATGTGATTTATTTGGAAAGAATAAAATAAATAAGTTTTAATGTATATGAATTATTAAAATAAATAATTTATTGTACTGTCATAGGAAAATAGAATATTGATCTTACTTATTTTTATTTCCAGGACTGAAGCACATCATAGTGAATATTGTAACGTATTATTGGAGTCTCTTCAGGAATATAAGGGTAATAATATCCCAATATAATCTACCTTATAAATCACATTAGTTTTAAGAATTAGTGGTTGATGGAAATCCGGAGTTATATAAAGGGTGTGAAAATAAATAAAATAACTTTTATACTATAGGTAAACAATATCATGTGTTTGTATAGAATTATATATAAAACTATGTTGATGATATATGATTTGTTTTATGATGCATTCAATGAATCTAATATCCTAGAATCATTTTATGTGATGAATACAGTAGTTAAAATTTACAATCACTATGATATAAAGATACATGAATGTCCAATTGATTTTGTATTTTATTGGGAAAAAGATTAAAATAACGAAAAGTGCATAAAATTTCAAACCTATAGAGTAAAATTAATAAATCATGATGCATGTATGAATAAATATATAAAAAATAAAATAGAAAAATAATACTACGAAAATGGTTTTATATTACATTCCAATGAAACAAAAATTCGAAGATAGATCATATAACTTAAAAATCATAGAAAATGAAGCAATAATGACATGTTTATATATTATTAATATCTTAATAAAGCATATAATTCCATAGATTATTTATATAAAAATTTATTATTATATTCTATGATGGTAAATGTTTGAATTTCTAGTAATGTATTCAACCCATTTTGGAGATTTATAAAAAATTATATCATATAGATAATTATTATGATCCCTTATAATTTACCTCCATAGATATCTCTACAACATAATTTTATCTTTATATTGATAATAATTCCATGAAATTAATTCTTTTTAAATGACATCGATACATACCTTATTCAATAATTAAATAGTAATATGATTATGACATAATTATTTATATACATATGATACAATTATGAATAAATTTTTAAAATTCATGTTTCTATTATGTGTAATATTATTAATTTTACTATATTGGAAAACTTTTATGTATGGAAGAATCATTTTTGATAATCATGTATATTATATATATAATTACCCATACATTACTAAACCCAAATAAACATGATTTATTAAAAGGGTTTTAATTTGTTACATTTTTAGGACATTTTTGTTAAAAATATTGTATAATTATGAAAAACATTAAACTAAAAAGTAGACAGTTCCAGTGTCCATTTTTTCTAAAAAATATGTTCATTAAAAATACACACTTTCTTTGTTCCAGGTGATAACCACATTTTAAAATATAATTTTCATAATGATTATAATCATCCTTATTCTCTAAAAATGAATATTTTAAAACATGGTAATGGAAAAAATGTTCCTAATGGATATAAAATATAAGAAACCCTTTTTTCCATTTGTAAACCTAAAAATCCCTAAGAATGTTTTCCTTTTCATAATAAACATGTGATCTCAATTATCCATTTAGTTTTACATGAAATAAACCTAAATTCTTAATAACCATTATAAAAAAAGTAGACGAAATCATAAATGAAAAAATCACAATCAAAAGAAATTTTAATATGAAAAAACATGAATTAATTTCCTTGAAAAACAATCCTTTATCATTTATTTTAGAAGCGGCCATAAACATTCCTTATAAATATCAGTTTTCTTTCTTGTATGTTAAATTAAAATTATTTTCTTCATAAACTCTCTAAATATTACCAAATAGTTACCTTATGAAATTATATTTACATCCACCTTTACAAGAATCTTATTATGAATTAACCTAAAAAAAATTATCATATCTATTAGGACTAACCTATCGCTATTAAAATTTTTCACTTTACCAAAAACATTGGAGTGCCATATGGACTCACCCATCTTAAAAGATATATCAAGATCACATGTGAGTCATATAAAAATTACAACTACTATAAAATTAATAAAAAACAGAAATCTCCCACTTGAATCATAAAACCCATTTGAATTGGAATTCAATCCCATAATCAATAACATTTCCAATTTTCTTATCAATATGGGAAAATGTTTTTATTTCCTTAGAAATATTTATAAATATATAAGTTAAAAACAAATTTAGAGATGAATTTTCTTTGAAAATAACAATGGAAAATATAAAATTTATAATGATAATGAATATAGGATATGATGATAGGAATGGGAGGTCAATTAATATATGTTAAAAATATATTCTTTTTCAAATTTTCAAAAATTTCAAAAATAAACTATAAGGAAAATGTTAAAAATATTCCTTTTTATTTATTTTCTAAAAAATTAAAATATAAGATATAATGTAATTTTTCAATCATTAAATCATAATTGGGAAGATTCATGAAATAATTAAAATAATATTTATATTGAATAAATATATTTTTAAGTAAAACATTAAAACATGATTTTTAAAAAAACTCCTCTTACCATAAGTCTCATCTTGAATTATATGTTCTCTAAATTATAAAAATTTATAATCAAATTTTAATATCATAATAAATATATTTAGGTTAATTTAATTGTTATTATTTATTTTATTTAATTAATTACCATAACTTATTTAGTTATTAAAATGGATTAGTTTATCGTGGATGTTTTTAGTTTATTTTCTTTTTAACCTAAAAACATCATCAGTTAATTGATCCAAAACAAAAGGGTTATAATTACCTTATCAAAATAATCATAAACGAGAAATATTTATCATATTTATATGTTAAATAATATTTTAAAACCAACCATGTATGGTGTTTATAAAAAATTAACCTTATTGTTTCATGCAGATAGTAGTTCGTGTGTAAACAAGAACAATGTCTTCATTTTTTATCATGCATAAAATAAATAAATTGCCTAATATTTATGATTTATATAATCATTAATATGTTATTAATTTCATATTTATTAATTATTTCCATACTTTTAAATATATTTTCATGGTGGATATGGAAGAAGAATCATATATCATCATGGATGTGGTAATCCACACGTACAAACAAGGGGTGTTATTGTTTTCTACGAGTGATAGGGCAAGAAGGTAAGTAATATATTATATTTAAATAATCATAATTATGTTATAAATATAATATATATTCATTTGAAAATCATTTTAAATGTACAAATATTCTTGTAATGAAAAAATAAACACATCACATTGTGGAGGTGGTAGTCCATATGTACACACGAGTAATATTTTAATTTACTATAGGGTGAAAAAAGAGAAAGAAAAGGTTTATAACATTTTAAAAAAAATAATTATTTGAAATATATTGAGATTATTATTTTGGTATAATTTAAGAATATTTTAAGGAGTTATAAGAAGAAATATACTTGGAATAGTTCGGTTAGGACTTATATATTTTCGTCAGATATCTCTCATTGGATTACAACCTTAGCCTTTTAGGATTGGTCTTTTGAAAGATTAGAACCACTAGAGATTATATATGGATGAATGAGAGATATTTGGGTTGGTATTTTATTAACTATTCTAATCAAAAGGTGTGAGAAATTTAGTTTCCATTTTAAATGCGAAGGGATTGAAACAAATATAATTTTTCTAAACATTTATATATTATGAAGTCTGAATCAATGTAATTGGCTCTAAAACTATACAATTCCAATGATAAAGTGACAAGGGTCAATATAAAATAATCCAATAATTATTATTACGAACTTCTGGGGACTTATCATTAAATTTTCACCATACTAACTCGATTTTCCCTTTTCTAGGTCCCACATTTTTATTATAGATACTATTTATAATGACTAATAGTGAAATTGAACTCATTAATGTTTTTTGAACCACATGATTATAAATATGGAGTCCATTTTTCAAAATTAATTATAAAAAATAATCAAAAATTACATTTAATTTGATTTCATAATAAACAATGAAAATGGTATTTTAGAATCATGTGTTCTAAAGCATAAAAATGCACTTATACCAAAATTAAATATAATATTGAATCGTATAGAATTATTATTTTTTAAAATTAATTTATATAATATTAAAATCAAATAAAATTAATAATGGTTATTTAAATTACATTATTTTAAGAAAACTATTTATTTTTTAAAAAAAAAATTCATTTTTACTATTTACTCAAAAATTAATCTTTTCACAAAAGGCCAAAAAATTAATATATGAAAAAATTTATGTCTTAATATCAAAAAGGACTTAATATTTATCCAATTAAATTTATATAATTTATAAATTCATCTTATAAATAATTCCATGTTGTTCATGAGAAAAAAATATTCTTAAATAAAACTCTTACAATTTCAATTGAAAATATTTATAAAATTATAATGATAATTAATCCTTAAAATTAATATATATAAATAATGTTATTTACTAATTTAAATAATTACATATGTTTTCAAATTCCCGCTTCCCCTAAGAAGTTGAGTCATCACAATTTCATTCATTACTTAAATAAGTGATTTTATTTTTCCCTCACATATTTGTTGATTCTATTGTTTCTTACTCAATAATGTAATATTTACAGAGAACCTTTATCTTTTGAATCACATTATTCCCTGGTAACATGTATTTCTAAACTAAAATCAAAATCTATTTCAATTTATATGAAATTTTATCTACTAAATGTTCCACATCAGGTATAGAAACATCTGATGCATTAGGAACATTCATCCTTAGAAAATAAACATGAATAAAAATATTTTCTTAAGATGAACATTGAGGTAAGTATAATCTCTATGAAATTGATACATTTTATTCAATTTCATAAAACAAATTAACCAAAGACCTTTATTTCACAATATTCAAACAACCTAATACTTTCCATGAAGATAATTTAAAAAACATTATCTCCTGCCTCAAACAAGAGACCATTCTTCTAGTTTTCAACATTCTATATTGAATACATTTTTCTAAATGTATGAAATTCTGAATAATATTTACTTTATTAATCATATCTTCTACCAATTATGGCCCTAATAATTTCCTCTCACCAACTTCTTCCCACAAATCATGACTCAAACATTATTTTACAAATAATTCTTCAAAATGTATAATTTCTATATTGGAATGAAAACTGTTGGTATAAAATAAATTTATTAATGAAATATATAATTCTCATCTTTGTTGATAATATTATGAGTATGTTAAAAGAATATCCTATAACGTATGAATTTTATGCTTTGATTTCCCATCCTATTTTGCATTATAATATGTGCCAAAATATAATTTAGTTCACTTCTTCATTAGAATCCATTAATAAAATGTTTATGTCAACATAATATCACAATTAGATAGAATGGAGATAGGAATCCATGATATAGAAAAATCTACTAATGATAATGTTTTGAATGTTGATCCAAATACCTTTCATTTTGAATCGAAAGAAAATGAATACATTTAGCGGAAAAATAAATAATAACCCGAATGACATTATTTACATGAGATGAATTTGGCAGTACCACCATAAAATCCTTGGATATATTCTCCAATTTCTATTTATCAACTTGAAAATGATGAATCTTCTCATTAAATTGTTCTATAATAGCTTTCATGTGTTTAAAATCCATACATTTTATGATAAAATGAGAAATTTATTTCTTTAGACCTTCCCTCCAAAAATATTTCCAATGGTCTATGTACATTAAAGTGTTTCCAGGATGAACAAAAAATGGAGAGTTGTGGGTATCACAAAACTATTTAATCTTTAATGAGTAAAAACATGAAAGACATAATCTATTTATAAATATGATAACACATTCTATATCTTTAATAAACTCAGGAAACATACCCTCATTGACTAGGTCAAATATTAATTAAAAACCATTATCTTCTTTCAGAGCCAACTTAATTATTAATGAAATATATGAATACATTGATACCTGATTACAAAGATAAGATGTTTCTAGTTAAAAAAATTCCAATAGAACATTTTTTAATTAATTAAATAAAGTATAATGTTCATAATGTGACATAGTTAATGATTCATTATATTTTTGACTAAATGCATCAACTACCTTTTTTTTCTTTTCCATGATGATATTGAAATTTACAATAATAATACTTAATCAATTTCAACTAAATTATCTACCTTATGTTCAAACATTTCTGAGTTAATATATAAACAATGTTTTATAATCAATATATATTTAAATTTTATCCCCATATAAATGATTCTTCTATATTTTTTAACCAGAAAACTACCGCAACTTGCTCAAGGGCCTGTGTAAGATAATTAATCGCATGAATTTTTTTTAAGAGATGTATAAATAAGAAATTGATCATTATACAAAAGGATAAACCAATTCCCTACAAATTAACATCCTTGTAGATAAAAAATCACCATTTTTTATTGTCAATGATAACACTAGAGAATTATCAAATCTAATTTTCAATTTCCAAAATCATACTTCAAATTAATTTCATTTGATAAATTTAACTCGTTTTTTATTTGAATTAATTAGTGGGCTATATAAATGATAAATGATCTAAAAAATATCAATAGTAACCCATTAATCCTAAAAACATCATTTATTTGTTAATAATTCAGGCCTCAAATACTCTTCCATTATACTAGTTCTAGCTAGATCAAAATTTATTCCTTTTGAAACAATATTCCAAAAAATATAATGTTTTCAACCAAAATTTATTTTTAATAAATTTAAGATACAACTTAATTTTTATTATAGACATCAAAACAATCCTTAGATATTTGTCACGATCATCAGTGTTTTATTTTACACAATGTTATCATCGTTAAATATGGCTGAAAATTTATCCAAATAATCATTGCACAATGTTTTCATTATATTTAAAAATTATGATCATTTGTTAACCTGAATGAAATGAAAAAGAACTATTAATGTATATACTTATTATAAAATTACATCCTCATAATATCAGCTTCAATCACATTCAGTTTCTGATAATATATTATAAAGTCAATCATTGAAATATAATTAGAACTCTATAAATGATTAAACAATTCATCAATATGATGAAACATATACTTGTTCATAAATGTGATGTTATTTTGTTCTCTATAATCCATGAAAAGTATCATGGAAACATCCGTATTTTTAACAAAATAATAGGGGCACTCAAAGGATAAGTTATAGGGTTCATGAAACACTAATCAAGAAACACTTGTATCTTCCTTTTCAATTATAGAAACTAAACTAATGTCATTAAATATGGAGGATCTAAAATTATCAGATCTTTTACTCTTTATCATTAACAAATTTAATATCCTGACCAATAATAGTACTAGTAAGATCATCAAGAAATAAATCTAGATATTCATTTACTACTGACACTTCACCTATTCGAATAATTCCATTATTCTCAAGAATATGTTCATAATAACATTAAGTTTCATTTTTATATAATTCTTAGCTTCATGATATGTTTTTAATGGTATTAACTCATTCTAATATTTTAACTAAAACTTAATATAAAAATTGAATATGATTTATTTATCTCTGTTATTAACCATATTATGACAAAATAAAAGATAATCCACATCTAGAATAACATCATACTCTTACATAGGAAGGAAAATATGGACTTTAAGAAAACCCATACCACATATGATAGCAAGAACGTTTTTATAGATTATTTTTTCCTTTGTACTACCATAAATATTTTTACCATGATTTTTGACTTCATTCCATGAGATTATATTTCCATTTTATATGAAAATTTCCCGATATATATGACTATGTGGATCCCAAGTCAAAAATTACATTGGAATAAACTAAACAAACATGTAATATACCTATAACCATTTTATTTAAGGGTCTCTAATCCAATATAGTAGTCATAGAAAAATAATTTTATGCACGTTTTTTCAATCATAATGATTTCCATCATGATGAACTAATTGTGTACATGAATTTTTATAATGTTCCAACACATTTTAATTAAAACATTTTACTTATTTTCTAAACAAGTATAACCATTTCCATGGATATTTTATTTATAGTCATGATCTATGTGTCTGGGCTTTACATATTGATTACACCTCCCATATCTCTTAATAAATTCTCTAAATTTCTTGATTCCACCCTTATCAGGTGAGGGTAATTTAATTTTCATATCCACATGTTTCATCGATGAATGATTTTTCCAATTTCTTAAACCACAATCACTTATTATTATTAATGTTTTAAAATTCCGAATAATTCATCTATAATATCTCATCACACCACAAAATTATAAAAAAACGTCCAAAATCATGAGTAACTAGATCCTTTTTTAAACATATATTGAATATATTTTAAAATTGATCAATTTTAATGTCATTTTTAAGAATGAAATTTATTTTATACCTAGAAAATATATTAAAATTAGATTCATAAGTGTAAACATGTTCCTCTACCTTTTTCATTAATACCAATAATTATCATTCCTTTATTTCGGATATAAATTTTTTAAAATAGTTTTCAAGGAAATTTTTTAAAATACCATGAATTCCATGGAATCAATTTCCTTATTTTCCACAGTGTTAGTAATAAAATACCATCATTTATTAGATTCACAATCAAAATGATAAATAGATAAGGTTACCTTTAGATTTTATAAATATCCAAAAACATCGAATATATTTAAAGAAGAATTAATCCATATTTAATAATTCACATGGTTTAAGTATCAACCAATGTTAGACGGTGTTGATACATAAAATAATCTATTTTAAAATATCTCCACTATGGAGAATTCTGTCACTCTATTTCATGGGTTCCACTATTAATTACCAACGTTAACAATGTTAAAACCGCTAAAAAATTATTTATTCCAACTGATACAGATTGATGGTTCAGGGCGATATTATCCCCCTAATACATATATACCTCATCTACACTTTCTACTATATGTGAAACCATTTTAAACAAACATTGATTATATATAGCTACAAGGATATTAAAAATATATATCATGGTATTATAACCATTAATTTGAGTAAATTTACTGTGTCTTTTAATATCCTCCTAACATATAAATTTAACTAAACACTTTTCTATAATAACAAAAATAATGATTATACCATATTCAACCTATAAATATAGTATTTATAATAAGGGTTAAAATTATTTACATTTCTAAGAATGTCTCCATTTTTTTAGATAATTTTGTAAAAAATTACATAGCAATGTGTAATTTTTGGAAAAGATTCCATTTTTTCAAAAAACCATATTAATCATAATGAAAGAGTTTTTCCAATCATGGTTACTCCCATATCTGGAACCTTGATTTTATGAACATTTATACTCATCATTAAGGATTTTTAAACTTCATTTTATAACATGGGATGATAAAAAAATCAATCATAGTAAGGTAAATAAAATAAAATAAACATTTTAGTCCAATATTAAAAATTAAAAATCCATAATTACAATTTCATTTTTTACAAAAAATATTTTATGTCAATTATCCATTTAAATTTACTAGATAATAATATAATTTTTTAATATTTTTCATGAAGTATTTATATGAAATTATAATAGAAAAATAATAATCATAAGGGTTTCTTGGAAAACATGAGAACTCATGAATAACGTTTCATAAAAAATATCCTTTCACTATTAATTAAAAAGGGTCATATAATTTCAATCAAAATATAATATCACTATATTAAATTTTAAAATAAAAATATTTCCTTTATAAACCATATAAAACATGTTATGTAGGTCCCATGGGACATCATCCTAATATTAAACATTACAAGTTCTCTTAAAATAGAATAACCTTTAAAGATAATTCCCATATCTCGTAGGAGTAACCAAAAATTGGTAAACACTATCACTTACCTTGATGCACTTGAGAGCTATATTGGTCTCACCCCTTATCAGATATATATTTATATCACGCATCATTCATATAAAAATTACAATAACTATAAAATTAACTAAAAATATATATATATATCTATTTAATTACAAAAACACCTTTAATTATAATTTATTCCCATAAGAAACAACAACATCAGTTATTTCAGAATTGTGTGAAAAAGAATATGTTTCCCTATAAAAATTTTGTAAAACTAAAAATTCCCATAATATTGAGAAAAATATTATTGTTTTTAAGTAACCATGGGAACTTATATAGTGTGATTTAGAATCAATAATTACTTTTATATAAGTAAATGTATATAAATACAAATATTATAAAAAACCTTATTTTTCAATTATACACGAAGTTAAAAATAACGCATAGGATAAATAGTGGATATATTTCTTTTAAATTATTTATTAATAATGAAAAAAATTTAGAATTAAATTTACCTATATTTTAAGAATAATTATGTAGACTATTTAAGTATATAAATTAACCTCAATAGGGAATAAAAATAGTTATAATAAAAACATTAATATAATATTTAATTATAAAAAAATCCAATCACTTTAAGTCCTATCTAACTTAATACATTCTACAACTATTGAATATTAACACTATATTATGTTTCTATTTGATATTGACATTTTTCATTTTTATTTATTTATTATTATTCCATTTATTTTAATTATTACCAATACTTATTTAGTTATAATAATTTTTAAACTTTTGGTGGTTATTTTTGGATCATTAAATTTATAACCTCAAAACAACCTCATTGTGTTCACCATGATGAAAGGGCATATTGTTTTAAATCAAAATGATTCACAATAAAGTTATTTATATCATTTTCACATATTATATAATCTTTTAAAAATAACCTTGTAAGACATACAATAAATATAAAAAAAACATTGTTTTAGGGAAACTAAAGTTTGTGCGTACACATGAGCAACATTTTAATTTTTTAAATGGAGGAACAGAAATAAAAAAATTGTATTATAAATTTTTTACAAAATAAATATTTTAAAATTTCAATTTTATTCATTATTTATATCTATATAACTATCCTTTTAAAGAAGATATGAAAAAACAAATCATCACTTATTGGAGATGGTAGTCCACTTGTACGAGCGAGTTATGTAATCATTTTGTAACACATGGTAGGGTATGAAAGTAAGTAAAATATAATAATTAAAAAATAATCATTATACTGTAATATCATATATGATAATTTATTTAATCATTTTACCTTTCTATATGATCTAGTGATGAAAAATGAAACACATCAATCTGTTTTGGTGGTAGACTGCGCATACACAAGAGATATGTTTTCATTTCCCAGCGAATGAAAAAACAGAGTGAAACGGGTTATACCATTATAATAGTAACCTTTTATTATATTTAAAATTAAATTTTTTTTATATTATCATGGGTTATGAAAATTTTAATGTGGTTTAAGATGAAAGAAATTTGACATTAGTCGGTTATAACGTATTCTGTCTCCTGGGTTTCTCCCTTTAGATTACACTTTATGCCTTCTAGGATTGGTCTTTTGAGTATTATAATATATCAAATAAATCATTTTAACACATATATATTACATAGTATTATAATAATATTTATTAAACATAAAAAATATCCATACGAAAATTGTATAGGTCTTTTTTCCTTGCAAACAAGGACATATAAACAAATGGTTCATAAGTGAACATCATTATCTCCCAATAAGTTCTTCATAACCAGTACCCTTATTAGACATTTCAAACATAATAAATGTATTCATAACCTTGGTAAGGGAATCATAATAAAGGGTTATCTCATATTCTCAGTAAAGGTAAACAAGGGAGATATCAATATAACATAAGCATAATGGTATGAGAACATGAGGCTAACATTTAAAAAACATACCATACATACTATAGATCAAAAACACAAGTCATGAAATAAATATTTCATGTTCATAATACATTAATGATAAATAAATTAATGAACATAGTCCATTAATAAATAAAATTAGAAGAAGACATGGATTTATGGTATAAAAATAAGAAAATAAAATCATATGTCCAGGATACCCACCAAGACATTCATAATATATTAGGATTAGGTTAATCACCTATGTACCTATATTGGGATTACGATAGCTTCACAAGTAGCCTCTTTTGAGAATTCTATAACCTTTCATGTACCTTATTTTTATGGTATTGGGATAAATTCTCATGTACCCCACTTTTTAGAAATTAGGATAACCACCACTGTACCCTATTTTTTGGCCTTTGGATAACCTCTCATGTAAGAACTTTTTGGGATTGGGATAACCTCATAATTACCCTTTGAGTTCATATAACATTAATATTTACCTAACATTTCTGGTGCACTAATCATATAATGTAAATCATATACATGTGTTCCACAAAATCATTTATCATATCATAACCTATGAAAAGAAAATTGGTTTTAAAAACATTTATTCATAGAATAAACCATAGGAAATAAATTTGTTTTATAAACTTTTTTCATCATAATCATAAACCATATTGAAAAAGGATAAATATGGTATTATTATATCATTTCCTTTGTAAGTCATAAGTAATATTCAAGGAAGTTATTAATGTATATAAATACAATAAAAAATTATTAGAACATTCTTGTGGAACATTATCATTCTATTTTGATACAAATTAATTAAAATATAATAACTTTAAAAATAAAAAAGAAAAACAATTATTTGATAATAACCATGGAAACCAATCGAGTATGATTAAAAAAATTGAGCACTCATGATAGTCGTAAATTCAGTAAATTCCATAAAATGTACAAGAAAACATTCCTTTTGTTATTTTGTAAAAAATGTCAAAAAGTACCTCATTCTAAAAACAACATAAAGAATATTTTAGAATAATTTTTAAAAAAGTAATGCATGGGTTGAAATTAATTTAACATATAATTGTATAATAGTAATAAATATTCAGGAATTGTTTTTTAGAAAATATAACCATGAAAGAGAAATTATTTTCAATCGAATATAGAAGCAAGGTGGGGTTTTCCTTCAAATATTTTTATGTATTATTGTCTATATAAACCAAGGAAAATGAAAAGGAAAGATTTAATTTATATAAATAACCATATTATAATAAAATTTATGAGTTTATTTAGAGATAACTCAAAACATTTCATAATCGAAAACATAATCATAAACAATCCTGATAAACAATGAGATTTAACATAAAACCATTACCACTCTTGAAACTTTTGAATCAAGAAATATGTAACATTATATGGATATTGAAATCCCAAAATTTGATGATAATAATCATTAATTTAATTTATAGGAATTATATTCACCACATAAAATAAATTAGTGGTGAATATGGCATTTGTCCCATGAAAATAAATGTGATATGAAATTCCCATACCTTAGCTATGACTTACTTTGTAAATGTTAGAAGATAATATATAATAAAATAGATTGTATATACTTATATTATTGAGAATAAATCATATATATCATACAATATATGATTTAATTATATCCTTTTACCATCCTTTTATTAACAATTTCTTATTAATATCTTTATTCTGGGTGATAACAACTTTGTTTTCCATATATGTTTTGGTTTAGTAGTTTCTCACAATGTTATTTTATTATGGTTCCATCATATCAAAAAATTTAATAATGATATAAATATAATATGATATAATTTTATACATATTTATATTTATAAATAAATGTTATACATATAAAAATGAATCACACTATTCATGGAGATGGTAGGCTCTATGAATGAATAAATGTTGATCCCATTTCTTCAATGAAAGGAAAAAAATAGAGTTATATAATAATTAACATTTAAATAATAATTTTAATATCATAAACATAATATTTATTAATTAGATATTTAATTATTCCCATGCATTTTAAAATCAAAAAAAATTCACATCACATTATAGAGGTTGTTTTCCACATGTATGATAGTGTGATGTCTTCATTTCTGAATGGAATAGAATGTAAGAAGGTAAATATGATATTAAAATTACGTTATAAATATAATATAATATATATATACATTTAATCCATAATTATATCCATCAATCATAAGTGGTTATGGAATATGAATTACATCAGTTCACAAGGAGGTACTCTATCGTACACATGATTGAGAATTTGATTTCACATTTGATGGAAGTGGAGATTAATATAGGATATTACATTAACATGATAAAATCAAAGTATATTTAATATAATTGTTTTATTATTTTATAATGGTTTAATAATATTTGAATGTGGTGTAAGAATAATCAAAATAAAAACACTCATTTAAGAATGATAACTCTTTTTCAAAAAACATCTTCTAGTTTATACCTAGACCCATCCTATGATTGTTTTATGATCAACCTATAGAATCTTGAACAAGGGGAAGGATGTATGGATGGTATTTTTATCTAATCCAACATTATCTTTATGTGTGTGTAGTAGTGGAAGTGAAATTTCTTTTTATAAGTGGGGGATAAAAACTGGTTGGGAATTTCGTAAAAGAATACAAAATGATAAATTCATTCCCAATACATACACAACAAAATTAATATATATTAAAATATGGGATAACATAAGGAATAAATATATCCATAAAATAAGATTTATACAAGTTAAATTGTAATACGTTCCGTTATATTTTGGTTAAGCCTACCTCCCAGTAAACCTATTTTATAATGTATTATGTTAATAAATTATTTCTATTTTTTAGGTAAATTATAAAAAAACATGTCGAAAAATGGGTTTTCAAGAAATGTATTTTTCAATCATATGATGATATTATGTTAAATCTATGACTATTTATCCTTATTATATGAATTTTTATTCATATATATAAATATATTATATATAAATTTCATTAAAATCATTCAGTACTACGGGATATTTTAATTAATTTAGATAGAGAAACATTATTCCCATAAAATCCATTTTCATAAAAAATGCAGTTAAACTCTAAAAACAAACTTATTCTAAAATCAGATATAAATATTTAAAAAAATTTAATCAATTGGTTCCAATATAAATAAATTATTCTAATTTAATTTATAAATTAAATTTAAATAGTCCAAGTTCTTTTATGTAACATAATTTTGCGAAGAGAAATGTTAGTTTTACAAAAACTGGTATTTTAACTATACCCTGAAAAATCAATATTTTTTGAAAAATCCAAAATTTTCCCCTTATTTTAATTTTAAAATGATGATTTAAAAATTAATTTGTTTTTTAAAAATATTATTTGTAATGTTGAAAACCATTTATTATATTATTTCTTCACAAAAATCAATATAAACATTTTTATGATGGTATATTTTTGAATAATGTACCTACTTTACAATAAACCGAGTACTTATTTACCAATATATTGAATTTATCAAAAATATTTATACATAATTTTAAAATAGTGATTATTCTTATCCATATTTACAATTTTAACATCTAGGTTATAATGGTTATGATTAAATATTTTAATAGTATATTTGGGATCTTTTAAACTCATTATTGGGTGTAACACAAGTTATCTAAGAAATTATATTTATTTAATCGGAAATATATTCTTAAATATCAAGGATTTACTTTTTACCCCTTATATAAATTACATACCCACAATTTGAACATTTTCTTCCTAATCAAAGGTTTGAAATTTGATTATTCTTCTCTGGATAACCCAAATTTTAAAACCATTGATTAAACTTCTTCTTAAAAATAGAGATAGAAAAATACGAAGATCATCTATGATAACACATAAATACATTTAAAAATTCGATAACAATATAAAGAATTTATGATATGGACATTAAGGATAAAACTAACGCCCAGGGACTAATATAGGGTGATAGAGAACATGGTCCGAAAAATTTAACAACAAAAAAATCTGTGTTAGGTGAAAAGAATAATAAATTCATATTAAATTATCATAATAGAATAAATAAATTTGGTTAAAGATTTTTGTCTTGGATTTTATGGTATTTTTTACTATTACGATATAAAACACTAGAAATAAACATGCTTGGTATCTTTTTTTCAGAATAAAAATTTTATCCTTTGGTTATTCTTGGTAAAATTTCCATATCATTTCTAACACTATGAAATAAATATACAGGATGATAATTTTTTAAATATTTACTTAAATAAACATCTCATGGGTCACAGAATTCAATAATAGGATAATAATCTAGTCCTCCTATATTTTGACACTAAACAAAAATGGTTACAATAAGGTAGTATAGTTCACCAATTGAATAAACCATTAAACAAAGATATACAACATTAATCTTTGAAGCCTCAATAATAACATTTAACGATCAAATTAGATCCTTTTATCAATAGCTAATAATAATATTCTTAAAAATATGACATAGATAGATTTAAACCCAAATATTATAATGACTTGATAAAATATTCTTCCAAGATAAATTAAACATCTATCTCCAGATAACATAAATAACTCTTAATGTCTCAGACCAAAAATAACTATTCCATAGTCAAATAATCATTAAGATAAACTAATCATTTCAATTTTTTTTTTAAAAAATACCAACCAAGACATTATTTTTTCAAATCATAGGTGTTTCACCCTTATCACATATTGACCGTGGTTTCATGCCTCATGGCCTTTCTAGATGCAATAATTAATCATTTATACAAAAAAATTATTAATATAATTCTAATAACATCCTCAGAAATATCATGAACATTCTTGAAAATAAACCCAATTTTAAAATATTAGATAATACATTAACGTTATTAGTACCTTTAATCTTACCAAAAGATCATTCCTCTTAAAAACAATAACATGTTGAAACTAATGGTTACATATACCTTATCCTCATAAAGTATCTCAAGAAAATTCATTAATCACATTAAATTACCATTTCTTAAAACCTAAAAAATATTGATTAATACTTTGAACACATGATAAAACATATACCTAGAAATCCATGATGATATACAAAAATATTATATAGTGCTTTCTAGCTAAGCTGACACCTGTAGTGAGAACCACATCATGGTGACACAAAGCAGAGTCTTCTACAGCCGACAGTAGACAGATGTCGCAGAGGTCCAAGCGGACTAGGCCATCAGGCGAGAAGCCCCATGATACAGGTTTGGTTGTGCGGGGCACCCAAAACAGAGCCACCTATACGAGGATTAGACAGTGCTATGCATGCGGCGGTCAGGGTCACATGGCTCGATACTGCCTGACCCACCAAGCAGATGAGTAGCAGACAGTGGAGGGACCTCCCATGTAGAGAAAGAGGTTCGACCTTGGCGGTCCGCAGGGAGCAGGTGGAGGAGGCAGAGGATCTGGTTGAGTAGTGTGGTAGAATTCAACATAGACATGTACCCTGGGACAGCACCGATATCTACTCCAGCATATCGTATGGCTCCCGCTGAGCTTCGTGAGCTGTGGGTATAGTTGGAGGACTTACAGGGGAAGGGATTCATTCGACCCAGTGTTTCACCCTGGGCTTCTCTGATTTTGTTCGCCAAGAAGGCGGATGGGAGCTAACAACTGTTTGTCGACTACCGTCACCTGAATCAGGTGACCGTGAAGAACAATTACCCACTTCCGAGGATTGATGCCCTCATTGATCATATCAAGGGAGCAATATGGTTTTCAGAGATAGACCTCAGGTCAAGCTATCACCAGCTCAGAGTTCAAGACGAGGACGTGCAGAAGGCGGCCTTCAGGTGTCGGTATGACCACTACGAGTTCTTGGTTATACCTTTCGGCATAACCAATGATCTAGCAGTGTTCATGAGTCTCGTGAACTGGATATTTCAGGCTTACCTTGATTTTTTTGTCGTAGTATTCATCGAAGACATACTGATTTACTCGACTACTGAGGAGGAGGATGCCTACCACTTGCGGGTTGTACTGGATACACTCCGAGAGAACCAGCTTTATAGTAATCTGTTGATGTGTTGGTTCTGGATTCGAGAGGTACACTTCTTGGGACACGTCATCTCAGAGGTGGGAGTTGCAGTGGATCCTGTGAAGATCGAGGTAGTACTTGCTTGGGGGCCACCCAGGAGTGTGATAGACGTGCAGAGTTTCCTGGGTCTGGCTGGGAACTATCGAAGATTTGTGCCAAACTTCTCCAGAGTTTCAGCACCGCTTTTAGCTTTAACTAAGTAGGGGAAACCCTTCGTGTGGTCAGATAGTTGTCATCTAAGCTTTTAGGAGCTGAGATAGAGATTGACCAGTGCTCCCATCTTGAGGCTACCAGAGGAGGGCGTATGGTACATAGTTTACTGTGATGCATCAGGGACCAGACTCAGGTGTGTCCTGATGCATGAGCGAGAAATGATCGCATATGGTTCATTGAAGTTGAGACAGCATGAGCAGAACAAAGCTAACCATTACCAGGAGTTAGTAGCAGTGGTCTTCACCTTGAATATGTAGAGACACTATCTTATGGGCGAGCACTTTACAGTTTACTCTAACCACAAGAATTGCAGGTACATCTTCCCGCAGAAGGACCTGAACCTGAGACAGCGGTGATGGCTCGAGTTCCTCCAGAACTATGTCTTTGAGATAGTCTATACTCCTTGGAATGGGAACGTTGTGGATGATTCTCTCAGCAGGAAATCAGGCATTCAGCTACAAGGAGAGGTGACGGAGCATCTAGCCGTATTACAGATATCCTTCATGGATAGAGATGGAGCAGATTTTTTACAGTCTCTCACAATCTATCCACTCCTTCAGCGAGTCAGAGAGGCACAGCATGGGGACGTTGACTGTGAGACGTGACGTGCTCAGATATCCATAGGGCAGGCGCCTGATGGATTTTCTAAAGGAGGGGAGCACGTCATCCTCTTTAGGGGACATACTATGGTACCAGTTGCACTATAGGATGAAGTTCTGAGGAAGATTCAAACTTTCCCTCTAGCGGTACATCCAGTAGTGGAGAAGATGTACCAGGACCTCAGATGATAGAACTGATATCCAAGCATAAAGAATGTTGCAGTAGTGTTTGTTTCACAATGCTTCACTTGTCAGTGAGTGAAGGCGGAGCACCAGGTACCAGCAGGCTTGGTATAGCCCTTAGATGTCTCGTAGTGGAAGTGGGATGAGATATCCATGGATTTTGTGACTGGGATTCCACGTACATCCAGGGGACACAACTCTATTTGGGTGATCATAGACCAACTCACCAAGTTGGCCCACTTCTTACCAATTAGAGAGCAGGGCTCAGTAGAGAGCTTGGGACACCTCTACGTTCAACAGATCGTATGGATTCACGGTTTTCCATCAACTATTGTATTTGATCGAGATGCTCGCTTTACTTCCTGGATTTAGAAGGGGTTGCAGGAGGCCATTGGGATGTAGCTGTGTCTGAGCACCACCTTCTATCCTAAGACGAACGGATAGATCGAGAGGACCATACAGACCCTCGAGGACATGCTTCGTGCATGTGTCCTTGAATTTGTTCACAGTTGGGAGGATCACCTACCCTTGGTAGAGTTTGTGTACAACAAAAGGTACCACTCCACCATCGGGATGGAACCATACAAGGCACTATACGGCCGACCTTGAAAATCACCTCTGTGCTGGACTGACCCTGGGTAGTCAGCACTTGTAGGACCAGAGATGGTTCAGGATATAGTGGAGAAGGTGCAGATCATCCAGGAGCAGAAGAAGACTACACAGACCAGACAGAATTCCTATGATGATAGGAGGCAGAGACCACTAGAGTTTGAGGATGGTGACCACGTCTTCGTACAAGTCTCACCTTGATGGAGTCTATGGAGATTTGGCTGGGGTGCTAAGTTATCTCTGTGTTTTGTTGGACCATTCCAGGTTCTCAACAGAGTAGGTGAGGTGGCTTGCCGCCTGGCCCTTCCACCTTAGTTGCACCGGGTGCATGACGTCTTCCACGTATCTCAGCTGAGAAGATACATGCACGACCCAACCCACATCATCGATCATAGGGAGCTGGACATTGATGACAGGGAGACATTTGTGGAGGTCCTAGTTGAGATTGATGATCGACAGGAGCAGGTCCTACATGGACTATCGATTCCTCTGGTACGCGTTCACTGGAAGCACGAGAACCTCCATGAGGGCACTTGGGGTAGTCATGGCATGGGCCCCGAGGACGGGTCGTGAAAACTTGGTAAAGCCCAGATGCTAGCTCAGTATCCCCATTTTTTTTCCTAGTGTGTGTTGTAGCTTTATGGGGACATAAATCCTTGAAGTGGTAGTAATGTAAAGACCGATAATTTTCAAGGAAATTTTATTTGTTAATTATTTGGAATTTTACGAGCCTTTGGCTTCTGACAGAACTTGATTCCAAGGCCCGGTGAGCCTGGA
Organism: Viscum album; assembly: GCA_963277665.1. Taxonomy (NCBI): domain Eukaryota; kingdom Viridiplantae; phylum Streptophyta; class Magnoliopsida; order Santalales; family Viscaceae; genus Viscum; species Viscum album. The sequence goes on from OY728131.1 coordinate 1,585,495,047, forward strand.
ATCAATTTCTGAAGTTTTGTTCAGGTACGTTCAGTAAACATACGTGCGGGTTTTTCAGTATTTTGAACCGGTGATCGGAATTGAATTCCGAGGAAACTGATGAACTCGTAGCGCCGGTAATTTCTTATGGGGACCTTTACCGTAGTTGCTTTTTCTGTGAGTTGAATGTTAAAAATTGGGGTTTAATTAAGCAGTTAAATAAAATTTTTTAGAACAATTTTATATATCTATGGAAGTTATTTCCTCCCATGGGAAGTTATTGGTTGGGTCCACACCCACCTAACATCCCATGTGTGGATATTTGAGAGGTGGTGCCCACATGAGCCCCAACCTTTCATCTCCCTTAACTCTCCTCAAACTCCCTAATTAATTCCCTTTCATTTATTATGACTACCTCCTTATTTATGAGTTCTCTTCACCTCCCCCTCTCTCTCCCTTTAATTTTTTGCCAACACATGTTAATTAATGAGTTCAACCTCTTTAATTAATTAATTAAATTGTTTGAATTTTTAATTACTTGTGTGAATAAAATAATTGCTTAGCTATTATATTATATTGGGCACTTGTTTGTGTTGGAACTTTGTGGGAGCTCTGGAGAAATAGAGAAGGGTGTTATTCTCTCAAATAAAGAACACCATCCTTCCAATGAAAAACCATCGAGGAACATCATCATCACATTCGATCTTTTGCCAAATCAAAAGATAAGAAGCCACTAGTAAGGAATTCCGACGACACTCCATCCTCGGCTCTTCTTCCCCGAAGTCAGTGAGTTGATGTCGTCTTCTAGTGACGCCATCTTCCACGACACTCAACTACCGCAAAGATTTTCCAAGGTTGGGTGGAATGCATCAATTTTATTTTAATAAAATTGTTCATCGTGCTTCATGAAACCCTGTTTATCCTTGGCCAATTTCTACCACCTAACGCGATGGGCGTGGGCCGAACGCACACGGCCTGACGACCCTCTGTATTCTATTTTTATTATGATGGAAATCATGACAGGAAAATGGTGAAGAACGAGGAAGTGATGGCCGTTCGCCGGCCGTATTTGGAAGAACTGCGGCCCGCAACCGCGGGCCCCTCGACCGGGGATGAACCGGTCGGCTAAAGCCGGTCAGGCTGAAGGAAGGTACAGCGGTGCCCCACGGCGCCACGCTATGGAGAACTGCGGCCCGCATAGGGAGGGCCGCTTCAGTAGAATAACCGGTCGACTCATTGACCGGCTGGGTGGATGAAGCCCGCGGCGCCAGGAGGGAGCCGCGCTAGAGAACCCGCAGCCTAACCAAGCGGGCCTCTTGCACCGTGAAGGCCGACCAGCTTTGTCCAGTCGGTTATGGAGGGCGGCACCGCATGTCGCCGCCCGTTTGGGTAGCCGGGGGGTCGCGCCCCCCACCTCGTACCGCTTGGCCCCCTCAGGCCGAGTGACATCAGGGTTGCGCTGGGTCGGGCCGCGCCGCGCCGCACCAGGCCAAGACGGGCCGCGACCCCTCAGGTCGTGTCGCGCCCCCTCGGGTCGGGCCACACCACCTCGAGCCGAGCTATGTCCCTCAGACCGAGCCATGCATTTCATCGGGCCGGTCTGACCCCCTTCCGGGTTGGACCTACCAAAACTGGGTTGACCAGACCCACTAGCCCACTAGGCTTAACGGGTCGGGCCCATTTTCACTTAAGGGAGAATATCTTGAAGACCTCTCGTCCGATCGATGCGCCGTCTACGGCACTTGGACCCTCATGACATGGAGGTCATTTTGCGTTACTCTAAGTTAGTTTTTGATAACATTGGAATATGTCCAGGTTTGGAATGAGTGTGTTTCCAACCGGGCCCTCAGAGCAAAAATGATAATAACTCTCAGACCGGGCGTCCGATTGATGCGCTCTCTGTCAGGTTGGGTTCCTATTGACGAGATGGAACTTTGGGATACATAAACTATAAAATTTGTGACAGTTGATGTATTGACCCCTTGGCTCGAGGAGCAGACCCTCTCGGTATCGAGCGTGCTGTGCGCGGGAACCCTAGAGGTGGTTGCGACTGCAACGACTACCATGATGGAATCCTCCATGGGTTCAACGATGATGGAAAATGTACTAGAATCCTACATGGGTTCGACGATGATGATTACTGTTCTTGTATCCTAGGTGGGTCTAACAGTTCAACTACTCTACTTGGCTCCTTCGTGGGTTCGACATTTTGACTTATGTTCTAGTATCCTACGTGGGTCCGACAGTTTAGCTGGTCTAGTATCCTATGTGGGTCTGACAGCATAGCTGGACAAGTATCCTACGTGGTTCCGCCAGGTTAGATGAATCAGTGACTGCATCTGATCATCTTTATCACTTTATGAAAGATGTATACCTATGTGAGATGAGTCTTGACTTTCAATCATTATCATTGATGTGATTGTCTTCTTTCCTGTGTGGACTGGGTTGTACTTGGGCTCGAGAGTTGGAGCCGAATTGGGATTTATGACTTAGGTATATGTATAGACATATACCTAAGTATGGTTGGTTGATACTTTTTGATTGTATCTTTTCTTTTTGTTTTATCCTTTGTGGATTCTAGAAGACCTTCGGGGGTCTCGGGGTCCCTACTAAGTATCTTTATACTCACCCCTGCACGAGATATGCCCCACTACATTGTGTTGGATGCAGATGACGGACAGTATTGATTGTGGTAGAGGCTTATAGATCTTGACGGTACCTAGAGGTGGAAAACATGGTGAGACGTACTCGGAGTTGACTGACGGACCCGAGGTGTTGAAGAGACTATTTGTACCCACCCTTCAGATGGAATTTCCAGAGGATGACTAAATGGTTGTTGATTTAGTTTACTATTGTTGTACTAGTCTTTAAGTTGTTCTGTACTTTCATTTGGGTTTGTATACTAGCCCATTTTCTATCAAAACTTAAGTTTTGTACTCAATTTACTTAGTTCTTACTTGTGTTGTGTACTCTTCTGTGCTTGTTTACTATATAAAGGCAATGTCTTCCCTTTTTGTCGGGATTTACGCCTTAGTGATAGTCGCCAGCCCCTATCCAATGGAAGGCGGGCTTGGGGTAGTCACGACACGGGCCCCGAGGATGGGTCGTGATAGGTTCTCTCTACTCAACTCTTTAAAATGAATATTTTAATTTATTGAATGTTTTATAAACATGTTTTCATAATTTCTCGATTGTTTTAAAAACTATTTTTCTAATAACCACTATATTTTTTTGAGAAATATATATATGTGGGTTCCATGGGTATGGGATTACTAGTTTATTTAATGTCTTCTCATATAGACTTAAAACTGGGTAAAAACAATTAAATTTTCTCATGCGTAGCATAATGTGTAGAAATGAAACTAATCTTAGGATAACACATAGCTTGATTCTTGTTTTCATAGGATACACAATTATATCTAGATCTATATTCTATAATACAATTGTGAATACATCATTTATTACATTCCCAATATCATCAATGAATTTAGGCCTTATACTTAAGGATGGGTTCTCCCCTATTAGCCAAGTGTTATGATGTCAAAAGACTTTAGTGTCAGGGGTGTGTGTAGGGGGTGCATAGGGTGTGAAGGGGGTGTGTTGGGGGAAGATAGAGGGGGTGTGTTGGGTTCTTTTTCAAGGGAAATGGGAAGGTACATAAAGGTTTCAAGTGGTGTGCATGGGGTGTGCAGGGGTCTAGGGTGTGCAGGTGAGGGGGCATAGGTAGGGGGAAGGGTGGCGTGTGGGGTCATGTTGCAAGGGGAAGGGAGAGGGTGCAGGCAGGTGGGTGTGAAGTGGTTACAAGGGGGTGTGTAGGGGGTAGTGGGGTTGAAAAACTACATTATGAAAACTTGGGGGTGTGCATTGTGTGCAAGGGATGTAGGGGGTGTGCTGAGTGGGAGGGGGGATGAAAACCTGCATTATTTAAACCTACTATGAAAACATGTTATGCAAACCTGCATTATGAAAACCTGTTTTGCGTCATGCATTATGTTAAAACCTACATTATAAAAAAACCTTTTTATGAGAAAACCTATTTTTATAATAAGTCATTATATGAATATGATTTATTTATGTACAAACATGTTAGGTGGAGGGTGTAGGAAGTCGTCAGGGGTAGGAGGAGAATGTAGGGGGTCTGTAGGGGGAGGGTGCAGGAGGGTCTAGAGGGGAAAGGGGAGGAGAAGGGTTAAGGATGGTCTGCTGGGGGAGAGGGGGAATGTTCAGGGGGTCTGTAGGGGCATGGGGTAGGGGGTTTTGAGGGCAGGGGGTAGGGGTGCAGGTGGGGTACAAGGAGGGAGCGGTGGGGCAGGGGTTTCATGGGGTTCTGTAGGGGCAAGGGTTCTAGTGTAGGGGGTACTGGTTAGTGGTGAGGGATAGTGTAGTGGGGTGGGTGATGGTGTAGGGGGTCTGCATGGGGAGGGGAAAGAGTGGTTTTGGGGCAACATGTAGTGGGGTTAGTAGAGTAGGGGAGGGGAAAGGGTGCAGGTGGTGTGTAAGGGGGGTTCAGGGGTGAAAGGGGGTATGGAGGGGCTAGGGGGTTCTGGTGTATGAGGGTTGCTATTTGAGAAGGGCGCTATGGTGGTGGGGGTTGGGGTGTACAGGGGAGGGGTAGGGGTGGGCAGGGTGCAGGGGGAGGGGGAGGCATGGGGGTGTGTAGGGGGAGGGGTATAGGGTGTGCAAGAGGAAGGCTGTGGGGGGGTAGTGGGGTGCGTAGTGAGGAGGGGGTATTGGGTACGAGGGTTGGGGGAGGGGGAAGGTGGGGTGCATGGGAGAGGGGAGGGGTATGGGGTGTGTAGAGGGTAGGTTTAGGGGGTCGGGGGTGTAAGGGGTTGTGCAATGAGGATGGGGCATGTAGTGCAAGGGGAAGGGGGAGGGGTTCTTGGTGATATAATAGGTAGGGGTTGTAGGTGTGGTGAAAGGGAAATGGGGTGGGTTAGGAGTAGGGGTGTAATGGGGGAGGGGATGGGGTGTCCATGGGGAGGTGGGAAAGGTGAGGGGAAGAGGGGTGCAAGGGGGTGTGTAGTGAGGAGGGTGTGGGGAAGAGGTTACTAATATAAATATATACTCTTTTAAAAAAAATTACATGATGAGTTAATGGTGTTTCCCATATTCTCTATTATATATCCCTCTATCCTGACTAAGTATTCAATAATTATGCAAATGTTTTAAGAATTACTATATATTCCACACAAAACCTCATTATCCCCATTATATTTTTGTTTACCCATATTTAGAAGCTTTTTAAACCAATCATCAATGATTTCTTACCCATAAAGTACTCTTGTGCAATAGAGGACCCTAAAGAGCCATAGAGCTTCTGAAAAGCAAACAGTGTATTTTTTTAAATCACATTCCTATAATTTCATATTTTATATCATGTTGATTTTTTTTAGGATTTAAATTTTCCTACAAAGAGTTCTAATTGTCCTGTATTTAATTAATAAATATGTTCTTATATCACCGGAATGCTAGCTCTTAATTGAAAGGATATTTGTAGCTAGACCTTACAAGGTTTTTCAACACATTTAGAGAGAAAAACATATGAAAATTATAATTGTAAATATACTCATTTTGGGGTCACTTCTTTACCTTATTTCATAGATATATTTACATGGGATTATGATTAGGATTTGTGTGTTTAGGAACTTTTCTTTACATAAAGCTTCTAATTGAGGGATTTTATGTTGCATGCAATTCGTCTCAACCCAATTCTTATGCCATGAACTCTTCCCAAAACATATAGGAATTCAGTTTATTTATCTTTTTTGTGAAAATGAATATACATCCCTTAGATTGGGTTTGGTTAAAAGAATCATGTAGGAGAGAATAATAGTTCCAAAAATATTTTAATTATATTAACATCTGGCCCAATAAATTCTTACAATGTTGATGTCATATGAATACTTGAGAATCCCATTTTATGAAATCCATATTTCTTAAAACATTACAAATATCATTTTAAAATCATGTATAGGGAGGATAATTATAGTTTTGAGGAAACACTTAAAAGATGGTATATTTAGATAAAAGAGTCCCCTGTCACTTTGGTGGTATTTCAATCATAAGCCCAATGAAAGAATAAAATTAAACAAAAAACTAAATACCATGAGTATAGATAAATACATTATATAACCTATAATAGGGTTTGTATATACACTTTATAAAATAATAAAGGTTTATAACATAAATATATGCCTTAATGTTAGGAAATTGAGTTGAATTCCATTATCTTGAGATTGATTCATCACATGTGTCTTTATATTTTTAAAAAAAACTTATGTTAATTATTTATCTTATTGAGAACCATATTAATGTATATTATAAATTTTATCTCACTTATTACATATTTTTATACAATATCTAAATCATCTACATTTACATTAGACATTTTGACCATATTTGGATTATGTGTCAAAATCGATTTTTGTTGGTTGACTATGGTCAAAGTGGTCATTATATAAATATATCCATAACAATAATCACAAAATAATTATCATATTTTATATCAATTATACATTTAAAAAAAATTATGATATATGGGTAAAAAAATGACCTAATGTTATGATCATTGAGATGGTAAGCTATATGTACACCTGAGTAACATTTCCATTTTTCAGTGACCATTATGACAATAAGGTCAGTTATATTTTATTTTTACATAATGATAATTATTTAATAAATATAATAACAATTTATTATATATATACTTCTATATATAATTATTTTGATTTTGTAATGAAAAAATGAATCACTTCACTTTGAAGAGGCGGTAGTCCAGACATCCACGAATGATGTTCTCATATTTTCTAGTGAGTGAAATGGTAAAAAATGATATATTATATTTAAATAAAGATACATATGTTATTAATATCATAAATATTTCATTTATATCACATAAAATTTATACCATTACCATTATTACCTACCATATAACGTGTTAGTGAAAAATGAATCACATTGCTTCGCAAGGCGGTAGCCCATTGTTCATATGGGTGACATTGTCATATCCCTTATAGAAAAGAATATATATATATATATATATATTAATATGTTTCTAAATGTATAAATATGTTATAATTATCTTCTATAAGCTTTATATACATCATTATACATAACATTCAAAGTTTTTAATGTCAAAATGAACATCATCATTTTGCGAGGTGATAGTCCACTGTACACATGATTGATGATTTCATAACCCATTTTATAGAAGTTTTTTTGGTTTCATGTTTTAAACATAATAGAAAATAATATTATTATATGGATGATAATTTTGTTATTATATCATCTTTTTATAATAATAATTGAATGGCATGGAGAAATAAATATAATAAAAAGTTCATTGATGAATGTTACCACTTCTTCATGTATCTATTATTAGTTTGAACAAAAATACATCCAAGATAGATTTTTTAAAAAATTAAGTATTATGGGATGACAGAGAAGAATTATAGAAGTTATTTGGGCAGGTTGTGGCCAAACCAATTTATCTTGAAGGCGTGAAGAAAGGAGCAGAGGTGGTGGCTTTTTTTATATGAGGTGAGTGACATAATAGTTTTTTTTAAAAAGTGAATACCACCAACATTTTTCCATGTCTCCATGGACCAATAATGGTAAATTTTAGAGCACATAAGGTGTAAAGTCTAAATATTTCAATTTGATGTTTTTGTAAAAAATTTGGGACATTTTTATACCATATATTATATTTTCAACCCCTAAGTGAGCAAGTTTTTACCTTAATCGTTATAATTAATTTTAATTTTTCTCACTAATCACTTTGGTAAAAAATTAATTTGTAAATATTATATATTATTAAATATTTTTATTTAAAATATGGAATAAATTTTATAAATTTATACAACATAAGTGGAAAATTTTAATTTAATATTAATCACGAAGACACAATGAGACAATGGGTTTTTAAGAAGTGTATTTTTTTAGAAAAAGATGATTTTATATTAAATTTATGAATAATAAAATCATCAATTAAAATTAAATAATATTTATTTTTATATTTTATATAATTTATTTTAAAATATTCATATTAATTAAAATTTTGATTAAATAAAAAGGATAAACATTATTTATTTTAAAATTGTTGGTAGAAAACCCACTTTCTAAACACAAAAATTACTTAAACTATAAACCAAATTAAATATGAAAAAAAATTAATTAACTGGGATAAATATAAATAAATATTAAATAGTTTAATTGAAGGAATATTGAGATGTTATGTTTCTTAATTCTTAATGAAATAATTTTTTTTCAAAAAATTGTAATTTTTTACTATTCATGGAAAAATTAATATTTTCTAAAAATTCCCAAAATTTCACCCCAAGTAAATTTAGATGTTATTATTTAAAAATGATATTTACTCAATCTAATTAAAATTATAAAACATATAAAATAATATTTTATAAAAATACTTATAATAAACGATTTTAGTTAAAATTATTTCCTTTTCTATTAAATTTTTTTTAATATTTTTTAATAAATAACATATCTATCTAATTAATTTTAATAAACTAGATAATTATTGATTCTATCATTACCTAGGTTTTTGTATTGTTCTTCAATTTTATTAATTTCAACCTTTAAATTTTATTCACTTACTAAACAATTGGGAATATCTTTGCCTTGTAGGTTATCATATTCCTATGTTATCTTCTCAACAAAATGGGTTCTCCATAAAACCATAACCTCATGAATCAACATATTCTAAAGCAATTACTATGTATGGTTAAGAACATGAAATATATATTCCTCATTAGAATTATTTTATTCTAATTGAACTAATTTGGGGAGAAAAACATGATATGAATATAGCACATATTTCCTTAACATTAAAACATGAAATATGTTGTGTCTTAAGATAAACCCAGATTTAAGGACACTTGGTATTCAAAGGATCAAACATTCTCCCAGATTTTAAGTGGTGCAATGAATTATGGACGCATATCACTACTATAAATTGCTCATATACCAACGTCTCTATCCCAATGGTTTATCATTGGTATAGGATTCATATACCAATGGTTCATTGAAAACCATTGGTATTGGTATTTTTAAATTGTGTTTTTCCAATGGTTTTTCAAACCGTTGGGATAGGGCCTGGTAAAGACACTTTTACCAATGGTTATAGATAACCATTGGTGTAACATCCAAGTTCCAGAAGCTACCTAGAGGTGCCCTGTACCCTGTTGGTCACATGGCCTCAAGCGCATTTCCCCAAATGTTAGAGGCTGCTGACTAGCAGCAAGGGCCTTGGGTGTGATATTGGAGAAATTATGCCCTCATTGGTAGAGTAACACAGCAGAAGAAAACAAATGGAATTAGAGGAAATAGTAATAATGAAAAACAACAGTAAAAGGTGGAAGACTAATAAAGAAACAACTAGAGCACATATTTAAATTGAGGCATGATACATATTTCTAAGAAAGCAGCCAAACAAATCACAATGTAGGAATACAACAGTACTAAACCAAAGTAGAAAAGAAATAGATAAGAACTTCTCAACATTGCAAGTATGTGCTTGGTCCCAAGCCCTCTATCTCCACAGCAAGTCAAGTACCTAAAGTAGAAAGGCGCTTTTCTTTATCTATACATGCAGAAATATAATCTGTTTTGGCCTAATAGCATGACCCAAATAGGGTGTGAGACTAAATCCCAGTCATCAACCACACAAATATCTGTGCCTAATAGTCAGTGAATAATTATGGCAGGCAATAATAATCAGGAAGTAATGAACAAGAAGGTACTCAGCAGTAAAAAACTCAACATATCAAATAAGCATAAAATAAAACAAGCTAACACTCAGGTACATCCATAATAATATATGAAGACTCTCTGAGGAAGCACTCATAGTCGAATCCCCTTATAGTCAAAATTAATTTAAATACTCTTTGAGAAACCTCTCGTGGTCAATTCCCCTTATAGTCTAATGTAGTCAAGGAATATTTGAGGAAGATCACATAGTCAATTCCCCATATAGACCCAATTGGTCATGGACTCCCTAGGAAGCTCCCATTGTAAATTCACCTAATAGCACAAAGAGGTTCAAGACTCTCTGAGGAAGCTCACTCGGTCAATTCCCCTTATAGATCAACGTGGTTCATGACTCTATAAGGAACTCACTCGTTCAATCCCCCTTACATCCTAATGATCTAAAGACTCTCTAAGGATTCTCACTCAATCTATTCCCCTTATAGTCTACTACAACAGGTTCTCACGGCCCTATGTAAATCAAACGATCATAGCAAAGAAATAGAGCGAAAGTAAACCTAAAAAACTACTTAGATTATCAGTCTATAACATATCAAGCATTTCAGATAACAATAATCGCATCATCCTACGACTAGGCATGGAAAAGCATGGAAGGGCAGCCTAACATGCTAAATAGGACCAATGGTCATACACAGAACAAAGCATTGGAAACCACATCCAAGAAAAATAAATCAACCGTATTCAAATCCAATCAACCTATATGCAAGCATAAAATCATGGATAGAAAATAACAAGGGTAAAACAGAAAATCTGCAATACCTAGTTCAAGGGTATTGGAAAAAATTGCACATATTACTCAAATACTTTCTATGGAAAGGCACAAACAACATACCTCAATGTTGTAAGAATGATATACGTGAACCTTGATGCTTGAATCACCCTAGAATGACGAAGATCTAAAAAAAAGTCTAAAACGTTCAACAGAGGATAACATGAGAAAGAGGAGGAATCATGAAATGAATCTCAAGAAAAATAGAGAGCTTACCGAGGCGACCCCAATGCAATTTACGATGGTCGTATAAAAGTTTGAATGCTTGGACAGAGGGTCAGAGGAAGATCATGGTCGTAAGGGAGCTGTCTACCGAATGAAACCTAGAAGAAGGTGTTTGGGGCCATTAGACATGACTCTGGAGCATTTAATGGTAAAATAATACACAGTGTGTACTTTTGATGTACATGGAGTGTATTTTCCATTTCTGTACACTGATATAGGTGTCCTCTAAGTCACCCCCACCTAATTGTGTGTGTGGTCACTACATGGCCATCACACAGCTACTTATAGTAACCAAGTATACAGCATGTACTCATAAAGTACACGGCGTGTACTTAGGAAATTTCAAAAAATTATTCTTTTTCTCAAAAAACATCTAGAAAAGGAAAACATACGATGAGAAAAAGTTCCAGGTACATAGAAACTTTCCCCCTTATAGAAATTAATCCTTCAATTCCCCTAGCACGACATAGAAGAAGAATCCCTGAACAGCTCTGGCCACTATGCTCGTATATCGGCCTCCCCCTCCCAAGTCTTATCCTATACTTGCTCATACATCCATAGATCTTGTACCAGAGGAAATGATCAGCCATGAATAACCCTCTTACTATAATCAACAATCCAGATAGGATGCTCCTCAAATGACACATCCACTTTAAGTTCAACCTCCTCGGGTTAAAAGATATGAGACAGGTCTAAAATGTAAAGTTTGAGCTGAGAAACGTGAAAAACGTCGTGCAAAGCCCGGTACCTCTAGGGTAACTAAAAACGATAGGAAATCAGTCCAACTCTCTCCACAATCTCAAATGGCCAGTTGTACCTCGGTGAAAGCTTACCTTGTCTACTAATTCGTCTATGACCCAACCTCGGTGTGACACGCAGTAAAACATGATCCTTGACCTTAAACTCCAGAGGTCATCTCTACTGATCAGCATAAGAATTATGTCGAGACTATGCAGTAACCATCTTCTTCTGAATCAACTCTATATTCTCTATGGTCTCTTGAATAAGATGATGTCCCATCAATTCTGCCTCTCCTGCCTCTAGCCAACATAAGGGTGATTGGAATGGCCTACAGTTCAAAGCCTCGTAAGGTGTCATCTGAATAGTTGCTTGAAAACTATTGTTGTAGGAAAACTCCAAAAGTGGTATATGTTTCTCATAACAACCTCCAAAATCTAGGATGCATGCTCAGATCATGTCCTCAAACACTTGAATCGTATGATCGTACTGGCCATCTGTTTGGGGGTGGTATGTTGACCTCAGAAGTACTTCTGTACCCAACGCCTTTTGTAGCCCCTGCCAGACCATAGAAGTAAAATTGGCATATCTATCTAAAAAAATGGAGTGTGGAACTCCATGCAGATATACAATATCTCGGATTTACAACCATCCAATTTCATCAACACGGAAGGTCTCTTTGATTGGGAATAAGTGAGAAACCTTCATAAGTCTGTCAATGACAACCCAAACTGCATCATTCCCTCGAGGTGTCCTCGGTAAACCTATCACGAAATCCATCGTGAATTCATTCAAATTCCACTCAGGAATGGGTAACTACTGAAAACGCCTTGATGTCTGTTGATGCTCCACCTTCACCTGATGAATGGTGGAACACCTATTGACGAAACCAGCAACATCACTCTTGATACCTAGCTACCAATACTGAAGGTGTAGATCACGATACATTTTGGTGACACCAAGATGAACTGCCCAAACTGAGGAATGAATGTACCACATTATATCATCATGTATGTCTACTGGAACCCATATGAGCCCCTGAAAACACAATATATCATCCTCACCTATGGTATATCCAGGAATAGGGTCCTCTCCAGACATGTTATCCCATAGGACTAGGCCTTCAGAATCTGATAGCTTCCTCATTCGAACTCGATCATGAGGAGTAGAGGTAACAGCTATAGAATATAGAAATGTCTACCCTTGACTATTGTGCACCTCCAAATACATCTCAGAGAATAGATCCATAAGCTACCACTCACTACTGGCCTTCTGGACTGCATGTATCTGAACCTTCCTGCTCAATGCATCACCCACTGTATTTTCCTTCCCAGGCATGTAAGTAAGCTCAAAGTAAAAATATTGTAGGTACTAAACCCACTTTCACAGTCTCATGTTAAGATCATCATGAGTGAAGATGTACTTGATACTTTTTTGGTCGGTGAAAACCACAAAATTCTCTCCTAGAAGATAATGTTTCCAACAACGTAAATCATGAATGACTACTGCCAACTCAAGATCATGCATCATGTAATTCCTCTCATATGGCTGAAACTATCGAGATGCGTAAAAAATGACTCTATATCCTTGCATATTCACATCTCCCAGCTTAATACCTGACGTGTTACAGTAAACAATATAGTTGTTGTCCGACTCTGGAAATACTAGTATCAGTGATGATGTCAACCCCCCCCCCCCTTCAGCTACTGAAAGGCTGACTCATAAGAATCTGACCACATGAACTTCGCCCCCATCTTAGTTAGACATGTCAGTGGTGATGTTAAGAGTGAAAATTCATGTATGAACATATGTAGTATCCAGGAAACCCTAGTAAACTTCGTACCTCAAAGACGTTCTTCGGCTACTCCTAGAAAACTACTGCTCTCAGATTCTCTAGGTAAACTGACACTTCTGTCTCCGAGATAACATGACCCAAGAAGTGAGTCTGGTCTATCCAAAAGTGGAATTTTGAGAGATTAGAATATAACTAAGGCTCTCTTAGTGTAGTCAAAAAAATCTCAATATGGGTATAATGTTCATGTCGAGTGTGATAGTACACCAAGATATCATCTATGAAGACCACCACGAATGAATCCAAGTACTGATGGAACACTCGGTTCATCAGTTCCATGAAAATTTCCGGTGAGTTAGTAAGACCAAACGGAAAAAACATATACTCATATAGACCATACCTGCTCCGGAAGGCTATGAGAGTTATATCAGATGGTCTAACACACAACTAATGGTAACCAGATCTCAGTTAAATCATCGATAACACCCGTGCTCTTTGAAGATGATCAAAGAGATCATCAATCCTAAGCAAGGGATATCAGTTTTTTATTGTGAACTGGTTCAACAACTGATATTCCTCACAAAGATTGACGGTTCTATCTACCTTCTTCACAAATAGGACAGGCAAACCCCAAGGAGAAGTACTGGGTCAAATAAAAAACATTGCATGCAACACCTCCAACTGCTTCTTGAGCTCCTATAACTTTGGTGTAGCCATCCTATAAGGAGGAATGGACCTCGATGCCTCCCCTGGCACAAGCTCAATAGAATATTCTAACTCACACTTCAGAGGAAAACCTGAAAATTCCTCTGAAATAAAATATTTGAAATGATCCACCACTGGAAGAATGTCTAACTATGAAGTCCCTTGGTAATCCATGTATAGACTAGCAATCTGGGCTATAAATCCTCCTAGACTAGGATTTTCAGGTCCTGCTCTACTCTCTTGGACATTCTACTGGCCCCTATGAAGAAAGAATCTACCCTCTAGTGATGTGAAACTCACCCTACGATGATAACAGTCGACGACGACCTCGAAGGGAACTAACCAGTCCATCCTGAGAATGAAATCATATCCTGTCATCTCTAGGACATAAATGACCTATAAAAAGTGAAATCCACCAACCTCTATAGGGTACTCCCTTCACTGACATACACTGGCTTTTCTCATCCCCAATGGAGTGTCCAGTGTCAAGATATCTGTAGAAGAAATGATATAGAGACCAAGGCTCTCCATGAAAGCAACAGATATAAACTATGGAATGCCACTGTATTGAAAATAGAAAAAGATAATTTTGAGGCTACTATGATGGTACATCAGACTTTAGAGGGTCCGAGATACTGCTCCAGCTGGGTCTTCTCCACTAAAAAAATTTTCCTACAATATAACCCTATGACCCTATCTGACCACTTTGAGTAGATCCACCTTGCTGTCGCCGAAAGACCAGCGACTGACTGTGATGACCACGACCTCCACCTTGTCCTGAACAGATGGAAGAACTTCAGTTCCCAGACTGGTGAAAAACAGGTGGCACTGCTCTTGAATGAGGGGTCATTAAAGAACCACTATCACCAGTTGCGGGTGATAAGGTCTAACAGAAATGCTGAAGGTGACCCATCATGTCACAATATTGGAACTCCATTGGGTCTCTTGAGCAATGTGACCTCTAATGAACACTCTTTTCGCACTGGTATCACTCCATCTGGCTACCAGAAGAAGCATCCCTCCTACTCTGATCTCCACGTGCAATATACCGGCAGTGCTTCCTACTATCAGTAGGAGGAATACTAACTCTGGATGCTGAACCACCCTGTCTCACAGCTCCAGAATCCCTCAAATTGCACTCTGTAATTATATCCTCGTTTATGATAGAGGTTATCGAATTCAACCTGAAGATGTTCACTTGGGATCAGATTTCGTGCCTCAGACCATCCTCAAACTTCTTTTCCAGGAATAACTGATCGCCTATTAGAATAGAAGTGAAGTGCTGAAGCACGATAAAGAGAGAATAATACTCTATAATAGAAATATTACCCTGCTATAGACTCATGAATTCTCATGCTCGCTCAGCCCTCTAGGTCTCTTGATAGAAGTAATCGTAGAAGATGTTCTGAAACCCATCCCATGCCATATTCTACTAGCGTCGTGCCTATGAGACCATATCCCACCACCTCTTGGAAGAGTCTTTAAGCATGTACGTAGAGAACTTTACCCTCCCCTCTGTAGATATCTCTAGTTTCTCAAAGATCATCAACATGGATTCTAGCCATGACTCTATAGCCTGGGGTCCTCCATCCCCTGAGAAAGTGTGCTGGTGATGCTATTGAATGACCCATGTCAATTCTTCCATCAACGGGGCAGAAGACTGCGTTCCCTAAAAAGTATGCATCATCATCACGAAACCCTCTATGAACAATACATCAGCACCTGTGTTAGGTACAACAGCTGGTGCCAAGGATGTCACAACTGGAGGATCCCCTGGAAGTCCCTGATCATCCATGTCTGGTGACTGATCACCCCCTGGAAACTGGCGTACAACTGGAGGACGTCTCGGTGTCATTACTCTACAAGGTCAAGCGGAAACCTTGGAACAAGATTATCAATGGCTGAATGATAGAAGTACAATAAGGTAAGAGGAGAAAGAAATCCTTTATGTTTTATAAAACAAAGATACATGGAGTGTATGTCCACTACAAGGCATGTACTTGAATCCTTTTTCCCTTCCTGAGTTCCCTTACATGGCTAAACCACACGGTTTCTACTTGGGCCAGACTACACGACATGTTTGTTTCGGACACGGTGTGTACTAGATGAACATCACCAACCCGTGTTGTTATCTACATGGATGGTTACATAGTCTCACACTACACGGAATGTTCCATACGGACATGGCGTGTATTTAAGGGATTTCACAGACCCTTGTTGCTAATTACATGGCTGAACTCCTGGAGCACACTACACAACATGTGCAAGACTGACACTATGAGTTAAACCTAATACTTTATCCATCCATGTCATTAGTCACATGACGTGTATATCCAGTACACGACGTGTTCCCATGGGAATTTCCCTATCTCATGTCTCTGTCCACATGACCTATGACATGGTTTGAGAATACATGACATGTACATACTATACATGGCGTGTACGTAAGAAAAACAATTTCTTCCCAAATTGAAGAACACATGGCTTGTAGTCAAAACTACACGGCATGTATTCTGGGTTTTTTCAAACAGTAAGCCTCAAAAACTACTCAAAAGCCCGGAAAAACATTGAAATGGTCTCTTAAGTGACAATTTCTAATCTGTGAGGCCCATACTCTCCATGAATCAAAGATTTTAATCTTATAGATGTTATAAACAAGGATAACAGTGCAATGATCCACCAAATTCCAGTCCATGAGGGCCCATAACACCCCATGTACCAAAGAGTGGGTTTCATTCAAGAAAAACCTTATGAAATCAACGCACTAGCATAAAGAGGGTATTATATCACGACATTTATCACAACAACATGCATATTATACACAACATCTATCACAACAACATACAGTTTTTAATGTACCCTAAATGGCATGGAAAGAATGCATGACATGTGATTTCTATCATGTGCCTAAAACATGCATGAGATGGAATACACATGTCTCATCGGGTTGAAATAGAAATAGAACCTCAATAACATTAATAGTAATAGCACAAAACATGCGAGTCACCCAATGGTTAAAATCAGATCAATCGTAAACTTGCCAAACCAGAAAATTTCAATAAAGGATATAAATTGGATTTTACCTATACATGGGTTCACTACTCCCAAGAACAGATTATTACCAACTACTTATTCCATCATTTCCCGGGATAAAGGCTCCAAATAGTAATTCAAGAAAAAATAATCCCTCTATTGCCACTTTTTAATGTCCCAGTTCTGAATTCCACCTAGAGGTGACCCGTATGCAGTTGGTCACATTCCATCAAGTGCATTTCCCCAAACTCCAGAGGCTTTTGACTAGAAGCGAGGGTCATGAGTGTGATACTAGAGAAACTATACCCTTATTGGTAGAGTAATACTATGGAAGTAAACAAATGGAAATAGCGGAAATATTAATAATGACATTCGACAGTATACAGTGGAAGAGTGATAAATAAACAAACGGAGCACATATATAAAATGATGCTGATACATATGACAAGGAAAGAAGCCAAGAAAATCATGATGCTTGAATACAACAGTACTAGACCAATGAACAAGAGAAACAGATAAAAACTCCTCAACATCGCAAGCCTATGCTTGATCTCATTCTTTCCATCTCCACATCACCTCAAATACCTGAGGTAGATGGGCGCTTTCCCTTATCTATACTTGCGGCAATATAATCTGTTTGGTCCCAAAAGCATGGCCCAAACAGGGAGTGAGACTAAATCTCTCTAGGTAAGCACCCAAATATATGTTCCTAATAGTCGGTGAATAATTATGGTGGGCAATAATAATCAGGAAGCAGTAAACAAAAAGGTACTCAGCAATAAACAACTCCACATATCAAATAAGCAACGAATCAAATAGTGTAACCCTCTAGTTCAGTCATAAGAATATATAAAGACTCTATGAGGAAGCACTCACAGTAGATTCCCCTTATAGTCAAAAGTAATTTAATGACTCTCTGACAAAACTCATATAGTTAATTCCCCTTATAGTGTAAAGTAGTCAAGGACTCTCTGAAGAAGATCACATAGTAAATTACCATTATAGCCCCAACTAGTCATAGACTCTCTGAGGAAGCTCACACATCCAATTCCCCTTATAGCCCTAAGTGGTTCAAGACTCTCTGAGGAAGCTCACTCGGTCAATTCCCCATATAGCTCAATGTGGATCAAGAATCTCTCAGGAAGCTCACACAGTCAATCCCCCTTATAGCCTAAAGTGCTCAAGACTCTCTAAAAAAGCTTACTCGGTCAATTCCCCTTAGAGTCTACTACACCAGGTTCTCACGGCCCTATGTAAATTAAATGAGAATATCAAAGAAATACGACCAAAGTGAACCTACAGAACTACTTGGCTAATCAGTCTACAACATATCAAGCATGTCAGATAATAACAATCACATCATCCTACAACTAGGCATGGAAACGAATGGCATGGCAGTCTAACAAGAAAAACGGGACCAATGGTCATACATAGAACAAAGAATGGGAAACCACATCCAAGACAAAGAAATCAACCCTATTCATATGCAATGAACCTCTGTACAAGCATTGAAGCATTGCAGGAAAATAATAATGGTAAAACGGTAAATCTGCAACACCCAGTTCATGGGTATTGGGAAAAATTGCACGTATTACTCAAATACTTTCCATGGAAAGGCACAAAACACCTACCTTGGTATTGTAAGAACGATATATGTGAACATTGAATCTTGAATCACCCTAGAATGCCTAAGATCTATAAAATGTATAAACGTTTCTACAAAGGATAAATTTAGAAAGAGGAGGAATCATGAAATGAAGAACAAGCAGAAGAGAAAGCTTACCAAGGAGATCCTAATGCAATCGACGGTGGTCAAATCGAAGTTCGGATGCTCAGTCTAAGGCTCAGAGGAAGATCACGGTCATATGAGAGCTCTCAACCGAACAAAACCTATAAGAATGTGATTCTGGCCATTAGACATGACCCTATATAGTTGAATGAAAAAAAGAAAATACATGGCATGTACTTTTGAAGTAAATTCTATGTACCTTCCATTTCTGTACTCCGCTTTAGGCGGCTTCCAAGTCACCCCCCCCCCCCACGACCATGTGTGTGGCCACTACACAACTAGCACATGACTACCCGTTGTAACATAGTATACAGTGTGTACTCATAAAGTACACAGCGTGTACTCATAAAGTACACAACGTGTACTTTGGAAATTTCCAGAAATTCCTCTTTTTCTCAAAAAATGACTAGAAATGGAAAACATACCTGAAAAGAATGTCTAGGTTCTTATAGTTGGGATAGGGGATAGTTTCCCAAAGATCTTATTGACACCGTTGAGATAGTGGAATGTGTACCCCATTATTCAAATGATTCATTGAAACCATAGGGAAAAGTCTGATAATAGTTTCCAACATTTTTTAAAAATAATAGGGATAAAATTCCACAAATGGAGCTCCCAATTACGATCCTAATCCACCCACATTGCTCCCTAAAAAAGAGATCCCATTGTTCCATTGTGAAAACCCATCTTCCCAGAAACTGATGGTTTTTTCTTCCACAAAAAATCTGTAAGTTATAACTGGGTTTTATGTTCTACCTCCATTTATTTCATTTTTCATTCCAATTTCTTTTAAGACAAAGTTGTTTTTTGTTTTTTGTTTTTATTATCCCTAAACTACATCTCCCTTATTCTTTGTGAACCTTTTTTCCCAACATGTGATCCATTATTGATTCATGTAATAGTTTATTCTTCCACCACTAATAGATGATAACACAGTGTAGCGTATTTCCACTAGCATAACACATGATTCCTCTAGTAGAATATCTATTCAAAAGATGATATCTCTAGTTTAGAAATTTCTATATATGGAATGTTATTCCCTTTCATAGAGTTCCTTTGAGCATCATTCCATATTGGTATAACATATTTCTCTTTCGATCTTCCTCTTTGGTATGGAGGTATTCAGGATATGTTCTTTGTGTCTCTACTCTTGAGGTACATGTATTTTCTTGTACATGTTAAGGACTGTGACAAAATTGAGTTGGATCCAAACACATCATTCAAGGAGTGCTTGATACACATATCAGAATGCATCAAGAAAGTGTAGTGAGGAAATATGTTTCCACTTGTCAAAGTCCTATGGTAGGATGGTTGGGTTTAATAGGGGAGGGAATGATTTAAAAAAATTTACATTGTGACTTGAGTAGTTCAATAAAGAAAACTAATGTCACTGCTAAGGGATGAGAAGACATTAAAGAGGGAGAATTATAACATCCTTGACATTAAAGGTAATTTTTTAGGATATTTTGTGCCATCTATTTTATTCTCCCTTGTAGGTGTATCTTATAGATAAAGGGATTCTTGGATTTAATTTATAGAGGATGGTGGCAGAGTGGGGTGCATGGTTGCGGAAACAAGGCCAATGGATATCTAGTGGGGTGCACTACAAATCTAGTTGTGCTACCAGTGAGACATTAAATTTTTCATATCTCAAGGATCATCCAGTGTCCATGTAAGAATGATAGAACACTTCATTAGATCACTAGTCTCCATGTGGTTCCTAAGTGAATTTTTCTTTAATAATATTTGATCATTTTTATCTAATTTTATTATTTGAATAACCATCATATAAATCTAACCCCATTACAACCAAAACCTCCTAAAGAGATATCCTTTGGGGCTCTAGGCTTCCTCATCCTCTCATATTATGTTTTTGAATACATTATTGATTTTTTGGATCTTTCAATGTATGATAAATATATTATAAGAAATAATATTCTTATTCATCTGAACATGATCATTTATTAAATAAATGTTGGAAAAATCTATAAATATCCACCATATCTAATGAATGATTCATGAATGAATAATGTATTAGTGTTGGATCATGAGAATTGGTGATATCTCCAAGAATGTTCCAAGACCTTCCATCTAGAATGAACTAATTTTGGTAATTTGATTTGGATTGCATATCCAGGAATTACATCATCATTGAACTTCAATTCAAGAGACTCTATTTTTATGTATTGGGACTTTTAGTGAACCTTGTTTTTGGGAATTATATGAGTGTAAACTGTTGGTGGATCTTTTAAATTTGAAAAAATATGATGAATCTATAAATTACTTAAAAAATTAGGCCCTTTTATAAAGTTTCTGTTCAAGATGTTCTTCTATATATGTGCCTAGTATAGAAAACCTTACAGGAATTATTTTTTTTTTGTCATTTATGGGTATCCTATGAGACATTTTCTTGGTATTTATTTTTTGTTCATTACTATATCACACCTTATATATGGTTATTTTATAGATGGAGGAATATTCAATAAATCATTTTGTACATTAATATGTTGTGCCTTAATTGTGTATTATTTCATAAATGGAAAAGTACTTAGTAGGAAATATTTCTCATTTATTGGTTATACCTTACAATTATATTTTTACATATCTAGTGGTACCATATTTTCATTTTTCATGTTGATTAGTGATCATATCAAACTTAGTATTCACCTTAAAGGGGGGACATGCTTGACATGAATCAAAAATCATGTCTTTAGATATAGGAAGGATAGTTTTAAATCATGGAACATGATAATCCCATCGGTGGTGAATTCCATATGCCATTCAAGGGGGTCAATATTCTAGAATGATATGCTAATGGGAAACATCCTTACATATGTGTAGAGTTCCATTTATTTACATATGCTAAGAATTTGTGCCTTTAAAGGAGAGAATGTAGCCATGGGTTAGGGGTGTGGAATTCCCTTTAAGGCGGGCATGGTGATGTTACTTAATTGGTTAACTTATATTGTTCTTAAAGGAAAATAGAGTCCAATGTCATGTTCTGTTAAGGTGTTCTATTGTGACCCTTTAGATTAGAAGCATGGTTCATGTCTTATAGTGATATTTAATTGGTGTCCAATTATATTTATCCAAAATGGTAGTGATTTCTTAAATTCTAGGGAGACCTACTACATGTCTCCATTTAATAATTTATTTTTCCAGGCAATGGGAGGACTGATGTGCAGAGGGAGGGTGGGGGATATGCAGTGGGAAGGGTTTCACTATGGGTGGTGGGGCTATGTAGTGTGGGGGGGGGGGTTTGTAGGGGGTGGTTGTGTAGTGAGAGGGGGGTATGGGGGGTGAAATGGGAATGGGGGTGTGCAGTGGTAGGGGGGTTGGCTATCGGGGATATGTAGTGGGGGATGTGGGGGGGGGGGGTTATATGGGGTGGATATGTAGGGTCTGGGCAGTAAGGGGTGAAAGGACTATGTAATGGGGGGAGAGGGGGAGGTGGGGGGAATGTAGGGTGGGAGGGGGTTGTATTGGGTTATAGGGTGGGTTGGGGGTTGTGTAGTGGTAGGGGGTTGTCTGGGTGATAGGGGGATGTGCAGAAGGAGGGTGGGGGTTGTACAGTGGGAGGGGGTTGTAGGGGGGTTGTGCAGTGGGAGGGTGGCTGTAGGGGGGTGTGTAGTGGGAGTGGGGGGGTTGTGCAGTGGGAGTGGGTTGGCTATAGATGGGGTGTGCAGTGGGGGGAGGGTTGTATGGGGTGGTTGTGCATGGTGGGGGATGCAATGGGTGAGGGGTGATGTGCAATGTGGGGGGTGGAGACTGCAGGGGGAGGTGGGGGAGGGGGATTGCAGGGGGGGTTGTAGGGGGTGGGTTGGTTGTAGGGGGTAGTTGTGTAGGGTGGGGGATTTATGGGGTGAGGGGGGTTGTTCAGTGTGGGGATGGGGGCTACAGGCGGGATCTGGGGGAGGGATGCTCAGGGGGGTTGTGCAGTGGGAGGGGGGCTCACACACCACTAGTCATGGCCTTATATGCGAAACACGTTTTTGGTACCCATCATCAACCCCATTTCTTATTTTTCATAATCTACGGTGGTCTCCACCCACAAAGAGTGGTCAACACCATCGTAATGGGTTGTATTATACGTTCCCATGAACAGGATGACTATATTTGCAAACCACAGTAAGAGGCATCAAAAAATCTTAGGCTACTCCTTTAAAAATCCTCTATCACCAGCTATGAACTATTTTTTCCAACAAACAAAATGGTCAAAACTATCTAACATATCCTAAAAAAGCACTTCACCTCACTTTTAGTTATTACCTTCACCCATTTTCATATGGGCCTTTCCCAACACATACCCATGGAACCATCTTAGTGATCACATGATGAAACAATTTCCAAACCCGACATCATCATGTCGAACTAACAATATAGTCATAAATCACACCTACCATTCCATAATTGTCTCCACTAAAGACCAAATGGCCTGAAGGCCTTCTTTTTATTTTATTATGGATACTCACCCTTTTAAGGGTTGAAGGAGAACTGGGTACATGACCCGTAGGCCTAAGGCACAAGGCCCGACAGACCCACAATACATGACATGAATGCCCAGAGGCATACCATGCCCAATACATGACTCGTAGGCCCAACCCACTAGAACTAACCCTCCATAGCTTCTGCATCATTGATCACCTAGCTCCCCGCCTTTCATTTCGGATTGGCTATCATTTCCTCGTACTAAGCTACATGGTACGTGGTCCTGATAGCGGACTCCATGCTCTCTCATTCTTCCAATCCGGTTAGCTCTGCTTCTGGTGGCTACTACTATTGTTGCTCTTATTCTCTTCTGGGGCCTATTCTATGTGAAATGGGATTCTCCATGGTCTCTATGGGCTGAAGTCCCTGCAGTCTGATGGCCTTTTATGACCCGAAAGCCCTTGAGACCATAGGCCCAAACCAGTGGCTTGAAGGCCCATATTGGGTGAATAGTTCTAGGTGCTACAGTACAAAACAATAGATGCTACAGTAACTGCTACAGTAACCCAGAAATTTGCCTCCTCCTAGTTTTGAACTTGGGCCTCATGGATGCCAAGAAGCAGCCCATACAACTCGGCTACGGCCTCATTGGCTTGTCTCCACCATTCCATTTCTCATTTGAGACTACCTTCTAGTGTTTTCCTAATAACTATAAAATTTTTAAGAAGATCATAAATGGTCTCACCTAGATTATCCCACTCAATTCTATTTACCACAAATCACATAACACAAATATAAATATAATCATATATGCCTAATCAGAGAAGACTGAACTCTAATTCGATTTCAAATAGAAATAATCGTAAAGGAATATGAAAATGTAAAAACAGGGCCAAATATTCATAAATACATTAACACATCAAATAAGTGGGATAAATAATAGAATAATGGATGTACAAAATTAGAATTTCTCTAAGGTTCTCATTATTTCTAATGATTTCATGTTCTAAAAGGAAAAGGGTGACATCACTCACTCGGGACTCAGAATAAAGGGGAATGAGAAGTATGCTGCTTGCACAGCCAAATGGGAAACCATAAAACCCCATTTTAATATCAAAATAAATAACCCTTTTCATTCTCATAGAACTATTCATAGTGTGGGATATATATTCATTCCATGGGTCATTAGGACCCCCACCTATTTATAACAATTTCATTCCATTGCACATAGTTGCATGCTGTGAATATAAATAGACCAACATGAATCTCCAAAACCTATTCCTTTACACTCCCAACAATCAAATATTTTAAATACTAGAAAAATAAATGTGCCTTCCCATATACCAAACATATAATAGCTCAGCATTTTTCTATTTTGGATATACACAGACCAAAACTCTCCTCCATCTCATGTGCCTGATCTTCATTGTCCCAAAATTTGATATGACATTTATTGTAGATATATTATTCCCACATGCATATAACACCCCTACTACTCAATATAATTAATTGATCCCTTCTATGTGAACTCCCCCCATATAAATTACCATCCTCATCACGTCTCGACCTAAGGTATTAATATCCCTGTGGTTCTAGAGCAACCATCATCCCATAACACCCATATTAGATTATAATACACCATCATTTCCCACATCCCATTATATTCTCATTTCATAATCACCCCATAAATGATACCTATAAAATACTACATCAAACTCAATGCTCATACAAGTCCTACATCATACATGATACCCATATATAAACCACAATTTGTTAATTCACTTATCACACATACACCTTACGCACCCATTTCCATAATAAAAAACTAAAAACCAAAGTCAAATGTTCAAAATGTAATGCTAAATATCATGGGCTCTCTGAAGTTTGAGTGGCCTCTCACTCTTGATTCCCATATATAGCTTACTGAATTTTCTAGAGGCGTAATTCAGGATGCTCTCTCACTTGGTTGTTGATTAAAATAAAGCCACATAATCAATGTTCCAAGATTTTAATAGACTAATGAAACTTAGTAAATAACCATCGTACTAAAAATCCATTTTATGTTTTACATATTTTATGATTTATTGAATTCATTATATATTTATTCATGCTCACCTAAAACAATGGATAGTAAAATTATCCATGAATTCCCGTATTTCCTCTCATTTATTTAGTTTTTTGGGTTACACATTAGTTGTCATTTTATAATTACTTGTATATTTGTTTTTAGATACAAGAAATGCATATAATTGAAGAGATTTAATGGAAGCAAAAGATGGACAACAATCGTCACATGACGGAGATGGGCATTCAACCATTACTGCCTATAGTGAGTATTTTATTTAAAATTTATATATTTAAATTATATATAATGTCATGTGAATAATTTTGTTTTAAATTTTTTTTTAGGATCTACCTATTAGGAGGCAGTTATTTGATGAGAAACCTATTAGTGGTCCCAGTACTCAGGGTGTTCATATGAGGGGGTGGTATGAGAGCTAGACAATCTGGTCGGTGTACCTGATTAGACCATGCCCCTCCCACTGACATACCATTCATTCCACATTCTGATCTGAGTGTGTCGTTAGGGATACACAAGATATTTAGGCCTCCTATGTTTTCACCACCCTTTACATCTGATCCTCCTCACTAGTGTTTACCATATCTAATGATTCTTCCCACTCCCCATACAACATTCGGCTAGCCATCATTGCCATCTTTTTTTTCTTCTTCTTCCTTCTCTCCGAGATTTTATATTCCATCTTCTTCGACACCAGCTCTGCCAGAGTCTATCCCTATAGATCTTACATTGGGACCCACTCCACATATACAAGGTGTTCCTTTAGTTTCTTCGTATCCAATGGTGACAATTTATCAGACAACCACATGTATACTTATATAACCCAAACAATTTTTATACCATTATTTATTTTCATTATAGCATGTATTGATAAAATATATTTTTTTTCTTAATAGATACATCTACTGATAGGAGGTGGGGGCGGGGGCGTACACGCATTATTGCGATATGGAACTACCTCACACATTTGATGGTGTAATATATTGAACATAGTCAAATGATTGAAAAAATAGGGTAGCAATGTCGAAGTATCTTGGCGACACAAGACGAATACTCCGACATCATTCCAGTCAACCCGCTCTCATGGAGACAATTTGCAAATTAAGTAAAGGATAATTCTTGGGAAAAAATATTCCTTCACAAATATGTTGTATTTAATTCAATATATTATTTTTTGTATTTATAGGAATATATATTTTTTGTCAATTTTGGTTTAATTTCAGCGATGGTGAGGGTGCATGTCCAGCACATCTAAAAACAATAGGTGAGCTTTGGAGAGCCTATAATCATGAGTTGTACATTGGTTGGCATGCTAGAGTTTGCATAGAGTGAGGGGTGTTCCCTGTCGTGGATTATTTTACATTAGAACAGTAACAAGAGTTGATTAATCATCGGAAAACTATTCAGTTTATTGTATTAATAACATTTGAGGTATTTAAATGAATGTTTTCCAGTTTTTTAGTAATACAAATTATTGAATTGTATTTAGGAATCATCTGGAAAAAATAAAAATAACATTGGTGCTAAAAGATACCTCCACACATTGGGATGTACTACGATACCAAATCATGAGAGGAAGCAAGTATGACAGTTTACAATTTTTCTTTACGACTTGTATTTTCAATTTCTTCCTCCATAATTTTTTTAATTGCTAAACTTTTTATATAATTTTAGTTATAAAATTAATTATTGGTATCTTATTTTTAATTATAGTTTCCTACATTCAATTTCATTGTAGATTCATAAATTGAATATAGAAGGATGTGTGCCCCGGGCAAAAATGTTTTTTTGGAGTTGAAGGGAGAAAGATAGAAGAGTTGGCAATGAACTGAATCAGCAACAAATTGTAAGTTTTAAATTGTTGATTTAAAATTTTATTCTCTATTTTGTATGTTAATAATATATTTTTATTTGAAACATGCTACTTTATAGGCCCTTGATGCCCATGAGCCTGACTATTTTGGGTCAAACGATCACTTACATCAGGTGTTGGGAGATGAGCATCCTTGTAGAGTAAACTTCAGAACTGGGAAGTGTATAGTTCTGATGAGGTATTTACCCTCCCCAGGTACAAGTTGTAGTGCAACTAAGTTGCAACAGGTTAATGCATATGATGAAAAGGATGAAAAAAGTGCAACGGAGACAGAAGAACAGTCTTCTAGGGAAAACAATATATTTATAAAACTAGTGGAAGTTTTAAGTCCAACACTTCCATAAGAGGCCTGCACAACATGTGATGCAAATATTTTGTTTATGAGTTCTCCATATGGTGAACTAGGAGGATGTCCTAGTGGTGGTCGATACGATGGCAAGAAGGAGGATGAGGTGAAGAAGGAGGAGGCCGAGGAGGTGGCCAAGGCTGTAGAGACCCAAAGCTTGACGGACATGGACATTAAATTACTTTTGCGGAATACATAGTACATAACAAAAACACACACACAAGGACCGTAATAGTTTAGTGTCTTTGGAAACATAGAACATAATCTTCTAATCATGGTGAAAGATCTTCAACATCTCCCATAAAGATATTCCCCCTTTTTTCTTACCTAAAACCTTTCTTAATATTCTGGGGAAAAGAAAACATATAAAGTGTGAGCTCAAATGCTCAGTAAGGTTAAGCATGGATAAAATAAAACATACCATATACATTTTAACTTAAAAACATGAACATAATGTTTAAACATCAAAAGTTTGAGCAATGACATAAAACATGGAAGTAAGTATGGCATAGATCATAAAGAAACATTAAGAATCATAAAATAGCATGGGAATAAAACATGTAATTGTGGCAACCATTCAGCACTTTTCATTATTTCCATAGTAGCCAAGGCATTGCTGCCAAGACCATTTTGGTGGACAAAGTCCCTTTCTGAATCGAGTTCACTCCTCGTTTCAGTACTGTAACACTGAACCAGATTACCTTACCATTCCAGCCATGTCTATCTCATGAGATATAAATCTATACCCAATTCATTGTAGGGAGATATAGGTCCCACCCATCTCATAATTAAATCATTCTTATTGTGCCACAAAAAAACATACATCATTCATAATAACCCAATAAATAAAATTGGTTTCATAAAAATCATCCAATCATTACATAATCCATATAAAAGAAATGGATATCATTTCATAATAAGAGAAGTGAAACCATGTAAATCATAGAGACATTATACTTGGAACATACACATATGAAATAATTTCATCTTAGATGAAAAATGGTTTTGATAAAACACTTGAAATGAATTCTTGAGGAAAATATCCTTTTTTCATCAAAATCATTTTCTTTTCAAAAAATGTCATGCAATTTTAAAAGAAAATGATTTTGTTGAAAATAGTCATGAAATATTTTGGAGGAAGATTCATGAAAACAAGGCTTTATAAAGCGGTAAAAATCCTTTCATGCCGTATAAGTTAAAAAAAACATTCTTCTCGTACTTTTGTCGGAAAAGTCAAAAAGTACCTCGTACGAAAAAAGACAAAATATTCCTTTCATATCTTTTACTAAAAACTCACCGAAGGGTAAAATTGGATTTAAACAATTTTAGGTGGATGGAAATAATATTACATATTGAGGAAACATGGATGTGGATGATAAAATGCACCCTAGTAAATTCCAAAGTATAAACAATCCCGGATAAAAATGAGATTGTGATATTTCCCTTACCTTAGATCCGATATGCTTTGTACGTGTCCGAACCTCCTGTATAATGATTTAAATAATGTTATTTTCTTATTACAGAATCATACTTATTTTTATGATATCATATATGGTCATATTCTTAGCTTCTTAGTAGTAATATTTCATTGCTACTTGTTATTCGGGTGTTTATAACTTTTTGTTCTTATGCATGTTTTGTCGAACAAATTCTTATTAATCTCTTTAGGTTATAGATACCTAATTTCCAGAATGGTATTAGTGTAAAATATATCATATTCATTCATTCAATTCATTTATATAATCATTATGAAATGAAGATCATGTAGAACGAGTCGCATCACATCTTGGAGACGGTATTCCGTACGTACGCACGAGTGATGATATCGTTCCTATGATCGTGGAATTGTATTGGAGTGTATGTATACTATTTAAGAATCAGTATCACTTTATAATAGTCATATATAGTCATTATTTACACCATTATACAAATCCAAGTAAGGTGGTGGTGGAAAATAGATTACACCACGGCGTGGAGACGGTATTCCGTACATACGCACGCGCGGTGATTTCTTTTTCCGTAGGATGGATAGATGGTGAAATAGGGTTGTTTCATAATTATAATAACATATCAGTATATGAGTGATACTGATGTTATTACTTCATAATGAAACAACTAAAGAAGAAGAAGTGGAAGAAGAAATAAAGATGAAAGAATCGGTAACGGACATTACCTCTTCTTTGAAGTGCTTCTTTGAGACCTCCTTTTAGAGCACTAAAATAGGTCTTTGAAGAAGACCAGAACATCTATGATGTTTCTAGGGAAGTGTAGAGAAGAAATTGGCAGGGTTTGGCTGAGCTCGAAGGCTCAAAGTGGTGTGAGGAAGAGGGGGAGGAGGTTCCCTTTTATAAGGGAGGAGAGGGGCTCCTTTGGAAAAACTAAAAATATTATTTTATTATAAAGTCAAGTTCGGTTTTAAATAGCTCAAAATTGATTTATTTCGAAGATAAGGTGGGTATGGGTCGAACTCCTCTCATAAAATAATTTTGATTCCTATTTATTTAGACAAGTTTAGGTTCCTATTTTAACCTTATAATTTAGATTTAACATTAAGTTGAATAATTTTACTTTTACCGTGTCTTCTTGTGTTCTTATACTATAAGGTTAATAAACTTACTATATGCAGCCAAACGAACCCCAAGTTGTTTATTATTAATATATATAACCTTATCTAAGTCATTTGGCCGAACCATAGATTTTTAGGAATAAAATTACAATTACTAATATAATATTTGTTTTAAAGACTATTTTATGTCAATTTTGACACTATTTAGTAATTAATTTTTGTGAAAATCATAACAGAATGATTAGTTCTAATAAAGTTAATTAAATCAATACTAACATGTCATATTAATCTATAAAAGTAGTGTAATTCATAAAAAGTCTCAAATTACATTTATTTTGGAGTTTATAACATCAATTATGTCAAAATTTCATTAATAAGATAATTACTGCATCATCTTTGTGTCATAAATAAATTAAATTATTTAATGTCTAAAAATTACATATAAAATACCATTATGTAGGAAATCTTTTTATCTTTCTAATGAATATTTATAGTCGAATTTATCCTATGTATAACCCCATATTAAAAATTATTTACTTATTAAACTTTGATTTTAACTATTTTAACCCTTATTTAAATAAATTAATAATAAATGTCCTAATCTAATCCAAGTGGGACTAAATGGTCATATTTTATTCTTAAGGTTGTTTTAGGTAGAATTAAACTTGTCCAATAGAATCATTATATTTGTTAGGGTAATAATAATATCATTTTTACCCTTAATTACCCTATTTACATTTAACCGTGGTAAATAAAAGTAAAAAGTTACTATTCACCAAAAATTATTTTCATCTCATTGAACCATATTTTACTTACTGACATCAACCATGTATCTCTGATTTTTGAAATTCCACTCACAGAAGCGGTAAAATTAAGTTTTATGAAAAATTCAATTTTTTAACTACCACTTAGTGGTTTCACTATTCATCAAAAATTGAAAGTTTTCAGAAAAATATCAAAATTTCACCCTAGGATAATTTCGGTATTCTGAATCCAAAAATGAAGACCATTTTGAAAAATAAAATTTATAAAATTTCAAAAAGTGGTTATTACTATTCATAACGTCTAGTTTTAATAATATTTTAATAGCATATCATTGTTTAGTGAAACTCGGTATTGCATACGACGCAAGCTATCGAGGAAGGCCGTGGTTGCTTGTAAATCAAGCCAAGCCAGTATTAGTGAAAGATTCCTTTGATGATTTGTATAACATAAAAACAAAATATTTCACATAAAAGTCTTGGGTGTTACATTCTACCCCCCTTAAAATGAATTTTTCCCTCGAAATTCGTCACTTTGTAACAAATAGAAGAGGATACCTCTCCCTCATAATATCCTCAAGCTCCCATGTAGCTTTTTCTAATTGGTGGTTCCTCCATAAAACTTTCACCAATCGAGTGGTCTTGTTTTGTAGGACTTTTTTGCTACGATCTAGAATCTCTATCGGTTGTTCTTCATACGAAAGATCTTGCTCCAGTGGTACAACTTCTGAGCTGAGTACATGTGAAGGATCAGGTATGTACTTTCTCAGGAGAGATACATGGAACACATCGTGAACTTGAGAGAGATTCGGTGGAAGTGCCAATCGGTAAGCTACCTTCCCAACACGATCCAGTATTTCGAAAGGACTGATATATCTAGGGCTCAACTTCCCCTTCTTTCCAAATCTCATAACCCTCTTCTAGGGAGTTATTCGTAAGAACAATTTACCACCCACTTCAAACTCTAGGTCTTTTCTTCAGTTGTTGGCATAACTTTTCTCTCGACTCTGAGCTTCTCTTATGTGTTGTTGAATAGATCTGACCTTTTCTGCCATTTCATCAACGAGATCAGGTCCTAATAGCATTATTTCCCCAACTTCATACCAGCAAGTTGGAGTCCTGCATTTCTTTCCATATAGAGCTTCATAAGGAGCCATCTGAATACTAGAGTGAAAACTATTATTATAAGAAAATTCCACCAAAGGTAGGTGTTGATCCCAACCACCTTTGAAATCCATAGAGCAAGCTCTCAACATATCTTCTAGAGTTTGAATTGTTCTCTCAGACTGACCGTCTGTCTGAGGATGATAAGCAGTGCTGAAACTCAACTCTGTATCCAGAGTATGCTGAAGACTTCGCCAGAACTTTGAGGTAATTCTCGGATCCCAATCGGATATAATAGAAAGTGGTACTCCATTCAATCTTACCACTTCCTTTACATATATCCTGGCAAGCTGATCCAGAGAGAAATCCTCTCTAATAGAAATGAAGTGTGCAGACTTTGTAAGACGATCAACTATGACCCAGATAGCATTATTGCCTTTGGATGTTTTAGGAAGTCCTGTGACAAAGTCCATAGTGATGTTTTCCCATTTCCATTCGGGTATGGTTAATGGTTGTAACATCCCCTTAGACTTCTATCTCTCCGCTTTAACTTGTTGACAAACCAAGCATCGAGAGACATATTCAGCAACATCTCTTTTCATGCCATCCCACTAGAAGTACTCTTTCAGGTCCCTATACATCTTCGTGCTTCCAGGATGAATAGATAATGAAGAACTATGAGCCTCATCCAGAAGCTCCTTCTTTAATTCGAGGATGGGAGGAACACAAACCCGATTCCTGAACTTTATTATCCCATCACAATCAAGGTTGAATTCAGGGACATTTCTCACCTTCTTTTGTAACTCGACATCTTCTTTCTGTGCCTCTTTAATCTTCACATGTATAGATGGTTGAACATTCATTTGAGAAAGATATGATTTTTCCCCTTTCATTATAATTCCAAGATCCATCCTTTGTAAATACATAAATATTGGATCTTTTGTGATCCTCATCATGGATAAACTAGCATGGTCTTGTCGACTTAATACATCTGCCACCTTGTTTGCTTTCCCAGGGTGGTAATGGATTGAGTAGTCGTAATCCTTAATCAGCTCCAACCATCTTATTTGGCACATATTCAGCTCCTTTTGTGTGAAAATATACTTTAAACTTTTATGATCAGTATAAATATCACACCTTTCACCATAAATGTAATTCCTCCAAATCTTTAATGCAAAGATTACCGCAGCTAACTCCAAATCATGAGTTGGGTAATTTTGCTCATGTATTTTCAACTATCGTGAGGCATAATCTATCACCACATCATTTTCATAAGAACACACCCCAATCCCATCTTGGATGCATCATTGTAGATCACAAACCTTTCTCCACTACAAGGCAGTGTGAGCACAGGTGCACTGGATAACCTTCTTTTAAACTCCTTGAAATTCTCTTCACATTCCTCCGTCCAAACAAACTTAACTCCTTTCTGAGTCAACTTGGTGAGTGGATTAGATAATTGTGAAAAATATTTCACAAAACATCGATAATATCTAGCCAAACTAAGAAAAATTCGGATCTCAGTTACTGTTGTTGGTCTCGACCATCTTTCGATAACCTCTGTTTTTGCTGGATCCCCAGATATCCCCTCTTTTGAGATTATGTGACCCAAAAATGCAACTTTTTGAAGCCAAAATTCACACTTGGTAAATTTTGCATAAAGCTTCTCCTTTCTCAGGGTATTCAATATAATTCTCAATTGATCTTCATGTTCTTCATTGCTCTTTGAATAGACAAGAATATCGTCTATAAAGACTACCACAAACTGATCAAGATAGTCTCTAAAGACTCTATTCATTATATCCATGAAGATAGCAAGGGCATTAGTAAGACCAAATGGCATCACTATAAATTCATAGTGTCCATACCTTGTACGGAAAGTCATCTTTGGTATATCCTCCCTTTTGACCCTTAATTGATGATACCCTGAACGAAGATCAATCTTGGAAAAGTATTGAGCTCCACGTAGTTGGTCAAATAGGTCATCAATGCACAGGAGAGGATATTTTTTCTTGATAGTGATCTTGTTAAGTTCTCAATAATCAATGCAGAGTCTCATTGATCCATATTTCTTCTTAACAAATAGAACAGGTGCTTCCGAAGGTGACGCACTAGGGCATATGAACCCCTTATCAATATTCTCTTGGAGTTGCTTCTTCAATTCATGCAACTCAGTTGGGCCCATTCTATAAGGTGTCTTTGAAATAGGAAAAGCACCAGGTACGAGTTCTATTGAAAACTCAACTTCACGATTCGGTGGAAGACCCGGTAATTCCTCCGGAAAGACATCATCAAACTCCCGTACAATGGGCATATTCTTAATCGTGAGTTTCTCACCAACCATTTGAGATAATTAACCTTCATTTAGTGGAATCAATACCCATAAAATGGAAGAAATATCCACTGGAAGGTTATGTTCATCCTTGCATCGATAGACGATCATAGATTGATCTGGAATATGAAATGTGACTTCCCTTCTTTGGAAATTGATATGAGCTCCATGTAGAGAAATCCAATCCATTCCAATAATCACATCAAATTCCACTATAGGAAGTATCACAAGATTTGTAGGAAGCACTTTCCCACAAACTTCAATCGGAGAAGAATTATAAACTTTTGATGCGACTGTTGTGCCATTAGGTGTTGTCACAGCTAACTCAACATCTAATTGTTGAGGTAATACGGTGATACCCTTAGAAAATTCTTCAGAAATAAAGGAGTGGGTGGATCCAGAATCAAATAAAACATTTTCTACTTTAGAGTGGATGGTAAGTGTACCTTTCACCACATCGTTATCGTACTCCATATCGTTGATAGAAATTGCATGTGACTTTCCTTTGTCATTAGCCTTAAGAGTTTTTTGACGTCGACCATCATCATAAACCCTTGGATTGGGGCATTTATTGGCATAATGTCCCATCTCCTTGCACTTGAAACATTGAAGTGTAGTAGGTTCATTCTGTGCATCCCTTCCTTTGTTTGTATCATTAGACATCTTCTTCCCATCATCACAGCATTCAAATGCATGATGACCTTCCTTTCCACATTTAAAACATTTACTTGTCCCTTTAAGACAACTTCCTCCATGTTTCTTTCCACACTTTGACCATAAGGGAAAGCTCATCTTCTTTTCAGTGTGCTCTTTAGATTTTCCTTTGAATTCCATTTTCCTCTTCTTATCAAACCCATATGACTGATGGGTTACTCCAATCTCCATCTCAACTTTGAGAGCACATCGAACGATTTCCTCGTAGCTATTGAAGTCCCTTATGGATAAGGCCCTTCGAAGACTTGGTTTTAAGCCACTAAAGAATCGATCGATCTTACTCTCAGGTTGGATAATAATACTAGATGCGTACCTTGCAAGTCTTGTAAAATTTGCTTCATAGGTACCAAAAGATTCATCATCCTTTTGCTTCAGTTCAAGAAACTCTTTATTCGTCTTTGTTCGGAGAATACGAGGGAAGTACTTATTGAAAAATAAGTTCTTGAACTCGTCCCATTCCATGGACTCAATTTCATCCCTTTTCCTCATATTCTTAATAAGATTCCACCATTGATCAGCATCACCTTCTAAACGATACACTGCTAAGATGACTTTATCATGCTCAGAACATTGAAGAACTGAAAATATCTTTTCAGTAATACTAATCCATTGTCCAGCAACTAATGGATCAGTAGACCCGATGAATGAAGGTGGACGATGTCTCATGAAGTATTCAATAGAATGTTGCTCCTTCCTTTGCTCATTTGGAAGTCATGAATGATTCATAGCTTGAGAAAGTTGTGTGAGCATGGATACAAGATTTTGCATTCCAGCTCCCATAACGTTTGGTTGCTCAGGGGGACAATCATTGCATTGACCGTCGCATTCTGTATTAACACGGTTCCTTCGGGTTCCAGTCATTGACTAAAACCAAGAAGAATAGTGTGAGCAACACTAATTATAATAGGAAAACCACATAATCAAGAATAAAATTTCACACTTATGGTCTTATCCTAGGTTATTCATGGCCATTTCTAAAACACTAAGATTGTGTTCTATGCTTAGACTTATCCTTAGGGTTCTTACTAAGGCTTTCACATCCTAGTTTCCAAAGGTTGACTATACCTTTCCTCTAATACCAACTATAGAGACCCAAATCTTGACGTACATGGACATTACATTACTTTTTCGGAATACTTAGTACATAACAAAAACACACACACAAGGACCGTAATATTTTAGTGTCTTTGGAAACTTTTAACGTAATCTTCTAATCGTGGTGAAAGATCTTCAACATCTCCCATAAAGATCTTCCCCCTTTTTTCTTACCTAAAACCTTTCTTTATATCCTAGGGAAAGGAAAACATAAAAAGGGTGTGCTCAAATGCTCAGTAAGGGTATGCATGGATAAAATAAAACATACCATATACATTTTAACTTAAAAACATGAACATAATGTTTAAACATCAAAAGCTTGAGCAATGACATAAAACATGGAAGTATGTATGGCATAGATCATAAAGAAACAATAAGAATCATAAAATAGCATGGGAATAAAACATGTAATTGTTGCAACCATTCATCACATGTCATGATTTCCATAGTAGCCAAGGCATAGCTGTCAAGACCATCTTGGTGGACAAAGTCCCTTTTTGAATCGAGTTCACTCCTCATTTCAGTCCTGTAACACTGAACCAGATTAACTTACCGTTCCATCCATGTCTATCTCATGAGATATAAATCTTTACCCAATTCATTGGAGGGAGATATAGGTCCCACCCATCTCATAATGAAATCATTCTTACTTGTGCCGCAAAAAAAACATACATCATTCATAATAACCCAATAAATAAAATGGGTTTCATAAACATCATCCAATCATTACATAATCCATATAAAAGAAATGGATATCATTTCATAATAAGATAAGTGAAACCATTTAAATCATAGAGACATTATACTTGAAACATACACATATGAAATAATGTCATCTTAGATGAAAAATGGTTTTGATAAAACACTTGAAATGAATTCTTGAGGAAAATATCCTTTTTTCTTCAAAATCATTTTCTTTTCTCAAAATGTCATGCAATTTTAAAAGAAAAGGATTTTGTTGAAAATAGTCATGAAATATTTTGGAGGAAGATTAATGAAAAAAATGCTTTATAAAACCATAAAAATCCTTTCATGCTGTATAAGTTAAAAAAACATTCTTCTCGTACTTTTTTCAGAAAAGTCAAAAAGTACCTCGTACGAAAAACGACAAAAGATTCCTTTCATATCTTTTACTAAAAACTCACCGAAGGGTAAAATTGGATTTAAAAAATTATAGGTGGATAGAAATAATATTACATATTGATGAAACATGGATGTGGATGGTAAAATTCACCCCAGTAAATTCCAAAGTATAAACAATCTCGGATAAAAATGAGATTGTGATATTTCCCTTACCTTAGGTCTGATATGCTTTGTACGTGTCCGAACCTCCTGTACAATGATTTAAATAATTTTATTGACTTATTACAGAATCATACTTATTTTTATGATATCATATATGGTTATATTCTTAGCTTCTTAGTAGTAATATTTCAATGCTACTTGTTATTCGGGTGTTTATAACTTTTTGTTCTTATGCGTGTTTTGTCGAATAAATTCTTATTCATCTATTTAGGTTATAGATACCTCATTTTCAGAATGTTATTAGTGTAATATATATCATATTCATTCATTAAATTCATTTATATAATAATTATTAAATGAATATCATGTAGAACGAGTCGCATCACATCGTGGAGACGGTATTCCGTACGTACGTACGAGTGATGATATCGTTCCTATGATCGTGGAATTGTATTGGAGTGTATGTATACTATTTCAGAATAAGTATAACTTTATAATAGTCATATATATTCATTATTTACACCATTATACCCATCCAAGTAAGGTGGTGGTGGAAAATAGATTACACCACGGCGTGGAGACGGTATTCCGTACGTACGCACGCGCGGCGATTTCTTTTTCCGTAGGATGGATAGATGGTGAAACAGGGTTGTTTCATACTTATAATAACATATCAGTATATGAGTGATACTGATGTTATTACTTCATAATGAAACAACTAAAGAAGAAGAAGTGGAAGAAGAAATAAAGATGAAAGAATCGGTAACAGACATTACCTCTTCTTTGAAGTGCTTCTTTGAGACCTCCTTTTAGGGCACTAAAATAGGTCTTTGAAGAAGACCAGAACCTCAAGGATGTTTCTAGGGAAGTGTAGAGAAGAAATTGGAAGGGGTTGGCCGAGCTTGAAGGCTCAAAGTGGTGTGAGGAAGAGGGGGAGGAGGTGCCCTTTTATAAGGGAGGAGAGGGGCTCCTTTGGAAAAACTAAAAATATTATTTTATTATAAAGTCAAGTTCGGTTTTAAATAGCTCCAAATTTATTTATTTTGAATCTAATGTGGGTATGGGTCGAAACCCTATCATCCAATATAATTTAGACAAGTTTAGGTTCCTATTTTAACCTTATCATTTAGATTTAACATTAAGTTAAATAAATTTACTTTTACCGTGTCTTCTTGTGTTCTTATACTATAAGGTTAATAAACTTACTATAATCAGCTAAACGAACCCCAAGTTGTTTATTATTAATATATATAACCTTATATAAGTCATTTGGCCGAACCTTAGATTTTTAGGAATAAAATAACAATTACTAATATAATTGTTTTTTAAAAACTATTTTATGTCAATTTTGACACTATTTAGTAATTAATTTTTGTGAAAATCATAACAGAATGATTAGTTCTAAAAAAGTTCATTAAATAAATACTAACATGTCATATTAATCTAGAAAATTGGTGTAATTCATAAAAAGTCTCAAATTACATTTATTTTGGTGTTTATAACATCAATTATGTCAAAATTTCATTAATAAGATAATTACTGCATCATCTTTGTGTCATAAATAAATTAAATTATTTAATGTCTAAAAATTACAAATAAAATACCATTATGTAGGACATATTTTTATCTTTCTAATGAATATTTATATTCGAATTTATCTTATGTATAACCCCATATTAAAAATTATTTACTTATTAAACTTTGATTTTAACTATTTTAACCCTTCTTTAAATAAATTAATAATAAATGTCCTAATCTAAGCCAAGTGGGCCTAAATGGTCATATTTTATTCCTAAGGTTGTTTTTGGTCGAATTAAACTTTTCCAATAGAATCAAGACATGTGTTAGGGTAATAATAATATCATTTTTACCCTTAATTACCCTATTTACTTTTAACCATGGTAAATAGAAGTAAAAAGTTATTATTCACCAAAAATTATTTTCATCTCATTGAACCACATTTTACTTACTGAAATCAACCGTGTCTCTCGGATTTTTGAAATTCCACTCACATAAGCAGTAAAATTAAGTTTTATGAAAAATTCAGTTTTTTAACTACCACATAGTGGATTCACTATTCATCAAAAATTGAAAGTTTTCAGGAAAATATCAAAATTTCACCCTAGGCAAATTTCTATATTCCGAATCCAATAATGAAGTCCATTTTAAAAAATAAAATTTATAAAATTTCAAAAAGTGGTTATTACTATTCATAACGGCTAGTTTTAATAATATTTTAATAGCATATCATTGTTTAGTTAAACTCGGTATTGCGTATGACGCAAGCTATCGAGGAAGGCCGCAGTTACGTGTAAAGAAACCCAAGACAGTGTTAGTAAAAGATTCCTTTGATGATTTATATAACATAAAAACAAAATATTTCATATAAAAGTCTCAGGTGTTACAAAGGCGGAGGAGGAGGGAGAGGAGGAGGCCAAGGTAGATGATGAAGGCGATGAGGAGGCTGAGGTGGAGTATGAGGGTGGGAAGGAGCGTGTTGTGGAGGGTGGGGATGATGATGGAGACTATGTTGAGGACAAGGGTGAGGCTGATGATGATGGTGAGGATAGTGATGGAGATGAGGGAAAAATTGTTTCGATACATTTTTGACTGATATTATTGACCTTTGATGTTTATTTATTAGTTGTGCTTCAATATATTTTTATTTAGGTAGGTAAAATTATCTTTATTTCATTATCAATAATAATAAAACATGATTTGATGATTTTCGGTGACTGTTTCACCCCTTACCTAGACACCCCCATCCCCAACACCCCCTGGACACCTGATACCCCCTGGACAGCTCACCCACCCCCTGGACACCCCATACCCTTGTGGATACCACGTACCCCTATGGATACGTCGTACCCCCATGGATAGCCCACCCACCCCTTGGACACCTCGTACCCACCTAGACAGACCCTACCCAAGTCGATAGCCCACCAACCCCGCCTGGACACCCCCACCACCCCCAGACTCCCCCACCACCCCCAGACCCCCATCCCCTCAGACACCCCCACCCCCTGTGGACAGCCCGCCCACCCCACAAGACAGCTCGTACCCCCTGGACACCCCCACCCCCTGGACACCATGTACCTTATGGATAACCCCTCCCCCGTGGACAACCCCCCTGGACACCACCCCACCACCCCCTGGAAACCCCCCATCACCCTGAACACCCCCACCCCTTGAACACCCCCGACCCCCATGGATTACCCCAACCTGCTAGACAGCCCCCCCCCCCACCCCTTGGATCCCCACCCCCATGGCCACCCCCACCACCGTGGATATCCCGCCCACCCCCCTGGACATCTCCTACCCCACTGGACAGCGCTTCCACCCCACTGGACAGACCCCCCCCCCCCCCGAACACACCCTACTCTCTGGACAGGCCCACCACCCACATGGAGAGCCCCGCCGTGCATGTGGACAACTACGCCATCCCCGTGGACAATCATTCCACACCCCTGGAAAGCCCCACCACCCCCGTTGGATAGCTCCCCCAACTCCATGGACACCCCTACCTCCCTGGATAGCCCTTCCACCCCTATGGATAGACCACCCAACCCCTGGACACCCCGTACCCCCCTGGACAGCCTCGCCACCCCCGTGGACAGCACCCCCACCCCCTGGACACCCCGTACCCCCCCCCCCCCAGACAGACCCCCAACCCTGTGGGCAGAACACCCACCCCCTAGACACCCACACCACCCCCCGAACACCCCCATCCACCAAAACACACCCACCCCCTGGACACCACTGACCCCCTTGGACATCCCCCCAACTCCCTGGACCCCCACCCCACCCCCACCCCTATGGACACCCCGCCCCTGTGGACAGTATAAGGCCCCAGCCTTAAACCTTACTTAACCTTGAGTTAATACAAGATTACACATTGAGGATCTTTTCAGGTTTAGAGTTTTGGAGAATTAAATCATAAAACTTTCATTACATTCCACATTTAAACAAATCGGTTATATAAAGATAATATTCATTTTTTCCCATCAATAGAAAAATATTTAAAATAAAACATGGATTCTTTCTTGACACTTCCTTGACACTTTCATCATATCATGTACCTTTCCCTTGACCTGTGGAAAAACATTTCAAAAAACTTGGGATGAGCATAAAAAGCTCAGTAAGGGATATAAAAATATGGAAAGGAGACATGAGTACATGTACACATAAGAATCAATGAAATCATACTTTACTCATAAAACATAATCACTTTAACATACCTCATCAAATCATGAATAAATCATAGAAATCATAAGACATAAAGGTAACTTGAGGCATTCATAACATTCTTACGTAGGGAGTAACCCTCTTAGTTATGTTTGGAATACCCACCACAGTATATTCCCTAAATCTCTTCAGAGAAACCTTAACGTTTCACTCCTTTGCATTACCCAATGCATTGGAGAGCTATATCGGGCTCACCCACCCTTAGTTTATCACGTAACCACCCGTCTTCATAA
The DNA here is from genome assembly GCA_963277665.1 of Viscum album. NCBI lineage: Eukaryota > Viridiplantae > Streptophyta > Magnoliopsida > Santalales > Viscaceae > Viscum > Viscum album. The sequence continues at coordinate 1,585,536,885 of OY728131.1, forward strand.
CAATTCCAAAGAACCATAACATAATCTTATCACATAAAACATGCATAAAGGAAACATAACATTTCCACCTTTCAATAACAAGATATCAATACAACACATTGATATAAAAACATTATGAAAACCATTTTCAATACCACAATAAAAGAAATGTAAAACATGGTATTTATTTTTCTTTTAAAAAGAAGTTATGTCTTGTAGAGGAAGCCGAAACTCAAATAATGGTCATGACGGCGGAGAAGTCGTTGTCGCCGCATATGTACGGCAAAAACATTCCCTTTTGTCGTTTAGTAAAATGCTTCGTATAAAAAAGATTCCTTTTGGTTAAACGTAAAAGTCATAGGGGTTTACAAACCGTATAAAATAAAGTTGTGTATAAAACAAAATATGCCTCAATGAAAGGAGATTGAGACGAAGTCCCATACAAAGACGATATCCTTGGATTAAGGATAAAACAATTACATAATTATGTGTGACAAACGAATACACAAAATATAAGTGGGTATTAAGTGTAATAAAATCAGAGGACATTCACACATAATCATAGAATGACATATTCAAGGATTACAAGTTTATCCCAAAGAATCAAAATTGGGTTAAGAAGTTCCCTTGTAAAAATTCGACAGCATAACGGCGTCACTTCAAAATTCAGAAAAAGAGTTGATGAGAGATAAAAAGGGTATCTCATCACTTGGTCATAAAATTTACATCAATAAGGATATATATAAACATATCCCAATATAATACTATGTGAATTAAAAGACATAAAAAAATAAGTCTTTTAAAAAGAGGAGGGTGAAAGGTTCCCTTACCTACTTGGGTAACTTTCGAAACGTACACCCCATTGAAGAAGGGTCATACAATGAATATGTAAATACCCATAAATGAAATTATATTAAACAAAGAGTATAATAATGGGAAGTACATACACCACTCAAAGTAAATGGTGGCAAATGTAGCATAAATCTCTTACGAAAACTCGACAGCCTAACGGCGCCACTTAAAACATACAAAAATGGATTTATGAGATCAAATAGGGTCTCTCATAATATAAACATAAAAAGTAAAGTATGAGGAATATAAAATAACATCCCCCAAACATAATAAAGATGATATTAAAATAAATGACATAAAAGATAGTACTTAAAAATAATGAGAGAGGTTGGATCTCTTACGAAAATTCGGCAGCCTAACGGCGCCACTAAAAACTTCCAAAATGGATTGATGAGAGAGAATAGGGTATCTCATCATATGAACATAGAAATTAAAGTAATATTAATATAAAATAATATCCAAATAACAAGAAATATTAGCTTTAAAAGGAATGACATAAAGGAGTGTACTTAAAAAGAAAGAGAGGAGTAGGATCCCTTACCTCAAGTCCGACTTGTCTTGTTCGTTTATTTATATTCCTGAATAATAAACTTTGTTCAATTTATAATTGCCTAAGGACCTCCTTTATAGATTATTATTCAGTTCATATCAAATATTATAATGTTATGATAATTGTTTAGTAATGTTAGTTCATATCAGATGTTTTTGCCGATGTTTGGTACATGAGTCAAAAAAGAACTTGTTTGAAAAATGATTGACCATGTAGTTATAAGTAAATAATTTCCAGAATATTATTAAGGATTAAAATATCATATATATCCAGTACATATTCATTTTATACTATTCCATATCATTTGAAGATAAAAATGAAAAGCACCGTTCATGGAGACGGTAGGTCGTACGTACGCATGAATGCTACTTTCATTTTTTTGTCATATTAATGGAATTAAAAATAAATGATATATATATATATATATATATTATAATCCCAGTATAATATATATGTTATATAGTTCACATATGTTCATTAATTTTATTTTTTATACATTCCATGTATTTCATGTACGAGTCACATCACTTGAGGGGGCGGTAGTCCACACTTCCTCATATGAAATTATCGCATTTACACAACATGAAAAGAATAAAGGTATGCATTAAATATAAAATACAAAAGCATATAGTAAACATAAATACCATATATATCATATATAAAATATAGTGACATCATAATGGCCACCTTTAAAGGTGTTAAAAGAATATTGAACAATCATCGTTTCGTGAGGCAGAAAATCACCAACCACAGAAATAGTATGTTCTTTAACCATTAGGCGAAAGTGTGTGTAACTATAGCTTGAATCCTTCATATAACAAAATAATAGTATATTGAATATACTGGAGTTGTTACAAAAGAAATTAATAAAAAGATTTTAGGGGGATGGATAAGAAAAATAAAACAAAAGGACACATGTGAAGACATTACCTTAAAATCGGGTAACTCCCTTTGGTTTGAGCTCAAAGTCTTCCTTGGGAAGACTTCTGCCCAAAGTGAGGCTTCAAGGAGTTATAGAGGGATGTGGAGAGACAAAATGGGCAGGGGTTGGCCGAGACAAAGGCTTTTGAAGTGTGGGTAAGGAGGTAGAGGTGGGGGCCTTTTATAAGAGGAGATGAGGGGCACCCTTGGAAAGTAAAGAAATGTTCCTTTATTTTAAATTGAGTTTCGGATTTAAAAGGTCCCACATTTATATAATTCTAGGATAAGGTGATAAGGGTTCGAAATATACTCATCCAATAGGTTTTAGACATGTTTAGGTCATAGCTATTACATTATCTTTTCATTTTATTTAAATCCTTTATTAATGAGGTAATCACTGCATCATCATGATGTCATAAATAATTTAATATATTTAATGTCTAAAAATTATAGAAAAAATAATCATGATGTAGTAAATCTATTTAGCTTTCTAATTAATATTTATAGAAAAAAATATGACTTGTATAACCCCATGTAAAAAATTGTTTTAGTAAAACATCTCATGTTTGTGTCATTTTTACTTTAACATTAAATAAAAAGGTATTTAGGCTATTTTCCAACCAAAGTGGCTCCATGGGGTCCCCAAGTGGACCCATGGATTTTCTTGGTCGGCCATGACACATCCAATGATGGTAGGACATGTTTCTAGGTCATTTCATTTTATTAAAACGTTATTCTTACCTTAAACTACACTAATTACCTCTAATCGCGATTAAAAACTTAATAAGTTACTATTCACCAAAAAATTATTCTAATCTCATTGAACCACATTTTACTTCTTAATGACAACCATGTATGTTATATTTTTGAAATTCAAAACACAGAGGTGGTAAATTTTCATTTAAATGGAAAATCAGTTTTTATAAGTACCACTTAGTGGTTTCACTATTCATCAAAAATTTAAGTTTTTTAAGAAAATACCAAAACTTCACCCTAAGCTATATTTGATATTCCGAATTCAAAAATGATGTCTATTTTACAAAATTCAAAACATATTAGTTTCATTAATTAATTTAATAATTAATTCCCGTTGTTAGAGCAAATAGCGTGTTTTTATGAAACAATAAGTATCAAAAGATTGACACTAGTTTAAGTCCAATTTCAAAGTGAAATTAATTCCAACAACCACTATTGGATTAAATGGTAAAAATATATTCTAATTTAACTTTAAAACCAATTCAAAATATAATCTAATAATATAAATAAAATATATTAGAAAGAGGTTTCGAATTAAAATACAACATTTTTCACTATTCATTAAAAATTGAACTTTTTCAGAAAAATACCAAAAAATTACACAAAGTAAATTTTGATGTCCCGATTCTAAAGAAGAATTTTATTTTGTCAAATATAACACATATAATTGTCAAAAAGTGTATTTAAAAGTGGTTCTCCTTCAAAAGGTCGTTAATCGGCCTTTTAAAGAATATTAGAATGTCTATGCTTAAAATTGGATTCATTCACATTTTTAATCCTCTAACATATATAATCATTTTGTAGTTAGTTCTGTTCATTCCCTCCATTACAATGTCTAGGCGTTAACTACTATTTAAAATAATATTATTTTATTATTAGAGTGCAACGTAAGATTTCAAAGGAACTCATTGTCCCGTATTGGGTACACCATTGAGCATAGTGTTCCCTTTAAAGTAATATTAATATTTTTTTCACAAATAGGGATAAATATAAAAATGTCATATTCTTTATTTACCTGGGGTGTTACATCCTTCCCCCCTTTTGGGAATTGCGTCCTCACAATTTCAAAATTGGGCTTGGAAACTCCATTGAAAGACCCACATCGGAAAAGGAGTAAATTAAACTATCTCTTTAAAATAACGAAAGGGAAGTACAAAGGTCACCTGAGTGAACCCATAATAGGATTCCATGTATGAAAATATGGATATGGAGGAAAAAACAAAGGGTCATGTTCTGATGGAGAGTGATAGTAAACATGTCTAGGTGAAAGTTAACCATAAGAAATTCACAAACTTGTGATGGGTTAAACGGTATTTGATTTCCCAGTAGGAAAAGTTAATGGACAACATTTTTTTTAGTTACTTTTCATTGAGGAATTTATTTTTCAGATTCACTAAATCATAATGAAACATACTTACTTGTCACGTAGACTTTCAACTTTTACTAGATTCCTTAATCAAACTCATATTTTCTCCAAAAGACGAGTTTTTAGGAAGACATGTTCGCATTAAGAGTATTATAATCAACTTCATGAGAATCACCTAATCCAAAAAAGAGAACTATATATTTCCCATGTCTTTAGACAAAATCCAAAACAAAAATTGTTAGTATGAGATCAGATAATCCACAAAAGTATAATCCTTTATAAAATGAAAATCTATTCTTAATCTCCAAAAATTTTCCCAAAAAACCCAAAGTTCAACGAAGACCATTCGATAAACAATTGTTCCATAATATTCTTCAACGTAAACCAAACTAAGATTGAAACCCAAATATTTGAAGGATTTAATCACATATTCCTCCCAGGTACAAAATAACAATTATCTCCAAATAACATCAGTTTCTCTTAAAGTCTCATATTGAAATGTAATTAAACTAATCACATATCCTCCATGATAGGTTAATAATTTCCATATATAACCCAAAAATCAACTTACTCTTAATTCATAAAATCATTTAACTAAAAAGAATTAGTCAAACTAACCAGGGACTTCACGTAGTCAAGTGGTAGGCGATAAATACCAGTTTCACTTTGGTTGTGGGTTCGATTCCCGTAGCTTTGTCTGACACGACGAGTTGTCACACGGTCTGCGTGTTGTCCTTTTTATAAAACTCCAAAAATATCCCTAACATGTTTTAACCTCAATAGTTTCCTTATACCTATCATTTTCATCCAAATTCATTACGATCTCAACATCTTAATTCTTGAAGTCTTATTTCACCACCATAAGATAAAATAAAACGATTCCCAAAATGAATAACAGCATACCTTGATCAGGGAGTCCACTCGGTTTCATCGTCATCTTGTTCACGTAGGTAGACGTCCCATGCATTACAACAATTATTTAGAGATCCTTCAAAATCATTTTCTTCCTCCATCCAAATACACCTTGTACAACATGGGTCATATGGGTGTTCACAGAAAAACAGTTTTGGAAAATAATCATGTATGACATATAATTCCAAAACATCTGATAAAACATGATTTCTATAAAATAGTCGGACAGAATTTGAGTTGAAACTTTCTATTATTGGTCCTTTTAAAATACCATAAGTATGTGCTGAGAGACTATATTTTAAAAGAAAATATAAGTAGGTTGTGCAAGGGTCTCCTTCCTTAGCACCATTTTTTAAATCATAATATGCTTCAAATTCTTGTGATAAGGTAAAATATTTGAAAATACCTTGATAATATTTACCTTTCTTTAAAATATGAGAATATTGTGAAAATAGTATTTGTCTAAAAACAACCCATGATCCACGATGATAACGAGGTATAGTGGAGGTGTTTGATATCTCAAACAACTGCTTGCAAGTGAGTTGTATGCTAGAAAAAGTTTCACAATCATCCGAACATGACTTTGCAATAATTATTGCAAGCATGTCATCAGGAAGAGATAGGAATGTCGTTTGAGATCCTTCTCCTTCCATTCGTAACCGACTTTACTAGACCTGAAAAAAGTTATAAAACAAGGATTTAACTGAAATAACAGATATATGGACTAATCATGTGTCTAAAAAAATCTTCTAATCCCTAAAGTTGTCTAAACCGACCTCTAATACCAACTATAAGGCCCCAGCCTTAAACCTTACTTAATCTTGAGTTAATACAAGATTACACATTGAGGGTCTTTTCAGGTTTAGAGTTTTAGATAATTAGATCATAAAACTTGCATTACATTCCACATTTAAACAAAGCGATTACATAAAGATATTATTCATTTTTTCCCATCAATGGGAAAATATTTAAAATAAAACATGGATTCTTTCTTGACACTTCCTTGACACTATCATCATATCATGTACCTTTCCCTTGACCTGTGAAAAACATTTCAAAAAAAACTTGGGATGAGCATAAAAAGCTCAGTAAGGGATATAAAAATATGGAAAGGAAACATGAGTACATGTACACATAAGAATCAATGAAATCATACTTTACTCATAAAACATAAGCACTATAACATACCTCATCAAATCATGAATAAATCATAGAAATCATAAGACATAAAGGTAACTTGTGGCATTCATAACATTCTTACGTAGGGAGTAACCCTCTTGGTTACGTTTGGAATACCCACCACAGTATATTCCCTAAATCTCTTCGGAGAAACCTTAACGTTTCACTCCTTCGCATTACCCAATGCATTGGAGAGAAATATCGGGCTCACCCGCCCTTAGTTTATCACGGAACCACCCGTCTTTATAACAATTCCCAAGAACAATAACATAATCTTATCACATAAAACATGCATAAAGGAAACATAACATTTCCACCTTTCAATAACAAGATATCAATACAACACATTGATATAAAAACATTATGAAAACCATTTTCAATACCAAAATAAAAGAAATGTAAAACATGGTATTTATTTTTCTTTTAAAAAGAAGTTATGTCTTGTAGAGGAAGCTGAAACTCAAATAATGTTCACGGCGGCGGAGAAGTCGTTGTCACCGCATACGTACGACAAAAACATTCCCTTTTGTCATTTAGTAAAATGCTTCGTATAAAAAATATTCCTTTTGGTTAAGCATAAAAGTCAAAGGGGTTTACACACCATATAAAATAAAGTTGTGTATAAAACAAAATATGCCTTAATGAAAGAAGATTGAGACGAAGTCCCATACAAAGATGGTATCCTTGGATTAAGGATAAATCAATTACATAATTATGTGTGAAAAACGAATACATGAAATATAAGTGGGTATTAAGTGTAATACAATCATAGGACATTCACACATAATCATATGAAGACATATTCAAGGAGTACAAGTTTATCCCAAAGAATCAAAATTGGGTTAAGAAGTTCCCTTGCAAAAATTTGATAGCCTAACGGCGTCACTTCAAAATTGAGAAAAAGAGTTGATGAGAGATAAAATGGGTATCTCATCACTTGGTCATAAAATTTACATCAATAAGGATATATAAGAACATATCCCAACATAATATTATGTGAATTAAAATACATAACAAAATAAGTCTTTTAAAAAGTGGAAGGTGAAAGGTTCCCTTACTGACTTGGGTAACTTTCGAAACGTACAACCCATTGAAGAAGGGTCATACAATGAATATGTAAATACCCATAAATGAAATTATATTACAAAAATAGTATAATAATGGGAAGTACATACACCACTCAAAGGAAATGGTGGAAAATGTAGCATAAATCTCACGGGACTAAAAGTGAGATGAAAAATCCCTTACGAAAACTCGACAGCCTAACGGTGCCACTTAAAACTTACAAAAATAGATTTATGAGATCAAATAGGGTCTCTCATAATATAAACATAAAAAGTACAGTATGAGGAATATAAAAGAACATCCCCAAAACATAAGAAATATGAGCTTAAAACAAATGATATAAAAGAGAGTACTTAAAAAGAAAGAGAGATGTTGGATCTCTTACGAAAATTCGGCAGCCTAATGGCGCCACTCAAAACTTCCAAATTGGATTGATGAGAGAGAATATGGTATCTCATCATATGAACATAAAAATTACAGTAAGAGTAATATAAAATAATATCCCAATAACAAGAAAGATGAGCTTTAAAAGGAATGACATAAAGGAGTGTACTTAAAAAGAAAGAGAGGAGTAGGATCCCTTACCTCAGGTCCGACTTGTCTTGTTCGTTTCTTTATATTCCTGAATAATAAACTTTGGTCAATTTATAATTTCATAAGGACCTAATTTATAGATTATTATTCAGTTAATATCATATATTATAATGTTATAATAATTGTTTAGTAATGTTAGTTCATATAAGATGTTTTTGCCGATGTTTGGTACATGAGTCAAAAATGAACTTGTTTGAAAAATGATTGCCCATGTAGTTATAAGTAAATAATTTCCAGAATAGTATTAATGATTAAAATATCAAATATATCCAATACATATTAATTTTATACTATTCCATATCATTTGGAGATAAAAACAAAAAATCACCGTTCATGGAGACGGTAGGCCGTATATACGCATGAACGCTACTTTCATTTTTTTTTCATACTAATGGAATTAAAAATAAATGATATATATATATATATATTATAATTCCAGTATAATATATATTTTATATAGGTCACATATATTCATTAATTGCATTCTTTATACATTCCATGTATTGCATGTACGAGTCACATCACTTGAGGGGGCGGTAGTCCACACTTCTTCATATGAAATTTTAGCATTTACACAACATGAAAAGAATAAAGGTATGCTTTAAATATAAAATAAAGAATCATATACTAAACATAAATAACATATATATCATATATGAAATACAGTGACATCATAATGTCCACCTTTAATGGTGTTAAAAGAATATTGAACAATCATCATTTCGTGAGGCAGAAAATCTCCAACCACAGAAACAGTATGTTCTTTAACCATTAGACGAAGGTGTGTGTAAGTGTAGCTAGAATACATCTTATAAAAACATCCTATTATATTTAATATACTGGAGTTGTTACAAAAAAATGAATAAAAAGAGTTTAGGGGGTTGGAGAAGAAAAATAAAACAAAAGGACACAAGTGAAGACATTACCTTAAAATCGGGTAACTCTCTTTGGTTTGAGCTCAAAGGCTTCCTTGGGAAGACTTCTGCCCAAAGTGAGGCTTCAAGGAGTTAGAGACGGATGTGGAGAGACAAAATGGTCAGGGGTTGGCCGAGCCAAAGGCTTTGGAAGTGTGGTTAAGGAGGTAGAGGTGGGGGCCTTTTATAAGAGGAGAGGAGGGGCACCCTTGGAAAGTAAAGAAATGTTCCTTTATTTTAAAATGAGTTTCGGATTTAAAAGGTCCCACATTGATATAATTCGAGGATAAGGTGATAATGGTTGTAAATATACCCATCCAATAGGTTTTTGACATGTGTAGGTCATAGATTGTACATTTTCTTTTCATTTTATAAAAATCCTTTATTAATGAGGTAATCGCTGCATCATCATGATGTCATTAATAATTTAATATATTTAATGTCTAAAAATTATAAAAAAATATCATGATGTAGGAAATATTTTTATCTTTCTAATTAATATTTATAGTCAAAAATATTACTTGTATAACCCCATGTAAAAATTGTTTTAGTAAAACATTTCATGTTTGTGTCATTTTTACTTTAACATTAAATAAAAAGGTATTTATGTCATTTTCCAACCACAGTGGCTCCATGGGGTCCCCAATTTGACCCATGGATTGTATTGGTCGGACATGACACATCCAATGAGGGTAGGACATGTGTCTAGGTCATTTCATTTTATTAAAACATTATTCTTACCTTAATCTACACTAATTACCTCTAATCGCGATTAAAAACTTAATAAGTTACTATTCACCAAAAAATTATTCTAATCCCATTGAAACACATTTTAATTATTAATCAAAACCATGTATGTCGGATTTTTGAAATTCAAAACACAGAGGTGGTAAAATGTCATTTAAACGGAAAATCAGTTTTTATAAGTACCACTTAGTGGTTTCACTATTCATCAAAAATTGAAGTTTTTCAGAAAAATACCAAAACTTCACCCTAAGACATATTTGATATTCTGAATTCAAAAATGATGCCTATTTTACAAAATTCAAAACATATTATCTTCATTAATTAATTTAATAATTAATTCCCGTTGTCAGAGCAAATAGCGTGTTTTTATGAAACAATAAGTATCAAAAGATTGACACTAGTTTAAGTCCAATTTCAAAGTGAAAATAATTCCAACGACCACTATTGGATTAAATGGTAAAAATATATTCTAATTTCACTTTAAAACCAATTCAAAAGATAATCTAATCATATAAATAAAATATATTAAAAAGAGGTTTTGAATTAAAATATAACATTTTTCACTATTCATTAAAAATTGAACTTTTTCATAAATATACAAAAAATTTACACAAAGTAAATTTTGATGTCCCGATTCTAAAGAAGAATTTTATTTTTTCAAATATAACACATTAAATTGTCAAAAAGTGGATTTAAAAGTGGTTCGCCTTCAAAAGGCGGTTAATCGACCTTTTAAAGAATATTATAATGTCTACGGTTAAAATTGGATTCATTCGCATTTTTAATCCTCTAACATATATAATCATTTTGTAGATAGTTCTATTCATTCCCGCCATTAAAACGGCTAGGTGTTAACTACTATTTAAAATAATATTATTTTATTATTAGAGTCCAACGTAAGATTTCAAAGGAACTTGTTGTCGCGTATTGGGTACACCATCGAGCATAGCGTTCCCTTTAAAGTAATATTAATTTTTTTTTTCGCAAATAGGGATAAATATAAAAATTTCATATTCTTTATTTACCTAGGGTGTTACAGACAATCCACCCACCACCCTAGACACCCATACCCCCTGAACATCCCCCACCCCCGTGGATAGCCTACCCACCCCCTGGACACCCCTACCCCCTGGACATCCCCCCCACCCCCATGGACAGACTGTCCACCCCCTGGACACCCCCACCCCCTAGACATCCCCACCCCCATAGACAACCCCTATCCCCTGGACAGCCCCCCAACCCCCTGGACGACCCCCCACCCCCTGAACACCACCCCACTGCCTGGAAACCCCGACCTCCTAGACAGCCCGCCCCCTTGGATGCCCCCCTAGACACCACCCCACCACCTAGACACCCCCACCCCCACCCCTCAAAGTCAGATGCTCAAAATGAAATAATAACTATCATGGGATCCCATAAATGTGAGTGTCCTCTCACCATTATGAGATGTCTGCACCAACGAAATTGAAATGGGTTAGTTGGAAGAGTGGTTGTCATATAAAGATTGAAATGGAGAAAACAATGTTGTTGTTCGTGTCATGGTTGGAAGAGTCTATTGTTAAATGTGTTATTTCAAGTGTTTTTATGTTCTATTTTAAGTGTTGTTTATAGGTTTGTTTGCAAGTGTGTGTAATGGAGGGGATGAGTGGTTTCTGTGCTATTTTCTGAAAATACACTATATAAATGGTTAAACAATGTTGTCAAAGTGTATTTTGAGAATACTTTTACCAACGGTTTGAATAAACCATTGGTAATACAGTATACCAATGGTTCAAAATAGTAGGTAAAGTGTATTTCCAAAATAGTTTTACCAATGGTTTTAAAGAACAGTTGTTAATACAATACACAAATGGTTTCTGAACTGTTGGTAAACTATATGTAAACTATATATCACTATAGTTTATTAACCATTGGTATAAATATATACCAACAATTTTTGTAAAACCATTGGAATAATGAACATTACACTGCCATATACAAATGTTTTGAAATAAACCAGTGGTATAGAAATTTTCTAATTCCTTACTAACCAACGGTTTGCAAAACCAATTGTATATAGTATACCAAAGGTTTTGATGCCTATAAAAATGGTTTTAAACAGTTGATGTATGTTGTATTTATAGTAGTGTATTATATTTAATACCAAAACCCATCACACATTTCCATGGAGATACATTGATAAATTCATGATCACCTACCTTGAAAGAATGTTCATTCCTCCATTTATCCTCATATCCATTCTGCATGATTTTAGTTTTCCTCATGTGTCGCTGAATCAAAAGAACATTATCTTATGTCTCCTATACCAAATATGGTCCCATAAACTTTCATCTATTATATCATCAAAAAAACAAGGCTTTCTAACACTTATATCAATATAATTTGTTGAATGGTTCCATCTGTATATTGGAATGATAACTACTTCAATATGAAAACTCAACCAAAGAATGATGTTGTTCCCAAATTCCCTAGTAATCCATTTAACATGAATGAAGAATAAATCCATGGTTTGAATTGTCCAACCAAACTATCCATGACATTAATGATGAAAGGTTATATTGAAATTTAAATCATTTTTCAATGAATTATGAATTCTTTTAAAAAAATGTATATGTAAACCTAGGATCATGGTTTGATATAATATATAGAGGCAATTCATGTTACCTAACTATCGCTATGAGATATATATGATAAAGATAATATAAAGACATAATATCTTGAATGCGAAGGTAATGTGTCGATTTTTTAATCGATCAATAATAACCCAAATCACATTATTACCTTGACAAGCCTTTAGTAATACTACCATGAAATCCATTGATATATTCTCACATTTCTACTCTAGCACTGAAAACGTTTGAGGCATCCCCTTTGATAAATTTCATTCTGATTGAAACTACAAAAAATTCGATCACCTCATGGTAAATTTAAGTGTATCTCTTTTCATTACATCTCATGATTAATACTCTTCAATGTATCTATACATATTATTTTTTTCCGGCTGAGCAAAAAATAGTCAACCATGAGCATCAGTTAAAAAACTCATTCCTCATCTGGGAATCACAATGAGAAAATAATATTTTCCCAAATTGAAAAAAACTATCTCCATCAACATTAAAATATGTAAACTAACACTTCTTAATGGATTCAACATTTTCTTGCAATGAATTATCCTTCTTTTGAGTTGTCTTAATTATTTATTGCATGATTCAGCTCTAGTGAAAAACAAAACAAAACATATGATGTCCTTTCAACCACAATTTATATTCCAAAATTTATTATATCATTAAACAAAGTTTTTCATTAAAAATAATCATTGTTAATGTAGCATTATTTTTTAAAAGAAAATCATCTACTCTGTTTCCTTTTCCAGGATGGTAATGAATCATGAAATCATAGTACTTGATCTGTTCCAACTATGTTCTCTGTCAAATTTTCAATTATTAATTTTTGAATATGTACTTCAAAGTTTTGTGATCATATTATATTTCACACTTTACTCCATAAAAATTATTACAATAAATTTTGAAAGAAAAAACCAACAAAAATAATTCCAAATCATGTGTAAGGTAATTTAACTCATGATATTTTAGGTGATTTGAAGCATAAAAAATATCCTAATCATTCTACATTAGAAAACAACTAAATTCATTTCAATTTACCGTAACTATAGACGAAAAATTCACAATTTATTGAGGCTATGGAATAAATTTTAGAGTTCATAAATTTTCATTTTAGTGTTTGAAAAACATTACTACATTACATTGTCTGGATGAATTTAAATCCTTTTTAGTTAACCTAGTTTGTGGGATAGGAAACCAAGAAAAGTTTTCAAAAAACCATGTGATGTAACCGGATAATCTAATAATACTTTGAATCTCTATGATATTTTTAGGTATTGGGCATTCTTAAACAACATATATTTTAGAAGGGTTAAAAATTAATCCATCATTAGGAAACATATGTCCATTAAGGAAATATTTTTCTAAAAAAAGTTTTCTAAATTTCCTATAAAATATTTTTCTTTCATGGTTTTCAAAACTATCCCTTAGGTCTCTTCCATATTCCTCTTGACATATAGAATATACCAAAACTTCATCAATAACCACAATGAATAAATTATCCAAAAACTCATGAAAAATACTATTCATAATTAATATAAATACAAAATTTTTATTAGATATCCTAAATGACATAACTAAAAACATATAAAACCAATTTCTAGACTGGAACATATTGCTTGAAATGTTTACTTACTTAAAATTCAATTGATGGTTCCCTGACCATAGTTCAACCTTTGAAAAATATTATTCACCCAAAATATGAACGAAAAAATCATCGATATGAGGAAAGATATCCTTGATCTTAATGGTGATTCTATTCAAGGATTTATAATCCATAAAAAGTATCATTGAAACATATTTCTTTTAAATAAAATAATAACAATAACACCCCATGTTGAGTTGATAGGTCAGATGAAGCCTTTTTCTAATAACTCAAGAAATTAATTTTTCAATCCCAAAAGTACCACTTCATACATTCAATAAAGGGGTTTAAAAATCATCTTAGCATCAGGTACTAAGTCAATAGTAAACTGAACACCTGAAGAGGAATAACACTAGAAAAATCATCCCGAAACACATAAATATATTCATTTACTACTGTAACATCACAAATATAAACAATCTTTTTATTTTAAACAATAAGATCTATGTAAATTTCACTTACATCTCTGATCATCATTTTAGATTCTTAGTGACTTATCAAAGGCATTAAATCTTTAAAAACAACTTTATTAGAACTACAATCTATCATTGCATGATAAACTGAGAGTATATCTATACAAATAAGGAAATTAAACACTACTATGTATAGTTCAAAAACATTAACATGAAATACAATCCTACTAATAAAAATAAAGAGATTCCTATAAATCATTGTTTCTTTAATTCTTCAACCCAATGTTTTCACCAAAACATATATCTTAATATAATTCAGTGATATTTTCAATTTAATTTAATATAGCTCAGAAATGAAAGAATATAAAGATCCAAATTCAAACATGACATTGGAATAATTTGAATACACAAGTAAAATACTTGTTACCACTTCATTTAATGACCCAACATCTACTATAGTATTAAAAAATGACCACACTACACCTTTCAGTTTCAGATCATGATGATTTCAAAACTGTACAACTAACATTGGACACACATTTTCATAATGACCCTACTCAAGGAAACTAAAAAATCATACCAATAGATAACTATTTTTACACTATTCTTTGATCATTAGGGATTCTTTTCCAAGATTTTTCATTCTATGTGTCCAAACATTCCTCATAAATAACACTTCACTAACATCCTACAAAATTCTCCAGGGTGATATTTACCACACATACCACAAGAGGGAAACTTTATTTTATTACCAATATATAAAAAATTTGTATGTTTTACCATCACATGAAGTCATGAATGTTTCATAATTTCATCATTAAGATGAACATAATAGTTAGAAATATCCATACCAACCATTTCATCACATCTCAAAACACTATCATAGCTTTTAATTTATCACACGTCCAAATATATTTATAGGATTGGTTTTAATCCTGAGTAAATCAAGTTATTTCTTTTCTGTCATTGCCTTGAATAAAATTCATCACATACTTAGATAATCATGTTAATTTTTCATCATATGAAGATACACAATCTTCATCTTAATTCCTCAATTCCCATAGTTATTTTTCCATTCAGAGTCAAACAATGATAGGGAAATATTTCTAAAAATATATCATCAAATAATTCAAATTTTATGACATCTATATCATCTTTCTCACAAGTATTATTAACCAAATACAACCATAGATAAACATTAAATTATAAACAAAAAAAAATATAATGTGCTTCCTTTTAGTATTCAAAACATCCCACGACATCAAATATCTCCTCCAGAGCATTGATCCATCCTTCAGCAAACACTAGGTCAGATGATCCACTGAATAATATGAGATGTTGCCTCATCAAATTCTCTACTATTGGCACATTTCTTCATGGTAGATCAGATTCATCTCTTGCATTGATACCACCAGAGTTTATAGCCTATCACAACTGCGTCATCACTATAACCAACTACTCTATCCCAATTCCCATTATCTCGTGATGTTGATTTGGAATGATTTTTTCCAGTGGATGCCTTCCCACTATACCCTCCATATTTCTTATATAGAAAACCATTCTAAATAAAAATAATCTAGATGAAGAAACATTGTAATATTAAAATTATATATCATTTTAATGTTAATATAATTTAAAATCATACAAGGGAATAATATTATCATTATCCTAACCTCTAAATCTAATGATAACACCTTAAACAATACATAATATTCAATTTGAAATTAATAATTTATTCTTTATCATTTATGATCTTTTCAGGTTTAGATATTTAGAGAATTAGGTAATCACTCATACATAAAAGACTATAAAGTATAACTTTGAGACTTCCTATTAGTATATATTTTTCCATAAAATAAAACTGCTAAAATAGTGCATATTCTATTTTCATGATAACTTGATGTGAACATAAATTTTAATAATTCCCCCGCATCTTTTTATTGGATTTTTATTCACTTAATTATTTATATTTGATTTTTCTAAATATTTTCAATTTTGTAATGTTATAATTAAATTTATTAATTAATCAAATTTTATCATGAAATCTTTATTTTTCGCCTTTAAAATTAGTATTTTTCATACTTATTTTTCTAGTTATTATTATTCTAATTACATTTTATGATTTTATTCTATTTAAAATAATGGTTTTTTTTAATTAATTAATCAATTAATCAATTTATTTTAAATTTAATTAAATTAATGATTATGTTAATTTTAATCTTTTTTGTTTAATCAACCGAATTTAATTAAACAATCTTAATTCAATTTTAATTTGCAGTATAATTTCTATAATTTATTTATCTCTTTTAAATTTAAAGTTTTGATTTAATTTAATATTTTTTAATTCAAATATTTTAATTTCTCTTTTTAATAATTACAGATTGTGTTTATTGAAAAATTAGATTCCAATTTTTATATTGTTGTTTGTGAATTTTATTAATTTTTTAAATTAATTTATGTTTTATTTAAATAAAATATTAATTCTAATATACATGGAACTATTAATTGATTTTCTTCTCTTAAATATTTAGATTTTATATTGATTTGATTTTATTAATGCTTGATTGATTATATCCATCTTTTATTTAATATTCTATATTTATTTTTCTAATGTCATGTGAGTCACCATTGTATTTTTTAAGTCGCCGCCAGTTGAGTGAGCCACTGTTGTAGCACAATGGGGACTAATTTTCTAATTTTCTATTTTTTTGGAGTCACTATACTGCATCTGTTTCAATGGTGAAACAATGTGTCACTGATACTGCTTCAATTTTTGTCACCGTTGTATTTTTATTGCGAGTGACCAACACCGTTCCTTGCTACCGACACACTGTGAGCTACCGACACAGTTGGAAAATCTTCAATCTACCAACATCATCAGCACACACTATCGCTACCTGGACTCACCAATTCTTCAACAACCAGAAAGAAACATCAATCCATTTAAGTGACTTCGCCACTGCTACAGATCTGCAAAAAATAAACCCAAATGGAGCATTCCTCATGGTTCAAACAAACCCCTGCACGTATCTAGATTCCGAACCATAGCCACCAAATAACCCCCTCATGCCATCACTGCATGAAGATAAACCACTATCATGGAGGGAGGAAGGCTGACCGTGAATAATCGCAGTTTCCACAATAAATCCATTTGTCACCATCGTATATCCGCTGTGAGGTGAAGCAGACGCCCTGGAGAGTATGCCCGCTGCCGCCGTGGTCTGATGTCGATGCTACCAACTGCCGATGTTCCTGAGTGGGGAGGGGTCCTGCTGCCACCATGCTGGATCTAGGAGGATCCAATGGGGGGATGCGATGTCGCCGCCACCGATGATCGAGGGAGCCACCTCGAAGAAGCATCTCCAAGAAGTGCACAATGGATAGGGTGATTGAAAAAATAGTAATCAAAATAAAAAAGTATAATAATCATAAATAATTAATTAATAGTAATAAAATTAATTATAAATAAAATTAAGTAAATAAGATATATAAAACTAAAATATTACCAATATTAATTAATTAAATAAAATTATTTATTAAAACAGACTAATTAAATCTAATAAAACTAAAATAATAATTTTAATACATTAATATTTACATAATAATAATAATTATTATAAACATACTATTTATATTAATTAAAATAAATATTAATAAAATAAATAAATTCTAATTATCTTATTAAATAATAACTTTTGATATTCTAAAAATAATAATAAAAAATATTATCTTCCATCAAATTATAAAAATATTAACTAAATAAATTAATGATAATTAGTAAATTTATAAAAAAAAATTATTAAAATAATAATTAATAAACATTAAATACTTTCACTACATTAATTAAATCATTTAATAAAAATATAATCTTCAATACATCATATTCTTTTCTTATTTTAATTACCATGTATTTATTCATTCTACACAAGAATTTTTTCATTACTCTTTTATCATTGTGTAGATTAGTAATGTGAAACGGGCGGGCCGGTGCGGGGTGGGCCCAGCCTGCAGGGGTTTGAGCCCGTGCTGGTTTTTCGGCAAAATACCGTTTATAATTCAAAACAAAATTTCAAGTCCGTCCCACCCCACATAAACTCACGGGTTGCCCGTGGGCTTACCCACATTTACAAAAAAAAATGCAATTTATAATCATTTAAATACTATATTTTTTATCATTATTAACTGTTTTTATGGGGAGAAGTATGAATTAACAATAGCTAGAGTTTTAAAGGATGTGATGGAACATTTTTTTTTTGGTTAATGGTGGCAGCCGGTAACATCAATGTGGTGGTGAACTATTGTGATAGAAAGTAGGTGAGTGATCGGGGATGGGCGATGAATGATAATGTTGGTTGTGCGGTGATGTGAACAACTAAACCTGTGAATGAATGATGTCTCTCTAGGTAACGATCAGTGTCAGAGGAAGCTATTAGTGTTTTCACGGAGTTCTATACAATTCTTTAAATAACAAAATAAAATTAAATAATAAAAAAATTAAATCGACCTAAAAATATTATGATTATAATAACACATATTGAATTGAAACCATGCGCAGGGGCGACGAGTTCCATTTTTTGAGATATGGGTTGACACGACATGTGAATATGGTTAATAATTACTATATAAATAATATAATATCATATTAAAACATTAAATATAGGCCTATTTAAAATTAAGATGTGAATAAATGGTGAATTAATATGACCATTACTATGAGAAATCATATGTCACCATTTAACCCAGATTTTTTTATTAAAAAAACTAAAATGTTAAAGAAACATATATTGTAAATATATATATATATTTTAAATCAGGTCTGTGGGCAAGCCCGTACCCGCCCGGGCTTAACCCGCATTGGCCCGCACCTGTGGGGGCTCTACCCGCATTGGCCCGCACTCTAAACGGTCAAAATTTGTAGGCCCGCCCCGCCCCACAATCGCCCGAGACCCACAAAGCCTGCGGGTCGCGATCTCGATTTACATCACTAGTGTAGATTCATGCCTAAGTTGGCTTCCCATCCAAATTCATAAAGAATAGAGGAGTGGTGGTAGATACGAGGGAATTGCTAAAGTCACATGGGATTTTGAAGAAAAAAAAGCACATGTGCGGTGAAAAAGAAATAGAATTACCTATGTTTTTGCGTGCAATCAGTTCGAAAGCAGTATTTGACACATTGTATTAGAAATAGTGTAGCCGCAAAAAATAAGCTGGGTAGAATATTCTAAATTCATCATTCATTCTACACAATGGAGAGGAGATAGATGATACATGAGACCTCTCTGAGATAGCAACATAAAGAACGACTTCTTGGAGACCCGATGACTATCAGAGTATAACAATTCTATTTCATAGGGGAGATCTCTTATCTCATATTATTCTTTATCTCAATGATGCTCTTGTTTTCTGTAATATCATATTCATTTGAATTTAACATGATCTAAGTATAAATTTATTAGCTTAGGAATTTTCAAATTCTACTAGTTTATTACTCATATTTTATCACACACCTTCATTTTTACGAAATCAGAATCAATCGGTGATATTGTTTCTGATTTTCATATTAAATTGATTATCACCATTATTTCACAAATCAAAATTTCAATATTTTTTGAATAAATTTATTTTGATATTTTTTTTCAAGCATAAATTTCAAAAACTATGGAATATTATGATGATTTCTATTCAAATTGTTTTCTCTTTAAAATTCCTTAACAATTGTCAAATCTTGGAGTAGCGAACACCGAGATACGTTCTTATGTTTGATATATCTCTTAGTGAGGGATTTTTATTAATAATTTCATAGGGTGTGATTCAAATAAATTATTGAAAAATTCAACCTTTTTAACCAGTTGTTTTAGAAATTCTTGAATACTTTTATTGCTCTTTGGGTTCTCAGTCAATATTTTTTATGTCTTAGTTCACTACTATTCCAATAGTTTATCAGGTCTCTAGTTATATAAACGTGATTCATAGTTCAACAAAGTTTCTATAATTTTCTTAAAATTCCAAATATATAAAAAAAGTTAAAAAGTATATTCACCCACTAATTTTAATAGTGGGTGTATTTGAAAATAAATTTGGTCGCCGGCCATTCCCAGAGGGTTTTTCCTTGCTTCCCAGTATAAACTATTGTAAGAAGGAAATATAAATAATTAAAATTTGACAACATAATCAATTACATATGTTTCATGTTTTTGGTGCTAAATCTAGGGAAGGATTTGAGGGACCATATTTTATAAAAAATTTCAAAAAATCCTATAAAAACCAAAAAAAATATAAAAATATAAAACTGGTAAAAACATGTGTTTTTTACGTACTTTATATTTCTTTTATTTTTGGTTTTATTGTTAGTTACAAAATTATTATTTTGTATTCTTATTGTATTTTTATTTATTGGTTGTTTGATGTATATTAATGATGATATTCATATGTTTTTACCCACTTCATGAGAACTAGATCATATGTTGATGGGAAAGATCCATTGTTCTTCAAAATTGATAAGCATGTAACTACATTAAAAAAGAAAATTACAAAGGAAAATAAGGATAATATAGCTGATAATAAAATCATGAATGTGATCCATCCAATTTTTCCTATCCCTGAGAGAGCTAGTCTTAAAGAGTTTCAAATTCCAATAGTGTCAAATATCTATTCTTGCATCAGGTCTAAGAACTATGAAATTAAGCAGTCTCACCTCTCTCAACTTCCTTCGTTCAATGGCATCCAAAGATAGGACTCACTTGATTTTATTAGGGAGTTTTATTTTTCTATCCTACAATTACCTCTAAGTGATCTTTTCGAGGAAGTTGTGAGGTTGATAATGTTCCCATTTTGTCTTAAGGGGAGGGATAGGACTTGGTTCACAAACTTGGATGATGAAATCATTGTATCTTGGGGTAATATGGTCACTAACATTGTATCAAAATCATACCCCACGAACACCACCACGAACGATATGCACAAAATCATTGAATATCTCTAGGATGAGGGGGAGTTATTTCACAAGGCATGTGTTAGATTTAGAAGTCTCCTTAGGTAAAGTTCTAATCACCAGTTTTCTTCCCATAATCTCATTGAGACGTTTTACGTTTCTCTCACCTCTTACAACAAAAATCTGGTTGACCAATAATGTTGAGGTTACTTCTCTGACTCCATTGTTGATGATCTGAAACAATTGTTTGAAAAACACTACCAAAAATCATAGCATAAGTCCAATATGAAGAGAGTAATCTATAGGGATGAAACCAACCCCCATGATTTTTTTGTTGGTGATACAGTTCTGAGTGAGTAATGATGTCATTGTGGTATGTTCGGTCACACTCAATTTTTTTCCCAATTTTGACCTCCCAGTCCAATTTGAGGAATTTTCACAATTTATTAATTTTAGGGATATAAACTAGGATGTTGAAGCGCCATTTTCCAATTATTACACTTTTGGTTATCATAATCACCCCAACATGTCATGGAGTGAACAAGGGGTGATCAAACAACCCACTTCCCAAAACATCCACCCACAACCCAAATAATATTTCCAAAATTAGTATAGGGTTGAGTCATTTAATGATCATGGGGAGTGAAAGGGGTCATTGCAGCAAGTGTTGTGTGAGATTAGCTCACTATGAATGGATATAGATGATAAGATTCAAGATTTAGAACTACAAATATGTAAAATTTAAAGAGATCATGGTGGTACGAAGAAAAAGCATCACAACACTTCAATTCCTAATCCAAGAGAGAATTTCTTGGTTTTACCACCATATATGGCCTTCACACCAAAGAAAAAGTAATGGAACACTGAAAGAAAACTAAAATTGATGAATAAAAATTAGATAAAATTGAGAATTTGGAAAATTAAAAATCATGAAATCTGGAAATCTTGGACCAACCTGAATAGAATGTTGAACCCACAGAAGAAAATGTTAAAGAAGTAATGAAAATTAATAATAGGTTTATTATATAGTAAATGAAAAAAATTTGGTTTTGAGGACATGGTGAACAATCAGTAAGTTATAAAACATTATGAACCTCCCTTTCCCTACCCTGGAAGAGTAAAGAGGAGTGATGAACCTGAATACCTTAGGTTCCTGAAAATTATTCGATGCTTGAGAATCAACATTTATTTCTTATAATCCTTGTATAAGGTCCCTCCATATGTTTCATTCACCAAAATTTTCATGATAGAAAACAATTATTGGAAGATGTTTGATAAAATTAATCACAATGAGGAGTGCAGTGTGATTTTGTTAAATAAGTTGCATCCAAAATTGAAGGATCCTAGAAGAATTATCATTCAATGATGAGTTGGAGGAAGTGGACAACTCAAATTTATTAGTGACTTAGGAGAGAGTATTAATCTTATGACTTACTCCTTGTTTAAAAATCACGGTATTAGGGATATGCAACTGAATTATCTTTCCCTTCAACATGGTAATAGGTCACTCACACACCCTTTTGGGATGGTGGATGACATATTAGTGTGTGTAGGAAAACTCACACTACACCCAAAGTTCCTTATATTTGATATGGATTACGATGAAAAGGTCCCAATCATCGTAGGCAGACCTTTCCTTTCTACTGGTGGTGCCATCATTGATGTGTCCAAAGGGAAAGTCACCATCTATTTTTTTTTATGATGTGGAGGAGATTTTGGAATTTGAAAATCCCCAACACTAGATTAATTATTATTTGATTCAATTTTTTGAGAATCAATGTTTAAAAATTGTGATATGAGCTGAGTATAGTTCTTTCAATCTTACGGTCACTGAGATTAGGATTCCCCATCCCACTGAATGTTTCATTCAGGCAACTACACTTTTCCCACACCCTCATATAAATGGGTATATTATTTCCTTGGAACCCAATTTGGAGTGTGAGTTACCATTTTTTTCTAAACCATCGGAACCTTTTTATGAAAGTATCCTTTTTTAAATTGAATGTCTGAAGGTTTTTGAAGATGAAGAATGTTCCAGGATTAGTCTTGTTGATAACATTAATGATCACCACTATGAACAAGTGTACTTCCTTGAAATGTTTCTACCTACCATGTTTGATGTTGGGTGTGAAGACTTCCAACATGAACTTGAAATGTTTACATCATTTGATTCATCTATGAAAATAGAAAAAAATATACTAGAAGATGAATTTGATTCCTTCACTTGGCAGAATTTCGAGTTGTCTGAGATGTGATCTATTATAGGAAAATTCTGTGGAGTTTTCTGGTTTGTTTTCTTTTTTTATATGGGATTTTTCAATCCCCTAAGTGTGGGGGAAGCTGTGATTGGATAATTGATCAAATGATTTATTTTCATGGGATACTGTTAAAAAAATTAGAGCCAAGGAAATGGGTTTTAGAGACAAAGATGAAATGGACAACATGTTATCAACTATTGTGTTGGAAGAATTTTGGAGAATGTTTATTGTTATTGAAGATAACAATATCATGGGATTCATGCTTTTAATTCCTCAGAAAATAGTGAACCCCACATGAATAATAATTCATACCCATTGAATGATCATGGGTAGAATTCATTAGGGTAACAATTTCTTGCATGGGACATTAAACATAGCATTGCATAAGAGGCAGCCCATGATTTCAATGCTTTTATTAAAGTTGTTTTTGTTTTTCTTGTTTTATTAGAATTTTAATGAATTATAAATGATGAATTAAAACTCAGTTCTTCATAGGATTCAACCCATGGTTGTTTATTTTTCATTAGTTTTCTTCCTATTTTTATGAATAAACGGTTGCTTATTGTTGTATTTTTACTATGTTTCTGCAGGATTGTTTTACTGGTTCATGTTTTCATAATTTTATGTATGCAGATATTGGTTTCAATGTGGAGCATAACCTTCCTTTGTTCTTAATCCCACATGTAGTTTCATGGTAAAATATCTTGGTATAAAAATTTATCATTGAAATAGTCCACACATTATTTCTATGTTCAATTTTATGCTCCACATATACATTAAAAAATCACTATTTATTCACTATTACGATGTTATATAATGAGCCATTAAGTTTCATTTTCACATTATTTACCATTCCACTGCTAATTGTGAGTAATCTCAATGGTGAATCCATAAAGTGTTAGTGGCGATGAGACAGTAAGTGTTGTGGGAAATTTTTTTCGGTGCATCCCCCCTTTGCTGGAAATTGTATTGTTTAGTTTAATGCTACTAAAAATATTTCCGGTAAAAGTTCATTTGATTCTTAAAAAAATAAATAATTTTTTTTCTACTGAATATATTATTATATATATTACTCATTGTAGGAAAATTTCATTTTAGTTCCATTAAATATGCACTATTTGATTTTAATTGAGGGGGGGGGGAGTTACCAATGGATGGTAATTCATTTGTGGGGTGTTTAGCAATAATTTTTCTATTATATGGAAAATCCATTTGAAATAAATCTATCAATGATTATTACACCCTATTATCTATGAAATGAAATATGTTTACATTATATTGTTTGAAATTAATTGAAAAATTTATTCACTGGGCTTCATGAAAATACCTGTGAACCTGTTGTGTTATAATAATTTTATGGAAAACATTCTTTTTGAGTTTCAAATTGACCCTATACATGTCATTAATATTATTAAATGAAAAAATTTATTTGAGAATTAAAAGCATAATTGTTGTCCTCTCAACTTTTAAATTCAACTTTGAAGACAAAGTTGGGGTTTTAGTGTAGGGGAGGGGGTCAAATCATTTTGGGCTAAGTTGTGATTTACTGAAATCCCATCAATTCCCACTACTCTTTATATTTCTTGTAAAAAAATGGGGTTATTTTTTTTTCAAATTTCCTTCACAATTTCAGTTTCTTTAGGATTCACACTATAAGTAAAATCATCCTTTTCTATGGATGTCACCATATTGGTAGCGATGAGTTACTCTAAATTTAAAATTTGTTAGGTTGAATGGTTACTGAGTGATCTTGATTAACGATTTTATAAATATTTGGTTTAAGAACTATGATTGAGTGTCATATAAGACACATTCACATAGAGTTAGGATCATAACATTAGGAACTATATGTTTGAACTATTTCTTATGGGGCCATATTTTAAATTATTTAAAAAATGTATTCACCATAGTGTGATAGTTTAAACGGTATTTGTATAAATCTTTCGAAACTGGGGTAAAATGGGCATTTGGAAAACCCATAGTGAACCTCTGAGACATTAGGCACTCCGTGTGTTTCTGTTAATAAAATCTCTCTCTACAATTATAATAATTTCATATACACAGTGCATTACTGATGTTACATGGCTAGAAAAAATTAAAAAACAATGAAGTTCCTAGTGTCAAAAACTAGTTCATTAAGGTGAGGGGAATAATGAACATCGGATGAAGAAGGGGAAAATTGTTTTTTATAAAATCATTTAGGTTTTATCAATATGGTGATGAAAAAAATTAAACATTTAATTTTTTCTTTTTGGACCCCATGTGAAAGTCAAAGTACAAAGTGCCTTTTTTATGTTCTTAATTCTATCAACTTTTAAACTTTTATCATTATTGAACATATAACAGGGATTCGAATTGTATTAAGTCATTAGAAAGTCTCATATATGATGTATACATCCTAAAAAATGGATGATTCATTGCTCTATTGATCATGTAGTGAGTATTTGATGTTGGGAAAGATTTATTCGGAACAATACATTTTAAAATCCTTTACTACATTTTTTCCTCTTCCATAAAACGAGTGTACATGCTTCAATCATAGTTTTGAAATAAAAAAAATTGGTATTTAATATTTTTAGATCATGGTATTGATTGAGGAAAATGAATAATTATGTGTCAGGCAATTTTATGTTTCCATAAATTTACAAAATTTTCAACAACTTTTTATTGGTTTTTTATTCATTTAATTATTTATTTTTTCACATATTGTTAAATATTATCAACTCTGTAATGTTATAATAAAATTTATTTATTAATAAATATTTAATATCAATTATTTATTTTTATCTTTTATAATTATTATTTCATCTTACTTGTTTTTTAGTTCTTTATTTTATTCTAATTACTTTTTAACAAATTATTCTATTTCAAGTAATGTATTTATGTTGTGTTTAATTAACTACCAATTACACAATTTATAATAAATTTAATGAAATTAATCACCACTTTATCTTTAATATTTTATGTTTAATCAACATAATTTAACTGAACTATATTAGTTAAATTTTTATTTCCACTATATTTACAATAATTGATTTCACACTTTTAAATTTATTATTGTAATTTAATTTAATATTTCTGTTTCAATTATTTTAATCTCTGTGCATAATAATTTGAAATAGTTTTTAATGCAAGTTTAGATTTAAATTTTTATATTTTTATTTGGGAATTTTATTAATTATTCATTTAATTTATGTTTTATTTAATTCAAATATTAATTAATATTAACTTTTAAATTATTTAGAGATTTTTATCTTTTTAATCTTTATATTTTATTTTGATATTTTTTTAATGTTTTATATAGTATATCCAAATTCTATTTATTATTCTGTTTTTATTTTTCTGATGTCAAATGAGTCACTGTAAGATTATTATATCAATGCCGGTTTAATGAGTCTCTAATTTAGTCCAACAATGACACATTTTGAACTTTTTCATGTGTTGGGAGTCACCACCATTCATCTATTTTTACTATTACTCAATGAGTAACCAATATTGATTCCATTTTCCACATTGTTTTATTTTATTGCGAGTTACTAACACTACTCTCTACTACCGACGCACCATGAGCTAATGACACCATTGGACAATCCTCAACCTACTGACACCATTAGAACACACCATTGCTACCGAGACTCACTGATTCATCTACAACCAGAATGAATCCTCAATCCACCGAAGTGTCTCATCCACCATATATATCTGCAAAAAAACCCCAAAATCAAGAACTCCTCATGGTTCAAAAAAACCTTGGAAAAATCTAAATTTTGAACCATAGCTACCAAAGAACTCCCTTACATCATCACTGCTAGAAGCTAAACTTCCACTATGTAGGGAGTAAGGCCAGCTGCAAACAATCATGGTTTCCACACTAAATATAGATGTCACCATCGTAGATCCACTTCGAGGTGAGGTAGGTTCCTTGGATAACATGTCTACTATTGTCATTGTCTGAAGTAAATGTCACCAGACATGAGTAGGGAGAGATCACATGGCCACCGTACTAGACTGAGGAGGATCAGTCTAATTTGAGTCATTTTGGAGGTTTCTATTTATGTTTTGAGTATATTATAAATTAATATTTTTGAGGTTTCCAAAAGTGCCCCTCTCTTCTCTTAAAAAAGGGAACCTCCTCCCTCTTCTCGTCACTCTATATTGATCCTTAAAGCTTGGAAAACCCTAAAAATTCCACTTATCAACATCTTTAGTTATATTATAGAGGTTCTGGTCTTCTCAAAATGACAACTCTAGTACCGTAAGAGGATGTTTAAAAGAGGCACGTCGAGGAAGAGGTAATTTCTTCAACCGATTCTTTAAAGTTTATTTCTTCTTCTACATCATCTTCATTAGTTGTTTCATTATAAAGTAATAACATTAGTATCACTAATATACTGATATGTTAATATATATATATGAAACAACCTTATTTCACCTTATATCCATCCTACGAAAAACTAAATCACCGCGCGTGCGTAAGTAAGGCTTACCATCTCCACGCCGTGGTGTAATCTGTTTTTCCACCACCACCATAATTGGATGGGTATAATGGTGGATATAATAACTATTATTATAACATCATACTGATTATGAGATATTATATCACCCACTCCAATTCCATTCAATAATTATGGGAACGATATCATCGGTCGTGTGTACGTACGGATTACTGTCTCCACGACCCGATGAGATTCATTCTCCATGTTAACCATTATAGAATGATTATAAATTTTATTTTATAAATAATCATAAAATATATTACATAATAATGATACTATATATATATATATGTTATTTACATACTTACATTCAATTTAATAAGGAAACGAAAACAACGTTTATGCGTACGTAAGACCTACCGTCTCCAAGAATGGTGTATTTCATTCCATTTATCCATATATTATATATATATATATATTAAATTATGAATATATATTATATATAAATCATTTTTAACATTATTGAAGTAAGTAATCATGATCTAAGTAATCATATGAATAATTACATGTCAAAACACATACGATAAATAAAACGATTTTACCCAAAACACTCCTTTAACATGGAATTGAAAAATGAACGGGTAATATAAAGTTTTAAGTGAATCATATATAATATCATTATTATGGTTCTGTTACAGTTTAATAATATGTTTAAACCCACTATATAGGAGTCTCGGACACATATGGAAGAAATTAGACATAAGGTAAGGGATAATTATTCCTATCTCATTCTTATCCAGGATTGTTTATTCGTAAGTACTTACTGGGGTTATGTTTATCATCCATGTCCATGTTTTCTAAATATGTTTTCATAAATTTTTTACTATTATTCCATGTATGTTTAAATTTATTTTTACCCTTTTTGACTTCTACCACAAGGTATGGAATGGATCTTTCTTTTTTTTACCATACGAGGTACTTTTTGACTTTTTCGGCAAAAATATGAGAAGAATGTTTTTTAACTTATACGGCATGAATAACTTTTTACGGTTTTAGAATGCATTATTTTCATGAAGATTACTCTAAAATATTTCATGATTATTTTCAACAAAATTCTTTTCTTTTAAAATTTCATGGCATTTTGTGAATAGAAAATGATTTTGAAGAAGAAAGGATATTTTTCCCCAAGAATTCATTTCATGTTTTTTAACAAAACTATTTTCCATCTAAGATGACATTATTTAGTATGTTTAGGTTTCAAGTCTAATATCTATATTATTCACATGGTTTCATTTTCTCTTAAGATGAAATGATATCCATTTTTTTATATGGAATATATTATGATGGGATGATGTTTATGAAACCCATATTATTCTTTGGGTCATGATGAATGATTTATGTTTACTTTGTGGCACATAAAAGAATGATTTCATTATGAGATGGGTGGGAACTATATCTCCCTCCAATTCATTAGGTAATTATTCATATCTCATTATATAGACATGGTTGGAACAACATGTAAAATTTGGTTCAGTAATACAGGGATGGAATGGCTGGTAAACCAGGTTCAGTAATGGACTTTTTCTACTATGACGGTCTTGGACGCAATTCCTTGTCTACTATGGAAATCATATCATGTTCTTTATGGCTTTCCACAACTCCATGTTTTATTCCTTGACTATTTCATCATGATTAATGTTACTTATTGAACTATGCCTTACGTACTTCCATGATTTATCTCACGACTTGAGATTTTGATGTTCAAACAGTATGTTCATGTGTTTTAAGTTCAAATGTATATGGTCTGTTTTATTTTATCCTTAATTACCCTTACTAAGAATTTGAGCTCACCCTTTTTTTGTTTTTTCCACAGGATATAAATAAATGTTTTAGGTGTGAAAACAAAAGGGGAAGAACTTTATGGGAGATGTTCAAGATCTTTCATCATGATTAGAAGATTACATTCTGAGTTTCTAAAGACACTAAACTAATATGGTCTTTGGGAATTTGTTTTTTGTCATGTATTATGTATTCCAAAAAAGTAATGTAATTTCTATGTACGTCAAGCTTTGGGTCCCTACGGTAATAGTATTAAAGGGTAATGGTTTTATATACGGTTCATCTTCATCAATCTCCTTGATGACTTTAAGCTCTTAGTCACACAGCATTATTATTCCTACCAATTACATGAAAGGTATTTTACTTATATCACATGACTCTCAAATTGAAACAGTGGTTCCCCTCCATCTATCTAGTAAGATTCTAAACAGTCTCATTACATGATCTTTATCTGTCACTTGTTTTCCATGTGATTTCAAGGTATTCACTATTTCATTGAACTTGAGATACATTTCATAAATTTTTTTCATCTGATTTCATTTTAAAAGTATAATATTTTATTGTATATGTAATTGATCTCATTTAATTAACATTTTATGTTCCTTCATGAGAGACCGATAAAGTATCCCGTATTAAAAAATCACATATTAATGTAGATATTCTATAAAATTCATAATCACCCACCGAAAAAATAAAGCATTCATTGATTTGTAATTATTATTATAGGTATTTTTTGTAGCATGACACCATGTAACTCTATCATTGTGTGGTATTTCATAATTATCTTATATTACAGTTAATATTTCAAAACCCAAACATTCCATATTCATTTTAAATTTTATTTTACAGTGAAAATAATTGATACTATCAAAATAAGGATGTCTATTGGTAGCCAATACTTCTTATCTATTATCCACAATGAACTAAAATTTAAAATTGGTAAAAAGTTGAGATATTTAGAATACAACTATAATCATAGTTGAAAAGGTAAATCAAAAACATTGATATCATATTTAGGTCAGAGTGAATAACTCAAGAGGGGGAGTTAATTGAGTTCCCCATAAAAATTAAGGTTAAAAATAAAATCCCCTTATCAAAATAAACTATCTAGTTATTCAAATTAGAATATCTATATATATTCATTCCTTTTAAAATATTTCTCAAATAATGATATTGTCATAATTAAAATAATGTTAAAATTATAATAGATTTTTAAATGAAATTTACATTGTCAAAAACATAAATAAACAATAGTTAGGATTAAATATCAATGTAAAAGTTTTGTATAGATTGAAAAAATGTATATCATGGTAATAAAAAAAACAAAATAACATAGCGAAATAAATAATAGGTTATGTCTTAATATTAGATTTAATCCCATGAACTTGATAATAACCTTCTAATAAAAATATTATAATAGTAATCAAATAGATCCCCAACCTAAATCAGGTAGACAAACAACAACAAAAAACATTCCAAGCTAAATAATCATCTTCCATAGTTATACATGGGATATAAAATAGTATAATCAACACAAGGATCTATTCCACCAAAAACAAGTGAAAAAATATGTAAATATAAATATATAATAAAAAGTATTATCTAGATTAGGCGAAGTATACAGTATATGGTTAAAAAATAATGTAACAACACACTGCTCAAAAAATAAAAAGAGCAGTATCAATAATATGAAGTGAATTATGATGCTCAGAATATTTTATCTCTTTAGATCAACATTGGGGAGGATTTCAAGCATCGTTCTTGAAAGATTAATCAATATAGAATATCCTAATATTTTTCTAGTGTTTCAGTTGATCTCTGTTGGTATCTCAATCAATCTCTCTAATGGATATTGTTCTTCTATATATTCGATCTACATAGTAGAAGAATCAATGAGCTTGTATATATTCACATATTCAATCAAAAAATTATATCATAGACTTGTTTTTTAGTTATCTTCATATATAGGTATATATGGAGAGATGGTTCCTCCCAAATATATAAAACCAACAGTTATAAGAGGTCCACAATCATCAGATTAACTATGAATGTGGCATTAAGACATGGTTAATATATCCTTAAATAAAAATTTTCATCATTCCATTCACATAAATGTCTTTAGAAAAAAAATGATAGTACAAAGATGAAAATCACTCAGTATCTCACCATATCTCAGACAGGTTGTACCTTTGGCTGGCGGTGACTCAGAACCCAACAGTGTTGTAGAGTCTAAAGGTGATAGGTCCAGATGGTTAATCCATGATAGTATTTCTTATTGCAGTAAACATAATAGTGGTAACTCCATTAGAGGTGACATGGATTAAGGTGAAATCATTGGTTGTATCTCATCCCCTGTGGTGAATCCTTCCTTGCAGTAACTCACCTCAGTAGTAGTTCTTTCCCAGAAGTGACTCACCTCAATACTTAAACAAATTATCAAAAAAAAACCATATTACCATAAAAAATACTATCATACAACATGTAAATCATTTTTACGAAAATAATCATTGTCTGTGATCATTAATATATGGATGTTTTAAACACTATCCTCATTATAATGTTCCAACACTTATTTCCAAAATGATTATTAAATAATAAAAATGATACTTATTCATAGATATGATTTTCCATCTCAATGATTGTAACAAAGTTAATTTTTAATATCCATATTTAATTAATTAATTTAAAATTATTATTGATTTATAATAATGATAATTATTTAATGAGTATTATATTTGAGGTGATTTACAATTGACTACTTTGACTATATTCGACATACAAATTTCAATTTTGGACCCAAATACTTAATATCATGAAAATATTATATATGAACATTAATAAGGAAGTAATTATTATTACATGATTTTAAGTGATATAAATTTAATAATAAAATTTAAAAAGTATCCCATGAAATTAAATAATAAACATAAGTTTACTATTTATGGAGATAAAGAACATACACGACGAATCAGGCTCAAGGTTAGAGACTTCCTCTCAATATACTTTCATTGATGAATTTTTATTATGCTATACATCCACCTTTTTTATTCAGTGTATATAAATACCTTTTGAATTATAATTTATTTATTTATTATCATGTTATTTAATTATTTTTTAAATGGTTTTATTTTATAGGGATTAGTATTTAAATGATCAACGTTGTATGATACACCATGAATGTTTAAATATTAAATCATCACATCTTTTTCTCCATGACAGTATTCTTGTTATTTATTTAAATATTTATTTACATGAATATAAAATTAATATAGATTTAATATATATATATATATATATATATATATATATATTATCATTAAATGTTTTTAAAAATGAATCATGTTTTGTGTTTTATATGGGATGTTTTAATAAATGTCAAAAGGAATGTTCTTGTTATTGTATATAGAGAAAAAAACTTATCCAACACTGTGACAATTATTTTTTATGAGGATTTGTCTATAATCCATCTTTTGTTTAAGGAAAAGAACCCCATTTATTCCCTTTTATGTTTATTTTTTATTGGAAATTGTTTTAAAAAATGATTGATTATTTAATTATCTTGAAATTAATTCTTGTGATTGAAAGAGATATTTTATGAGTGAAATGATGAAAATTGAAATCCTTTATGTGTTATGATTATATAATGGTATGTGGACATTTTATGGGTAGTAACGTGATAAACCAAGGATGAGTGGTTATTTGATAAACCAATTATGGGTGGTTACATTATAACCTCTAATTCATTGGGTTTGGAAGTTTCTTGTATGGATATTCCATTTATAAGAGTAAAATGCAATGAAGTCAACGAAATGGTTATTCCATTTATGTATAATTATGTCAAACGTAATCTTTATGTATTTTTTATTTTTTCTACGGGTTTTATGGTAATCACGTGATTACAAAAAATTATGAAAAATTATTAGTTTCAATGAAAGTATTTACTACTTATTAAGGGTGAAAAGTATTAATTTATGATAAATTTTTCATGGGTTTTATTTTTTATCAATGGATTAATGGTTTTCTTTTTTTTTATTCCATACTGAGATTTTTGTACTCATCCCATGTTTTTCATTTTTTTCAAATAATATAATGATGATTTTGTATTTGGAGATGTCATTATTAATGTCGTGAATATTTTTCATAAAATTCATCATGATTTATTTTTAATGTTTTAGATTATGGGAAAATGGATACTATTAGGAAGTGTCCACTTTCTATTCTTATGTTTATTTATGCATGAGTTATGGATTAATTTTCTAAAACTAAAAACATGAAAAATCCTCATTGTTAATGAAAGAAAAATTATTTACATAACTCAATATTATGTAAGGTTTTAATACTAGGGCAATATAAAATGTATCCCAACACTATAACCAACTTAATATATTTGATGTTGATGACTATAATATAAAAAATTAATATATGTATTTTCAAATTCATAGGCTAGTGATGGACCCAAAAGGTCATACCTAAAACACTCATTCTATCACAAATCATCATTTAATGAGATGAATAAATGATTTAATACTAATCATATATTAGTATTATCCTAGATAGGGGGTGGATTTGAAGATTATTGAAATTTTTCTTCAATTTTCCTTTGATAAAATCATATAAATTATAATAATGAGGTAGCTTATGGTTCATTACAATACTAACTACATGAATGGAGATGTCCCACTCAATAATTTTAATTATTTATGGTTGTTCATACATTAAAGTATTGGGGAAGTATTTAATTTTTGTTCAATTAATTGTTTACAATCAGAAGAAAAGATTCAATTTTATCTCTTCATAAAGAATTATATATTTAAGGCATCATTGATGACTTAAAAATATTTTATCATTTAATTTCATCCTCTTCTAATAATCCTAGAAGGAAAACATGATTTCTAATGTTTTTAATAGTGATGTCTAGCCTTAGATGTTCACATGGTGCAGGTAGAGTTGAAACCTATGACTTCAATGATTGAGATCGACTATTATATCACTAAGTAATGATATGGGATCTATATATTCCTTATTAATATTATATATTCTGTATTTGGATAGTTCAAATACTCTCATTATTAGATTATGGTTTCTTCATTAGTTATGATATACTCGATTATGGGGTGATCCTAGATGTTTAGTCTCAATATTAACACTCTTCCACTTATATTCACCAAATACTAATAAACCTACCTAAAATGATTGAGGAAGTGATAAATAAAATAAATCATCAGTGTGAGTTGTTCATCCAAGATTTAAAAAAAACGTGTCATGAAATTTTACAAATTTTATGGTTCCCAAAAATAAATTGGGAGTTTTATACATTTCTTTATATATGTTTCACTTGTAATTAAGTGAAATAAAGACACTAATATCCTTCCAAACTATAATTACCAATTACAATTCCTTTATAAAAATGATATGAGATCACAATGTACATATATATGTATCTTATAAAGAACAATGAGTGTATTGGATACTGTATGGGTAATTACTGAATGATTAACAAAGACAACTCAAAAATTAATTATCAAGGAATATTAATATATCAAAGACATTGGTTTATTATATGTCCAAGATATTATGATTCATCACAGGGTGTAATCAATCATAATCTATGATAGGGACCCAAGTTTAACATATTTTTTATAGAAAGGTTTATATGAGGCTCTTAGTACTCAGGTAATACTATGTACACCTTATCACCCATTGGTTGATATCAAGTCCACAAAAACATTATACATTCATAAATATATGTAATAGGCCTTTATTATGGACTTATTATCTCTTGGGAAGATCACATATCTAATTTATATTTATGCTACAATGATAATTATCAATCATCCATTCAAATGAAACATTTGAAAACCCTCTGTTATAGGCCTTTTCATTCTCTATCATTCTAGATAAATTTTAATGTCCCGGATTTTTCCATGTATTATTTTAATATTATATGGGAATTAATTCGAGACCAGGCTCTGAGATGGCGTGCAGTTCCAAGGCCCTGTGAGCCCAGAACAAATGTTTGAATTTAATTTAATAATTAAATAACGTGCGCGTGTGGTTTTCCTGAAAAAATGGAATAACTCCTGAACGGGTGCTCAGATCAGAAATTCGAGGGCACCGTTGAGTTCAGAGAATCTATTTTACCTTAGGCAAGGCCTAACATCGGCCGGTGTAGGTCGGTGATGAAATCTGGTTTTTGGACGTAACCGTAATAAAATATTTAATTAAAATATTTAATTAATCCATGTTGTAGTGAAATATTTTTATTCTTTTTAAATAGAGATTTCGCAGGGGATCAAGGTTACAATTCCCATAACCCATAAATTTCCCTAGAGGCTATAGAGAAAAACCTCCCAACGCGGCGATGGTGTTCATGACAAGCTTCGCCGGCGATGACGACGCAACGTCCATATCTTTGCCAATGAACACCGTGGATCCAGGTAGGATGTTTGTTTGATGATTTCTTCCCCGTTTTTGTTTTCCAAGATGAACGCGGACTAATCCATGAACAGATTATCCCACAGATCGATCGTTCTTGCGGGATGGGTTTTTGCAGGAATCGTGGGTATTTAATTCTTGAAATTTTTTGGTTTCGTTCAACCTTATAACGATGACGGACCAAGATCAACACGAACATCGATCGAGGTTCATCCCTCTCAATTTTTTGTGTTCTTCTTCCCCAAATTCTCGCATTCTTCATTGCATTCTACGTGTTCTTTATGGGGATAAGAACAACAGATCGTTGTGCACCCGTTGTGCGATGCAACGATCCCAAACTGAAGGTCTGGCGTTGGTACAACCCTACAGAGGTGCATCTGCGGTGGCGACGGACGAATCGAAGAGGATTGGAAGATATCGTTCTCCGAACGATTTCCACACGGGTGACCAGAATCGGATTTCGGAGCCAATCGAAGGCCCAAAACCCCTGGATTCGGAATCAAGACGTCGAGGCGACCCTTCATATTGAGTTTCGTGGAAAACATACTAGAGAAACACTATCCGAAAGATCGATCGGAGCACGAGGAAGAAGATAGAGTTTCTAGAAATTTCCCGACTACAAGTAGTGTAGTATGGGCTACATGGTATGTGTTTGTCGGCGAACCACCTGGCGTGTACTCCGAGAGTACACGGACACGGGTTGGGTACACGGCCAAGGACACGACATGTATACCCTTCCCTGGCAAGACCCAGCTAGATACATGGGATACCCCGTGTACTGGTACATGGGCAGGAAACACGGACACAGACAAAGACCATGTACGGGCACATGGCCAGCGTACACGGAGCGAGCCCTAGGTGCTCGGACACGGCGTGTGACTCTTCTACATGCCATGTAATTGCTTTCTATCAGACAAGACAAATGACACGGTCCGTTTACACGGGAAGTACCCAGAGTCATGGAACCCGACATTTGATTCTTCTACACGCTGTGTAGTTTAGTTTTACACAGCTTGGACGGATGACATGGGTCGTTTACACGGGCAGTACCCGGAGTCAAGCAACACAGTGTGTGATTCTTCTACACACCGTGTAGTTTAGTTTTACACAGCTTGGACGGATGACATGGGCCGTTTACACGGGCAGTACCCAGGGTCAAGGAACACGACGTGTAACCATACTACACGCCGTGTAACATTTTATTCATGTCTTGAGCCACTTGTTTTCTATGACTTGGATTAGTTTCCTTAGGGTTCATACCCTTGGTATTTTCCCTGAAGGTTCTGATATCATTTCCTTATACAAGAGTATGATCCTTTCAGCAGGACTTCCTGAATAGAGTTTGTTGGAATCCCCTCTGTGAGACATAGAGCCGGATCCTCTATACATTCCTAGAACCCTAGGTAGAGTTCATGGTATCGACATGACCAACTTTACCCGGGCGCCGATCCTCTACTTAGCAGATTAGCTCAGACTGAGTTGTCGGAATCACCCCATGACTTGGCCGTGATCCTCATCTGAGAATCATGTCCTCAAAGTACACGTGGAGTGTGTTCTCCTAGAATGAGTACTTCATGTCTCTCTCTTCAGACCTAAGAGTGTGTTCTCCTTATTATGTGCTTAGTGGAATCTTCGAGCTGGACCATACTGGTGGTTTCACGATAGTCAATCGTGTATGAGTATATCTGGATATTCTTATTATATGTTCAGAAGACATATACTGTGTAGAGCTGACTGCATCTTCCTTTGTGGTTCTTTTCCCTTGTTGTATTTTCCATTGTGTTTTCGGGGTGTCTTACTAGGTATTGTTATACTCACCCCTGCATGGGCTTTGCCCGCACGTGTCATGTCTTGTGCAGACGAGCGAGCCTTTCATAGGATTCTAGGTGGACCAGGGCTAGATGGCGCTCACTGAGATCAGGCGGGCCGAGGTGTGTTCCGACGACTACAGATTGTAGTCCCAGTACCTTTCCGTACAGGTTGGACTTTGTTACGGACTTTCATTTTGGTGGGCTTGTACTTTAGGCCCTGGATTTTAATTTCTTATACATTACTTTCCTATCGTACTCTGTTGGTTGGGTTTTAGTGTATGCATGCATATTTTCCCTTTTAGTAGTTTTTACTTTTCATCTTTGTGGTATTGGAGATGTATGTGCGTGTGTACAGGTTTATAGGTAATGCCTCCCATGTTAGTAGCATGCCTACTCGGTGCTAGTGTCCAGCCCCTGGCCTATTGGAGGCGGGCTTGGGGAGTTGCAGCTCGGGCCCCATTGGGATGGGTTATGATAGAGTGGTATCAGAGGTGGTCGGTTCTACCTTAGGACCGAGAGTCTGTGAGTTGGTTTGGGGCAATAGTGTTAAGTATTTCGAGTTCGGATTTCAGGCCAGGGACCCTAGTGTTGGTGCAGGTGGCCGATGTACCCATACACCAGGACTATGATAACTTGCTTTTAGACTCATAACATGAGAACACTAGTTTCAGGGAAAAAATAATGGTATATGCATCATATAGGAATGTGTTGTGGTTTCTATGTCCTTTTTGAGTCAGCTCTCCAGATATACTCACTGTCTGAGATACATCTTGTTTCTTTAACAGGATGCCTCCACGATGCAAACCCACTAGTATCCAGCAGCTCGATCATGAGGATGACCTCCTTAGTGATGGAGCCTCAATATAGAGACTGGATCCCCCAGTTTTACAATCAGGTGGTGTGCCTGTTATCTCGCCACCTATGAAGCAGTGCTTAGTGCCTGCTGTACTAGTAGAGGAGGAGCGCTAGCTGAGCACACTCCACGAGTTTCAGAGACAGAGACCCCTCAGGTTTCGAGGCGAGCCTGACCCTCAGGCAGCAGAGGACTTTCTCAAGGTAGTGACCAGAGTCTTCCATTTGGTCAGGACACTAGCAGACCAGATGGTGATCCTGGCAGCGAGCCTTCTATAGGGCTCGGCAGGACGATGTTGGAGTTTGGTTATCCAGAATCATGATGAGGCGAATCTTGCATGGTCGGAGTTTGAGTGTCTCTTTAGAGAAGAGTTTTCACCGGTTACCCTGAGAGAAGTACGCATACAAGAGCTTCTTCAGCTCCATTAGGGGACCATGACGGTGACTGACTATTCATCAAGGTTTACCGACCTCTCGCGGTACTCGATGGATATGGTCAGAGATCAGTGCTCCAGAGCTCGGACTTTTGAGCGAGGCTTGATCAGGGATATCCGAGCTAGAATAATCCCTATGAGAATTCCTAGTCATGCTGGGGTGCTCGAGTGGGCTTTGGTGGTCGAGAGCTTCTTGGCAGAGCAGAGACAACCGGCAGTGGTCAGTAGTGAGTGAGCTGGAGCAGAGACCTCGGCAGCAGGGAGCCGACGTCCGGGTCCCAGGCGTTGGAGACGTTTTCAGAGGAGATCCAAGGACAGGGGATCTGCCATACAGGGTTCACAGGGTGCATCCAACCAGCCTTGAGAAGGGCGATGCTACTCATGTGAGGGAAGGGGACATCTCTCTCGAGATTGTCCGACCTGCCGTACTGCTGACACATGAGCAGTGGATGGACCGCTGAGGCAGAGGAAACATGTAGAGCATACAGATCTGCAGGGTAGCGGACGAGGTAGGGGAGATAGGTGAGAAGCTGGAGGTTGTCGGCATTTCGACCTTTTACCACCACCTCTGCCAGGAGGTCCACCCCAAGCTCAGGGAGCTGGTGGACAGAGGCAGAGACAACTGTAGGCGGAAGAGGCTTATGACCCAGGTACTCCCAAAATGATTAGAGGTATAATCTGTGTCTTTTCTACTTTAGATACCGTACTGATAGACACAGGTTCTAGTCATTCCTTTCTGGATGATTATCTTGTTCGAGACCTTGAGATTCTAGTTGAGCCGTTGACTCGACCCTTATGCTTAGAAACACCGACTGGAGAAGATTCAGAGATCACACACCTCTATAGACAGTGTGACATGACCCATGGAGGTGATTGTTTTGGTTGGAATCTCTTGGTTGTAGCGTCGAGGCCTTACAATGTCATTCTTGGTATGGATTGGCTATCCACATTCTATGCCCAGATCGACTATTTTAGGTGAAGGGTGCGGTGTGTCCACAGTGATGGAATGAGGTTCTCTTTTTTCAGTGAAAGAGATACCCAGGAAGCGCATGATGAACTCGTGCATAAGAAGGCACAACTGATTTCACATCAGTTGGCTAGCCTAGCCCTTGGTGCAATAGATGTTACGAGTTTCCAGTTTCCTACAGTAGTGGCTGAGTATGAGGACTTCTTTCTGGAGGATGTACTTAGGCTACCTTCCCGTCGAGAGATAGATTTCTGCATTGAGTTTCAACCCGGGACGATGCCGATATCAGCATCAACATATCAGATTTCTCCTACATTGCTTTGTGAGCTGAGAGTGCAGCATGAAGACGTGCAGAAGAAGGGCTTTGTGAGACCCAACATTTCACCCTGGGTATCCCAAGTGTTGTTTTCCAAGAAGGCAGTTGAGAGATTGAGGGTATGTGTGGATTACTGGCGCTTGAATCAGGTGACTGTGAAGAACCGGTATTCACTACCGAGGATCAATGACCTCTTCAACCAGTTGAGAGGGGCACGATGGTTTCTCAAAGGTTGATCTACGATTAGGTTATCACCAGTTGTGAGTACGGGATGAGAATATACCGAAGACGATGTTCATATGTCGCTACAGTCACTATGAGTACTTGGTGATGCCCTTCGGCATGAAGAACGCCCCGACAGTGTTCACGGGACTCATGAACCGGATATTTCAGCCCTATCTTGATCGGTTCATAGTAGTCTTCATCGATGATATCCTTGTGTACTCTGGGTCCAAGGAGGAGCACGCGAGACACCTAAGGATGGTTTTGGACACACTTCGAGACCACCAGTTGTATGGGAAACTCTCGAAGTGCCAGTTCTGGTTACAGGAGGTCCACTTTCTGGGAAACGTTATCTCAGAAGATGGTGTAGAAGTGGACCCAGCCAAGGTAGAGGCAGTTCTA
This sequence comes from Viscum album, assembly GCA_963277665.1. NCBI lineage: Eukaryota > Viridiplantae > Streptophyta > Magnoliopsida > Santalales > Viscaceae > Viscum > Viscum album. The sequence goes on from OY728131.1 coordinate 1,585,578,302, forward strand.
TCATGGGAGCCACCCCGGAGCGTGACAGAGGTGCGGAGTCTCCTTGGGTTGGCAGGCTACTATCGGAGATTCATCCTTGATTTCTCCAGGATTTCAGCACCCATGAAAGCTTTAACCCGAAAGGGGTAGCCTTTTGTGTGGATCGAGAGATACCAACATGATTTTAATCAGTTGAGACAGAGTTTGACGAGTGCCCCGATCATGAGATTACCGAAGGAGGGTGTCGAGTACGTAGTGTTCTGCGATGCATCAGGAACCGGGCTTGGATGTGTCCTGATGCAGAGGCAAGTGGTGATTGCCTATGGCTCACTTCAGTTGAGGCCACATGAGAAGAACTATGCGACCCATGATCTTGAGTTGGCAGTGGTAGTATTCGCATTGAAGATGTGGAGGAACTACCTGATGGGCGAGCAGTTTACCATCTACTCTGATCACAAGAGTTTTATATATATCTTTTCTCATATGGATCAGAATTTGATACAAAGACGATGGATTGAGTTCCTCCAGGATTACGACTTTGAGATCGTTTACACACCTGGGAAGGGGAACATTGTGGTAAATGCTCTCAACAGGAAATATAGTTCGCAGTTGCTGGATGAGGCGACGAGGCAACTGGCCTATTTACAGTTATCCTTCGTGGATGGAGATGATGGAGCTTACCTTCAGTCGATGGTTATTACCCCTCCACTCTTACAGTGAGTCATGGAAGCACAACGTGAGGATGCTAGCTGTGAGGCTCTACGTGCTCGGATATCCACTGGTGTTGCAGCTGATGGATATTCAGAAGGTGTGGAGCACATTGTTATTTTCTGAGGGCGTACAATAGTACCAGTGACGTTGCAGGAGGAGGATATAAGGGATTTCTATACATCCCCTTTGGCGGTGCATTCAGGCATGATAAAGATTAATCAGGACCTCCGACGTTAGTTCTGGTGGCTAGGAATGAAGAGTTGTGTGGAAGAGTTTGTTTCTCGGTGCCTTACATGTCAGCAAGTAAAGGATGAGCACCAGGTGCCAGCATGCTTGACTCATCCCCTTGAGGTGCCAGAGTGGAAGTGGGACAGGATATCCATGGACTTCGTGATGGGTTTACCACGTACGTCCAGGGGGCACGATGTCATCTGGGTGATTGTTGATCGACTCACCAAGTCGGCCCACATCCTATCCATATGGGAGCAGAGTTCAGTAGAGAGCTTGGGACGCCTCTATGTGCAGGAGATAGTTCATCTTCATGGACTTCCATACACGATTGTCTCAGATCGTGATGCTCAGTTCACATCCCTGTTGTGGAAGGGATTGCAGGAAGCTTTTGGGACTCATCTACGCTTGAGCATAATGTTTCATCCCCAGACTGATGGAAAGATAGAGCGAACCATTCAGGTTCTGGAGGATATGGTTCGATATTGCATACTTGACATTCTTCGTAGATGGGAGGATCACCTACCACTCGTGGAATCAGCTTATAACAAAAGTTATCATTCCACTATTGGTATGGAACCATTCGAGGCTTTGTATGGGCGACCTTGCAGGTCACCACTTTGATGGACTTACCCAGGAGAGTTAGTACTCATGGTCCCAGATATGGTGAGAGATACTATAGAGAATGTGCATGTCATCTAGGAATGGATGAAGACTGCATAGAGTCATCAAAAGTCTTATGCCGATAGGAGGCGGAGGCCCTTGGAGTTCGAGGAAGGAGACCATGTGTTCATTCGAGTCTCACCTCGGCGGGGATTGCAGAGATTTAGAAGAGGTGACAAGCTATCTCTGAGGTTCATTGGACCTTTTCAGATTCTAAGTAGAGTTGGTGAGGTTGCATATCTCTTGTCTTTACCTTCTCAGATGGACCGGGTACACAACGTCTTCCATGTGTTGTAGCTACGGAGGTACGTGCATGATCCATCGCACATCATTGACTGGTACGAGCTGGACATCAATGATAGAGAGACCTTTGCTAAGTACCCAGTGGAGATCAAGGATCGGCAGGAAAAGATCCTTCGTGGGCGAGCTATTCCCTTGGTGCGTGTCCCGTGGCAGCAAGGGAATCTCCAGGAGAGCACGTGGGAGCAGGAGGCTCAGATTCATGTGCAGTACCCACATCTTTTTGAGTAGCCTTTGTTTTGGCTTTTTGGGGACGTAAAATCCCTATGGTGGGTGTGATGTAATGTCCCATATTTTTTCATGTATTATTTTAATATTATATGGGAATTAATTTGAGACCAGGCTCTGAGACGGCGTGCAGTTCCCAGGCCCGTTGAGCCCAGAACAAATGTTTGAATTTAATTTAATAATTAAATAACGTGTGCGTGTGGTTTTCTTGAAAAAGTGGAATAACTCCTTAACGGGTGCTCGGATCAGAAATACGAGGGCACCGTTGCGTTTAGAGTAGAGATTTTACCTTAGGCAAGGCCTAACATTGGCCGATGTAGGCCGGTGGTGAAATCTGGTTTTTGGACGTAACCGTAATAAAATATTTAATTAAAATATTTTATTAATCCCTATTGCAATGAAATATTTTTATTCTTTTTAAATAGAGATTTTGCAGGGGATCAGGGTTACAATTCCCATAACCCTGATTTTTCCCTAGAGGCCTTGGAGGCTCTGGAGAAAAACCTCCCAACGCGATAACGGTGTTCTTGACAAGCTTCACCGGTGACGACGACGTGATGACCGGATCTTCGCCAACGAATGCCGCGGATCCAGGTAGGATGTTTGTTTGATGATTTCTTCCCCATTTTTGTTTTCCATGATGAACTAGGACTAATCCACGCACAGATTAGCCCGCGGATCGATCATTCTAGCGGGATGGGATTTTGCGGGAATTGTGGGGATTTAATTATTGAAATTGATTGGTTTCTTTCAAACTTTTAATGGTGACAGACCGAGATCAACACGAACATCGATCGAGGTTCGTCCCTCTCGATTTTTTTGTTCTTCTTCCCCAAATTGTCTTATTCTTCATTGCGTTCTATGCGTTCTTCGCGGGGATAAGAACAATGGATCGTTGCGCACCCGTTGTGCGATGCAACGATCCCAAATTGAAGGTCTAGAATCGGTACAACCTTATGGAGGTGCGTCAGCAGTGGCGACGGATGGATCGAAGTGGATTGGAAGATATATTTCTTTGAACGATTTCCACACAAATGACTGAAATCGGATTTCGGAGCCGATCGAAGGCCCGAAACGCCCGGATTCAGCATCGCGACGTCTAAGTGACCATTGATATTGAGTTTCGCGACAAACGGACCAGAGAAATGCGATCCGGAAGATCGGCCGAAGCACGAGGAAGAATACGGTGTTTATGGAAATTTCTCGACTACACACCGTGTAGTATGGGCTACATGGCGTGTGTTCGTCGGCAAACCACCTGGAGTGTACTCTAGGAGTACACGGACATGGGTTGGGTACAAGGCCAAGGACACGACGTGTATACCCTTCCCCGGCCAGACCTGACCAGATACACGGGATACCCCATGTACTGGTACATGAGCAGGCGACACAGACACGGACATAGACCGTGTACGGGCACATGGCCAGCGTACACGGACCGAGCCCTAGGTGCTCGGACACAGTGTGTGACTCTTAGACACGTCGTGTAGTTGTTTTCTATCTGACAAGCCAAATGACACGGGCCGTTTACACGAGTAGTACCCGGAGTCAAGGAACAAGACGTGTGATTCTTCTACACGCCGTGTAGTTTAGTTTTACACAGCTTGGATGGATGACACGGGCTATTTACACGGGCAGTACTCCGAGTCAAGGAACACAACGTGTGATTATTCTACATGCCTTGTAGTTTAGTTTTACACAGCTTGGATGGATGACACAAGCCGTTTACACGGGCAATACTCGGGGTCAAGGAACATGGTGTGTAACCATACTACATGCCGTTTAACCTTTTCTTCATGTCCTGATCCACTTATTCTCTATGACTTGGACTAGTTTCATTAGGGTTCGTACCCTCATCCTTTTCCCTGAAGGTTCTGGTATCATTTCATTATACAAGAGTATGATCCCTTCAGCAGGAATTCTTGAATAGAGTTGTTGGAATCCCCTCTGTGAGACATAGAGCCAGATCCTCCATTCATTCCTAGAACCCTAGGTAGAGTTCTTGGTATCGACGTGACCAACTTTACCCAGGCACCGATCCTCTGCTTAGAGGATTAGCTCAGAATGAGTTGTCAGAATCACCCCATGACTTGGTCGTGATCCTCATCTGAGCATCATTTTCTCGTAGTACTAGTGGAGTGTGTTCTCCAGGAACAAGTACTTCACGTCTCTCTATTCAGACCTAAGAGTGTGTTCTCCTTGTTATGTGCTTAATGGAATCTTCGAGCTGGACCTTAGTGATGGTTTCGCAATAGTCGATTGTGTACGAGTATATCTGGATATTCTTATTATATGTTTAGTAGACATATACTGTGTAGAGGTGACTGTATCTTCATTTTTGGTACTTTTCCCTTGTTGTATTTTCCTTTGTGGTTTCGGGGTGTCCTACTGGATATTGTTATACTCACCCCTGCATGGGCTTTGCCCACACGTGTCGTGTCTTGTGCAGACAAGGGAGCCTTTGACAGGATTTTAGGTAGACCAGGGCCGGACAGCGCTCAGTGAGATCAGGCGGGTTGAGGTGTGTTCCGACGACTACAGATTGCAGTCCCAGTACCTTTCCTTACAGGTTGGACTTTTTTACGGACATTCTTTTTGGTGGGCTTGTACTTTTGGCCAAGGATTTCACTTTCTTGTACTTTACTTTCCTGTCGTACTCTATTGGTTGGGTTTTAGTGTATGCATGCATATTTTTCCTTTTTGTAGTTTTTACTTTTCAGCTTTGTGTGCTTGGAGATGTATGTGCATGTGTACAGGTTTATAGGCAATGCCTCCCATGTTAGTAGCATGCCTACTTGGTGCTAGTCACCAGCCCCTAGCCTATTGGAGGTGGGCTTGGGGAGTTATAGCTCGGGCCCCATTGGGAAGGGTCGTGACATAAATATTAGTAAATCTTCTAGGATTAGGAAAATCCTATATTAAGGGTGACATAGAAAATGTAGTTGAATCAAGAGTGGTTGATAAAAATTTAGAGCTTCCATTATTCCTATATTGATCATAGTAGAATCCCCTTTTATTTCAATGTGGGTGATAATGCTTTTCTCGAACTGTCTCCAAGATTGGTCCATTGACTATTTAAAAAATTTGGGAAGCTGACTCTGTGGTTTATTATGAATTTTATGATCTGATTGAAAATTAGGGAAACTTCCTGTAAGATTTATGTGCCTCATAAATTCAGTGCTACGAATAAGGTTTTACTTGCTATAGACTACTTATGAGATATGGTTCTATTTTATTAATCAATTATCAAAAATAATATTATGGAAGATCATTCCTCTTATGTGAGTGCGATTGAAATATAGAAGATAGAAATATGAGACCTGAGAATGGGATAATCTCTCAATTTTATTTTTTTTATAATTATAAATACGTTTATGAGGGAGTGAGACCCATATAATGATATCTAGAAAATATGAAACCTAGGTTATATCAATCCCAAAAGACCCAAGCTCAACCTTGATAGTATACATCATTCCATATATAACCCAATATAGCTACATCCAAATGAGATAAATAAAAAATTTTATCTATAAAAAATCCCATTATCATAACCAACAATCAATGGTCTATATATTCCATGAACTAATTGGAACATTTGGCCCCATGTGATGGATTTACATATGTGGCCATCAATAAACCATCATCTATAATTTTTATGTAACAACATTTTTTAGCATGTCCAATTTCAATCATTTCGACTCTCTGGATCTATAAACAACTAGAAATCTCATAAGATTTAGAATTCAACAAAGCATAGCCTTGCATGACCATCACCAAGTAGAACCAATGAATAATAGTCCACAAATTACAGATCTCCATCAACACTAAGCCACACTATAAACTATATAGGGATGAAATATATCCAATGGGAGGACTAATAAATCATAGACTGAATCACCATTAATGAAACCCATCTATGTAACTTTACCACCTTTTCATAACGAACTTACACCAAATATAATCAAGTGGATCGAAAATTATAAGTATAAAATTGTGACATCTATTGGAATGAACTCTGAAACTCACCTTTACAAAATTTCATCCTATGATACACCTAGGGTGAACTTCATTGAGGAATATTTGTACCATCCACATCTCAATAATATACATTTTCATAAATTTATTTTTCATCCGAAATCTTTTATAACCATGAAAATTAAAATAAATCTATATAGGTTATAACTATAAAAATCATTAAAATATGGATAAATTCTTAATTTAGGGGAAACTCAATCATAGGAACCAACCATATCCATGAGTGAAGATAAAAAGAGACAATGGTGGAAACATAAATATCAAATACTAGAAATCACAATGGAAAATAAGCATATTAGATCATGAAAATGTGAAATGATCTATATAGAGGATATTGAAAAAACATCTACCTAACTATTGTGCCACCTTGTCAGACGACATCCAACTATGACATGCTTCATAGCCTTTAAAACAAATTTCCCACTTCATCCCCACAAGCATCAAACCATGGGAACACATATAAAATAGTATCACACATCATCATAAAAATGGTAAAAGTTCATATTTTATGAATATTAAAAGCCTTATTTAGGCCATTTTATGAATAAATTGATATCAGAATTAATGTAATGATCTTGCATAACCATGGTTAGAAATCGGTAGCATGATAGGGAAATGGGGGGAATTCCAAACCACATCGATGAGGTAATAACCTAGCATAGAATCATAATTCAAAGATAAATATTAAAAACCAATATAATAATAAAAACCCATACATGATGAAACCTTAAAACCAAGGGGGAAGAATAAAAAAACATGGAAAGAAAATCATAAAAAATGAAAAACGATATCTGATGTTGTGATTGAATGAATACATGACAAAAAAAATGTCTATTGGTGGTTCATATATGGATGTTTCTCGAAATGAAAAGTAAATGATAATATAGAGTTAAATATTCCTTCTCTACATATTATTATTAATAATTTAGATATGATTTCTCTTAATGTTCAATTAGTGCTGGGTGTTTAAATAATCACTAATAATATTTTTATAAATTATATATTTATAGTGCTTTTTACAAAACTACAACTAATAAGACCCTAATTTTTCTCATGTGTCCCCCTTTCATCCTTCTCCATTGATTTCATTATCATCTCAGTCAACCAAACCCATATAATGCCTCCTTTTATCACTGCAAATGCTAGCTTCTTCTCTGATGGTTTTTACTCTATTACCATTATATATACATGTTTATCCACTATCACCATATCATCTCAAACATCCATTAGTCTATATTAATACCCTATTATAATTTATATAAAACCTACTATATGAACCCAATAGTATATATTCATTATTGTTTTTTTTCAATTGATTTAATATAATATTTCATGTATGATAGTTTTTATAAGTGCGTAGATACATACATATTATATTCTAAAAAATAGTTGGTGAAATATATTTTTCGTTACATACATTCCCTATATTCTAGTAGCCTATTTTATTAATCATGGATTTAATTTTCTATATTCAATAGTATATGATAAATTATAATTTTTAATATCCCACATCAGCGGTTGAAGAATGAATGTTTTATTTTTTATTTTATAATAAATTAAATTATAAGGGAGACATAAATGAGAATATGATAATGCTTGGAGGGATGTTATAGATTTATGAGTTGGAATTGCATGTAATACAAAATAATTAATAAAAAAACTATGGTTTGTGAGGATACTATCTTGAAGTTTTCATATATCTAATAGTATAGAAAATGTGGAATTGGATATCATTATTGATAAGGCATACAAGTTTTATCCAATCAATTATTTTGTTGGTCTTTAAAGAATCAATAGATGTATTCTATAAAGATTGAAGAAGTCATCCATAGTTATTTTTTGATGAAGATAATGTGTAATTTTATTTTGAGTATTTTATATGATATAATTACTTAAAATGATTGTTGTATAATTATTAGTTCCTATGATATGTGCCAAATAGTTTTTATATTGTGGACGTTATTTACAATAATGTATTGATATATGATGATGTCAGAATTGAATTTATTGTTAGATTAAAGATTTGAATAAGATTTATATTAATTCCATGTAAAAATAGTTAAACTTTTCAGGATTTTTTCAATATAAAATGTAAAGGAAGTTATTTGATAAGTCACAAAGAGGACGTCAGTATTTAATGAACAATATTAGTATTTATCTAATGAGTATTTTAATATTATTATTTATTTTAATATTTTTTGTATTATAGGTTATCGAAAAATAGATTAAGAAATATCAACTAGTACAAGAAGTGTCATTATTTCATAGGGATAGTCTAAATCAGAGGGTATCCAGGCCAGTAGGTGGTGCACAAGAGGGGAATAATTCATAGAAGGTGGCATGAACTAGTGAGTGTGTGTGTGTGTGATCTTTGAGAGACCATGGGTGTTTTAGCTGATCATTTTAAGGGATATAAAAATTTATTAATTATCACCCACTATATGAAAACAATATTTGTGATTGTTTCTATACAAGGAATTGTTCCTCTAATTAACATGTTATAGACATTTTTCATGTGCCACATCAAATGTAAATGTTTTTCTCTTCAAATATATAGAGAAATATAGGGTTCAATCATGGGTGTCAAAAATATTCAAATTCCATTTATGATTATTGGGAAATTGAAAATAAAATCAATTATATAATTTCAAAAACCTTGGTTAGGTTTATGTGAAGCTTCTATGTGGATGGTATCTATGTCAATTCATGAAGATAGTTTGAAAACTATCATGATATGTGAACGATCATGATGTATGTGAAACTAATGACCACATAATATGGTTTAGATCTCAACCAATTAATTAATATGATAATGATTTTTTACATTGAATAATAGTATGCATGTATTCTTTTGGTAGGAATGACAGTAGGAAAACAAGTGTATACTCTATATCATTTGCGATATGATTATGTACTTTTATTGTAAAATGCAAATCTAGTTTTTGATGATCCGTTTTGAATATCTGTATGAATGATTCCATGTTATCATTCTGTGTGAATTAGTTTACAGTTTGTGAATGTGCATGTTATGTGAATGGGGCTACAATTTTTGAATGATCATTCTATGAGAATGGAAAAATTGTTACGTGGTTTTTACTATATAAAAGCGAATGAGGATCTTAAATGAGTGGATGATTTACATTTAGTATTGTCAAGAAATTATTGGTTTACCATATCATTTATATATTTATTTTTAAGCCACATGGATTGTAGTCTATAAATAACATGTTACTTTCACTATTATTGTTTTCTTAAGTCTAAAAATTATATTATTTAAAAAGGAAGTTCTTTTTCTCTAGTTGAGTCCCACATTGAAGAAAATATTCTCACAAACCATATAATTCTATATGATGATTATATATAATTTCAATAGGTTTCATAAAAAAATTTAACATGTTATATGTTATATTGTTTATATTCCATGTAAATTTATGTGTGTGGTAATTACATGAATTCATTTTCCCATTACATCAATTACATGAAATATATTTGAAAACAATAAAAAATTTTGAATCCTGAGTATGAAAAGGACCAACTAATTAATGAAAATGTATGTAGTGAGACACAAGTTCTATGTGAATATCATGTGATATACATTGTAATGATTTCTTGTACTATATGTGAAATGTATAGTAGATAAGTAAATGTAGTTTCATAAATAACACAGTTGATAATTTTATGTAATATATATAATTTCAAGAAAAATTTATTTAGTTATAATTGAAAATCATTGAAGAAACTAATACACCATTGAATAAAGGATATATAAGAGACTAAAATAAAAACAGATATTTTCATGAGAGGACATTCATGTATATGTATTCAGTAAACTGAGAATATCCATATATTCTATATTCTAGAGTGATGTTAAAAACTAGTAGATTTGTTAAATATACTATTATAAATGTTTTTTATCAATCTTTTACATGGGGGGAAAACAATTTTATATAGGTTCCAAAGTAACCTAGAGTTGATAGATATCTTTCTATATTTGTATGAATTGTCAATATTTTGTTTTTGGCTCTTTTACCTAATCAACAATTGAATAAAATATTACAGTTGGGGGGTATAAACGATTATTGGGGAATTTAATTTTGGGTGCCTAACCAACTACAATTGTATTTACAACTGATTGCAGTGTAGAATCAATGTTGGGGAGACCAATTAACATGAAAATATGTGGGAATTTATGTAAAAACTCGTAAATATCAGGTTTTGTGCTCTCCCTTATTATTTATGCAGATGTCGCGATGCTTTAAAATATCATGGAGTGGGTTGGGATACTTGAAATTCTAAATATGATGAATTTAAATAAAATGATTTGTAAAAATATGACCACTAATTTGAACCCAAACCATCCCCTCTTAGTGTCAATCCGGTCTATGGGTCTAAAAGTGGTATCATATCCATGTTCGATCTTATTATCCAAGAATAATTGTATGACATTGATAACATTAGCACATCTAATAGATGAGTTATTCGAATAATTGATGTGAAGAATTATCACTGATAGAGGAATGAGATGCAACCCTTCCTCCTATCACTCTGCCTAGATGTGAGTTATTCTATACTATTTTAGTTTTTTCCATTACTAAAGATGATAATATGATTCAAGATGATAAAATAAATTTGGTGTTTTATGGAATGGTTTGAAATTCATCCATTATGTCTCACTCATAGAAGGTCTTCAGAAATGTTAGGAATCAGTATACAACCATTTATATATATGAAAAACTAATAAGTAGAAATAATGTTAATTTAAAATTCAAATAATCCAAAAAAAATGTTTGGTGGAGCCAGTTTGAGGTCATTGAAATTGATAATGTTGAATATATTGATGAGTATTTCACTAGGTGACTGAGATAAGATTCAATATTTGAGGTTTCTATGATAAGTTGGATTATACTATCATTTCCAAAAAGTTTTGAGGAATTATTTGGATTAGTTTGATCAAATAATATTATACCTATATGGAAGGGATTATTTTATAGTTAAAGATTTACATAATGCACTCATTTCTTATTATATGATAATGGTGAGAACAATAAAGGAGAATGAAAATATTGAAATACCCTAAGAATCCATAAGAAATGGAAAATTAATGGATGAAGATATTACAGAATTATGTGTTTTACATGATATGGGAGAAGAAGATATCAGTGAAATCATTTCTATTTTATCAATAGAATTCAAAATGGTCATGTAGGGAGGAAAATTATAATTAAAATTAATGTTTTGGAATTAGACACTTTACTTACAACTATCAGTAGAAGAATTCTACTAAATATGAATCTGATGAAAAATGTGGTAAATTTATGGGAAAAATATAAGATAAAAAAGAGGTATTAATGTAGTAGTAAAATAAATTTGATGACAAATAATGAGATAACCAATACCTTATAAAGTATCTCTTCATATGATGATTTTTTTCTAAATTTGAAAAACTATTGAATTCATAAATTTTTTATGATGATGGAGAAGATGTCATAGATGTGGAATAATAGTTGAAGTGTGAGTGGAATTCATGCATTAATGATTTTATGATGCTTAAAAAAGAAACATATGAAATTAATAAAAGATAAGAATATGTATTATAAAAATAAGAGGAAATGATAATAATATAATAATATAATGTTTCTGATATCAACAATAGCGTTTTTAAAGAATCTAAACATGAGAATATTATTTTTGATCTTGATGAGAAGTTTTAAAGATGGAAAAAAGAAATGTCTCTTACACAAACTGTATGTACAGTATCTCAAAATGATCTAAAGAACATTACATAATATTTCATAAATTAAATTGAGGTTAAAGGTCATTATTCCCAAGATAATGTGATGAAGGTTTTAATAATGAATGATAATTTTTTACCTAACCTACAAAAAAATGTTATTTATAATTTTGTAGGTGAAAAAAGTAAGTATGAGCCTAAATGGGAAAATAAGAGGAGTGAGAGGCCTTACCATTTATTAAAGGGAGAGAGGAATATTTTAATAAAATCATTATCCCATTGGGAAAATAATTCCTAGTTAGAATAAGTAAAACAATAATAAGATTATGGATGGATTAATAATCAAGGTGGGTGATCTAGGTTTAGATGATTTTTCTGGTGTTATGGAAGGCATGGACATATATTCAACTTTTTTTTGAATAAAATCTCATTATCATTGATGATTCATTAATCAAGGTGGTGATATTGTGAGAGAAAGGGAATATTTTCTGTAACATGAAAAAAATTATATATAACTTATCAAATAAATTTAACTCTATCAGTCGCTTACAACAGACAAAACCAAGAGCCTAAATGAACAATTGTATAGTTTACAATTAAAACTCAGTAATTGAATATGAGATTATGAATATTATTAACCATGTTATGAAATATATATATATATATAATATTCATAATCAATACAAATGTAATAATTAATTCTTAGGAAATATGTATGCGATTTTTATTGAATCCATATGTTTTCTCTAAAAATATTTTTGGTTTCATTTTGTTTACGGATATTGAAATTAATTTCAATCAGTTTTTTAAATTTAATTTTATAAATATGATATAATATTTTTAAATAAGCATTTTAAAATTAACTTATTATACATTTTTTCAGTTTTTGGAAAAAGATAATATATGGTTGAATAGAGAAAATACAGATATATAAGGCAAATGTATTTTATTTTCTATTATATTCAAATAAAAATTTAATTTTTTATTGGTTTTAAAATTAAATTAGTTAATTTTATTTGAAAATAATTTAATTTTTGAATTTTGGATAAATATTATATTTTATCTTGGTATTAAAATACTTTCAAACTTAAAAATTCAATTTTCATAAAACAATCATCAATATTTATGGGATTGTTATAAAATAAATTTATTCTACCTATAGAGATTAAATTTGGTATAATAGATTCCATATATTTAATTTTAATAATTAGTATTATTTAATAATGTCAACTTATTTTTTGTTCAAAATGAATTTTAAAAATATGAAAAATTTATCACCACATTAAAATAGTTAATCGGATTAACATAGGTTAAAACTAAGTGATAAGACAAACATTCTATATCTTAATTATTATTGGGTGAAATTATTTATTCTTATATCCCCATATCATTTAAATTCAATTGTTTATGGGATTCATTTTCCCTAAAAATTTCTATAAAATATTTTATGTAAATAGAAATGCCAAATGTCCCTCTATTCGTTTTAATTATCACTTGTATGTTCTCTTAGAGATAATAATATGTTATAAATGGTTATAAAATTTTATATTTAACCTGAATAATTTAATTTTTTATGATTATTTGTTTTAAAATTTTATTAATTGTATAATTACCATAAATTCATACACAGTGTTAAAATAGAGTTTGGGGAAGTGGTAGAAAATTGAAAGTAAATAATTTATAAAATATTTTAAACATTATTTTTTTTGTGATGAATTATAAATCCAAAATACTTTTTTTGTTTATAATAATATTTTATTTATGGTGAAAATTATTATATTTTAATTAAATATTTGGCAAGATGACTTTAAAGTCATATTAAATGAATAGTGTCAAAATGGAAATAATGACATTTTTCGAAAAACAATTTATTATTATGTTATTTGTAAATAAAAAATATGATGAAAAATTACATTATGAATAATAAATGGTCAAAAAAGTTAATCTATTTTTCATTAATGAGAATATTTTTACCTTATATGTAAAATTATAACCCTTCAAGACTAAAAAACTTTTAACAACGTTTAATGAAAAAATTACATGATGATGGAGTTAAAAAAAGTTGATGATTTAAATACCATTTAAACTAACTAAATTTTTATTAAAATAAGGTATATCAACCATATATTGTCTTACCATCGATATTTTATCCATATGGTTTCACTTTCACATGAAAATGAATTTATTAATTCTTTTATTAATTCCATTTATGTCTTTTCACTCACTATAAAACACCAGCACCTCTCTTCTCTCTTATACACCACCTATAGTACCTTAAATAAAGAAAACTACAAAAAACTATTCTCAACATCATATTACAATTGTTGGGAGTTTATTTTTCAAAAAGTCAAACCCTAGGTCACTTATAAAGATATTCAAATAATCGCTCCCAAAAAATAGGTAATCATTTTCAGTGAGAACATTAATTTTTATTACTATTTTACCACCTTTATTTATGTCATAGACATTTCAATATAATAAAACATGAAAATTACATATACTGAGATGTTATTGTGTTCATGGAATATAATTTATCAATCTCATTATCTGTCAAATGGGAAACAAATCCATCGCCCTTCTGTAAGGATAATTACCATCACGTGAACCAATGTAATTTATTCAACAATTCTACCTCACTTGGATTGTCATAAGGATATAAATAATGAAAAAATATTATACTTATGAGTTAATAAAATTTTCCTAAGTATAATATATCATATCATTCCATACCCTTCCACTAGTAAATAACTGTTAAAAAATTTCACGCGTACATACGACCTATCGTCTCCACGAAGCGATCTTATTCATTTTTCATATCAATTTATCACTAATACTTTTAAATATTACTATAATAAATATATATTATTTTTATATTCCTATTTAAATTATAAGGAATATGTTACCATGATCATTATACAAGGACCAAATATACTAAATCAAAACATATATGAAAAAATAAACAGTTAACACCTAAAACAATGATAATAATGAAATCGTTTTGTCAAACGGAAGATAAAAAATTATAAATGGATCATATCTGATATTATTTAATTTTATATGGTTTTGATATATATTTATAATAAATAAAAATTTATTTTACATGGTTAAAAAGTATTTATAATAATTTTTGAGCTTTGGGTAAGGGATTTTGTCATAATTTTCACTCCATTGAGAAATATTTGGTGTTATGAACCTATTTAAATTTAAATGGAATATATAATTACACATTTATTCATTTAACATGAATAAATAATAATTAATTATTATATAATATTATGTTCTTATTTACACTTTTATGGGTTTGAAATTTAAATGTTACAAACCTAGTAAGAAATTTTTTTACAATTTATTTTTTCTGGGATTGATAATATTTTTCATTGAAGGAATATTATAATATATCATTCATAAAAATATATATTTTATAATCATTCGGATATTTAAGTAGTTGACATGTTTTGTTCCATATTTATTTCTCCTTTTAACTTGAATCAGTTGATGAAATGTTTAAAAGAAAAACTAATCTTATTTCTATTATGATAGGCTATATTTTACATCCTAGTGCATAATTTTTGTAATTTATTTTAAAAATTTTCATTTTTATTAAAATTGTTTATTATGTAAATTTTATAATATAATTTTCATTATAAATGTTTTTAAATGAATCTTTATAATTTTATTAAAATGGTTTATTGGTTCTTTAAAAAATTTTAAAATGAAAATTTCATTTTAACGGATATGACATTAATGTATTTTCCTCCCACCCTAACTGTATCACACATTTTTTTCTTCTTTTATAGTTATTCAATGATTTTAAAATGAAAAATTATATATGAAATTTCAATTTAATTTTTCACTTCTATTTTATTTAATTTTTTAAAATTCATAAATTGATTTTCAAAACCAACATTTATATATATATATAGTCATATTTATCTCATGTTAATTATTTGTCAATTAACCTTCTATTGAAACATTCAATTTCATATAATGATATTTCATTGGGAATTGAATTAATCTTAAGTGTCCATGTTCATTGTATGATAAAAAATATTATTTCTTAATCTATATACCATTTCATCATATGATTTTTTACAATGAATTTTATTTTATTAACTGTAGAGATATTGATATTTTGTATCAAATACTCAATAAAAATATTTATTGATATAAAATATTGATTCTAAATTAAATTAATCATTCAATATATAAGGAATGCATTGAACTTGAAATAATGAGTGGGGCCCAGTTATAGATAGTCCCTCAATGTATTTATAGGTTTCATGAGACAAACCAGTTGTCCATACATATTAAAGGGGGTTTTGGTCTATACATAACGATTAACTAAACGATTTTAGCATAACATCTAGATGACAAAGATTTCATGATTTCTAAAATCATGATGTCCAAAATTATACATTTTTTTCATTTAGAAATAAATTATAATTATCTATGAGATTACAATATTGATATTATCCATGGATACATTTAATGGTCATGTTATTGATCAAATGGTGTGTTTATTGAGTTATTTTCAATAAAATATTGATTACACCATATTCACTTATGACAGACTACACCATACATAACCCTTATTGAGCATCTAATATCACACTTTATTTCTTATTCTTTACTCAAGATATGAATAGGGATATTGATAATAATATTAAAGATAAAATAATTTATCTTATGTTATGATTTCTCACATTACTGATGATACATTTGAATCATGTATGTATATGGTTCTTCAAAAATATTGAAATGACCGATCCCTGGTGATTTCATCCCTTGTATCTTTTTCCAATGTTATAAAGCGTACATTAGCTATGGGTTACTGGGTTTTGGGTTGTTACAATTGGTATTAGAGTAGGTTTAGTATAAAGCATTAGAACAACAACTAGAATAAACACAACTGACAAGAGAATTATGATAATCCATTATAGTATTTTTGAACTTTTACAATTATTGTGATTTTTATTTTATTGATAAATATTCACGATGATTATGAGATAAATTACTGTTTTTAATTATTTAGTGATTGCTTCTAATTGGAGATAGTTAATCGACACCTATAGCATGTGTAAGGAGTTCCCAACTAAAGAAGATAATAGAACAAGTGTTGGAACTGAGTAGATCATGACCATATAAGTGCAGCTGAATCAAGATGTGATGAATAAACTATCCCCTATAGAGCAACCTGTCACTCAAAAACATGACTCACCTAAATTTTATTACTTCATGTAACAACAACCTCCATCATTTAATGTAACTACTTATTTATTTCTATTCCAACAATGTATTTAGCCCCAATAAATACATTATTTTCTTTAGAAGGTTACATTTGATATTCCAAATAAACTAAGGATAGTATATCTGTGTGAGGATAAGACTAAATTTCCAATTAAAATTAATACCATCATGTATTTCAACTACTTATTTTTATGGGATATTTATCTCATATGGCTGGGTTAAAATCAATATTCATGTTATACCTTAATTTCATTCTAGAATAGTTTCCCAGTATTCCCATAAATTTTGATGTTGTGCCTTCAATATAACTCATACATGGTGAAACACCTATTTATTCAATCCATATAGAAACCATGAATTTAAGTATAGTAATTAAATATGAACCTCCAATAGAATCAAGAAAAGAATTCATTCGGTCTTGTGCTTCACTGTGTTGTGGACCAATTATTTTTGTTATGAAAATATTTGGGTAAATGTTTTTTTATTGATTATTGGAAACATTATAAAATCACTATTAAGAACAAGTATCCTTTTTCTCATATTAGTGATATGTTTGATCAATTATTTGAATCTTAATATTTTCCCAAGACTAACCATTGATCTAGATATCATCATCTAAGGGTGATGAATAAGGATACACCAAATATAGGATTCCATACCATGTATAGTAATTATATATTTATAGTAATCCAATTTGGACATACCAATTCACCTACAATATTTATGATTTTAATGAATATATTTTTATAAGTTACTTGGATATATTTTTGGTAGTATTCATTTATGATATGTTTCTTTATTCAAAAATCCTATAATTTAAAAAAGATATTTTAGAAAATGTGTTGATTACACTGATGATGGAGAGTCCATATAAAAAATTAAACATGTTTGAATTTTGGTGATAAATATTCTAATTACATCATAATATAATTTAACAAGTAGGTGTATTAGTGGAACCATCAAAGATCACTTTTATTGAAAAATGGTCTAGTCTAACCACAATAATTAAGATTGATTATTTTCTTGTCCTAGTAGGATACTACGGAGGCTTTGTGATATATTTATAATTAATATCTAATTCACTCACCATGTTTACCCTGTAGGTGACAATTTACTAATAAACATATTAATGTGAGGATAATTATTATGAACTTAAGGGATGGTTGGTTATCAAACCTATAATGACACTACCCTGATGTAGAGAAATGTTTTTGATATATTGTGATGCATCAAAGAAGGGAACATGATTCATCAATATTCCAAGTGATATTGTGATAGATTAAGCCTCTATACCCATGAAAAATCAAGAGAAAAATTACCTTATTAATAATTTAGATATAGTAGTGGAATTTTTTTTATTAAAGATATAGAAGAAATATTTGAATGGTGAATGGTTTTAAAAATGTACTGATCATAAATTCTTGAAGTATATATTTACTAATAAATAGTTAAATTTTCACTAAATAATATGTTTAGATTTTAAAATGACTATGGATGCTCAAAATGTTACCACCATGGGATGGAGAATATGGTGGATGATGCTTTGAGTTAGAAAGATCAATCTGGTTTTTCCATTTTAGGGATTGATGGAAATCCAATATTTATGGATTTATAGAAGTCAGATCTAATAGACATAAGAAAATGGGATACATCATATCTTTGTCAGATAAATATTCAAAAATCCATCAATGAGAGGATTTAAATGGTGGATAAGGATGAAGTGTAATATTAGAATAATGATAGGAATGTTTCTATATTAAAACATAATCAGGATAGAATTTCTTGGTTTAGAAACATATTATATGGTTTATCAATTACAGTCTTGAAGATTGAGTTTTTGGATGACACTTATTATTCATTATTGTCTGTTTATCCTAGAATTATAAATATATATAGATATTTGAATGACTATTTTGGTGGGATAACATAAAAAGGCGGTATCATAGAGCATGTATCCTGATGATTGACGTATCGAGATGTTAAAGAAAAGAGACATAATTATAAGAGGAATTTATAACCATTACCCATACCAAAATGAAAATGGGTAAAAATTACAACAGATTTCATCATTTGAGTCCCCACAACATATAATGGTTAAAATTATATTTGGGTTGTAGTATACTTCCTTACAAAATAAGTGTATTTTATCACTATTAGAAAATAAATATCTCATGAAAAACTTGGTTATACATCAAGGATGTTGTGTGATTGATTGGAGTAGCAATATCTATGGTATCTTATCAAGATCTAAATTTTACCTCAATGTTTAGAAGAATACCTTAGTAGGATCTGAATACAATGTGGAGTTTCAATATTACTAATCATCCTCAGATAGATAGTCAGTCTGAGAGGACCATTAAAAATCTAGAATACATGTTGATATATTTTATTATGGTTTTCAAAAGTAGTTGGAATTAACACATTTTTTGGTTGAATTTTACTACAATAATAGACTTCAACAAAGATTTGATATGGATATTTATGAATCCCTTTATGGAAGGAAGTATAATACTCATATTTATGGGGATGAATTTGGAGAAATAAATCTATTGGGACCTATTATAGATTATATAATATATGTCAATGTTATATCTATTCCACATCACATAAGGGAGCTTAAATTCGATAAAATATTTGAGTTGACAATGATATGTTAGATTTAGAGATTAATGTTGGTGAAAACATATTCCTATAAATATCACCTTGGAATAAGGATATGATATTTGGAAATAAGGTATGCTTATCCCTAGATATATCTCTCTCATTAAACATGTTGTTCATACCGGGATAGAATATTATCACTTGATGGTTCTACTGAATCTCTCTCAACCTCATGATGTGTTCTATTATCACTCATTGGGATGTACATACATGATCTATCACATGGAATGAACTCAAAGGTTATACCACTAAGGCAATATGTATCTTATGGGGAATAATTGGGTGATATACCAGATCATAGCGATTAATATCTACAAAACTTGATCTCTCGACTGGTCAATGTAAATTACATAAATTATAAAATTGAATAAGTTTTATGAGAAATGGTGGATTTGATGAGGTTTGTATTATAAAGACTCAGATTTAAACATTCTTTTATAATGAGTTTATTATTCAAGAATGCATTCTCTTTCATCAGAGGATATTGTTATTATAGAGATTAATGAATTAGGACATCATATTTATACAAAAATATTACATCACAAAGTGGACTGTAGATATTATTTTCCATTTCTCCCACAATACAAAAATGTTAACATATAATAATATTTATTTTCATTATAGATCTTCACAATTTTATTATTGACATCATCCTTGTCCTTAATTTTCTATAAGTCCCTATAAAAAAATTAAAATTAAGGATTGAACACAAAAATACCTATAAGGGATATATAGAAATAAATAAATAAAATAGTTATTCACTTAATAATTATAATAATTTTCCTTTTTAAATAAAAAAATGGATTAAAAATAAACCTTTTATTACACAAGAAATAGACTTTTCATCCCAAACAAATTTGTAAAAAAATTCATAATAACATTTAATTTAAAAATAAATCTATGTAAGTTATCATTATAATCATGAAGAAATCACAATAACATTTCTTAATGTTATTCATATCACTCTTCAAATATATAAAATAATTTCCTTTAAACAAAACCTCATCAGCTTACCCTTTGAAATATTAAAATTTTCATAAGAACTATCTAAAGAATAAACAAATAATATTGGTCAAATAGGGTAACACTCTAATATCACTCATACAATCACCCTTTCAAATAGGATAACCATTATAGTTATAAATGGAATAACCTTCCAGGTTACAAATGGATTATCCTTCTTGGTTACAAATGGAATCAAATTAATGGTTATAATTGGAATAAATTTCATCATAAAATCTTATAGTGTATTAGGATAAACATAATTAGTTAACTCTATCAATTTACATAGTGAAATAGAGTGATATATTGGGATAACCCATACTTATTTATAATACATCCACCCATGATAAAAAAATAATTCTCAAGAACAATGACATAATATTTGAAAGCATGCATCATAAAAACATTCGTTACCCCATAAGTTTTGTTAGAATATTGATAAATCCCTTTCCATTAAAAAAACTGTTAAAACTAAAATTAAATAAACAAAGGAATGGAGGGTTTTTATTTCAAGAGAATATGGAATATTATAAAGGAAAGGAAAAAATAAAATAATGGAAATGACATTATTAATTTCCATTGATGTTTTATAAGTTGAAATAAATCATTCTTTTGAACTTTTGTAAAGATTTTCAAAATATTATATAGAATGAATCATTTTGAAAAAACATTTATTAAAGTAAAAATAAATTCACATTAAATTTCCTTTGTAATTCATTTTTTTCTGAATAAATATATCTAGAAACCAATTTCAAGAATTTGGACATGGATGAAAAAGATAGAGTAAATAAATACTCAAAACATTTAAAAAGAGGATTTAAATGTAAAGTGTATATTAATATATGTTTCCATAATTATGTACAAAATTAATCATCATATATTGTAAAATTATGTTATTTATTTACTTTCATAAGAACATTTTTATGTTTACTATTCCATTTATTTTCATGTTATAATAAATTATTTAATTAATTACCTTCTTGTCGGACATTTTGATGATATTCAACTCATATGTCCAAAATAAATTTGGTAAGTACTATATTGTTAAAGGGGTAATTATTCAATCATATCTAGAATAATAATCATGAAATATATGTCATTTTAATATAACAAATCATTAATTATAATTATGAAAAATGAACAATTTTATGATCTTCTAGATGGTAGGTCATACGTATCACGCGTAATATTTCAATTTTTTAATGATCATGCTGATAAGAATTTAAGTATTATTTTATATTTAAATAAATTTTAATATATCATAATGGAATATAATTTCATCAAAAACATTTATATATTTTATTTATATGAGGTGGTGGTGAAAATTGAATAAAATCTCTCAATGAAGGTGGTATTCTACACGTATGCAGGAACGACATTTTCAATTTTCAATGTATGGAAAGGTACAAAATTATATGAAATATTATGATTAAAAAACAATAATTATATAATTAAAATCATATATATAAATTAATTACATCATTATAATCAACTGTGAGATGTAGGGGTGGAAAATGAATTACATCGGTATGTGAGGTGGTAGTCCTTCGTACACAAGAGCAGTGATTTTGTTTCCCATATGATGGAAGAATGATATAGATATAAGTTATTCAATTTGAATAATAAAATTTATATATATATATGAGATAATTATATTGTTATATAATCATGGTTGAAGAATATTTTAACGATGTTGAAGAAGAAAAAAACAATCATTTAATATCTACACCTTTTCTTTAGAAAATAAACATTGTTTTACACCTTGAGGTTGGTATTATGACTAAAAAGTCCTATAAAATGATATGATAGATTTTAAAAAGGTATTTGGTTAGGTATTAGATGAAATTAAATTCTTTTGAAGGGTGAAAAAAGAAGAGTTGAGGTGCCCTTTTATAAGAGAGGGTATGGGATCTCTTCGAATTACATTAAATATTAAATTATTATAAAATAATATTTTTAAAATAATTGATCCAAAATGATATATTTAGAAGATAAGATGAGAATGGGAATAAAATACCTCATAAAATAATTTTTTTTAAATTTAAGACTACTTTTTTACCCTTTTTATTTTGTTTTAACCCCCTATTATCCCTTTAAACACTTACCATAGTATCAATGTTTTTTACTGTAATGAGTCAATAAAGTTACTATAAAAGGAAAAAAGGCCAATAAATGGACCATCGTGCATATTATAAACCATTTACCAATAATTTTTCAAAACATTGGTATTTATTGAATTTATGTAACTCAATAAAAAATTATTTATTTTTTATTATCACAAATGTCAATTTTTGAACAATTTTATTAATTTTACTCTAAAAATAACATGAAAATAAATGAATTTGAATATGATAATTTAAAACATCCCAATAATGTTATATTTAACTAAATATTTCATAAAATACAAAAATACATTATATTTATATTACATTATATTTTTTCAAAATTATTTATTTAATATTTCTCTCACCTAAATAAAAATTATGTTGTTGTAGCGTTAATATTTCAAGTAATAATTTCATCCCAAAAAATTATAAATAAATTATTATGATAAAAAATAATTTACATTTAAAATTAATATTTAAAACTAAAAATAATTTTCTTATCCCTGTCACAAAATATTATTGATACTAAAAATAATAAAGTTTCATTTTTTATATTATCTTTTACTGAAATATTATAAAGGCCAAAATAAAATAAATGTTGCACCAAGTGGACATATTTTAGATTCATGGATGAAATGACCAATATTAAATCATCCAGTGGATAAAGGTTTGTTTTGGGGTCATTTTTTAGCCCATAATATATTTTATTTAACATTAATTACCTCATTTACACTAACAGTTGTGACAAAAATATACTAAGCATACTATTGGAATAGACCCTAATTAAAAGATACCTATTTATGAAATTTGGACTTCATGATTCAATGCACGGAATATAAATTTTATAGTTAAATTGAGAGAAGTGGTATAATTTATTTTAAAATTATTCTCATAAAAGGTGATGAATATATGTTTTTTCAGAAATTACCGTTTATGTATAAAAATACTTTGCTTATAAAATTTAAAAATAAAATTAATTCCATGGGAAAATATTAAATTATGTTTAATTAAAAAATTACTAAATTTTATAAATCTAATTTAAAGTCAAATACTAATTTTTATATTATTTAATAGAAAATAAATTTTTTAATAAAAATCATTATTTTTCACTTTTCAATGAGAATTCAATCTTTTTAGCAAATTATAAAAAATTTCAACCCAACATAATTTCAACATCAAAAATAAAAAAATGAATTTAATTTTTCAAAATTAAAATGATATAATTTGAATATGAATATTTTAATAAAATAATAAAAAGCATTAAATTTCTTTACTAAAAATAAATCTTTATCATTTTTTACAGAAAAATCAACCAATATTCTTAAAATAATTATTACTCTATAAAATATAACTAGTGAATATTAATAATTAATGAAAATTATTTAACTTAACCTTACCTCAGATGTTACATTCATTCCCCCTTTGGAAATTATGTTCTTTCAATTTTATTCACTTCTTAAACAATGGTTTATATATTTCCCTCCGAACATTTTTAGATTCTCACATATCTTCTTCAGTCATATGATCTTCCACAAAACCTTAACCAATTGAATCTCCTTATTCTACAACATATTCTCTCTACATTCAAAAATTTGAATTACGTATTCCTGATAAGAAATATTATCCTCCAACTGAACTACATTAAGGATGAAAACATGAGACGAATCTGGTACATATATTATTTATATCAAAACATGAAATATGTTATATAACTAAGATAAATATAGAGGCAAGGATACTCAGTAAGAATATAATCCAAATTTATATATGATTTTATATATCCTAATGATCATTAGATACATAATCCCCATAAAAAATAATGACACTTTTTAGGGAGATTCATTAACAATAATATGATTAGAAACCACAAATGAGTGATCTTTACTCTATTTATATGCATATATTTTGTGTATACTCTATGCCATATTCATATATTGGTCAATCACCATCACTTTTTCCGTAATTTAATCTACCAATTAATGTCCAAATAATATTACATCTCTGAATTCATCCTATGAAGAGGGAATTCGACTCAACTTTTCATATAAAAGTGAAAAAAATATTATCCCACCACAAAATCTATTTTTTATTGTATTTAGAAGAGGAAAGAATAAGCACATCTCGAGAGAAGTTGAAAAAAAATGAAACAACAAGACCTGTGAGTTATAGGGGTCTAAAATAGTGGAGCCCTATGATGTCCCCTCTAACATAATGAATTCCATCCATATGAAAAGATCTCAAAATAGAAAAAATAAAAAACCATCCTGTCACTATGGAAAAACTGATTATTTGTGATGAGTTATTTTTGATGGGACCATCTGCCAGTCACAAATAACTAATTATTTGTGACAGGTAAAAAGTACTTGTTGCAAATACCCAACAAAGTTTTATAGTATTTGTGATGGGATTTATCCCTCATTGCAAATAGTATGTCAGCAGGTTTGTAATTGAGACGGGACATGATACAAATACATTTTTAACTACCGCCCCTAATTAATAGGGGCTGCGTACATTTGACAACACATGTCATTAATAAACCCATCACAACTAATCTAACCTATATATAAGCCCATCAGTTTTCCTCTCAGTCCACCCCTATCCCTACTCTATCACCCTCTCTGCTTATATTCTCCTTCAAAATATTTTTATAAGTTAAATTTTTTAAACCATATCAATATTCACAGCATAAATCCATAAAAAGATTCGTTTTCAGGGTATTTATCTATTTCTTTTAATATTTAGTTAATTCATTTTATTTGATATTATATATAATTATTTTTAATTACCTATAATTAAACTAAATATGAATTATATCATCTTCTTTGGCATTATTTTTTTACAAAAATGTGTGATTAGTTTTAATTAGTATTGATTAATAGTTATATTAATTATTATTAACTTTTAGTCATTAATATTAATTAGAAAACATATTAATAATTATTAATAATTTGTCATAATTAGAAATAATTACTAATAATTACTTAAAAATAGTGTTAATAAGTGCTAAATTCAAATAAATTCTTATATTTAATAATAAATTGTAATAATTAAAAGTAAATAGTAATAATTATGAAGTAAATAGAATTAGTTAGTAATAGTTAGTAATAATTAGTAATAATTATGATTAATTATGGATAATTAGTAATAATTTTTGAATTATTACTAATAATTTGGAACAATTAGTAATAATTAGGAATAAATAGAAATAAATAGGAATAAATAGTTATAATTTTGAATAATTAGTAATAAAAAGTTATAAAATGTACTAATTAGGAATAAATATGAATAAATAGTAAGAATCATGAATAAATACTAATAATTAGTAAAAATTATGAATAATTACTAATAATTATTAATAATTATTAATAATTATTAATAAAAATCAGCAATTAGAATTAATTAGTAATAATTAGAATTAATTAGTAACAACTATAAATAATCAGTATTAATTAGGAATAATTATCAATAATTACAAAATAATTATCAATAATTAGGAATAATTATCAATAATTACGAAATAATTATCAATAATTAGGTATAATTATCAATAATTAGGAATTATTAGTATTAATTAGGAATAATTAGTTATAATTAGAAATACAAAGTAATTTTTTGTAATAATTAAGAATAATTAGTAGTAATAAGGAATAATTAGAAATAATTACGAATAATTACTGATAATTCAGAATATTTATTAATAATTACGAATAATTTGGAATAACATGGGATAATTAAAAATTATTAATATTAATTAGGAATAATTAGTTTTAATTAGGAATAATTAGAAATAATTAATAATAATTAGTAATAATTAAAAATAATTAAAAATAAATAGGAATTATTAGTCATAATTAGGAATAATAGGTAATTATTAGTAATAATTAGTAATAATTAGAAATAATTAGTAATAATTAGTTTCAATTTGTACAAATTCATACTAATGAATAATAATTAGGAATAATTGTTAAAAATTAAGAATAATTAGTAGTAATTAGGAATAATTAGTAATATCGTTGGCACAAATCTAAGGATTGATCAGTGCACAATAAATGTGGACTTCAGACTATATGCCAGAGTTCTGATAGAGACTGACACAGTGACCTCACCACTTGAATGTGTATCCCTGGATATTGAAGAACATCTCATTGATGTCAGGTTTGAATTTGAGAATGTGCCTAAATACTGTGAGCATTGCAGGATGGTTGGCCATGTTATTTACAAGTGTTGTATTGTTCAAATGATTGTACAAAAAATCAAAAATAATTCCTCTTGGAAGGAGTAACCATGAAGAAAAGATGTTACCACAAAGGAGTATGTTAGAAAGAATGACATTGGGACATCAAAATAGGTAGCATGTGAGCACCTGGCCGAAACTAGTAGGACATGGGCTGATCTAGTTAAGGAAGAATAAATGAATTTCCAGAGTAAAATAAACCAGATACCGGATTTAACTAATAATGAACAAGAGGATCTCACGGACCATCATGTGATTTGAGTTTATATTTTTCATCTGCAGCATAACACACAATATGATGACTAATAAGTTCAAAAATTATTGAGGTCCTTGACAAGGATACTACAACCACAGATGACATTATACTTTCTTCCAAAAAGTAAATGAGAAATATAATGACCCCACCACATAATTCTTTAGCCGTCTGCAAATAAACCCTCAAAAACAGGAAACAGAGATAAAATTGAACATTATGTTCAATAATGCACTAAATCTACCCTAAGGCAGGCACTGTCTCTTTAATCTTCCAAGAAGATAAATCTGAGATGGTCTGGAATACCAAAGGTAGTTGAAACAAAAGAAAAATGGGGATTCACCGCCCAAAAAATCAAAATGAGGATATTATTTTTGTACATCTTGGGACAATCCAACCCTAACATATTATTTTCCCTTAGGCATCTCATGGGTAAATAAATACCTGATAGTATTGTGATTTCTGAACAAAAAACCAATGGCAGTAGCAACGGTTATCCTCTATCATGAAATGGATACTCAATGTTTAGTTCGGTGAAGGATAATGATTGAGACAAATTATGTCTTCTTGTGAACAATAGTGTTGTAAATATTACATGATTTTATGTGGATAAGAAATTCATCATGTGTAGGTTCAACAAATCTGCTTAGAACACTTTCTTCTCAATGGTCTATGCCTCCAAAAACTATTCTATCTGAAGATCTCTGTGGTGGAACATTATAAATATATCCATTTCTATCTCTAAATCATGGGGGATAATGGGTGAATTAAATGATATCCTCCATGAATATGAATGTCTAAGGCATGATTCTAGTTCCATTTCCAAGAATGATTTCAGATCCTGTGTTGAAGAGTGAAATCTGAATAAGAATAATCTGCTGGGGGCCAAGTACACCTATTATAGGAAATAACTGAACAGCATGAGGGAAAGTATAATTGACCTGGCCTTATTAATGAACATATTCTTTTTAGTTGGAAAACCATCTCTTGTATTAAAATACACAATTCGGATCATCATGAAATTATGAAAATCCTTATTGAGAAATGTGAGAGGAAACCTCTCCGCTTTAGGTTCCATAATGCGTGGACTGCCCTTCCATAAAGTTCTCATCATGTAAAGGACACTTGGGCCATTGAAGGTTATAATCATAACCCGTATTCTTGAGTTCTTAATCTTCAATCTCTCAAGATGAAAATTAATCAATGGAGTAAGTTCAGGTTCAACCTTTTTGGTTAGGAAATTGATGTTGTTGAAAACACATTACATGAGATCTAAGAATCAATGAACCCTAGTAATTTCACTGGTAATGTTGTGAAAGAGGCTGAAATCTCCTCAGAGCTTAAGAATCATATTGTTCTTAGAGATAGTATCCATAAAGAGTTGTGTAATGTTATGTGGAATACATATGGAGACAGAAATACCAAATTCTTCAATGCATTTCAATGGGCCAAAACAAGTTTAACAGACCATTATCTATTTTAAAGGATGGGGATGTCATCCTTGATGATAGAAAAAGCCTCTCAAATCATATTGTATCTTTCTTCAAGAACCTATTCAATTTCAAAGAGAAATGATGATTTAATGGAAGTAATTATTCTAAAACTCTTCACTAGAGATGATAACACTCTTCTCACACAGATACCTAGGGATACATAAATCATTGATACGATAGTTGGGAATAAGAAAATAATCTCATAGGGATAATATGGATTCACCAACTGTTTCTTTAAATTTATTTCTGATATCATATATAATGAAGTTTTTAAATTGGTTATGCATTTTCTCACTGATGGATCTCACATTCATGGCCTTAATGCTCAGTTCATTATCTTAATCCCTAAGGTGTAGAAATCAAGTGAAATTGGTAAATTCATGATAGTGGAACTGATCAATACTATACATAAGATCATTACCAAAATTATAGCCAATCATCTTGCACACATCTCAGATAAAATCATTTTTGGGAATCAGTTTGGATATGTATCTCAACATGGTGATACAATTGAAAATGGTATTAAAAAATTATATGTATCTCAACATGGTGATACAATTGATAATAGAATGTGTGTCTTGAGTAAAAAACCATCCAAAATGGTTAAATCCCATAATTTATATGTCGTGAAAATATTTTTATTTCATACACATGTATATGAGGAAAAAAACTATGAATATTGGTTTTTTTATAGGATATCATCATAGAGAAACAAAAGCTTATTTTTATGGTATACTAGTAGAAATTAATGAATTCTCTTATGTGGGAAAGAATTAGATAACAATGATTAATTTTCAATGGATGGATATAGATAGAGGCTTGTGTGTTCATCCAAACCATTGAATCATTGATATTAAATATAAAATTCTTCTTTTAGTAAGTGAACTAATTTAGTGTCTTAATAGGAACATCAAATTTATTATGCTAATTACTGTGCTACTTCAAAAGATATTGGTAATTGGTGGAGGATAATAAAAATTAAATCATAGGAAAATAAACTTATTCAAAGTGAATATGGTTCCACTGAAGTGTATGGAATTTAATATTTTCAAGAGATTTCACAAAATAAATATTTTTCATGAAGAGACATGAATATCAATGATTACACCCCAAAGATATGGGTCGATGGTGATGATGATATTAATTATGTTACAACTAAATTTGAAATTAAAAGATATTATGAAATAGAAACACATATGAAAATTGATAATGCGGAGTAGGAATATGAAGGCATTGACATCACCAGATATGAAGACAAGGATATAGATGAATAATAACATGGTTAACTGCTAGTTATAATCATATATAATATATATCTATATATAATAGTTATTTTTATCTTTTTTCTGTCAATAATAGTTTCATGTTTTAGATGGACCCATATCTATTTTGTCACTTGCAGTATGATGATCTACCTTTTGATGAGTAGGATGTTGGATCATCTGACCCTTAGATTGCTGGAGGTCTAGGAAAGACTCAGATGGGGAATGTTCTTTCCTGATTTATGATTCCTGACCCTATCCTAGAGCAGCGTCCATATCTTGGCATTTTTTCATGCCTGTAGATGTATATTTACCTCTATATTTTAGTTCGGTTTCATTAATTTCATCATATACTAATTTTTTGATAGTTTTTTATATTTTTCATAGCTTTTTATATATATTTGTTGGATAGGGGAGTGCCATATTACACAAATATTTTTCTAAAGTATAGGTCACATGGGATGAAATACCCATTGATATTCAGAACCAAATGTCTGGTCATTGGATAATACATAAATAAATAATATTAATCTTAAAATTTATTTGATTAATTATATGGCTCCATCCATAATCATTAAATAATCTTGATTTTTGATCATTATTTTATTTCTTTCACATTGAGGATCATTCCAGGTTTAGAGTTTTAGATAATTAGGCTATAACTATTACATTAGTTCTCAAATATTACAAAGTATTCACATCTCATATATCCAATTTTTCACAACAATAAAATACCTTAAAAACAAGAATATTTTTCTTGATAAAAATATTCTTGAATTGTTCCTTTCTCATACCCTTCCACATACCGAATGAAAAACATTTAAAAAACAAGGGGTGAGTATAAAAATGGGGGTTTAAAACCCATGGGGCATAGGGTACTGTAGCGGTACTGTAGCACTGGTGGTAATGTTGATCGGTGGGTACTGTAGTGGTGGTAGGGTACTATAGCGGCGACAGGGTACTGTATCAGTGGCGGGCACTGTAGCAGCCGGGTTACTATTCACAGAATGGGCCTTATGCCAAAAATTTGGGCCTACGTGCTATGTAATGGGCTACAAGCCCACTGGGCCTTCAGGCTATGTAATGGGTCTCCCTCTACCCAGTTAAAAGTGGTCATTGCTTTGCTTTAATAATAAAATGAGGCTTTGGCCCCAACCTTTAAAAAATTTGTCCATGAATACATACAAATCAATGAAATCATACTCTTCACTCATAAAACGTATGATCATTAATATACCTCATTAAATAATAAAATTTATAAATAACTCATAGAAGTCATAAATCATAAAGGTAACTTAGGTCATCCATAACATACTTACATTGTACATTTCAAAGCTACATAGGGAGTTACCTTCATGGTTACATTTGGAATACTCATTACTATATATTACCTAAATCTCTTATGAGAAACATTAATGTTTACCCCCATCACATTACCAAATGCATTGGAAAGCTATCTTGGGCTTACCTGCCCTCAGTTTATCATGGAACCACATGTATATGTAAATAATTCCAATACACTATAACATAATCATAACTCATAAAACAAGTGTAAAGGAAAGATAACATTTACACATTGCAATCAAATTATATCATTTAACAATATTGACATAATCAATTCATTCTAAAATCCATTTTCATTACCAAGATACATAAAAATGGTATATGGTATTTATTTTCCTTTTGAAAACATTATGTCTTGTTAAGGGGTCCAAATATCAAATAATACTCATGGAAGTGGAAAGGTCGTTGTCATCACGTACATTTAAAAGAATCATTCAATTTGTCTTTTGGTAAAGCGCTTCATAGAAAAAGATTCCTTTTGAATTAAATTAAAATTTAAAGGTCATTATGCACTGTATACAAGTAGGTCATATATAAATCAATATATGCCTCAATGAAAGGAAACTGAGACAAAGTTTCATACCTTGAGTGTGAATTTTCTTGTTAGTTATTTATATTATTGAATATTGAAAATTGATTAACTTATACTTATTTCAGAGGAATTTTCATGTTTATTATTCATTTTATATTACATATCATCATGATATCAAAATTACTTATTTATTTACATTCATATCGATTGGTTTTTCAATATTCAGTACTTGAGTCGAAGATGAAATTATTTGATGTAAATTATCCATGTGGTCAAAATTACATAATATCTCAAATATTATTCATGATTTAAATATCATATCTGTCCAATATGTTTGTATTTATAATTTCCATAATATTTTGAGATAATAAATGAAATACATCGTTCATGGAGATGGAAGGCCGTACGTACACATGAATTCTATTTTAATTTCATTGAATATTAAAAGAATAATAATCCAATGATATAAATTTATATTATAAGACTGTAATTATATTTATGTCATGTATGTATCATTTTTTTAATAAAACCATCCTTTATATTTTCCATGTGTTGAATGTACGCGTCAAATCACTTTTAGGGGGTTGTAGTCCACAATTCCTCAAATGAAATTATCATATTTACACCTAATGGAAAGCATGAAAGTATATAGTAAATAAAAAATACAGAATCATGGAGACAATTTAAATATAATTTATATCATATATAAATGTAGTTTCATCATAATTTCCACCATGAGAGGTGGTAGGATAAAATTGAACAATCATCATTTCGTGAGGGAGTACTTTGTGTACACTGAAATAGTATGTTCGTATCCATTAAATGGAGGTGTCTGTAAGTTTAGTCAGAATACTTCTCATAACAACGTCTTAATATATTTTAGATAATGTTAATGTTATGAAATCAAAGAATAATAAGATCACAGGGAGTGGAAAATTAAATTAAAATAAATGATCTTGGGAGAAGACATTACCTCTAAATTTGGTAACTTCTTTTGATTCGAGCCAAAAGGCTTTCCTGAATTTCCTGCTGCCCAAGTTAAGGATTTTAGGAGGAAGGGAGATATGTTGGGAGATTATCTGAGTAGATGTTCTATGATCCAAGGATCTTGAGTTTTTTGAGTAAGTGGGTAGATGTGTTGGACTTTTATAAGAGTGAGAAGGGGGACTTTAAGAATGGCTTGAAATATTAATTTATTATAATTCATTTTCGATTAAAATAGTTCCAAAATCATTTCATTAGAAGATAAAATGACATGGTTTTAATACCATTCATAAAATAAATTTTAGGCAAACTTTTATTATTTTTTTATCTTTATCTTTTTGGTTTAATATTTATTTTTCACTTTTTAATATTATAGAAATATCATGTTATTTACACATTTTGGGTTAATGTAATTACTATATCATGTTAAACGATCAGAAAAAAGTCATTTATGACATATTTGGACATTTATTAACCATTTTATGATATCTTATACTTTTATGAATTTAATATCATTTAATAAACTATTTTATATTTTAAGTTATGAATTATTTCAATTTTGGACTATATTCATACTTGACTTTTTTAAAAATTCATAACAACTTTATTCCATTGAAAAAACATTCAATCAATACTAAAATGTCATATTCAACTTTAGAATTCATTTAAGAAATTAATTATGTAAAATTATATTTATTTTAATATTTATAATATCGTTTTTTTGAATCCTTCATTAATGAAGCAATCCTTGCATCATCACTATGTCATAATTATATTTATTTATTTAATGTATAAAAAATATAAATAAAATATCATGATGTAGGAATTATCTTTTTATTTATAATGAATATTTATAGTCAAATAAATTAGTTATATAACCCAATATTATTATTTTATTAGTGAAAGATTCTAGTTTACGTTATATTTCTCTTTACATTAATTAATTAATTATAACATGTCGTTATCAAACCCAAGTGGCTCCATGGGGTCTTAAAATCAACCCAATGATGCCCATTGTCATTCATATCTCATAAAATAGGATTAGGATATTTTTTAGGGTAGTTTAATATTATTATAATATTATTTTCCCCTTAATTACTATATTTAACCTTTAACCATAGTAAATAAAATAACTACCAATGTTATTATTCACAACGTCCAAAAATAAAATGTACATATTCACACAATTTGGACCTCATGATTCCAAATATGGAATCCATTTTTCCAAATGTGAAACACTAAATTTTTGGAAATTAATTTAAAATTAATTCTTGTTGTTAAAACAAAAACTGGGTTTTTTAGAAGTAAAAAACTATCAAAATTATGACAGGTGTTTATGTCCAATTTCAATGAAAAGATTAATTCCAATTACCAATATTGGATTAAATGATAAAATATTAATGAAATTACACATTAAAACCAATTAATAGAATAATCTAACTATATAAATTTATTAGATAAAAAGGTAATTTTGATTTAAAATACAGTATTTTTTACTATTCATTAAAATATGAATTTCATCTGAAAATTTCCAAAATTTTAACCAAAGTAAATTTGGATGTTCAACTTCTAATTAATAATTTTTTTTAATAAAACATATAAATATGACAAAAAATATATTTAAAATTGTTTAATCATCCAAAGGTGATAAAATGACCTTTTAGAAATATTAGAGTGTTTCTTGCTTAAAATTAGATTCATTATCATTTTAAGCCTCTAAAATTATTTGATTAAATTTAAAAAAAATTAAAAAAATGTATAATAATATTTTAGTTATTTATTTATTCATTTTAATATAACAGCTAGGATTTAACTACCATTTAAAATAATAAAATTATTATTGTATTATTTTCTTGTATAACTCTATGTTGTGTGCAACATAAGATTTCAACGAAACCTATAGTTTCATTTAGAGTATGCTATTGGAATAAGTATCATGTTTAATGTAAAATTAACAAATTATTTATAAATATTATTATATATGAAAAATTATTATTCTATAAATACCTGGGTTGTTACATCATTCCCCCTTTTTGGAAAATGTGTCCCCACAATTTTATTTACTTATTAAATAAGTGGGGTATTTATCCCTCATAGCATTTTCCTATTCCAATGATTCCTCCTCAATAATATGGTTTTTTTGAAATACATTTACATTATGAATCACTTTATTCATCAAGAAATGTTTTTTTTGCGGTCTTGAATCTTGACTGGTTGTTCCTCATAAGAAATATTCTTTTCCAACTGAACTACCTCTAGACTCAAAACATTAGATGGATATGAAATATATTTTCACAACATTGACACATAAAAAAAATATGTACCTTGGATAAACATTAATGTAAATCCACTCTTTAGGAAACTGATCCAACATTCTATAAGATTTCATAGGTTCTAATGAACCTTGGACTCAATTCTATATTCTTACCAAAACACATCACACTTTTCAATTGAGAAACATTAAGAAAGACATAATCACCTACCTCAAAATAAATATCCTTCCTTCGGTTATCTGAATATCTTTTCTACCTACTCTAATCTATTCTCATGTACTTCTGAATCAAATGAACTTTTCTTTCCATATCTTCTACCAATTCTAGTGCCATAAACTTCCTTTAACCTACTTCATCCCAAAATGATGGAGTTAAACACCTATTTCCATATAAGGCTTCAACTGGAGCCATTTGTATACTGGAATGAAAAATGTTATTATAAGAAAAATCTACCAAATAATGATATTGATCCCGAAATCCATGGAAATCAATTGAAAAAGAATGTACTATATCCTCCATGGACAATATTTTTTGCTGTAACTGCCCATCTGAATAAGGATGAAAAGGTGTATTGAAATTTAATTCAGTTCCCAATTTCTTCTGAAGGTCATTCCAAAAGTTAGAAGTAAACCTATGATCATGATCATATACAATATAAAGAGGAACTCCATGTAACTTGAATATATCTTTTATATAAATTCAAGATAGTTAATCTAGGGACAATGTATAATGAATAGGATGAAAATGAGAATATTTAGTCAATCAATCAACAAAAACCTAAATTTCATTATTAACTTGATAATACTTCAGTAAGACCATATATATCCCTGGGTATATTTTCCAATTCCCACTCTAGCACTGGAAAAGGATGAATCATCCCTTTCGGTAACTGGTGTTCATTTTTAACCAGTTGAAAAATAAAACCCTTCAAAATAATGTAATAAATATCTCTTTTTTCATTCCATCCCTCTAGAAATACTCACTACGATGTTTCTACATCTTAGTACTATCAGTATGAACAGAAAACAGACAACTAATAGATTGACATAACAACCCTTTCTTCAACTCTGAATCACAAGGCACACATAATCTCTTTAAAAACCATAAAACACAATTTTTATCAATGTTAAATTTAGTTAACTTGACCTTCTCAACCAATTCCACATTTTTTCTACAACTCACTGTATTTTTTCTGTTCTTGATTAAATTGTTCAGATAGAGAAGATTTCATTGACACTAAAAATAAAAAAGAGGAATTCCCTGCACCAACCAATTAAAATCCAATGTTCAACAAATCAAAAACCAAATGAATTCATTCCAATCATATCATTGTTAATATAGCATCTCTCTTTTAACTCTGAGCGTCGGGAACATTATTTTACTTTCATTGATGGTAATGAATTATGAAATTATAATCCTTCATTAATTTCAGTAATATCTTCTGTCTCATGTGTAATTATTTCTTAGTGACTGTATACGTAAAACTTTTGTGATCAGGATATATTTCACACTTAATGCCATACAGATGATACCTATAACTTTTTTAAGAAAAAACAATGAAAACTAATTTTAAATCATGCATAAGGTAAATTTACTCATGAGTTTTCAACTGACTTGAAGCATAAGAAATTACCTGATGATTTTTCATTAGGACACAACCAACTCCTTTAAACAATGCATAACTATATATATCAAATTCACCATTTATAGAAGGTAGTTCCAAAACTGGAGCATTCAACAATCTTCTTTTCGATTCTTGAAAATAATCATCACATTATTTTGTCCAGATGAACATAACACATTTTCGAGTTAACTTAGTCAGTGGGCAAGATAAAAGTGCAATTTTTTTAACAAACCACTAGTAATAACCTACTAAACCATGAAATCTACTAATATCAGTTATATTTTGGGTCTTGGACATTCTTCGAAAACTTTTTTAATCAAGATCAATAGTTATGCCCCCATTAGAAAAAATGTGGCCAAGGAATGAATTATGTTGTCACAAAAACTCACACAAGTTGAATTTACCACAAAAATTATTTTCTCTTACTATTTGTAAGAAAACCCTTAAATGACATTAATTCCCCTATTTATTTTTATAATATACCAAAATATCATCCACAAACACAACCACAAACATTTCCATGAACTCAGAGAAAATTAAATTCCTAAGATCCATCAATACATAAGGTGAATTGGTTAACCCAAAAGGCATAACTACAAACATGTAATGGCTATATCTAGTTTTAATGTTGGTCTTCGGAATGTATGATTCCCTTACTTTCAACTAATGGTACCCTAACATCAATTAAAACTTCGAAAAATACTGATCTCCTTGGAACTGATCAAAAAAAGCATCGATATGAGGCAAAGGATACTTATTCACAACATTGATTTTATTCAGTGATCTATAATAAATTAAAATTCTCATAGAACTATCTCTCTTTTTTTTAAAAAAGATAGAAGAACCCCAAGGTGATGTGGTAGGTCGACTGAAACCATTATCTAATAACTCAAAAAATTAATTATTTAACTATAAATGTTCAATTTGAGCAATTTGATAAGGGGGTTTGAAATTGGTTTATCATAAGGAACAAAGTCAACATAAAATTCAACTTTCTAATTATGTATTATACTAGGAAACTCACTATAAAGAACATCAAGATAATCATTGACCTCTGGCATATCATTAATCTCAACGGTTCATTTTTTCAGTAATATGTGAAAGGTAACATTTAGTTATTTTACTTACTAGTTTCCCGGCTTCCTGATATTTTATCAAAAGTAAAGGGTTCATTCCTATACACAAAAATAAAATCATTTTTAAAATAAACCTCTTTAGTTATTAAATCAATCATAGAATTATAAACAGGAAACCAATTTTTACCCAAAATAACCTCAAACTCTAGTAGAGGAAGAAGAATAAGGTTTTTACGTAGATTTATTCCACCCACAAGGACATGAAGGTTCTTATAATTTATTTTTTTCTCAACATTTTCCCCAGATTTTTTTATCACATGTTCAAGATTCATATCTTGAGATGGAATTCCCAATTTACTAGAAAATTTCTCAGAAATGAAAGATTGTGTTGACCTAGAATTAAAAAACATATTGGACTAATCTGAATAAACAAACAATGTACCTTATACTACTTCGTTTGATGGGCCCACATCTACTAAAGTAGTTGCAATGGATTTCACCATAGCCATCTACTTGAAGTCCATCTTTTTCCCCTACTAAGTTATTCATCAGAAACACATTGGCATAATGACCCATTTCATTGCACATAAAAAAAATTACCGACTATATATCATATTTTGTATTACCATTACCCTGATGTTTTTGAGTGAAATTATGAGCCTTATATGCCATTTTAACACATCAGAAGAACTTACTAGAATTCAAAAGGCATTCCACAGTGTGATGTTTTCCACAGTTCTCACAAAATCTAAACTTAATTTTATTACCATCAGACATTTTTGATGAATTCATCCCTTTTGTCTACCACCTTGACCTCTAATTTTTTTTTTCGAAGAACACCTGATCATCGACAAACTCAATTTCCTCCTTCTTTGAACATTGAACATATTTTTTCATAACATTTGAACTCACAAGAAGCTAGTACCCTTTGATACATTGTATTCAATCCTGAGTAAAATGATTGTTTTTACTATAAAGATATCCTATGAAATTTGGAGGATTCCTTTCTAATAGAGTGAATTTTAGTCCATAAGTAGCCAATGAGTCATCTTATTTCCTCAATTCCAATAATGGTATTTCAATCCTAAGACAAACCACCTTAGGAAAATATTTCTCAAGGAACATACCTTTGAATGAATTCAAAACAAGAGCATTAATCTCCTCATTATCTATGATATTTTCAACCATAGACCACCACTAATCATCTTCACCTTCAACACATTTAACAGCAATACTAACCTTTTTATTTTCTAAACACCCCATGACGTTGAAAATCTCATCCAATGCATTAATCCACCCTTCCTCTATCACATGTTCAGATGATCCTATGAATGATAGAGATGTTTCCCAATTGATTTCTCTACTACAGACATGTTTCATTGTGGTTTATCTGGCTGATCTCAAACATGGATACCACCACCAATTTAGGTCGAAGTCATCTATTCCATCACTGAAAAAAATTGTCCAGTTCTGATTCCGACCATATCTGGTTGTTGATTTGGTAGGTTGTTTTCCTCTTGATATCAACCCATCATAACATCCATGTTTTCTCTAGAGAAAACAATTTTGAACACATATATATCTTAGACAATGCAATATGGTAATCTTCAAATTCTATATCATTTAAATAAATCCATAAAGTAAAAAACTAATTTATAGATGTTCATTTTACAATATCCTAACTCCTTATGTTTTCTAAGCCTACCAATTATTAAAACTATAAATCCCAAACCTTAAACATTGTATAATATTTATTTTTCATCCATAATTTACATTCTTTCACATTGAGAATATTTTCAGGTTTATATTGTTAGATAATTATTCCCTAAATATTATATTACATTTCAAATATTACAATATATTCACTTCTACTATATCAATTTTTATTACAAGAATAAAACACCTTTAAAATGAATTATTTTCTCGATAAAAATAATCTTGAATTCTTCAATTATCTTACCCTCCATTATACCCTATGAAAAACATTTCAAAAACATTGGATGAGCATAAAAAAGACAATTAAGGGTTATAAAATAAGAAAATAAAACATTAGTCCATGAATACATTAAATCGATGAAATAATACTTTTCACTCAAAATACAAAAGATATTTAATTTTCCTCATGAAATAATAATATTTATGAATAACTCATAGAAATCATAAATCATAAAGGTAGCTTTTGGAATCCATAGCATACTTACATTGTATCTTTTAAATCTACATTGGGAGTAATCTTCATGGTTCTGTTCCGAATTACCATCACATGAAATTCCTTAAATATCCTAAGAGAACCATTAATGTTTACCTCCATCATGTTACCCAATGCATTGGAGAGCTATCTCGGGCTCACCCTCCCATAGTTTATCATAGAGCCACCCATATATGTAAACAATATCCAAGAACCATATCATAATAATAACAACTAAAAACAGCATAAAGGAAAGATAAAATTTACACATTGCAATCAAAATATATCATTTCAAGATATTCACATAATCAATGCTTTATAAAAACCATATACAGTACCAACATTTTTAAAAATGTTATATGGTAATTATTTTCATTATAAAAATTTTACATTTTGTTAAGTAATCCAAATATCAAATATAGCTCATAGCGGCAGAAAGGTTGTTGTCGCCGCATACATTAAAAAGAAATATTACTTCTATTGTTTAGTGAAAAATATCATATAAAAAGATTCCCTATGAATGAAATTAAAATTTAATGTATTTTATTCAACTTATCAAAGAAGTTCATATATAAATCAAAATATACCTCAATGAAAGGAGATTTAGATGATGTCCCTTACCTTGAGTCCGACTTGTCTCATTCATTCATTATATTCATGAATAATAAAATTAGGGTAATTTATACATTACTAAGAACCCTTTTCATGTTTGTTATCCATTTTATATTACTTATCATTATGTTATAAAAAATTACATAATTATGTTTGTTCATATTTGTCGGTTTGTCAATATTTGGTGCGTGAGTCAAAAATGTACTTGCTTGATGTAAATTGTCCATGTGGTAAACTTTACATCATATAATGAATATTATTCATGATTTAAATGTCATATATATACAATATATATGTATTTATAAGTTCCATAATATTTAGAGATATGATACGAAATGCACCATTCATGTAGATGGTTGGTCGTACGTACACATAAACACTACTTTCATTTCATTGTAATATTAAAAGAATAATAATCAAATGATATAAATTTATATTATTATAATAGTATTATATTTATGTCATTCAAGTATCATATGTTTAATAAAACCATAATTTATACATTCCATGTATAGCATGAATGAGTCAAATGACTTTGAGGGGATGGTAGTCCACAGTTCCTCAAATGAAATTATCGTATTTACACATAATGGAAAGAATTAAAGTATGTTGTAAATTATAATTTAAAAAGAATAGGTAATACATAAATATAATATATATAATATATAAATATAGTTCCATCATAATGGGAACTGAGAGAGGTGGTAGGAGAAAATTGAACAATCATTGTTTCGTGAGGCAGTAGTTCGTCATAAATAGAAACAATGTGTTCATATCAATTATATGGAGGTGTGTGTAATTTTAGTTTGAATAAATACCATAAAAAATCCTTTTATACTGAGTATACTGGTGTTGTTATGTTATAAAATTATAAGGAAGATAATATGGACTAGAGAAGTAAAATAAAGGAATTGAACATGGGATACGACGTTACCTGTAAACGGGAAAATTATTTTGATTTGAGCCAAAAGGATTTCTTGAATTGAATTCTACCCTAGGTAACGATTATAGGAGAAATATAGGGATTTTGATAGATTATTTGAGAAGAAGTTTTATGAGACAAGGGGCTCTAAAGGTGTGAATAATTGGGTAGTGGTGTTGGTCTTTTATAAGGGGGAAGATGGGCAATTTAGGAAATTATTTAAATATTATTTTATTATAAATTCCATTTTGATTAAAAATGTTCCAAAAATCATTTAATATGAAGAAAAGATTATTTTAGTTCTAATACGTATCATCCAATAATTTTTAGACATGTTTTTTATTATTTTTTTTATCCTTATCGTTTTGGTTTATCCCTTATTTTACCCATTTTAATCTTATAGTGACATCATGCTATTTACACATTGTGGGTTAATGTAATTACTATATCATGTCATAGGACCCATAAAAAGTCCATTATTAAATATTTGGAATTATATAAACCATTTGGATTAATCTTAAAATTTTAGGAATTTAATATCTTTTTATAAACTATTTTTTATTTTAAGTTATGAGTTATGTGAATTTTGGATACTATTCATACATGACTATTTTTTACAAATTCATAAAAACGTGATTCCTTCGAAGAAAAATTTAATCAATAAAAACATTTAATATTAACGTATAGAATTCATGGGAAACATTAATTATGTCAAATAATATTTATTTTAATATTTATAATATTAATTACATGAATCCTTTATTAATGAAGCAACCCCTTTCATCATCATTGTGTCATAATTAAATGTATTTTTTTATTGTCTATAAATTTCATATAAAGTATCATGATGTAGTAGGTATTTTTATATTTATAATGAATACTTATATTCAAATAGATCAGTTATATAAACATATATTAAATTTTTTTAGTAAAGGTTACATGTTTATGTTATATTTCTCTTTAATTTAAATTAATTCTTATAACATGTCATTATCACACCCAAGTGGCTCTATAGGCTCTCAAAGTCGACCCAAGGTTTCCCATGGCCATATATATCTCATCCAATAAGATTAAAACATATTTTATAATAGTTTAATATTATTATAACACTATTTTATACCATTATATACAATATTTTCCCTTTAACAATGTTAACTAGAATAATTAATAATGTTACTAATCATAAAGTAAAAAATTAAAAGATTCCTATTCAAACAATTTGAACCTTTTGATTCCAAATATAGAATCCATTTTCAGAATTTAATGCACATAATTATCAGAAATTAATGAAAAAATAATTCCCGTTGTCATAACTAAAAATAAGGTTTTTAGAAGTAATAACTGTCAAAATATTGACATATGTTTATTTCTAATTTCAATGTGAAAATTAAATCAAATGACCAAAATTTGATTAAATGGTAAAAATGTAATCCAAATACAATTTATGACAAACTAAAAGATCAATATAAATACATATACAAGTTAGATAAAAATGAAATTTTGAATTTAAACGCAGTATTTTTTACTATTCATGAAAATATGAATTTCATTAAAAAAACACCAAAATTTAAACCAATGTAAATTTTGATGTTCCAGTTCTAAATAATTATTTTTTCAAATAGAAAATATAAATGTTAAAAAATAGATTAAAAAAAGGTTCACCATTAAACTTTGGTAAAACTTGCTTTTAAAAATATTAGAGTATTTCATGATTAAAATTAGATTCATTCTCATTTTAAGACACTAAAATTCATAGGATAAAAGTAAAAACATTTAACACACAAGTGTAATAATATTTAACTGTGTTTTGTTTCATTATCTCCAATATAATGTCTAGGATTTTACTACAATTTAAAATAATAATAATAATATTTTATTATTTTCTAATAAAACTCAACGTTGTGTGCACCATAAGATTCTGAAGAAACCAATTCTTGCATGTTGAGTATGCTATTAGACAAAGATTCGTCTTTAACATTAAATTAAT
Organism: Viscum album; assembly: GCA_963277665.1. Classification (NCBI taxonomy): domain Eukaryota; kingdom Viridiplantae; phylum Streptophyta; class Magnoliopsida; order Santalales; family Viscaceae; genus Viscum; species Viscum album. Next base: position 1,585,621,976 of record OY728131.1, read on the forward strand.
ATATTATTCACAAATTTTAATAGATATGAAAATGTATTTTTCTATAAATACATGTGTTGTTACATTAATAACATGATATTATAATTTATTTGCAGGGTTTCTGGTATCCCATTGAGGAGAGCATGCATGGAAATATCGAGAAGTCATAGGAGGGTTTTATGCATGAGTTTACTGTCATTTTTTTTCAAAATTTGAGAAGTAATTCAATGAAGAATGTTGGGGTTATAGAGTTTGAAGAGTCTTTTCATTCCCACTGATCTAATTACATTTCATCTCACTTGTGAGATGGATTATTTCACAATAGTTGGGTGAATGTTTTCAGAGGAGACCATCGGTAGGTCGACTAAATTGTGGGAGACTGGTGGTGACACATCGAGTCGGTAGTCATACAATTATTTTGCACAAGAAATATATAGTAAGTACTATTTTTAAATAATTTATCGAACATTAAATGTAAAATTTTATTTAATATTCAAATAGGTAGTCCAAAATCCTGATGTAATAGGTTTCAACATTAATTGGAGGATGCATAGAGATCCATTCACTAAAGAGATTATATGAGATCGCAAACATCAGATTGTGGTTAGTATAATTTATTTTTTAGTTTTCAAATGAACTATAAATAATATTTTAACAATTTTAATTTTAAATTGAAATTGTAGGAGTCATATGAGGCCACAACATCTCAGTCAAAGACTAAGTGTCCGACTGCGACTGGGGGTCAAAGTAGTTCCCACTGATTTTATGAGGTATTATGGATATCATTGACTCAGTTTGCCTTCATAAAAGGCCAGGTTTTTGGTATTGGATCCCGATTGTTGTCGGGGAATTATTATATTACCAGTGTGAAGTCAGTTTCCAACTTGAGGGGAGCACATGGAGAGTAATCATAATCATCTACACAGTATCAGGAGTAGCTACGAGCTCAAAGTTGGATCATAGAGAGCATGTGTTGAGAGTAAGTGGAGATGTGTAAATGGTTGCAGTAGGAGATGTTCCAATAACAACAGTAGGAAGAGCTCTAACAATAGTAGGAGGAGGAGGAGGAGGAGAGGCTTCAATGGCAGCAAGAGCAACAAGAGTTGATGGAGACCATGCAACATTTGACTATTGGTTTAGGGATGAAGTTCCCTCCACCACCTCCTCCAGCTCCTCACGATGACCCGCTAGTGATATATTTGTTTTTTATGGTAAAACATTTGAATGCAATATTTTTTTGTACTATTAACTATTTTAATTTCTATATAGTGTGTTTTATATTTTGGTGAATATTGAAAATTTTATTATTTTATTACATTGTTTATTTTTTATTATTATTATTATTTTTTCATTATTTTATTTATATTATTACGAGTATCAATGTTTTTCTTATTTTATAATTTTTATTATTTTACTAATATTAATATTATTATTTCATTAATAATAATAATAATATTATATTAATATTAATAATATTAATAATATTTTTATTTTACTCATATTAATATTATTATTTCATTAATATTAATATTATTAATATTATTTTATTATTAGTATTATTATATTAATTTTTTTTTTATATTTTCAATATTAGTATTATTAATATTATTTTCCAATATTATTTTATCTTTATTTAATAAAATTATTTTATTTTTTTAATAATATTATTATATTCAATAATGATTTATGTTAATTTTTTAATATATTTTTGATGGGCCTTTGACAACGGCACATCAGAAGATACTTTTTCTATATAATCTCATGGAAAATATTTTTGACGGGATCTTTTGCGATTGCCTAATGCAAATGTGTATTTAAATAATCTTAGGGAAACTATTTATAACTAATCTACGTTTTGTCGAAAATAGTTTGTTTTTGTAATGGCTTGTCACAACAAATCATTTTGTGAAATCCTTTTCTACAAAGGGCCATTTGTGATGGGACCCCGTCACAAATGGCACGTTGCAAATAGAAAATTTCTATTAGTGTGTGTTGGAATGATGGATAATAATTTAACCAATTTTTACCCTTGTGCATAGTGTGGATGATATAAAAGGGAATGATGATGATACCCTTGCACCTACTGATAAGATCTGTAATAGAATAGGGGTGGATATGAGCCTGAGAAAAGAATTATATATCATTGTGGAGTCTATTTCAATAGCTTCTGTTTGAATGCTCCTTTGAAAAAACAACAAAGACCCATAGAAATTGTTAGTGCCTCGTCTATTAGTGAGAAATTGTTTCAAAAAAAAATATAGAGAAGGTGAGGATTAAAGATCATCTAGGATCATTAACTATGCCACCACCCTACATAGTTCCTATAAGGGGTGCCATAAATATTACCACAATGAAACCAAATATTGTGGAAAGGGATTCATATAGTCTCATGGAAGGATAGTCTTGTAAATCTGCTGAAGTAATCCCAAATAGTATGCACCCATTCACCTTCAATGAAGAAGTGGTCTGATGACTCTTCCCAATGAACCCTCCGAAAAGTGCATTTAGAAAAAATATTTATACATGTATGACTCACATTTCAATCAGTAGGTAACACATTATTAGGGGATTTTCATAAGAGGAAGTTGAGTTTCACAGTGAACTATTTTCACTATAGCATCTCAACCCACAATTTTTTTAATTAGAAATGATTTTCGCTCTTCGATATACCATCATTAAAAAGTCTCTTGATAAAGAGCCTGTAAACACAATAAAATCTGTTTCAAAATTAAACTCAATGTTCATGAAAATGACCCACTAGTAATTTTCAAGGATTGCCACTACTAGAAAAATTGGTATTTGTGACGGGATCCCATCGCAAATGGCCCGTCGCAGAAAACAGTGTCGCAACAACAATTATTTGTGACGGGCCCGTCGCTAAAGACATTATTTGTGACGAGGATCCTTCCCGTCACAAATATTACTCCGTATATTTGTAAAAAAAATTTAAAATAATAATTGCGACGAGCCCCGTCACAATTACTATATTTAAAAAATAAAAACTATTAATAAATTATTTTAATAAATATAATAATAAAACTATTTGCGACAGGCATAGTATCCCGTCGCAAATACTAAAAAATAAATAAAAAAAATAAATTATTAATAAATTATTTTAATTAATATAATAATAATCCAATTATAATTCAAAAATAAAAAATAATAAAATATTAATAAATGATTTTAATTAATATAATAATAGAATTATAATTCACAAATAAAAATAATAAATTATTAATAAATTATTTTAATTAATATAATAATAATATAATTATAATTCAAAAATAAAAAATAATAGAATATTAATAAATGATTTAATTAATATAATAATATTAGAATTATAATTCATAAATAAAAAAATATTAATAAGTTATTTTAATTAATATAAAAATAATAGAATTATTATACATTCAAATATTAAAATAATTCAAATATTATAAAAAAATATAATTAAATTATAATATTATAAAATTTTAATATATATATAAAATTTAATATTATAAAATATAAATAATATTATTATTCATATTAATATTGTTATTTCAAAATATAATATTATTAATATTTTATAATGAGACAGAAACTACGAATAGAAAAAAAATTCATATTTTGATTTAACAAACTTTATAACATAAAAACAAACTCTAATCTGAAGGAGGGGGGGAGGGGGGAGAGGGGATCTGTAAATGCTGGTGGAGGAAACTCCATCCCTAAAGCATGAGTGAGTCGGCACATGTACTCCATCTGATCATGCTGCTACTGCTACCACTGACTCATCTGCTCCTCAAACAGCTGCTGCTGGCGTCGACACTCCTCCTCATGCTACTGCTGCTGCTGACGCATCTGCTCCTGCTCCTGTCAGAGACTCTCTATCAGTGCAGTCTGAGATCACAACTGATCCTCATATTGTGTAGCAGAAGAAGATGCATGAGCTCCTCTCGAACTGGACGCCGACATCGTAGTACTGCCATAATAATCTCCAGGAGTCAGTTGAGAGCTGATACCAACTACCCGGCCCTACTCGAAGGCATACTAGGTGGCCTGCATCCATGCCGCCTCATCAAAATGACGGCCAGTGGTCTGATATGATGATTCGGCCTGACTCTTAGGCCGGGTCTGTGACGCTGCGGCCTCATATGACTCCTGTAGATGAAATTTAAAATTAAAATTGTGAATATATTATATGCAGTTAATTTTTAAACTTGAAAACAAATAATACTGACCACGATGTGATGTTGACGTTCACCTCTGAGCTCCCCAGAAGAAGGGTCACTATACATCCTCCGATATACATCGTACTCCGTAATATCGGGGTGCTCAACAGCCTATAAGAATAAAAAATAAACTATTAATATTTATAGTTATATAAAATATTTATAAATAATGTACGTACCAGATACTATCTATGAGTACTGAAAGAATGACTCCCAGCTCGATGAGTCACCTCCTGTTTCCCCTGATTCTGCCTCCCCACCGATGATCTCCTCTGAAAGGCACCACTCAACCAGTGCACACATAATCCATCCCATACATGGGATGAAATGTACTCTGGTCGGTGTGCTCTACATGACTCGTCAAAATCTGACACTCCTGCTTTATTCATGGTAGCTTTTCTTAAATTGTGCAAAAACTGATGAAAACGATCACGTATGGCCACCTCTCATGCCTCGTGGATGGCGTCACGCATGGTATCCTCAATCGGATACCATAAACCATTCAAATAAATGAAAATATCAAGTTAGAAATGAAATAATTTTCAAAATAAAAATTATTTATTTACGTACGTACCAACCAATGACCGAACATGGCCTGCTGCACATCAATGGGAATCTGCTCCCATGTGGTCCATGGCTGAGAGAAATAGTTTCACAAAATAGAGTTTCCCTGTCCGACTGATTTATGCAGAAAACTGTAAAAATAATAAACATTTATTATGTGAATAGATTAATGAAATCTTAGTCAAATCCACAGGTTATCACACAGGTTATCACACCTCCGTGTGCGTGGATCAAACCCAAGACGTGGACTTCGCTCGGGGACGGGGTCCGGAATCATCAATCGTGCAAGACCGCTCCCCCTCCGCGTACTCCCTGGAGCGCCTGCAGGATGAGGGTCATCTGCCAGCAACTCATCCGCATCGAAAGGCAGGTCAGCATATGCCAACTCATGAAATGTGTCGTTGTCCATATGAAACAGAAAATGTTAATGTTGTTAGCAAATAATTGATAATTACTATTATATATACATATAAATATATTATGATTGTATATAACTACCATGGAATTCTATCATTGTTCATCTTCATCATCATCTTCATATATGTCAATATCATCTTCATATTCCTCCTCAACATCATCGATATCCATTTGAGTTCCAGTTGCTTCATCTCTTACCATTTCAAAATCATATGTGACATCATTAACATCATCGTCATCACCGACTCTTAAATTTGGGGTGTCGTCATCGATACTCATGTCTCTTTGAAAAAAATATTTATTTTGAGTACTCTCTGGAAAAACTTCAATTCTTTGCACATCAGTGAAAGCACATTCACTTTGACTAAACTGATTATCTCGAATTTTTATTTTTATTACACTCCACCAATCAGTCAAGTCTCTTGATGTAGCATAGTACTTTGCGTAATAAACTTGATGTGCCTGTTGAGCCAATAAGAATGGTTCATTTACTGCGAGAACACTTTTACATTTAATATCGATGATTCCATGAGTCGGATGAACACACATGCCTCTCTCTGTATCCAACCACTGACATTTGAACATGGTTATGTAATGTTGTCCAAGATAACATAGTTCAATGATTTCATCAAGTATGCCATAAAAGTCAACTTCATTTTCTCGATGATGAGATCCTCTCAAGCTAACTCCACTGTTCATTGTTTTTTTATTCCCCATATGCATGTGTGTGAAATCGAAATCCATTCACCACATATGCATTATAAGTTTTAACAAGTTTGGAAGGTGGGTTACTCAATATACACAGCCGTTTTTCAATTTTATCAGCATGTCGAGACACCTGAAAATTTGTGAAATAATTATCAATATAGTAAACTATACATTGAATGAGTTTCTAAAAGATAAAGAATTTATGTTACCAGTTTTTGAAACCACTGAGAGAATTTTTTCTGTCGGCGTTCTTCAAGAGCAGCTACTGTAATTTGTGGATTTTTTTTCTTGATATGATTAACATACAACCTATAAAAAACAAAGTTATTTACTGTAACATAAATGATAGAATAAGTGATATAAACACTTACAGTACAACTGATGTCATCTCTTCACAGTTGAGCAGAACATACGTATGAGCTCTGTGATGTTCATCATTCGAAAGCCAGCGTTCATAAAATCCACCAAAACCAAGCTCTGGCTGGTTGAAAACAGATAATTGATTGTCGATTTCATCAATATTCCTCTCGTTCCGTCACATTCAGTTGTGTTTTGAAGGATACTCAGATTCAAAATAATGGGAGCAGAAAAAAGATATTTCCTCTTGCAAATAAGCTTCTGAAATAGATCATTCAACAGATGCTTTGTTAGGTACTTTTCTTTTCAATTTTTGCATGCATCTTTCAAATGGGTACATCCATCGAAACTGTACTGGACCTCCATATTTGGCTTTATATGGCAAATGTAACATCAAATGTTCCATTGAGCCGAAGAAAGACGGTGGAAATATTTTTTTTCAGTTTACATATAATTACAACAACATCTTCTTCATGTTTGCATAGAGCATCATAATCTGCTGTAGCCGCACAAATTTCCTGAAAAAAATGGGACATGTCTGTTATGGAATCCCAAATCACAGAATTCAACAGACCTCTTAATCCAATGGGTAGTTGTCTTTCCATTAAAACATGACAATCATGACTTTTTAATCCAGTAATATGACCATTCATTATACATCTACCCAAATTATAAGCACAACCATCTGGAAGTCTCAAATATGCAATCCACTGACAAAATAATAAACGGTTTTCTTTAGACAGTGTATAAGCTGCTTTTGGTTTCAGTAACTTTTTTGTTCTGACATTATCAAACAGTTCTAGTTCTGGACGCCTACAAATTTGGGTAAGATCTAAACGTGCATTTACATTGTCTTTGCTCTTTCCTGGCGTATCCAAAACTGTATGAACCAAATTATCAAAACCGTTCTTCTCAATATTCATGACATCCAACATGTGGTGGACCAACAAATCAGACCAATATGGAAAATCCCAAAATATGCTACGTTTAATCCAATTGTGTTCTTTTCCAAAACCAGAAATTTTCTGTTGGTTTATTGTGGGACCAAAAGTGATGGGAGGTAATGAAAATACAACTGATTTTAACTCCAAACCTGATAGAATTTTTGGAGGTCCATCCCTTTCAATTGTTCCTTTTCTGAAATGAGATCTGTTTCTGCGAAAAGGATGACCAGCTGGAAGAAATCTGTGATGACAGTCAAAATAACAAGGTTTCTTTCCATGATTGAGCATAAATGATTTGTTCTCTCCCATACAGTAAGGACATGATTTCTGACCATGTATACTCCAGCCAGATAACATCCCATAATCCGAGAAGTCACTAATTTTCCACATCAATGCTGCTCTCAGTATGAAATTCTGTTTCGTAGCAACATCATATGTACTGACACCAGTACTCCATAATAAACTTAATTCATCAATCAATGGTTTCAAATAAACATCAGTATTTTTCTTCGAATGTCCTAGAATTAGTAAAGTCAAAAATATATATGGCTCCTTCATCAAAATCCATGGAGGTAAATTGTACGGAGTTAAAAAAACAGGCCAACATGAATATTGACTACCATAAGATCCGAACGGACAGAAACCATTAGTGGAAAAGCCCAGTCAAACATTTCTAGCTTCTAAAGCAAAGGATGGATGCACTCTATCAAAATGTTTCCATGAATCACCATCGGCTGGATGATTCAAGTTTTTATTGGTTGAAATATTCGCTTTATTCCATGACATCATTGTCGCTGTATTCTTAGACATGAATAAACGCTGATGTCTGGATGTAAGCGGAAAATATCTCAACTGTTTTACAGGAATCAAAACAGACTTCCCATGTTGCCCTTCTTTATATCTCAATTTCCCACATGTGGGACAACTATCCAACAACTCATTTTCCCCAGAATATAAAATGCAGTCATTTGAACATGCATGAATCTTCTGACAAGTAAGTCCCAAATTTCGAACCAGCCTTTTACTCTCATAGTAATTTGCAGGCAAAACATTTCCTTCAGGTAACAGTGTTTTAAGAAAAGAAAATATCTGGTCAAAACAGGTGTTTGACATTCCGTTATCTGATTTGATAACCATAAATTTTTCAACTGCTTCTAATTTGCTCATATTATAGCCAGGATATAATGCATCCTCAGCAGACCTCAACAACTAATAAAATTCAGACGGTGCCAACTCAGGATTTGAATTTATATCATCCGGAGTTTCTGTATGTTGAACAGATGAACCTGCAACATCATGTACTAAATCTTGAAACCGGGATGGATCTGGAATCATGTTGGTATCACCTACTCTGGAACTGCATTCACCGTGTTGATACCAAAAAACATAATCTGGTTGAAAACCAAAATGCAAGAGATGTCCCCCTACTTTGTCAAACGTGTCAAACGTTCTCAAGGCACATTTTCTACAAGGTCATTTTATTTTTCCTTCTGAAACAAATTCTGGATTTGATGCGGCAAATGATAAAAAAGTCTCCACACCCTCTATATATAATGGACCAAAACCGTTTGGATTTCTACGTTGATTTATCCATATGCAGTCATCTAATAATGACTGTTGACGACCTCATTGTTCCATATTTTTCTATAAAATATAAAAGAATTACTGGTTTCGAATAATTTGTTAGAAAAAACACTCAAGCAAGGATTGAATATGTTGAGAATAAAGTAAAACCTGTTACAAATATTGATAATTTTAATATTATATTGATTTTTTATTTTTTTAATAATACTAATATAATTTTTTCATAAATATTAATTATATAATAATAAAATTATTACATTATTAGTATATTTTATTATTAATATTAAAATAATATAATTTTCTATATTATATACAATTCTCCTTTCATCCGTGTGTTTAACATTGTGTCTCCACATATAATATTTGCATTCACTTTCACCTCTCCATTGGCGAGTAGGTTGATAATTTTGAAAAAGAATGCAAATATTACATGTGGAGATATAAAACACATAGATGAAAAGAGAATTGTATATAATATAGAAAATTATATTATTTTAATATTAATAATAAAATATAAAAATAATGTAATAATGTTATTATTCCTAATTATTGGTAATTATTCTTAATTATTGGTAATTATTCCTAATTATTGGTAATTATTCCAAATTATTGGTAATTATTCTAAATTATTGGTAATTATTCCTAATTATTGGTAATTATTCGTAATTATTGGTAAATATTGGTAGTAATTGGTAAATATTGGTAATTATAGGTAAATATTTGTAAATATTGGTAAATATTGGAAAATATTGGTAAATATTGGTAAATATTGGTAAATATTGGAAAATATTGGTAAATATTGGAAAATATTGGTAAATATTGGAAAATATTGGTAAATATTGGTAATTATTGGAAAATATTGGTAATTATTGGTAATTATTACTAATTATTGGTAATTATTACTAATTATTACTAATTATTACTAATTATTACAAATTATTACTAATTATTACTAATTATTACTAATTATTGGTAATTATTACCAATTATTGGTAATTATTACTAATTATTACTAATTATTACGAATTATTACTAATTATTACTAATTATTACTAATTATTGGTAATTATTACTAATTATTACTAATTATTGGTAATTATTATTAATTATTACTAATTAGTGGTAATTATTGGTAATTATTACTAATTAGTGGTAATTATTGGTAATTATTACCAATTATTACTAATTATTGGTAATTATTGGTAATTATTAGTAATTATTGGTAATTATTGGTAATTATTGGTAATTATTGGTAATTATTACTAATTATTGGTAATTATTACTAATTATTGGTAATTATTACTAATTATTTGTAATTATTACTAATTATTGGTAATTATTACTAATTATTGGTAATTATTACAAATTATTGGTAATTATTATACGAATTATTGGTAATTATTACTAATTATTGGCAATTATTACTAATTATTGGTAATTATTACTAATTATTACTAATTATTACTAATTATTGCGAATTATTACTAATTATTACTAATTATTACTAATTATTGGTAATTATTGGTAATTATTGGTAATTATTGGTAATTATTGGTAATTATTACTAATTATTAGTAATTATTACTAATTATTACTAATTATTACTAATTCTTGGTAATTATTACTAATTATTACTAATTATTACTAATTATTACTAATTATTGGTAATTATTACTAATTATTGGTAATTATTACTAATTATTGGTAATTATTACTAATTATTGGTAATTATTACAAATTATTGGTAATTATTACTAATTATTGGTAATTATTACTAATTATTGTTAATTATTACTAATTACTGTTAATTATTACTAATTATTGGTAATTATTTCTAATTATTGGTAATTATTACTAATTATTGGTAATTATTACTAATTATTTGTAATTATTACTAATTATTGTTAATTATTACTAATTATTAATAATTATTACTAATTATTACTAATTATTACTAATTATTACTAATTATTACTAATTATTACGAATTATTGGTAATTATTGGTAATTATTATTAATTATTACTAATTATTGGTAATTATTACGAATTATTGGTAATTATTACTAATTATTGGTAATTATTACTAAATATTGGTAATTATTACTAATTATTGGTAATTATTACGAATTATTGTTAATTATTACTAATTATTACTAATTATTACTAATTATTGGTAATTATTACTAATTATTACTAATTATTACTAATTATTGGTATTTATTACTAATTATTAGTATTTATTCTTAATTATTGGTAATTATTACTAATTATTCCTAATTACCATTAACTATGAACAATGAATACTAATAATTTAAATTTATTAAGTAGGAAAACAATGTAAACATAATTTAATTACAACTAATTAAGAATAACTGAAACTAATAAAAAATTTAATATAAATATTAAATTAAAATGAACATAAATACCTTTAAAATTGATCTGAGGTTGATCTCTGATCGTTGTTGAAAACTTCAATATCAACTCCGGAAAAAAAAAATTAAAGTCAAGAAACGTTGAACTCTAAAAATAGAGTTTTGAGAGAAGTAGAAGATCGATTTTGAGAATGAATGAAAAAACGGATGGGGGGTATTTATAGGTTGGATTATTTGCGACGGGTATCCCGTCGCAAATAGTTTTATTTGTGACGGTACCTGTTGCAAATACCTTAGCCTGCATTGATTACAGTCAACGGTTAAATAGTTATTTGTGACGGGTCCAGTCGCAAATAATAACCTACCGACATACTATTTGCGACAGGGGTATATTCCCGTCGCAAATATCTTTTACCGCCGGCGGTTATTTGCGACGGGAATATACCCCCATCGCAAATAACATTTCCACGATTTGGCGCGCAAAGCGCGCCAATCCTTTTGCGACGGGGAAAGCTAACCCATCGCAAATAAGTTTCTAACGGGACTATTTGCGACGGGATTTATCCCTGTCACAAATAACCCGTCGCAAATGCCCATTTTTCCCGTAGTGTGCATAGATCATGCAAAAAAGAAATCATGCCTGGAATAATGTTATGTCCAACGTAGGTCATTCATGGAATCCCATCTTTGTAAATATCCAATTGTGATTCCAGAAATTGATGTCACCCTGGTTGACTATCATATTTTTGTGATCTTGGTGAATCAAGATTTGTGGTTGAACTGAATTATATAGAGGTAATTCCTTCACACTTGGTTTATCCAAATCTCTCTCATGCATGAATGATCTAAAAATTCCCTAGATCATACATCCATCAAACACCTCCCATTATAAAATTTCATTCATACACTGCATCACATCATAGACACTGCTAACATTTATGTCACCATATAACATTGATCATTCCAACCTATCCCATAACACCCAATAATTCTTACCATCAGAATGTTCATACCAAATAAATTAATAAAAGTTATTATTTATATCCATTATGACACATTTTGGAACCTAGACAGCTAAAAGTTTAAGTAAATGAATAAATTAGGGCACACATTTCACCAAGGTGACTCTATATCAAAATTTAAACACCCATTCTTCCAGTCCCATATATGACCAGTGATTTTACTGACCACTATATTTTAATGAGTTTTCATTCCTATTCAAGTACATATTAAAAATAAATATACTAATATTTTTCCTATTAACAAGTTGGAAACTCCATTTTGCATTATATTCAAGGACCTTGTCAAAAAATTTCTTCTGTATATTAGAATGAAAACTATTATTATCATAAATATCAAACAAATTTAGATGATGATCCCAATTTCCATGATAATCCAACTAATAAGATTTATTCATATCCTCCATAGGTTATATCATTCTCTCTCACAATACCTCATATTGGGGATGAAAATATATATTAAAAATTAATTCAGTACTGTATAAATTCTAAAAAACCTTATGAAAAATAGAGGTAAATCTAGGATCACGAGTAGAAAACATATAAATAGAAACTCCATGTAATATAATTTTATAATTATCATAATACTTTCCAACATGATCCAAAGAAATATTATCGAATTTATGAAGAAATTGTATAAATTTAGTTAATCAAAACACAATTACTCAAATTTCATTTTTCCACAAGATGCATTTATAAACCCCACAATGAAATCTCTGGGTATATTCATCTATTTCAATTCTATAATAGAAAACTGTTAAATCATATGCATAATTAATTTTCATTTCTCTTTAACCTATTGATAAGTCAAATATTTCATAGTAAAATCAGAAATATCATTCTTTATTCCATTCCACCATAAATGTTACTAAAGGTCTCTATAATTTTTTTTATCCATAATGAATATATAATTCAAAAATATAAGCCTCACACAATATTACTATCCTAAATTTTAGGTCACATGAAATATATATCTTTATTATGCATATGAGAACACATTCTTTGACAAAATTAAATTTAAAAAACATACCTTTCTTAATCAACACTCCTATTTCTTATAACTCCCTTTCTTCATTCACAATATTCTTTATATATTTTTTACAAAAATGTTTATGCTGAATCTTGATACAAAATAGACAGAGTTCCAATATGCTTGATTTCTATGCAACAATTCATCAAATCATTAACAAAAGGAAAATTATCCATATTGATCATAGTTAATGATGCATTATATTTTAATCATAGAGCATGAACTACTTTGTTACGTTTACATGGATCGTAAAAAATTGAGATGTTGTGATCTTTTATAAATTCCATTGGTCTTATATGTCTCATTTTAAAATATTTTGAAGTGAATGTATACTTAAAACATTTATTAATGGTATATATTTCAATCATTACTCCATATAAATAATTTCTTCAAATTTCAAAAGCAAATAAGACAACTGTCAATTCAAGGTCATGTGTAGGATTATGTTGTACATACAGTTTTTGTTACTATGAATCATAATAAAATACCTAATCATTATAAATTATAATACCTATCATACTACTCATAGAAGCATATTTACAAATAAAAAATTCCCCATTTGAGGATGGTAGGGGTCAAAACTAGAACATTTACTAGTAAAAATTCAAATTCCTAGATGCATTTATCATATTTCTTTGTCCATATTACCCTAACCTCCTTTCAGGTTAACTTAGTGTGTGGGATAGAAGAACATTAAAATTTTTCAAAACAACACCGTTAATATCCTACCAATCCAAAAAATATATGAATATCAATAATAATTTTAGGTTCTTTTCTTTCATCGAACACTTTAATTTTAGCAAGATCCACTATTATGCCATATTTATTTATGATAGGTCTAAGGAATAAAAATTGTTAAAACTAAGAACCACTTTATAAAAATTTGTATACAACTTATTTTCTTTCATGGATTATAGAACAATACTTACAAATTTTATATGATACTCATAACATTTCGAATAAATCAACATATCATCAATAAATGAAACCACAAAATTATCCAAATATTCATGGAAATCTCTATTCATAAGATCTATAAATACAGATGGGGGATTTATCAACCTATTGGGAATAAGCACAAATTTATAATGTCCATACTTACTATGAAATTAAGTTTTTGGAATTCCATCCACCTCCACATTTAGCTTATAGTACATAGACCTGAGATCATCCTTCAAAAAAAAAATGAGCTCCCATGATCTGATCAAACAAATCATTGATATGAGATAAAAAATACTTATTCCTAAAAGTAATGTTATTCAAATATCTACAATCAATTCAAATCCACATGAAACAATATTTATTTTCCACAAAAAATAGATGTATTCCTCGTTTAAGTTCTAAGATTAATGAAACCTTTATAAAAAACTCTTGTAACTCCCTTTTCAATTCCAAAATTTATATTTGAGCCATTTGAGAAGGGTGTTTTGAAATTATATTAGCATTAGACACTTTGTTAATCATAAATTCAACATCCTGATCAATTATAACATCGAGAAACTCATCAGAAAAACATCGAGGTATTATTTTACTATCATCACATCATTGATCCGAATGGTTTTCTTATTTTAAAGAACTAGTGTAATATAAATTTCATTTCCATATATTAATCATTTATCTACTTATTGATATGTTATCATATATATTAATCTATTATTGTTTAAAAACGTAAAAACCTTATGAAAAATAACTTCTTTGGATCTATAATCATTTTTATCATGGTAAATAGAGTGTTAATCCATACCCAAAATGTAATCAAACTCTATTGGGGGTTATATAACAAGGATCACTACAAAAGGCTATCCACAATAAAAATGAAAATTATTATAATTTATTTTCATGATTTAATACTTCCCCTAGGGGATTTTACAATAAGTTATGGATTCATTTCATGAGGTAGAATTTCTAATTTATCAAAATTTCTATTATATATGAATGAAATTTAGACATTGATTCAAAAAATAAATTAGCATATTCTGATTAAACCGGTAATATACTTGTTTCCACTTTATTTGATAGATTGATATCAACCATAGTTATTGTAAAGTATTTCCCTACACCCATATGCCTATAATGTTTCAATTTCCTTTCATTAATGTTCCTATTTGGTCACAAATATGCATAATGACCCATATAATTACATTTATTACACATTATAGTTTGTAGAATGAAATTCAATATTCCATTACCTTGATCCTTTTAATTGTAATCATGCTCCATATTTACACACTTACCATATTAGATGAACTTCAAGGATTAAATATGTCTTTCTCCATGGTTCTTTTTTCTAGAGCTATAAAAAATTAGAAACATCATTTTGATATATTCAAATTTTTTCCATCTATTCATTCCCATTACTCACCACCCAGAAAAAAATATTCTCTTTTTATAAAACACATGATCATATGCATACAATATTACCCTCTTCTTTTCACATTAATAATGTTTCTAAAAAATCGTAAACTCTTGACAAAATAATTCCCTTTCATGTCATGGCTTCAATAAAAATATCCAATTAATTTTTCTATCAGGATCCTTGAAAACATTTTATGCGTATTATGCCATCGAGTGAAGTTTTATTCCTACGCAGCCACTATATCTTCCTCATTTTACCTAAATTACTTTATTTTATTTTTCACCATAACAAATAATTTCATAGGAAAAAATTTCTCAAGAAAAATATCACTAAATTCATCCCATTATAAGATACAAATAACGTCACATTCTCTAGTATTCCTATACATTAATGACCATTTATCAGCTTCATTTTCATAATTTTATGTATAAAGAGTTACATTTTGATGTTCTGAAAAATGGATGAATTTTAATATATTTTCCATAGATTTAAACAATTATTTAGGTACTATTGTGTCAAAAGATTAAATAAATATAGGAGGGTGTTACCATATAAAATACTCCATTATCAACATATTCTTCGTTGGAAATCTAGTTTTTATATAGTTTGGATAGAAAATAAATTTATAGCTTGAATCAAATAATCCATCATAGTAATGAAAACTTTTTAATTCCAATTCCAACCAATCTAGGTTTCATATTTGGAAGGATATTTTCTTATTTACATATTACCACTTTATCCTTCACGTTTACTCTATTGAAAACCATTCTGACCTAACAAATTAGATGAATAAAATGGTACTCTTTAAATTCTATTACATGGTAAAAATAAATTAAATTATATTATGGGTATTGATTTAAAAATACTAATCCACAAAATCATCTAATCATTCCTTATGATACAAACTATTTGTACCCAAGATCAAACATTGCATTATATTGAGGTTTTTAGTTTATAATTTTTTCTATTACAATTGACAATATTTAAAATTTAGAGTTTTATAAAAGTATTCCATAACCTATATGTAATAAATATCACATAAACAAGTTTAATATTCTTATTAGTAATAATATTTTTGAAAAAAACACTTTTAAGACATACCATGTTTTCTTGTTATAACACATCTTCATGATTTTAATCGTAACATTATAATTTTAATTTATAATCCTTAGAAACTTAAGAAAAATATTTTAAAACAAGAGTTGAGCCAAAAAGATCATTAAATAACATATAATAATAAATAAAAAAACTTATTAGTCCCTAAATTCATATAATTATTTTACTATTTCAGAAGACAATTATTACAAAAAATTAAAAAAAAATCTCACCCAAGAAATAAACATCTCTATCCAAATATTTTTGTGATACATTTCATAATAAATTATAATGTAAATTTAAAACAAATAATAGTTTCATAATATTCATAATATTATAATAATAAAATTTTCAAAATTCATTCATTTCAACCTTTATATGTTTAAAATTAATTATTTTGAATATAAACTTGTTATCTATCCTGGTGAAATCATGATATTTCCATTAAAACCATGATAAGAATAAAAAAACTTATATAAGTGACTTGGGAGATAATTTTTATATTAATCTAACAATCACTATTAAAAATGAAATATTAATCATAGTGGAGAATTGAATAACCATATTGATTTCTAGTGGAATAAACGTTATAGTTTAAAATAGAATACCCATTATGGTTACTAATACAATAGCCTTCTCGGTAAATTCTATTAATATATTAGGAGAAACAAAATTAGTTAACCATATTCCTTTACCTAATATATTGGAGAGAAATAATGGTTTAAATCATCATAATTTTATTAAATAACCACCCTTCATCATAAATAATTTTTAATAATCATCATATAATACATAAAATCTTTCATTATAAAAACAATCTTTTCACCCATATAAAAAAAATGCAGAATAATGATATATCAATTTAAAAAAACCCTATTTAAAAAATAATAATATTACTAGTATAAAGGGATTGAGGATTTTTGTTTTAATAAAACAAGTTTTCTTGTATATTAATAAAAAATTACAATAATTTTCGTAGTGGTGGGAAAATTCATGGATTCCATAAAGGTTACAATAGAACATTCCTTTTGAATTTTATAAATAAAGTCAAAACATTCCATAAAATTATTCCTTTTTAAAACCTTTTTTGGAAATATGAAATTGAAATAAAATTAAATTTATAATTATTTCATTTCTATATAAATATATCCATAAATTAATGTTCAGAATATTGATGTGGAAAAGGAATGTTTTGAAAATAAATCTTCGAAACATTTAAAATGAGGTTTTTAAAGTAAAGTGTCCCTTACCATGAGTCTAAATCATCATGTATTTTCCTCATTATACTAAAAAAAATTTCTAATCATTTACATAATTAATTATCTATTTCATGTTTATTATTTCTTATATTTTCATTTTATAATCCATTTAAAAATCAATTAATTTTTTCATGGATTTTTTTAACATTATTCAGTTTGTATGTAAAAATTGACTTTGGGTGTAGTTTGTGATTAAAGAGATAAATATTGAATCATATATAGATTAATATTCAGCCAATGATTTAAATTTTAATACATCAATTTTTATTTTAAATCCATTAATGGAATTTTATTATGACAAAATTAACTATGATTTAATCATCGAAATGGTATGTCACATGTTCGCATGAGTAACATTTCTATTTTTTATGAACAAGATGGAATGAAGTTAAGTATTATTTTTTATTTACATAATTATTAATATTTCATAAATAACATATAATTTCATTAAAAACACTTATATATATAAAACATGTGCTGTGGTGATGAAAAACAAATCACATCACTTGGTGGAGGTGGTAGTGCACATGTACGCACAAACAATGTTATCATTTTACAACGAATAGTAAGGCAATAAAATAGATGATATATTATCAATATATAATGTTAGATATTTCATAAATATTTTATATTTACATTAATTCTATCATTATATACATCCATGAGAAGAGATGATGGTAAATGAATTACATCAGTTCGTGAGGAGGTAGTCTATCGTACACATGAATGATGAATTTGTTTCCCCTTTTTTAGAATAATTATATTGATATATGTGATGAAATTAAAATAATAAAATATTATTATATTTTATATAATTATGTTATTTTATCATCATGGTTTATGAATAAGGAGGTTGATGAAGAAGAAAATCTAAAATAGACGGTTAAAAGTTATATCTCTTCTTTGGAACACATTAATCCCCCAAAAGTTGGTATTATAATTAAACAAAGACCTCCAAAATGAGATGATATATTCTCGGAATTTATTTTGGAATAGATTTTCAGAACCATAGGTACTTATATGCATGATTAAAATAGTATAGGAGGTGTGATTTTGTAATATAGTAGAGTGGAACTCTTTGATTTACGTAAAATTATTAATTAATATAAATATTTTATCATGAAAATATTTATTTAGAGATTCTTTTTTCTATTATAATATTAGTATAGGTAAGATTACTATTGTAAAATAAATTTTTTAAATGTTTGTACTATGATTTTACCCTAATTTTTGGGATTGAACCCTCTATAAACCCATTTGAAAATTATGATGGTATAACGTTTTTCACACTAAGAAGTAAAAAATGTTATTATAAAAGTAAAAAAGCCCCAAAAATTGACCATGGTTGATATTATCAACCATATCAAATTTAAATCATATAATAAATCATTCTTTATTATTCAATTTCATTAATGTTGATTTTAGAAGTATTCATTTAATTTGACATTGAAAAAAGCATGAACACAAAGTAATTGAAATAAAATCCTTTAAAAATAAATATAAAAGATATATTTATGTAAAAAAAGTGTGTAATACAGTAATACATTCTAAATATATTACTTCTAAATTTTTTAATATCATTTATTTAATTTTACTGTTAATTGAATAAATAATGTGTCGGTGTAACATAAAAATTATTGTAATTATTTCATCCCTAAAATAATTAAATAAAATGTCATGATAAAAAAATAATTTATATTTAGAATTACTATTTAGAACTATAAATTTTTGTTTTTAACCCTGTCAAAAAATATTATAGATATTAAAAGAAAAGAAGTGACATTTTTTGACATTATCTTTTACGTAAATTTAATAAAGGTTTAATTCAATGTGATGTGGACCATGATAACATATTATAAAAACATGGATGAAAATGGACAAACTACACTCATAAAATAAGAAAAATTCAATTATTTTGATAAATATTTACTTTTTATCATATTACATTTATCTTTAATTATTTGATTTGGTCATACTATGGTATGAAAAATTTATAAAGGAACCAATTCAAGGTGATAAAAAATAAAAAAGGCCTATATAAAAATTAATTTCCTCCTGATGAAAAATAATAATTTCATTTTGAAAGAATCAATTCATAGTAGTGGAAGAAGTTAAATTAAAAATAAACCCATAAAACCATATAATAATTTTTTTTTCAAATACATGCATTTTTATGTATGAAAATGTTTTGATTAAAAATTGATGTATCAAATATATTCACCAGAATATTATATAATCTATTTTTATTCCAAATTAACTAATTCAATTTAAAAACAAATAAAGAAATCAATATTACTTTGAAAATAAATTTAAATAAAATATATTTCTAAATAAAAATATCTATTTCTCAATATTCAATGAAAAACAAATCATTTAAAAAAATTCAGAAAAAAAATCCTATTTAAATTTAGAAATGAGTAATTCAATTGAAATTTATGTTTTTAAAATTATAAATCAATAATTTGAAAATTATGATCTTAATAAAACTATATAATACATGCGAACCCAGTTTTATTGGATTTGAAGCTTTTTTAATTTTTACTAAAAAATGACCCAATATTATTAAAATATTTAAAAATCCATAAAATATAGTTGATAAATATTAATAATATAATAAAATTATTTATCATGATTCTACAGGGGTTATTACAAGAAGTATCATCAGTTTTTTATGTTAATGTGATCAAACTATGAGGAAAAAATTATTACAATTTTGTAGAAGGAATAACCTTGAATTTTTTTGATATAATTATCTATAAATATATTCAATTTATTTGATAGTTTATGATACACATATCCCAGAATCTAAATTAACCATAATATAGTAAACCATTATAACCTAGTCATTAAATTTTTGAGTATAAATGTGAGTAATAACATTATGAAATATATTTTTAATGTTCGTACTCAATAAGAATGTATTGATTAATTCTTAACAAATAAGTACCGCATTTTTTGTGATGTCATAGGTTTTCCACCAAAATTTTATTTATTTCTTTTTTTACATCATTATTATAACTAATATATTCCAATTTTATAAATTAAATTTTATAAAAAAGAATTTATTCTTTGAAATCTGTATATAAAAAATAATGTTGGGTAATTTGTTGAAAATTTTATAAAAATATAACATATATGTGATTAGTAAAAATAATTATTTTTAAATAACATTGTGTGTTCTTTTATTGTATTTACAGAAATTAATTTTGATTTGAAGTGCTTTAAAAATTCAATTAGTAACTTTCTGTCAAAAATAATTTAATTTATTCTTTTTTAAGAACTTTGTACTTGATCATTATATAAATATTAATTTTCACTTATAAAGGTATATTTCATAAATAAAATTAACCACACATTTATAGAATATTATTAAATAAATTTTTCCCCATATGGGGATTGGATTTGTTATAATGTATTCTGTTTCTTTAATCTTAGTAGTTAATATTATTTAATAATGTCAACTTAATTTTGGGTCATCATAAATAGTAAAAATAATAAGAATTTTTCAACATGGTTAAAGGATAAATCATGTTATTCTAGGTAAAAAATAAGTATTAAAGACACAATTTTTCATATTAATTATTATTGGGTGAAATTATAAAGACCATTATCATTTTATCCTCAAAATTGAATATTTTATGGGACACTTGTCCATGAAAATGACCAATATAAAATTTCAAGCAAGGAAAAATATAAAATGTCACTCAATTGATTTTTAATCTCTTTTGTATATTCATATTGGATTAATAAAATGAAAAAAATAATATAAATTATTAATTTAAAAATGATTTTTTTATTTTGGTATTTTATTTTTAATTTTTATTAATGGTAAATTTTCCATAAAGGATCACATAACACTAACATATTGCTTGAATAAGAAATAGAAAAATAAAAGTAAATAATTTTTGACAATAATTATTCTATGGTCTTGGTGATGAATTATAGTTAAAAATAGTTACATTATTACTAATATTATATTATTACTAGTGAAAAAAATTATATTATAATTAATTTTTTTCCTATTTTCTTTAATGAAAAATTCAACAAGTAGTTTCAAAAATGAAAATAAAGATATTTTATTAAAAGTGATATTTTATTAAATAATTTAAAAATAATAGAAATCTAGAATAGTAAAAGTGTGATAATAAATGTTATAAAATTTCAGGGAAAATACATTAATATAAAAAATTTACCTCATAATTAAAATTATATCCCTTTAAGATTGTAAATGTCATTAATACGGTTAAAGTTAAATTTTTGTAATTAAGGGGTTAAATATTAAATATATGGTTTAAAATAAATTTTAAACTAGGAAAAATATTATTGGATAAATTTATTTAAACCATACAATATCTTATAATCAATATTCTAGCCATGTGTTTTCACTTTCACATGAAAATAAATTTTGTATATTTAAATATTTCTATTAATTTCACGTGTATCCCTAAGTACACTATTAAAATCCACTACCACTCTTATCTTCTATAATCCTAACAGATATAGTTATCTTAATTACAACCTAGAAAATATATTATACAAATTTATATATATTTTTTTGAGGTTATGTTCTTCTAAAAATACCAACCATAGGGCCCCTATGAGGATATCTGAAGGACCTATTTCAAAGAAGAGGTAATCATCTTCACCCAGAACATAACTATTTATTCTTCTTTTAAATCCTTAATTTATTTCCTATCCATTAAAATATATGAAAACAAATTTACACAATATAATTATATGTTAGTATATTGATGTAATAATATTTATCCACCCCTTCTCCACAAAATTTGAAACAATACCATTGCTCGTGTTTACGGTGGAAAACAAACTCATAAACTGTGGTAAATTTTTACCCATTACTACCACACAAGGATTATCATAATTATAAAAATAATTAAAATATATTAAAATTATTAAATTACCATAATTATTTATATACAATATATCATATACATTCATACATAGTATCCTATTGAAAAAGTCATTACATCGCTCGTGTGTACCTACGACCTATTATCTCCCCGAAGAGATGTGATTCATTTTTCATGTTTTTTACTGAAAAAAACTATAAATATAAATATTTTTATTATTTATGATATTTATATAATTATTAGAATATATTTTTTATATATCCACGATCAAGATAAAAGTAATATAACTTTTGGATCAGAATATATATGAAAAATGACGAAGTTAGAACCAAAAATAATTTCAATAATGAAAGTTTATTAAAAAATTTAATAAAATGTTAGAAATGGTTTATATATATGATATTATAGATATTTATATAGTTATTTTATTATAGAATGATAAATATAAATTTATTAAATATTAGGTTAAAATCAATTACAAGGCATGTCAAACTTGATGTAAGGGATTCTGTCTCAATTTCCACTCCATTGAGAAATAGTTTGTATTCTAAGCCTATTTAATCTTATACAGTGTTTGTATTTACCCATTATTTTAATTATCATGAATATATTTTTATTTATGATGATTTTATTTTCAATTCATAATTACATTTTCAAGGCGTCATAATGGATATGTTCCCAAAGATGTAAGAATTTATTATAAAATAATCGTTTTTTGAGATTTCTTATATTTTTCAATAAATGAATATTATTATATTACATTTATAAACATCATTTATTTTTTATCATTAAGATATTTATGTAGTTCTAATGTTTTATATGAAAATTATTTATTTTCATTCACTCTAATTAATCAAATAAAGTTTAAAAGAGAATTTAGTCTTATTTATCTTTCAATGGGGTTTATTTTTCATTCATGTCCATGTTATTATAAAATTATTTTAGAAAATATTCTTTATTTATGAAAAATTATTTTTTATCTATATATATCCTTGATTTTTTAATGGTTTTGAAATTAATCCTTCAAATGTTTTTGAAAAGGTTTATTTTCATCATTCTATACAAAAAAGTCAATAAGAATATTACTTATTTATGTATATGGAATTAACAGATTTTCCCAACACCATAATCATTTTATGCTCATTTAGATTATTTTACATTGTTTATATTGTTTTAAAATGAAAATTTCTTTAAAAAATATTATTCTAATGTTTCAAATCATGTTTTTCTTATTTTCTAAAATACATAATTTTTTTTCGAAATCTAGATTTTTGATTAATTGATGGTCATATTTTACCTCATATTAATTTTTTGGTAATTCATCTTACCATGAAACATTCACTTTCCTATTATTATATTTCATTGGACATTAAATTTTTATAAAATTTCTATATTCTTTTTATCATTGATATAATTATTGCTTATATTTTCTACCACTTATATATCTGGTGTTTTACTTGGAATTTTATTTGAATGATTGGGGAAATCATTATATTCAGTATCATTTATGTAATTTGTATATTTATTTATAAGGAATATTTTTTTTTAATTTAATTGACCATAAAATATAGGAGGGATTCATTTGACATGTAATGATAAGTGGGGCTAAGTTATAGATAACCATTGGATACATCGATTGGTCTCATGAGACAAATTAGTATTCCAAACTTATTAAATGGGTTTTCGGTGTATACTTACCCTTCGATTAAACTATCATGGCATTAGTAATTCATTGAAACGATATAATTATATATAAAATCTTGAAATTAAATACTAATAACATCCTTCATTGAGAATTAATTTATTATTATCTATGGCATTACTACATTGAAATTATCCATGGATGAATTTAATTCTTAAGTTACGGATTAAATCGTATGTGTTAATAGTTATTCATCTTACCATAATATTTATAACCTATTTATTCATGATATATTTCATTGTATTTAATGCTTTATATGAATCTAATATCATAGTTTTTTTATTTTCTCTATGATATTAATAAGGATTAAGAATATTATTAGCGATGTGAGAATGTTTTTTATGTCATGCTTTTTATATTACCAATGTAATGTTGGAATTATATATGTATATGATTATTCATTAATACTAAATTCATTTATCCTAGATGATTTTATCTTTTTTATGTTATTACAATGTAAGAAAGTAGACACTATCTATTGGATATTGTAGTTAGGGTTGTTATTAGTTCTCATAGAATGAAAATTATGAAAAAAATTCACTCAATTTGTCAGCACAAAACATGTATTAATAAGTTCAAAATATTTTTTTAATATGTGAGCAGGATGGTCATGAAAATAAAAAAATAACATAACTAAATTACATGGAGATTAAACCTATAATTTATAATGGAATAACATTCAATAGGATAAATAATAGAATTTAGGTACTTCAAAGATTGTTAGAAAGAATTGTGAGGAATCCAAGAAAGCTAAGTAGGTCAAGAAATAATACATATATATTTGGCCAAAATAGTATGAGATGGCCAAGAAAATGGTGAATGATGATATTTATATTAAATATAGAGTAAAAAAGAGTGAATAAACACGAAGAAGTTTGGCATTATGAATCTTTAACTGTAAATGGTGATCAAGAAATTCATGAAGAATTTCTAACAAACGGTGACATAAAAATTCAAAAGAATTTGTGTTAAGAATTTAATTTATCCATACATTGAATGAAGAATTTAATGGAAATTTTATAAAACAAATAAGAGGTGTTCAAATTGTTTTATGAAAAATATAATGATATTTTCTTCACCTCAAAGCTGGAGAAACTAGTTTGACATAGGGAAGTGGTTTAAGTGAATTCAATGAAAATACCAATGGTTGAGGCTAGTGGCTAGAACAAAAGTGATGAGAAAAGAATGATTAATAAATATACGGTGAGAAGAATCCCCCAAATTGATTTTTTATTCTATGAATAAAATAATTTCCTCTTTATTCCCTTATATTATTTTATTACTAACATACTGTGAAATGAATGAAATAGATGAATCCTTTATAGGATAGTATATATGAGATAAAGATGTCAATGCTTTACTAAATAATGAATATGTAATTTTTTAACAATTTCTCAAAAATGGAAGAATTGGTATGAAAATAAATCTCAAATTCTGATTTCAAATGATTTTCTAGTTGTTATCAAGGATGAGTTGATGTTGAGATAAAAATGGCGAGTAATGTTTTTCTCATTATAAATTTATAATATGTTTATTAAAATGAGTGTAGGATAAATATATTTAATGATTTGATTGACTGAGCAGCCCCGAAATATGACGAATTGAGTTATATTAACTCAAAATCACATTATTGGATTCTTAAGGATAGAATTGACAACCTTTTGTAATCACAATTGATTTCAAGATCAACATTTTTCAAGTATACATAGAGTGTAATAATAGGAGGCTCTTTGCTAAGTAACATCATGTGACTCTATCTTTCTCTAGAATGTTATTTAAGCTACAATTATAAAATTTATAGAGGTTAAGAGGGTTTAATGGTTTCTTTTGAAGGGTTTTCATGAGAATAGAATACAAATTTTGTAACATTGGAGTGTTTAAATTGTTAATAGTAAATCATTTATTGATGTAGTTTGAATTCAATTTAGTTTCTTGATGATTTGAAGAATAATTAAATGAACTCCATGTAACAATATTTTATTTTTTGTATATGGATATAAAGATAAAAAATAATATGTTATAGTACAAATCAATAATAGAATATCAATGTCTGATTAATATGAGTTGAAATCAGTTTGTGGGGATTTTACACATAGTATTTATTTTGGTAATTTCAGATTTGTAGATTATCTAAATAACGTGCCAAGAATGCTAATTCGTCTCATGAAGAACCATCCTTTCACAAGGATGACCTAACTCAAATGCCACGTAGGTCATCCTATTGCATGAAATAAGATCATAATGCACTTGGGGTGACACTAACAAGTGAGGATGGGTTTAAGTGTTCCTATAAATAAATCATGTGTCTTTTCTTGGTGGTGTAATGGATGGAAATTTTTTTATTAAGGAACACCCTATAGAAGTAATTACTTATGTGGGATATCTTCTATAAGGGTAGATATTCCTCCATATAATATTTTACAGACATTTTTTATGAACTATATTAAATTCCACAATTTTATTCTTATTCACCATGTAGCGAGATTGGTTCTGATAACTAGTTTCGAAAAGCATAAAATTACATGAGAGAATATGATGGTCTTGATAATGAATTGAAAATATTAAATTTAAAATTTCAAAATGCTTGAAAAGAATCTTAAAAAGCTACAATGTGTATAATCTCTATATGAAGGCTTGAATACAGATCAGAATCTATCATGTAATGAGATTGAGTTTTTGATATTTGAAACTAACTGCTATATATGATGGTGTGGATCTATAATTAATGAAAAATATTAATAATTTAATGAATCATTGTATTCCATGAACATTATTATGTTAGTCCCCGTTTTCATGCTAGAATAATTTGTGAAGAGGTGCATAATCCAGGTAGTTTGTGGGCTAATTTCAAAAAATTTATCTCATCCACAAATCTCATTTGGGATTATCCCATTCAAAGATCTATATTTGGAATATTATATTCTCTAATTATATGAAAATGAGGATAGAAATTTAAATCTATAAGCTACATGAATGAGCTTATAGTTTGAGAATTATTATGCTATAAAAATAAAAAAAGGTATACAGTTCATGAAGTATGTGAAGTTCAGGAGGATTGAGAATTAGAGGAAACACTATTTTTGATGTCGTGAAAAATGATTTTTTTACCATATCATTTTGAATAATCATGTGTAAACCACATACACTATATCCGATAAATACCATGTTACCTTAACTATTGTTGTGTGAATAAGTCTAGACAAGATATTATCGAGAGAGGAAGCAGTTTTTCTCTAGTTGTTTCTTGGATGGTAGATTCTATTATAACAAATCATATAATATTATGTGAAGTTGCAATTTATTACCACTATGTGATATGTGAATTACACTATGTTATGTCACTACTAGAAATTTAACTTTTTGTGGCTGGATATTTATGACGGGATCCCATTACAAAATCCATGTTGAATAAGGGGCCCATCATAAATAGTTATTTGCAAAAAAAGTTGTCAAAACTAATATTTTTTGCGATGGGCCCGCCTTATAAAATATTACTTATATCAGGAAGCAGGTCCATCATAAATTGATGTCTGATTAAATACATTATAAATACAAGAACTTTTAGTGACAGGCCCATTACAAAATGTAATTATGACGGGATACCATCCCGTCGCAAATAGATTATATGTTATAAACCTATAGCGAAGGGCCCGTCACAAAAATGTTATTGAGACGGTGTAGAGACCCGTCGTAAAAAACATTTAAAATATATATATAATCTATTTGCTAGCCCCCCCCCCGTCGTAATAGGCCCTCTCAAAAATACATAATAAAAATAAAAATAATAATAAAATCATTAAAATAATATGAACATAAAAATATTAAAATTATCCATATCTAAAAATACTTAATAAAAAATACTAAAGTTATGACTAACGGAAAAAAATTATTAGTATTATTAAAATAATACAAAATATAAAAAATATTAAAATTATCATTATTTAGAAAAAATATATAAAAAACCATAAAATATTATTATTATTAGTAAAATAATAATATATTAAAAAATATAATACTAATAATAAATAATAAAATAATAAAATATTAAAAATTCTAAAATCAAAATTATGCAATATTCGCACCAATATAAAAGACCAAAATTATAAATAGTTCATATTAAAATAAATATTCAACTCGAATGTTTTTTGATAGAACAAACAAATTACTGAGGGGGATAGTCTTATAGAGGAGCTGGAGGAGATGGTGGAGGAAACGCTATCCCTAAACTACGAGTCAGACGGTGCATGTACTCTATCTGATCATGCTGCTGCTACTGCCATCGACGCATGTCCTCCACATGCTATTGTTGTTGCTGCTGCTAACGGATCTCTTCTTGTTGATTCTGTAACTCTCTATCATCTCAGTTTGAGCTTGCAGCTGCTACTGATACTGTGAGCCAGAAGATGATGCCTCTTCACGATATCCTCTCATGCTACAAGCCTACATCACAACAGTACCATAATAAGTCCCAAGAGTCAAATGAGAGCTGATACCAACTACTCGGCACTTCTTGAAGGCATACTGGGTTACCTGCATCCATGACACCTCATTGATATATTGGGAACTCTTTAATTCTGCATTCTTTGCCTAACTCTCCACCTGTGTCAGAGAGGTCGTGACCTCATATGACTCTTTTAGTCAAAATTTAAAATTAAAATAGTGGAAATATTACATGAATTTAATTTTTAAATTGAAAAAATAATACTGACCACAATATGAAGATGGGGATCACCTATAATCTCTCCAGTGGCTAGATCATTGTACATCCTCCGATAAACATCGTACTCCGTAATATCTAGATGCTCGACTACCTATATGAATATAAAATAAACTGTTTATTTGTGATGTTATATAAAATATTTAAAAAAGATACTTACCAGATTCTCTCTATGCATACTGAATGTACGACTACCAGCTCGATGTGTCACCTCCTGTCTCCACCAGTTCTTCTGGCCCAAGTAATATCTCCTCTGAAATCCACTACTCGACTTGTGTGACCAAAATCCATCCCACATGTGAGAAAAAATGTACTCTAGTCGGTGGGCTCTACATGACTCATCAAATATTTTCACTCATGCTTTCTAAATGGTTGTCATTCTCAAATTGTGCCAAAACTGATGGGAATGTTCACGTATAGACTGCTTCTATGCCTCGTGGACACCAACACACAAGCTATCATCGATGGGATACCATAAAACCTAAAAATAATTTATAATATAAAGTAATTAATGAAGTTAATTTATAAAAAAAATTATTTATTTACATACCTGCCAATGATTGAACATTCTAAGACTCACAACAAAGGGAATCTGTTCCCATGTGATCCATGGATGAGAAAATAATTTCGAAAGGTATCACTCCCCTGTCCAACAACTATATACATAAAACTGTGAAAAAATAACAAATAATCGAACAATTAGTACAAAAAAAAATTATGAAAGCTAACTAAAATACACAGGTTTTCATACCTCTATGTGCATGGATTGAAACCAAGTTGTGGACACCGCTCGAGGATTGGAGTAGGAATCATAAGTCATGTAATCTTTCCCCCCCTCCACGTACCCCCTAAACCGCTAGTAGCCTGAGGGTCAGATGATCTCAAATCCTCCTCATCCAAAGGTAGCTCAACCTCCTCCAACTCAAGAAGTAGATCAAGGTACATATGATTCAAGAAAATTATAGTTGTTAGAAGATAGTTTAAAATAACTATTACATATAGATATATATTAGTTATGATTACAAACAGCATTTAACCATGTCAATTTTCACCTTCATCATCATCTTCATATCTGACGATGTCAATGTCTTTATATTCATCATCGACATCATAAATATCCATATGCGTTTCGGATTCATCATATCTTGGAATTTAAAATTCATTTGTAACAGCATTAACACTATCATCACCATCGACTCTTAATTGTGGGGGTGTCATCATTGACATTCATGTCTCTTTGTGAAAAGTGTTGATTTTGAATTATCACATGAAAAATTTCAATTCCTTGTACTACATCGGAACAACGTTCAGTTTGAGTAAACTGATTTTCCCAAGATTTGTTTTATTATGATCCACCAATCACTCAGGTCTCTTGGAGTAGTACAGTACTTTGCGAATTTTATTTGACGTTACTATTGAGCCAGTAAAAATGGTTCATTTACTAAAAGAAGACTTTTATATTTAAAATAAATTATTCTATGAATCTAATGAAAAAAATCCTCTCTTAGTATCAAACCACCAACATTTAAACATTGTTATGTAATTTTTCCATAGATAACACATTTCAATAATTTCATCCAGCATGCTGTAAAAGTCAACTTAAATTTCTCTATGATGTGATCCTCTCTAGAAAACACCAATGTTCCTTGTTTTTTTATTCCCCATATGCACGTGTATGAAATCAAAAACAATTGACCACATATGCATTGTATGATTAAACCATTTTGGAGGGTCGGTTACACAGCACACACAGTCGCTTATCAATTTTATCAGCATGTTGAGACTCCTAAATTTTTTTAAAACAATTATCAATATAATATATAATAAACTAAATTGATATGTTAAACCATTAATAATTTATGTTACCAGTTTTTGAAACAATTGGGAGAAAATTTTCTATCAGCATTCTTCAAGAGCAGCTGCTGTAATTTGTGGAAGTTTTTTCTTGATATGATTATCATATAATCGAAAAATAAAATAAGTTTACTTAATGTAACATAAATTGTATAATAAGTGATATAATTACTCATAGTAAAATGATGTAATTTCTTCAAAGTTGAGAAGTAAATATATATGAACTATATGATGTTCATCATAAGAAAGTCATCATTCATGAAATCCATCGTAGCCAAGCTCTTGCTGATTAAAAACTGATAATTGATTGTTCCTTTCATTATCAGCATTCCCCTCATTCTACCCCATGCGGTTGTGTTTTGAGGGATATTCAGATTCGAAATAATGGGAGCAGAAAAAAGCAATTTTCTCTTGCAAATAAGCTTCAATAATTGAGCCTTCAACTGATTCTTTGTTATGTAATTTTTTCATCAATTTCTACATGAATCTCTCAAATGGGAACATCCATAGAAACTGTACCAGATCACCACATTTATCTTCCTGTAGAAAATGTAATATAATATTTTCCATTGAGTCAAAGAAAGTCATCAGAAATATTTTTTCTAGTTTACATATAATGACAACAACAACATCTTCCAGTTTACTTAGTGCATCATAGTCGGTTGTCGCCACACAAATGTCTCGAAAAAATATGATATGTCTGTTATCGAATCCCAAATCTTATAATTCAACAAACCTTTGTATCCAATCAGCATAATTCCTTCCATTATAACATGACACTCATGACTTTTTAATCCGGTAATATGACCATTCTTAACACATCTTCCCAAATTGGAAGCATAGACATATGGAAGTCTCAAATCTACAATCCACTAAAAAAATAATAAGTGACTCTCTTTGGATAGTGTATAATATTAGTTTGGCTTCATTAACCTATGTGATTTGACATTTTGAAACTTTTATAGCTACGGTCGTCTACAAATTTGGGAAATATCTAATCATGAATTTACATAATCATTGGTCTTACCTGGGGTATCCCAAAAAGTATGAAAAAAATTATCAAAATATTTATTCTCAATATTCATGAAATCCATCATGTGGTGGACCAACAAATCATTCCAATATGGAAGATCCCAAAAAATTCTCCGTTTTATCCAAATATGTTCTTTCCCAAAGCCATGAATTTTATGTTTGTTTACTATTGGCCCAAATGTGATGGGAGGTAATAAAAATACAACTGGCTTTTACTTTGTACCTGGGATCATATTTGGAGGTCCCTCCATTTTAATTATTCATTTTCTGACATAATATTTTATCCTCCGAAAAGGATGATCGGTTGGAGGAAATCTGCGATGACACTCAATGTAGAAAGGTTTTTATTTCAATTGACGAGCATAAAGGCTTTGTTGTCTTTCATATCGTAAGGACATGATTTGGGCCATGTGTACTCCAGCACGATAACATTCCATATGTGGAGAAGTCACTAATCATCCACATAAATTCAGATTTTATTATGAAATTTTGTTTCAAACCAACATCATATGTACTAACACCATTACTCAATAATTAATTTAACTCATAAATCAATGGTTTCAAATAAACATCAATATTTCTTTTGGATGTCCTAGAATTAATATGGTCAAAAATATATAGGTCTCCTTCATCAACATAAATGGAGGTAAATTTTGCAGAGTTATAAAGATAGGCCAACATGAATACTGACTACCGTAAGAACCAAATAAACAGAAACTATTAATAAAAAGACCCAATCGTACATTTTAGGCTTCTAAAGAAAAATATAGATGTAGTCACTCAAATTTTTTCCATGAATCACCATCAGATGGATGATTCAAGATTTTATTGGTTGAAATCATGGTTTTGTGCCATGACATCATTGACGATGTGTTCTAAACACAAACAAATCCTTCAACTTGGTTGTAATGGAGATATATCACAATTTTTTCATAGGAATCGATCCAGACTTCCCCAATTGAGCTTCTTTATACCTCAAATTTCCACATGTGGGAAAACTATCCAATGACTCATTTTTACCAGAATATAAGATGAAATAATTTTCACATGCATGAATTATCTGATAACTAAGGCCCAGATTACGAACCAGCCTCTTGCTCTAATATTAAATTGCAGGCTACACATTTTTGTTCTGGTAACAGTGTTTTTACCAAAGAAAATATCTGATCCAAACAGTTGTTTGACATTACATTATCTAATTTAATAGCCATAAATTTTTCAACCACTTCTATTTTTCTTATCTTGCTAACATGATATAATGCATCCTCAGTGGACATCAATAACTCATAAAAGTCAGATGGTGCTACTCCAGAGTTAAATCAATAGCACGTTGAGCTTCAGTTTATTGAACAGATGGACCTGCAATATCATATACTAAATTTAGAAACTATTAGGGATCCATAATCAAGTTATTAGAATATTCTCTAGAACTTTGTTCACCGGGTTGATACCCAAAAAAGCATAATCCAGTTGAAAACCCAACCGCAAGAGATATGACCCCTACCTTGTCAAATGTGTGAAACGTTATCAGATCACATTTATTATAAGGAAACTTAATTGTGACTTCTGAAACCAATTCTAATTTTTATGATGAAAATGATAAGAAATCATCAACACCATCAATATATAATGGAATTGAACCAGAAAAATTTGGATTTTTGCACTAATTTATCCAAGAGGGATCATATAATAATGACTGTTGTCGACTTCCTTGTTCCATATTTTTCTAAAAAATATAAAATCATTAATATTTTCGGAATATTTTGAAATTAGAAAAACTCTATCCAAAAAAGAAGATAAATAATTACAACTAATTCTTAATAATTACAACTATTTATGGTCTAGACAATTTCCAATGGATTGACTTCTACTCTTTTTTCCGACGACTCATTTACTTGTAACTTTCTCACATTGAAATCAAATGAAGAATTTACTCGAAGGTACACTTATTCACTCTCTTGCATACAAGAATGTATAAGCGTACATCCAAGTAGATTCTACATTGTGATTTCTGCGTGAACAAGATTCAAGTAAATGCGCCATCAGACAAAAGAGCCCCCTTTTTGTTGATAAATCTTCTTCTTCTAACTGTCATTTTCTGATAAAATTATGAAAATTGTGGTCCTACGAATGCATATTCAAACTCGTGTATACAATATTGGATATTCATACGTAGAAGCATACTTTTCATAATGTTTTTAGTTGGTGAGAGTTGAAAGGAGAAGACTCCTCGAGGAAAAGGAGTATTGTCAACCCACTAAAAATTGTGCCAAGTTAGTACAATTTATTTCAATTGATTTTATTGCTAATTATTTCTAATTATTTCTAATTATTTCTAATTTTTGTTAATTATTCCTAATTATTTCTAATTATTGCTATTTATTTCTATTTATTTCTATTTATTCTTAATTATTGTTATTTATCCATATTCATTGCTATATATTGCTATATATTTCTATTTATTACTATTTATTACAATTAATTGATATTTATTGCTAATTATTTCTAATTATTGCTAATTATTGCTAATTATTAGTATTTATTACTATTTATTAGTATTTATTATAATTTATTACTATTTATTACTATTTATTAGTATTTGTTAATATTTATTTTTATTTATTAGTATTTATTAGTATTTATTAGTATTTATTACTATTTATTAATATTTATTAGTATTTATTTGTATTTATTTGTATTTATTACTATTTATTAGTATTTTTTTACTATTTTTTACTTTTTATTTGTATTTATTAGTATTTATTTCTATTTGTTACTGATTATTACTAACTAATACTAATTATTACTATTTATTACTAATTATTCCTAATTATTACTAATTACTACAAATTATTACTAATTATTCTTAATTATTATTAATTACAAATAATTATTAGTAATTATTACTATTTATTACTAATTATTACTAAATATTACTAATTATTACTAATTATTTCTAATTATTACTAATTATTACTAATTTTAACTATTTATTACTAATTATTAATAATTATTACTGATTATAACTAATTATTACTATTTATTACTATTTATCATTATTTATTACTATTTATTACAAATTATTGGTATTTATTACTATTTATTACTATTTATTAATATTTAATAGTATTTATTACTATTTATTTTTATTTATGTTTATTTATTAGTATTTATTAATAATTATTTGTGTTTATTACTCTTTATTAATATTTATTACTATTTATTAGTATTTTTTACTATTTTTTACTATTTATTAGTATTTATTACTAATTATTACTAATTAATAGCACTGATTACTAATTCTTAATATTTATTACTATTTTTCCAAATTATTGCCAATTATTGTTAATTACTATTAATTACTGCAAAATACTGCTACTCATTACTAATTACTGCTAATTATTTATATACATTAATAATTGTCTATAATAATGATTAATTATTTCTAATTACTAAGTATTAATACTATTAATTTAATTTTGTTATTAGAAATAAATACTCATGACAAAACAATTTTAATCTATCTTAATTACAACTAATCAATAATAATTTAAATTAATATAAAAAAGGAAACAAATACTAAATTAAATAAAAAATTAATACCTTTAAACTTGATCTCTTATAAATGTAGCTGGTTTCACAACTTTTTGTAAAAAAAAGCTAACTCTAAAAAAAATTCACTCTAAAATTAGAGTTTACCGAAGTAGAGGAACAAGAAATTCGGGCATAGAGAAAAAAATGGAGGGGGGATATAGTGGTTAAATTAGTTGCGATGAGACTTTTTGCGATGGGAATACCGTCACAAAATGTACTTTTGGCGATGGGGCACATCACAAATACCTTCAGCCACATTAATTAATTTATATGATTAAATGGTTATTTGTGAAGGGGCCCTTCATAAAAAGTGACATGCCGACACAGTTTTTTCAACGAGACAACATCTCGTCACAAATATGTTTTTACCGCCGTTGGTTATTTACGACGAGACCCGTCGCAAATACCCTTTGGGGGTCGAACTAGTTTTGACGGGGGTTCCCTCGTCGTAACTAGGTCATACTGCCTCCTGCCATTTGTGACGGGCAGTGCCAACCCATCGAAAATACTCTTTCGTGTGGTTTGGCTCGCAAAACGCGCCAATCCGTGCGTAACTTTTTGTGACAGAATGCCTATTCCCGTCACAAATAATTGATTAATTGTGATGGGATGGTCAACTTGTCGCAAATAATCTATAAGACGAAATATTTACGATGAGATTTATTCCCGGCGCAAATAACGGTTTTTTTCGTAGTGTGTGATATAATGTTGACGTGTTATGAAAATTATAGTGTGTTGTATTGCATGATTGTAGTTCCACATACAATCTATTACCTGAAAAATAAATGAAAACATTAAACTCATTTTCTGAAGTGTTACTATGTGAAAAAACCTGTAATTGAATTAACAGTACAAGGTGTGAAACATGTGTTATTTAAATGTCATATGGATTATATTGTAATAAATCCACAAAATATATGGGAATTATATAATTGATATTAAAAAACAGTTTCACAAAATAAGCAGATGAGATGTCCTAGGAATACATATGATTTCATGAAGAATCATAGTTTTGATAATTTAATAACATTTCTGATACTAATATACTATTGTATTAAAGATAGTGAATAGATTTAATTCAGAAGATATTTGTAGGAGACGATTTGGATCTTTGGGTGTTCAATAAGCTAACGATATCCAGATCATCTAGAATCTATATTGAAGTTCGAGACCAGAAGACATGTTCAAGTTGTGGTAAATGAAAATACATGAGAATGACCTATTAATCATGAATGACTACTAAAAAATAGACAAAAAGTAGTAGTATCCATTATCATCACTAGATAAAAGAGAAGTTAAAGGGAGGACTTTATCAGGCTAAATAAAAGATTTTAAAATTTTTAATTTTTTTCAGTAAAATTTTATTTATTGCTGATAAAGGGTATTCAATGTTAGTGGTTTTTTTCTCGCACAGATAAATGGTTGTCACATATTAAAAGCCCGATAGCCCCACTAACACGATGTTCAATAGAAGTGGGTCTTCTGTACCTCCATACACATCTACACACATGATCCTCACAGGTCGGGTCCTACATGAACCGGCCAAACTGCACCCCATTTGTGCCTATACATGGTTCGACCCACCTACCCCCATTCAGAACTATACATGGTATGAACCATCTTTCCATGTCGGCCAATGAACACAATTTTTTATATATGCAAATAATAATAAAAAATACAACTGTTATACATATTAAAAAAAGATTAATAATTAAAAAAAATAAATTTTACAATTAATAACTTAAAAATTATTAAAAAATATATTAATTAATTAATTAGTACTAAATTTAATTTATTTATATTTATAAGTATTATAAATATTAATAAAATTTATATATTAAATATAGATACATAAACTCAATCAAATGAAATAAATAATGAAATTGTAATTAAAAATTAACAAATGAGAAAAAAGTATTTAAAAATTTATTATTTAAAAAAATTAATAAATTTAAAATTTATTTAAATAAGTTATAAATATTAAAAAATATTATTTTACAAGTATATATATATATATATAATTAATAAATTATAAAAATGAAAAAAAAATGAAAAAAAATACAAAATTATGAAAAAATTTATTACTGAATCAATTATAAATAAATATGAATAGATTTAATATATATATATATATATATTAATTAAAGATAATATATATATATATATATTACATTTAGATATATAAAATAATTAAAATTTAATAGTCAAAAACATAATAATGTCTTATTTATTTTTAATGGGTTTTATACATAATTATTGATTAATATTTTTTAAATTTTTAAAATTGAAATATATTCATACATATATATATATATATTTATATCAAAAATATATACTATCTCTTAAAATATTATTTAAACAATGATAATTGTCTATTAGGAAGGAGGTTGCATGGTTTGGGAGTCTCTCTCTCCAAACCTGGAATGAAGATTAGGGTCCAAATTCAATTGAGATCAATCTTGGTTAATTATTCGATATGAAAGATGTTTTAATTGGACCCTCAAAGACTATTAGTGATATAGATTCTCTTTTAAATAAGACACTATATTTTATAGAAGATGGTTCTATGGATATTGTCCATGGTGTATACAAATATGATTCAAGATTCAAATTGAACCACCCTTGCTAAGAAGGCATTGAATCATCATTTTTTTCTGATCATAAGGGAGTGAAAACTAATGTGATGAAGGAATTTTTAAAAAAATTATCGATATCCATTATTCAGGAGAATCATAAAACTCTAGATGTGCGATTTAAAGAATGTAAACATCTGATAATTGGATGGATCATAATGGGGTCTAATATTTATCAATAAAAACATGTGGAACTTCAACAGAATCATTAATAGATTGAGTGCTTCAGTGAATGGTGCATTTTCTTAATTGGTAATGGTTTATTTCAATTTTTCTTCCCTTTGGATGAATTAAAATCTATGGCTTGGAGCTATGGTTTTATTTCCTAACAATGGAAAATTGAATATTCCAATATTGGGATCCACTTATTAACCAATATAATGATACAAATTGAACCATGCAAGTCTATATTAGAAATAGGGACCTTAGTTAGTTCTTCTACCCCTCTAATATTTGGTGGTATATTTCATCTATATTGGGGATACCCATTAAGATATATGATTAAATAGATCATTAAAGTTATTTTCACTTTTAATGATTCTTTGTGTGCACTTATATTTTACAACTATTAAGATTTCATTTTTCATTTCTAGCACACACACTCTTGAACTCTTGTTTGAGTTTAAGGGGAAGCCTATACTTTATATAAAATGTTTTCATATCAGACAACCTTATTATCAATTTTATATGATTTTTTATGTGACAATTTATAGAAGTGTGGCCATCGTATTTATAATTATACATTCAAGGTTCCTAACACATGTAAGGAAGAAATGGTAAATGGTTACCAGGATAAAATGGTGGGTAGTACTCAGCCAGGAAGAGGATTTATTTCCATTGTGGATGTAGTGAATGGAAAATCCTATAAACCAAATTGGGGAATGAAATATGTTAGGAAGGATCTTCCTCTTGTTGATACCATGATATATATGGTTGAATGTACTAAAAATCAAGACCCTGATAGTGAATTGGATGGTGACTCTGTTGTATTATTAGAGGGGAAATACCAATTAATATGTAAGATATTTAATAGTTCACTATAGATCAAAGGGCCTAATACATATAAAAAGAAGTGGGGTATAAATCTGATAGGAATGGTATCAAAGGACACATAGCATCTGAAGTCTACACCATCTCCCGATCATGGTTCAAGGAGGGTTACATATCATAATTATACATTAGTTACATATGAAAATTATTTGAGTGATCAGGATTAGGATGAAAAAAATGATACTTCTCAATATCATAACAAAATGAGTATTATTGACAATAATTCTATTTTGGGTAAGTTTTCTTTTATTAGATAATCAAATAAGGGTGAAAACATGCGACTAAATTTAGTAATTCCTTTTCTACATCTGGGAATGCCTTTACGGTGGAGGTGGCATCTGGTAATAATAAAGATATGGTTGAGAATCATGGGATTAGATAAGAATTCAGTTATATTATTATTCTAAATGAGGAATCCCATGTTGATACGACCACATCCCCTATAGAATAGGGGGTCATGTATTTTAAACTGGTTTGTCTAAGGATGTCATTGAGGGTCGGTCCACTACTCGCTCTATGACTCCTACTAATTAGAAATTTTAAAATCATATGTTGGGGAATTCCAAATTAATAAAAATTCTTTATGCATATAATGATGATGATTTTTTTGGTCTAATAACACTAGTAGAACACCAGATGAGCGATTGTGATAATGGTCCAACTCATCCATATGATGTGCACCGAGAAGATAATATTGTAATGGATGAGTCCATTCAATATGGAAATTTGATAAAGTTCCATGTTTCCACTTTTCATACTAATCATGTAGTCACCAAAAGTAGTGATAAGACTCTTGGGACCCATTTTGGGGGCACGAATGATTTTCCCATGATGAAGGGTCTAAAATAGAAAATTGATGATCCCTAAGTAGGATGCAGGCCAGGAAAAGACTTTGGTCCCCATTTCCAATACCATTGGAGCTCATGATATGGCTAAGGATGTGCCTTCAAAGGCAGGGATTACAAAATCATAGGTAGTGGAAGGTTTTTCTTTTAGGGGAATTAAAAACATGGCAGGGATATGAATCTTAGATTTGATCATCAAAATATGGTTGTAACAGAAACCGTGGTATCATCTTCAAATGAAGAACCTGATCCTTGACTATGAGTGAGGACCACAAAGGATGGATCATATCTACAGAGAAGTGCCCCTCATAAGAGGGTTGACAGGGCCCTGACCTTGCACATACTATTCAAATTCCTAATATTTAGTTCCTTTTTAGTAATTTTCACATCTTTGGAGTCCTTTTTGTTTTGATGTGGGTTGTATATCGATGGATGATCTCCAACAGATCTTTGTATAATCTTATTTTTATACAAGTGTTTGGAGCATTGTGCCTTATCCAAACATTTTAGAAAAACATCATATATGTCATATATTTACTAAAAAGTAGTTTAAAACTAAAAATAAATATTAACTAAAACTATTGACTAATTATATTGAGAAATAAAAATTTAACTGAATTTCATTTTATTTTTTTAATTTAACATATATCAAGCATTTGATACATTAATTTCAAACGTACTTATATGTAATTAACACATTCTTTTATAAAAGACACACATATAATATTTCTATAATTTATTAAAATTTTAATATTCATTTTATTACTATAGTTATTAACATAATATATTTAATATATATTAAGTTTATAATCATTAAATTTTGTTATTATTTTTATATTTTTATTTAATATATTATATTTATTACTTTTTAATAATTTTTTAACTCATTCATTTTGAATATTGGTTATAATTTTATCTATTTTCAATATTTATTTATACGATTTTATTCGTTGAAATATTATGTTTTTAATATTATTATAATTTATATAATTAATATGTTTTTATTTCAATTTTAACATATAAAAATATTATCTTTTAAATTTTTACATTATATATAAAATTAATAATAGTGTTTTTTTTAATTTATTCATT
This sequence comes from Viscum album, assembly GCA_963277665.1. Classification (NCBI taxonomy): domain Eukaryota; kingdom Viridiplantae; phylum Streptophyta; class Magnoliopsida; order Santalales; family Viscaceae; genus Viscum; species Viscum album. The sequence continues at coordinate 1,585,663,265 of OY728131.1, forward strand.
TTTGTTATTATTTATATCATTAATAAAAGTGACATATTATATAATTTAATTGTTCAAATTTACATATATCAAACTTGTATATATATATATATTAATTTCACACACAAAAAAATTTATCCAATTAATGAAATATTATATAGAAACACATACACCTAATATTTATATAATTTATTCAAATTTTAATATTAATTAAAGGATTTAATTAAGCAACATAATATATTTAATATATTATATTTTAATTGGTAAAATTTATTCATTTAATTTAAATATTATTTAAGTGGGTATTATTTATTAACTTTTATAGCTTTTTATTATACTTTTTATCAAATTAAATAATTTCTAATATTTATTTATGCATATTTAATTACAATGTTTTAATATTTTCAATATGTTTTCATCATTATTTCAATATATATCCATATTTTATTTTAATTAATAATCTGTATAATTAATAAAATTTATTCATTTTTTTCAATATTTCTAAAGACTAATTTGGTTTAATTATTAAATTTTACATTATTTTAATAGTCTTGTATTTAAGATTATATATTAATTATTAATGATAAAAAAATACTTGGAAATTAATATTTATAACTAAATTTATTTGTTAATGTATAATTACTAAATTGGGGGGGATGCAGGAGACAGCTTGTGAGTCGATTTTTTGGCGATTTGTGGTTTGATGATGGCCAAGACTTTGGATTGTTACTTCGATCCGAGGGATGTCTTCATCCCTCCTTCAAAGATGGTGGATGCGCTTGGTGGGATTGGTTTCCCTGTGGATGCGTTGTAGAATGATGGAACGAAGCCGGTGATGAACCCTAAGAAGAAATCGGATGAGTTGGCCTCTCAGAATAAGTTTTTCTCGGATTCTTTCCATGAATCAGCCTCTCTCCGCAAACGAATCACCAAAAATGGTTCAATTTCTTTCATTGAAGGGAGACCGAAGATTTTGGAAGAACGACTGCAGGAATGTCGATTCTCCCTTCTGGCCAGATTTTCAGGAACCCAGAGAGATGTTCCAGTCAGGATTGATGAAGTGTGAGCTTGCCTATCCCAGAGCTGGGGTTTCACTGAATGGAATTTGATCTCAATTGGAAGAGGTACGTTTCACATTATCTTTCCCTCTAAGGAATTGGAAAATGTGGCCTGGAGTTTTGGACCTATATCGATGAAGCCTGGTTACATCATGGTCCAGCAGTGGGATCCTTTGATGAGCCCTCTTGCTATCAAGAACTCCTGTACCCAGACTTGGATTCGAATCAGGGGGCTAAAATGGTTCTTCTGGCATCCATCTGTTCTATGGGAAATTGCATCTGCTGTTGGCTGTCCCATTAAGGTTGACAAGGAGACCGAGCATCCTAGGTATGGACTTTTTTCCTGAGTCCTTGTTGAGATTGATTTGGCTAATGTTCTCATTGATACTGCTTTTCTTCTTGCGGGTGAAATTAAGCTAGAGCTCTCCATTCAATATGAATGGCTGCCTAACTTTTGTAAATCCTGTTTATGAATTGGTCACATCCATTCACAATGTCGTAGGAGTTTTAAATGCTCCCTCTGTAAATCACTGGGTCACAGCCATGATCAATGCAAGAAGAAGCTTAATAAGGATGACTCCACGATAAAGGACCCTCAAAAGAAAACCCCATCTTTTGCTGAGGCTGTTCAACATGGATTTCCCAAGTCTGATGATTTCCAGCATGCCACTATTGATGCCTCTATGGAGACTGATAATTCTTTAAGTCTAGACTCATCTGGAATTAAGGTTGGAACTGAGAAAAAGGCATGGGCTGATATTGCAGAGGAGGAAGAGAATATATCAGAGCATGAGGCTGCTGTTCAAGATCATGTTAATCATGACCTTGACTGTGCTGCAATGGCCTCTATCTCTGGTAAGGGCAAGCAGAATATTGTTGATAATGAGGGCTTTCCGTTGGTGATGCACAAAAAGGTGAGGGCTGGAAAACATTCCCAGTAAAAAGTGCAGATTGATAATGAGGTAGAAAATCTGCCTTTGGTCCATCAATCTGGAAATTCTCAAGGTGATCCAGGGGTGGCTTGTCCACCTGGATCTCCTGCTCACAAGGCAGGAAATCTGGAAGCTGAAACGACCCTCATGAAGAAGGGCATTAAAAATTCCCCTGTCAACTCTCCCTTGGATCAAATGGAGAGTAGAGATGCTGATGAGGCAAGGCTGGAAGAAAATAAAGGGGAGCTGCCAATAAAACCCGTTGCCAATTTTTTTTCTATGTTAGAAACAATTAACACCCCTGAGTTTGATTTGCAAAATCTTAAAGGTCTGAGGAATGTAGGTTGTAACAACAGATTCATTCCTGCTGCTGAAGACAATGTGGAGGGATCTAAGGAGAAAGAGTTTACTGCTCAGTTTGATGTTCAAACAGCGCAGATCAAAGAGGTGCCTCATGTGGATATATTGCAAGAGCAGGCTCCCATTGCAGTGTAGGCTACTAATTTAGTGCAATGGGATGAACAAAATTACCACCCCTCTATACATCCGAATGATCCTGGACAGGATAGGGATCCCTCTCATGAAGATTCTGATTCGAATAGGATGGAGAATGAAGGCATGCAAAGGGGAAGAGGGAGTCATAACATGGGAGGACCCAGGGGTCGTGGCCGGCCTAGGAAGAGGTTACCATGTGGTGTGCATTTTTGTTGGTTTATGGTGTAGTTCAATGCATGTAAGCACCCCCTTTATATGCTGTATCTTTACTATCTTTCTTTAAAATAAATTTGGGGCATGGGTTTAGAACCCATGGCCGAATCTTCTTGGTATATTTACTAAATTTTTAAAATTATATATTAAAAAATTTAATAAAAAAAATATAAGTTTTAGAAAAATGTATTTATATAATTATAAATAATTAATTATATTTTTGAGTTATTATAAAATTATAATAATTATATTTAAATAATGATTATATTTACTACATGTATATTTATATATATATATATATTTATTAAATTTATATAATTTTAAAAAATATACAATGAAAAAAATATATTAATAATTATAATTAAATAATTATAAATATATTTTCAAATATATTTATAAATGTATAATTACTATATTAATAAAAATAAAAATTTGTAATTATAAATAAATATATATTATTTTTTAAATGTATTTATAGAGTTATAAATAAATAATTATATATTTAGATAATCATAAAATTATAATAAATATATTTTGATAAGATATATATTTAATATATATATAGTTATAAATATATATAATGATATAAATATATTTATAATTATATGAAAACATTTATAAAAAAATTTACAAATTAATTTTTTTATAATTATAATTATAAATCTTTATTAGTGCTTGTTTAGTGATAATAAAACACCTCTTTATCAAAACATTTTGGGAAGCCCTGATAGAACCCTCCCAAGCCCTTTCAGAAGAACCCTATCAAAATTAATTTATGTCATGTTGTTCAAGCTCTCACAGAAGTCCAAATTTGACGTTTCTCCCCCTTGACCGTAACTTAGACAAATCAACCCTCTCAAATCCTAATGTGTATAATTATTTCCACACCTATCTCCTTTACCATTTTATTTATGTGGTCCATGACCCACGTAGATCACATCCTATTATTTCAAGACTAATCACTCATGTTTAGGGTATCTAATCATTCTCTTCATTTGATCCTCAATCCATTATTGTGCTTCTTATCCCTCACTACCTCACACTATTCTCTGAACCCTAGTTGGGATTATAGGTTTTAAATTTTTAATGGGTCGACTCGTTGGGTTTTATGGATCAATTTGACTACTTGTTTTCCAGTGTTAAGTGGGTATTATGGAAGGGAGGAAATAAAATATGAGAAGAAAATTAGAGAAATCAATTTCACTTCTACAACATACTTCTATTCACCCCAAAATCATGGTGATTTTAGAGGAAACACAACGATCGTCTACATTTTTTTTAAATTTCCTTCATTATTCCATTTACATATTTTATTCAATGTTTTCCTAAACTAACACTTATATAAATTATCATCTTCATGAATATTAATAATAAAAAACATTATTTTAATTTTTATAAAAATATTTTGTTTAACATAATTTGTAAATAATTATTTTTATAACTTCAATAGAATTTTTAAATAATAACAAAAATAAATTATTGATAATTCTTGTAATGTGTATATAAATATTAAAAAATAATTTTAATTATATATAATATTTATTACAAATAATTTTGATTAAATTAATAATTGATATGAATAATTTATAAATAATTTTGAATTAATAATTATCTTGATTATACGTATATATTTAATTTTAGAAAAAATAATTTTGATTATGTTTATATAAATAATTTTTAATATGTGTGTATGAATAATTTTGATTATAAATAATTATATATATATATATACAATATTTTATTCAATTAAATTTATAAATAATAATAAAAAACAATTATAAATGTATTTTGAAATATATTTTTAATATAATAAAAATACAGATTTATATAATTATAAATTTATTTTATAAATATATAAATTTATTAATGCATATTCATATAATTACATTTAAATAAATATATTTATAAATACATATTTTTTTATTATAGAGTTTTTTAAAAAAATTATAAATTTATTATTTATAATTAATATATATATTTAATTGAAAAACAAATATAAAAAATTAAAATGATAAAATATTATTTTTTGGAATGATTCTGTATGGGAAAACAAAATTCCATAAAAATTATTATTTTTATCATCAATCTAAAAAATTATTATCTTTTCTATTAAAAATTGTCACCAAGCAAGATTGTGTAAAATTTCAATAATTTCATTTGTTTTAGAAATATTTTCATTAGAAAAAAAATTAAGAGAAATCAAAATAATTTGTTTTCTTCCTTTTCCTTTTATGTATTAGGAAACCATTTCATTTATTTTACTATAAATTACAGAAGATAGTGTAAGATCATCATATCAACATTTTATGGACTCTCTTCATCTGTGCATGTCATTATAGTCGACTCTATGTTCCTACTATTTCATGACATCCATTGTATGCTTTAATTTTTTATCATAACATTATTCATGAATTATTTGTCTTTTTTGAGTGACAGTGAGTGTTACATCGAAATTTAAAAGGTTATAGTTTTTTGTTTTTTTAAAGTGGGATGTTTTTATGTTTTACAAATAAATTCCATATAAATATGGTCTTTTTTTTAAATATATAATTAAATTAATAAATATTTTCCTTAGTAAATATGAATATGTAAAATGGGTTTAGTCTGCTATGTGATTCAGTAAAGTGTATTCTTTTAAGGTTTATGCCTTCTTTAATTATAGATTGTAGTTACATTAAAATCCAATAGATTTTCTTGATGGGATTACCTCTCTAGTTATCAAAAATTTGTTTATTTTAACATTCATGTCCTTTTTTATGATGTTTAATAATAGTATTAATGGAATAAAACATCACATGGATTTAATAATGATTTTTGAAATCAAATTCAAATATAAAAATGTGTTAAATAAAAAGGGATATTAAAGTTTTATTAATAATAGATTTTATAATGGCATGCCGGTTACTTTAAAAAGATAATTGTGAATTACACAATTTTTGAAATGTTTTCAAATTAATCAATATAAAAAACATATATTTTCAATTACTTAAGCGGCTCATTTGGAACCTTCATTAAATAACTCATATTTCATTCCACTACATGTACCCTTATTCCAAACCCATGAGTTATTTCACCAGTGAATTGTGTATTGATATATTTGATGGAATTATATGATTTTATGTATGTTTTTGGTATTGGAAAGAGGGTGTTTTGGGACATGTGATATAATTATATTCATTATAATTATACCCTCGCATCTCAAAGACATATTCATGGGAATCCCTGTAATTTTAATGACAGATTGATGGAATGTTATTATTTAATCATGATTAGACTGGTTAGAGAACCTTGGTAAGATATATTCCATTTAGTAGTGCCAATTGTGATTTTAGTTGAGGAAAACTGGTTGATTCTGATTCTATGAACAATTATTATAACTCATTCATGACTATGATCTGGCCACTCACAGAGGTATTTGGGGTTATCATCATTGGCTAGTGTGATTTGTCTACGTTGGACATGCCAAGTGAGATGCACTTATAGGTCCGAGCATGGCTCTTGGATTATAAATAGGGATGGTTCAGCCATCACAGGGAATTGGATAATCCCAATTATTCTCTATTGAATATCTTTGAGGTTTAAATCTTGATTATTTTAAATCATTACACACCCATTAGTATTATTTAGTGTTTTTTATAAAGGTTATCATTGATAATATAATTGAATAAAACATTTCTTGATGTATTTTGATGTGTTTTCTTTATTTCATCGATTATGTTCATGGTGATTTATTTAATTATTAATTTATCTATAAAATGATTTATCTAGATGCAGATATTTAATGAATTATCTTATAAAATAATTTTTTAGATTTTCAAATTTTATCTTCTGGATGAAAGTGTTTTTCCATGAAATTAATAGAATGAAATTAACAATAATTAAAATAAAATGGGAAATTTCAATGATTACTTGTAAATTTTATTATATCAATTAATTTAATTTCAACTTTATTATTATGGTTTTATGACATAATTATAGTTTATAATTTTTATTTGAAATAAAAAAATTATGTTTTATTGTTTTAGTATTTTTTAAATGTTACAATATTTGGTAAAATACTTATCTATAAAATTCATTTTGAAAACAATATATTTTAAAGTGACTAAAATGAAACTTATTTCATTATTGTCACATTATTATATTCCAGATAGGTCATTAAATACTTTTAGATCTTTGAGTAAATTATATTTATATTTTTTAAACATATATCAAAATTTTTGGATTTACATGTATAATGATTTTTAAAACTATTACATTTATTATAAAGGATATAATTTTTTTTAAATAAATGATTTTTATTATGAAATTAAATCTTTTAAAGAAAGATCATATGACAGTTGTTTCTTGAGTTAAATTCCAAATTGGATTTTTAAAGTGAATAATGTTTTTTATTATTGAATGATGTCTCATCTTTGTGTTTTAAGATGGTTATTGTTTTCATATATACATAAATTTTAATCTAATGGGTTATTTGAATGAGTTTTTAATTGTTTATAATTTAAATTGATAACTATATTTCATGTTTGGGAATTTTTACTCAGAATAAAATATTTTTAATAATTTTATGATTAAAATTTCTTTTCTTATTTGATTTCCAACTTTTTCTTGAAAATAAATGTGTTTACTTATATTTTATGAAACATATTTGATTGTTCATAAACCATTTTAGGTGTATGTTTTGTTATGGTGGGTAGATATGTTTTTTGAAAACATTTTATGGCATTATTTTTTTTAAAATTCTTTTTATTTTGGGTTAATATAATTGGGTTTTGATTTTTTTGATAATATGAAAATGTTTTTGGTTATGATATAATTCCTTATAAAAGTGTTTGGATTTGTTAATGATTTTTAATAGGTATGATGATGGTTTTTTTTGAAATGTTTATGGGTTAATAAATTTAGTATGATATTGAATATATTAAATTTTTTACATGATGTTTAAGAGGTATATATTATTTTAAGTGTCTCGTGGATTTAAAACTGATAATTAAGGTTCAGACCATGTGTAATATGATTAAATGGACATATTAGGTATGGATTTTATTTATTTTTCTTATTAATTATGAAAATGGTGTTTTTTTGTTGAAAATCCATAATTAGAAGACATTTTACATTGAAAAAAGTGATAGAATTTGTAAAAATAATTAAATAAAGATTTAATTAAGTAACACACATATCTAATAGGTGGGTTTTAATGTGTAAAGTGTTTCAAAAATGTTAAAGTTAGAATTATGAAATATGGGCATCAACTGGGTATTTTTTGTAGATTCATGGTCTTCTAGAAAAATACATTATTAGTTTACATTATTAATTTTCATTAATATAACGACCTTATCTTTTCAAAAATTATCATCTCATTACATATGCATAATATTTAAAAATTATACAAATAGACACCCAGATACCATATTTGGTATAGTTCCTCTGGAAACATGGAAACATAAACACTTATACATTAGTGAGTTACATTATCCCCTACTAGGTTATTCGTTACAATAACCCTTCTTAAACACGTCAAACATAACAAATATATTCATAACTGGGGGAAGGAAACATAAAAAGGGGTGTTCTCAAATTCAATATAAGGGTAATAAAGGGAGACATGTATGAATAAACATGCACATAAGGGTATGATAACATGATCATCAAAATATAATATCATACCCTGTATATCAAATATCATATACATGAATCATGGAATAAATATTGGTAGTTCATAAGACATGAATCAAAAGGAAGTAATGTACATAATAAATGAAAGCATAACATCAGAGTAAGACTTTGAATGGTGCAAAAACATAGGCATATGATGATTTCTAAAGTTTCCAAGGCATAAATTCCAAGACTATCTTAGAGGAAAAGTCCTTTACTGAAATGAGTGAACCCTTATTCCAACCACGAATTACTAAACTAAGTAAACACTCATTATAGAACTTTATTACTAAACCATGTAAACCCTCATTCAAGCCCTGCATTTCTGAATCGACTAAACCCACTTTCTAGACATGTATTAATGAACAATGTAAACCCTCATTCCAGCCCTGTATTAGTGAACCAAGTAAACCCTCATTTTAGCCATGTATTACTTAACTGAGTAAACCCTCGCACTATACATGTATTACAGAACTGAGTAAACCCTAATTCATTCCCACTATTAATTAACTGAGTAAACCCCCATTCCATACCTAACTATCGCATGAGATATAAAGTATTACCCAATTCATTGGAGAGAGATATATGTCCCAGTTGTCACATAGTGAAATCATACATACAAGTCCCACAATATCATAAATGAATATATCATAACTCATAAAATGAAGTGGGTTTCATAAACATGTAAACATATCATAACCTGTGGAAATAGTAAGGTTTTATAATCATTTTATCATAAACATAACCCACGAAAATAAGTGGTTTTTAAAAGCAAATAACTCTTGAAAGAGATTTGTGCTTCATATACATATTATCCATGATAGAGAAATTGGTTTCGTAAAGACTATAGAATTAATCAAAACTCATTCAAAAAAATGATATGAATGGAACCATTATATCATTTCATATAACAGTTTAATTAACATCAATAGAAGTCATCTTAGAGGGAATATAATTTTAAAATATACTCTAAAAATACATATTTAGTATCATATATTGTCTTTTTTCAAAAAGAATTTTTAATATAAAAAACCATTTAAAAATCATTTTCTTAGAAAATACCTTGAATAATTTTTATTAATACAAGAAATCATTTGGAAACCTATTATTGAAAATATTTAACATATGCTTCAATTATTTTTAAAAAATATCCTTTAAAAATAGTTGAAATTTTGTAAAGAAACATGAATATTTATTAAAAACCATTTCTTTGAAAAGGAATTGAATACTTATAAAGAAGTCTTGAAATTTTTTGGAAATTATTTTTTTTAAAATCTTGTTAAGAATCTTGAAAATGTTTTGAAAACCATTTCTTTGAAAGAACATTAAAAACATGTAAATAAAACATGAAATATTTTTGAATGTTTTTTTTCAATGAAAACATATAAAAAAAGTTTGAAACCATTTTTAAAAAAACATTTATAGGAAAATTACGTTTTAAAATCATATTATTAATGATTAAAATTTTTAATAATTCAAGGAGAGCTTCGATGAAATGGCGGTGGGTAAATTGTTACATGTTGTATGAGGTCAAAAGAACCTTCCGTTTACATAGTAAAATGGATAGAAATGTTCCTTGTTTGAAAAAAAAGAATAATCCCTTGAGAACATTGGTTAAAGAAAAGTGGGGTAAAAATTTATTTTATATTTTATAGGGGAATGGTATATTATTCTTATAATCCCTTTTTTGAAAACATAGATTTTAGGCCGAAGAGAGGGTAATGTCGGGTTTTTAAAAAAATTCTTTCTTCACTAACATATGAACCAAAGAGTCGAAAATGTTAACAATGAATTAGTATGTCCTGAAATAACATAAGAGAATGAGACTCATGAATATTCTTGATATATGGTTCATAATATTTTATCAAAGGAAGCATAAACATAAACAATCTAAAAAATCAATGAGATTGACCAATAAACTCTTATAACATGGTATTATGGGATCATGCTCTACAAGTATTGAGATTTAATTAAATTAAACATATAATATCATGGAAATATTTTCATTCAAGAAATTTAATGTAAAATGGAAGTATATGCACCTCGAAAAATGAGTTTAGTTGCATAACATAACATGAGTCTCAAAGAAGGAATAATAAGACAAAAACATTTTTTTTACAAATTTGATAACTTTTGAAACATAAACCCAACGAAATATGGATCATAAAATATGAATGTTAATACCGATTAATTTATGTACAATATATATAGAATAAAATCATGGTATGTACATAAACTACAAAAATGGAAAGAGTTGTGAACTTAGCTGGTATCTCAAATAAATTAAAAATGAGATGAAATCCCCTTACCATGTGTCTTGACTCTCTCCGTACTCATACAAGACTCGTTTATAATAATATAATTTTATTATAAATATTTTAAATAATCACATTATTATACATATTACCATATATTCTTTTATTATGAATCTATATTACCCGTTTCCTAAAGATCCTATGTTAAGGTTTCACTACGGGTAATATTCGCTTTGTTCTTCACATGTGGCTTAATTTATTATATCATTGATCCTTATACTTATATCAAGATTATTTAATTTATAAAATAATATAAATATCAGGTAAATATTGAATAGGTGTATTATAATAATCTATATCCTAATGAAGTACGTAATGGAATACACCGTTTAGGGAGAGGGTAAGCCGTACTTACACATGAACGTTGTTTTCCATTTTTATTATCGTATTGAAAGAATGTATGTAAATGTGATTATATATATGAATTTATAGATATATAATTATTGAAGATGCATTATTATGTAATATATATTATATACGTTCATTTAACCCAATCCTAAAACATTCTATGTTGTGTGTGAACAAATCACATTACATTAAGGGATGATAGTCCACACATCAACAAACGTGATTATCATATTAACACCAAATAGAAGGTAAAAATATGTGTGTTCTAAAAACAATAAAAAGACATAACAAGTAATAAATATAACATATTACATATATAAATAATGTTTCCATCATAATGGACACTATGATTGGTCGTAATGGTGAAATGAACAATCATCATTTTGTGAGATAATAATTCATCGTACACAGAAATAGTATGATTAAAAAATATTTGATGTAGGTGTGTGTATTTTTAGTTCATATAAATTATATAAAAACGTCATATTATATGTATTAGAATGACTTAATCACAAAATAAGGGCATAAATATAGGGGAGTGGGTGAGAAATAAAACAAATGAAAGGAGTTTGAGAGAAGACATTGCCACTTAATCATGTAACTTCTTTTTGGTTTGTGAAAAAGGACTCATTGAGTGGTTTTCTGACCAAAGTTAGGATTCAATGAATATGTTATGATATTTGGGAGGAATTTTTTGTATGTCTTATCTTATCTTATGAGGCTTTATATGTGTGAGGAATGGGTAGTGGTGGTGGCCTTTTATAGTGAAGGAAAATGACTAACATGTAATTTTTAGAAACAAATTATGAGTGCACATGTTTGTACCTAAAAAAAGTCATACCAAACCAAAAAAAATTAATGTATGTTTTATGTCTGGACTATGGAATGGAAATGGGTTTTGGACAAGTGTATAGGACATTTGGTCCCTTATTTTTAAGGTTTAGTCCTTAATTAATCTTAATTTGGATTTAACTACTGTGATTAATTTTAATCACTTTTACTAATAATTTTGGTAAAAAATTAATGTGGTATTATTAGATTATAATAATTATATTTAATATAATTTATTAGGTTGGATATTAGATATTCCAATAACAAAATCCGTAGAATTGGGAATAGTGTTAATCGTGGAGATGAGATGAAATAATAGGGTTTTAAAGTAGAAAAAATAAAAAATATTGTTATGATTTTATATTCAGTTTCCAAGTGAAATTTATTATAATGAAGTACATTAAATCAATATATGTAATATTCAAAAAATTATACCTTATATATTATTTATATTAACATTTATCATTAATAATTAATTAGATAAAAAGAAGTTTTTAACTAAAAAGTAGTGTTTTTCCCTATTCATCAAATAAAGATGTTTCTTAGAAAAAACCCAAACATTCACCCTATGATAGTTTCGACATTATGAATTAAAAAAATGAAGTTTATATTATCCATTTAAATTTATATATGTGTCTAAAATTACTTTTTTATTAAAAGTGATTCATTCAAGAAAACATGAATTTTATGATAAAAGGACTTTACAAAAATTATTAGGTTTCATTATCAATATTTTTTACTTATATAAAAAAAATATTTGAAAATTGGTTATTAATATGTTTAATGCATATGATATATTTATCTTATTTAAATAATTAAATAATAATAAAAATATATTTTTCATAGAAACTCAATGTTGTGTGCATCGTATTCCAGGTCGTTGTAGCGTGTAGCGATAGACAAGTTGGTATTGCGTGTAATGAAGCCAAGTTTATGTTGTGTGTGAAAGGAATGTTTGAATTAGTGATTTAATATATATATATATAGAAATATAACTATTTCTAGTGTCATCTAAAACTAGCATGTATTGAAAAGATAAATTAATTTGAAAAAAAATTAATTCTAAAAATCTTGGGGTGTTACATTCTACCCCCCCTAAAATAAATTTCACCCTCAAAATTCATCTGGGTTTTCGATGTTTTAATATTTTAAGGATTCGTTCATATAAAACTACATCATAAAAATGGATACAAAAACTTCCTTTAAAATGGAATTTTGGAACCATAATGGTTACCCAAAGTAACATATGACTTGGTTTCCACATAAGAGAACATAGGTTGGGAGAAAAATTGGACATGGAGGAAAACCTAAATATATATAGGGAGTGATTATGGTCATAAATAAAAAACAATTGAATGATAAAATTATAGTTGAGATATGCAAATTTATAAATCTATGATGATTTAAAAGGATATCATCTCAATGATATTTAAGGTATTAAGACATTAATATTTTCTATGAATTTTAGAACATTCGGTAATTATTGAAAATTTTCTATTAAAATAATTTAATTCTTTCGTGAAAATTTTAAAAATTTATAATAAATCCATTACCTCATGGAATAAATGTCTAAAAATTAAATTTGATGATTAATTTACTAAAACATGCTTTTAATATATCTTAAGGCCCATGATGATTAAAAAGTCTAACTATTTATCTATTAAAAAATGCATTACTCTATAAAAAGTGACCCTAATATTTCATCATAAATATTTATTCATTAAAAATAAATATACCTTATCTAGGACATCATATAGGATAGTGGTAGGCATGAATCCCCTATCATCCTTCTGTCATTGGTTCAATACCCATGGACTTTTTAGAGTTGATCATTTGCCACTCGACACACATGATGTCCTTTTTTATAATCATAGAAAAAAAAATATGGAAACCCTTCAAATAATGTTAATCACTGATTAACCTTTTAACCAAGGGTTTTAACAAAAACTCAGTGAAAAAATACTTACATTGAATATAAACATAAACTTTTCATAGACTATTAACCTTATAACCCTTTCTCGACGGTGAAAATCTAAAAAATTAGAATGAAAGTCACAAAATTATATTAACAATGATTCCCTTGTATAACACAAAGTATATATCAGTTGTAAAATTCCAAAAAAGTGAACAACGACATCAAATATTCTATTGAAACATGGTAAAAACTCAAATTACCATAAACGCTTTTGGAAGACATGCATTCTTCCTCATTCCAAACAATAATGGATTTAGTCCTTAAATAAAAAAATGTTGTATACTTCATTTGTGGTAGCATAAACTACATATTAATAGGTCCGTACTTAATTCAATGTTAACTAGTAAAGTCGGATTTACTTTTTTATACCCCACTCATATTTATCCATACAACATTATTTTTACATAAAGAACATGTTAATGGTTACCTTTCCTTTTTCAAAATGTTATCTTTCATGAGATACCCTTTTTAGTCTATCATGACCATTCAACATATTCCTATAAAACCTTATCAAAACATAATCTGAACAAATGATACATAATTCAACATTCATAATTCTAGAATCAAATTACATTGATTACTTCAACCTTAATCCATTAAAAATAATACCTCTTTCCATTCTCATTTCATATTTAGTTTCTTCATCATCTATAATATTACCATTACTTACATCATCTTGTCAATTCTCTTCAGGAACACTCTTCTAGAGACATTGAGTTGCATAATGACCACCATTTTCTCCACACTTAAAACATATAACCTTATTTGAGGACATATAAAGGCCAAAATTCTCATCAATTTAGTATATCAAACTCTTTATTTTTCCCTTATAGTCACCTGATTTATGTCCTTCTTTTCTGTAGTCAGAACACCTTCTTTTTCATCTATGACAATCACTTAGGGATTCTTTCCACATTCAGGACATAAAGGAATAAGAATATTCTATCGGCCATGGCCTCCATTACCCGAACTCTTAGTGAAATCCTTCTTCTTATTCCTTGGTGAGTTAGAGAGTTGGTTAAGGTAAATATTGTTAACCATGTTCCATGAAAACTGATTAGGCATGATCACAACATCATTCACACAAGTGATCATCCCACTTGAATAGTAATTAAAAAATCGTCCATCACATTCAACATTAATCCATTTCTTTTCGGTTCCTGGCCTTTACTAAAACTAGAATCATAGTGTGAGCATTACCTATCATAGAAAGAAACCACATAGTCATGAAAATAATTACATATAGGATGTTTACACTATGACACCTTAAAAAATATATGAAACTTTTTGGTTTATCCTAGCTTATCCAAAGCTAACTTATATCTAAATCCTTCATGATGTTTCATGGAAGTGTTTGTGAATTAAAAAATAATATCCCACATGAGTGTCAAACTAAGTATCAAGTAGGGCCCATTGACGTGTACCATATTACCCTGAGTCATGCCCAGAAAGAGACGTCGGAGTTGTAACCCCTAGGAACATCTATTCCAGAGTCACATCCTCAAGTAGTATCCAGATATAGAGGTATTTCAAGAAAACCACTCACTCTATCCTTTAACAAAATTCCAGGACATTTTCTTAATAATTAAATAATCCATTTACTTATCCTTAGATACATCCCAAGATATATCCATATAAATAAACCTAGGGATCTCACTAATGATTTCTCATCCTAGTTTCCAAAGAGTAAAATTACTTATTTGTGACTATCACCCTTCTTAGAAACATAAAACATAATATATATCATCATAACATGGGGAATTATATATAATATGGGTGATCTAACATTCTCATTAAGGGTAAAAAATGGATACATGTAAGCATAAACATGAGAATATGGTCATGAGTACATGATCATGAAAATAGAATATCATACACTTCATATCGAAGGTCAAATACAAAAATCATGGCATAAATCTTGGGAATTCATTAGACATGAATCAAAAAGAAATAATGGAAATAATCCATGAATGAATAACATAGGATTAATACAAGTAATTGTAGAAACATATAATCATATTATTATATCTTTAGTTTCCAAGGATTCAATGCCAATACCATATTATTGGAAAAATTCTATTACTTAACTTGGTAAACCCCCATTCGATCCCCTCATTCCAGCCCTGTATTACTAACCTAATTAAACACTCTTCCAAACACTATATTACTGAGCTATGTAAACCCTCATTCCATCCATGTATTACTGAATAGTGTAATCCCTCGTTCGATACTTATATTACCCAAATGAGAAAACCCTTGTTCTAGACTTGTATTACTGAACTGAGTAATCACTCATTCAAGACCTATATTAATAAACCATGTACACCCTCATTCTAGAAAAATATTACTGATCTGAGTAAACCCTCATTCCAGCCCGGTCTATCTCAATAGATAAAAATCATTACCTAATGCATTGGAGAGAGATATAGGTCTCACCCATCAAATAATGGAATCATACATACATATCAAGAAAAATTTTAAATGAACATATCAGAACTCATAAAATGAGGTGGGTATCATAAACAAGACAACATATCATAATTTTGGAAAGATATAGGTTTTATAACAATTTCTGAATATACATAACCCATGAAAAGAATTAGGTTTCAAAATTATATAACCCATGATGGATGTAACAACCCGAGATTTTATGAGAAGTATTATTTTTAATTTATTTTATTTCTTGTGTTTTATGCTACACCAATATTATCTTGCACTATAAGCAACACCGTATTATCTTACAGTATACACAATACTATTCTTGGATCATGTTACACACAATTTCAAGTTCGTTTTATAGTAGTTATTCTACGAAACATTGAGTGTATATATATATGTATATATATATATATATATTCAATTTATAAATGAAATAGGGTTGGATTCTGTTATACGCAACAACAAAGGAGTCTTGCACTACATGGAACCCTGACTTGGCTTGCATTGCACCCAATCGCGACCTTTCTCGATAGTGTGTGTTGTACGCAATACCGGGTCTCACTAAACAACGATATATTGTTATAATATTATTATGGACTAGCCGTTATGAATTTTATTCACTGCATTTTTAATTTTATAAAATTATTATTCATCTTACATATTTTGTAGAACATGGTATGAGAAAAAAATAAAATTTTCGGGTAAAATAAGTATTTTTCAAAAAATGCAGTTTTGTTGCCTTTTGATGGCGCACCCATTTTAAATTTAATTTTTGGCATTTTTATAAGTTCAATTTGACAAAATATAATTATTCCTTAGAATCAGGATATAAAAATTTAATTTTGATAATTTTTTCATATTATTCTGATAACTTTCATATTTTAATGAATAGTAAAAACACGCTATATTTTAATTAAAAACAACTTTCTTCATCACAATAATTTATATGGTTAAATTATCATTTTAATTTGGTTTAAAGTGTAATTAGAATATATTTTTACCATTTAATCCAATGTTGGTCATTGGAATTAATTACACTTTGAAATTGGACATAAACAAGTGCTGATCTTATGATGTTTATTGTTTCTTAAAAATACGCTATTTGTTTTGATAATGGGAATTAATTTTAAAATTAATTAATTCCACTTATATGTTTTTAATTTAAAAAAATAGACATTATTTTTTAATTCTTAATATCAAATATATCTTAGGCTGATTTTTTGGTATTTTTCTAAAAAACGTCAATTTTTGTTGAATAGTGAAACCACATAGTGGTAGTTAAAAAACCGACTCTTTCATTTTAATGAAATTTTACCACTTATGTGAATTTTATTTCAAAAATACAACATACATGGTTGTTATCAAGAAGTAAAATGTGGTTCAATAAGATAAAAATAATTTTTGGTGAATAGTAACTTTTGACTTTTATTTAACGCGACTAAAAGTAAATAGGGAAAATCAAGGTAAAAAGAATAGTATAATAATTCAAAATTCTCTTAACACTTGTCCAAACCTTATTTGTTGAGTCATTAACGACCATGATAATCCTTGGGTAGATTTTGGGACCCCATTGAGCCACTTGGGAGTGAAAATGACAATTTAGATATATTAATTTAATGTGAAGACAAAATTGACATTTACAAAAATATTTTAGTAATTAATATTTATATGGTGTTATATAAGTCCTATTTTAGACTAAAATTATTATTTGGAAGGATAAAAATATTTCCTACATCATGGTATTTTTCTTTATAATTTTTACACATCATATAAATTAAATTATTTATGACACAATAATGATGCAGTATTTACCTCATTAATAAATGATTTAAATAAATAATATTATAATGATTAAATTATTATCCAAAACATGTACAATTATGATTGGATGATTTTATTTTGAATATTAGTCATCTTATATTTGACCTTAATTATTTTTGGACAATTATAAACTGAATATCATTATATTATAAAAAAATATTTTCACACCTTCCTAAAGAGCCCCTCCTCTCCTTTATAAAAGGAGACCACTTATAAAAAATTCCACACACCTCTCAAGCCATTTGGCTCGTCCAAAATCTACCCAATTAATCTCCCTACATCCCTATCCTCCACCTAGAAGCCTTACCTTAGGAAGGAGGCACATCAAGAAGTCCTTTGGTTCAAACCAAAGGGAGTCACCCAAATTAAAGGTAACAATTTCTCTTAAATTGTTTTCTTTTATTTTACTTCTCCAACCCCTAAACTATTCTTATTTATTTATTTTGAAACAGCATAGGTATCATCAATATACTAGAAGTTTTTTATGAAAATTATTCAAACTACACTTACACACACCTCCATCTAATAGATGTTGAACATAATGTTTCTGTGGATGGAAAACTAACGCCTCATGAAACGATGATTGTTCGATTATATCCTACCACCTCTCATGGTGGACATTATGATGACACTGTATTTATATATGATATATATTATGTTTATGATTTCTTTATTATTCTGTAATTCCCAATTATAAAAATCATTTATGGTTTCCATAGTGGGTAAATACGATAATCTCATTTGAGGAAGTGCGGACTACCACCCCCTTAAAGTGATGTGACTCGTTAATGCCTTATGAGGGATGTATAAAGGATAGAGTTAATGATATTATATATGATATTATACTGGAATTATAATATACTTATGTATCATTATGTTTTATTTCCATTAAAATAAGAAATATAAATTAATGTAGCGTTCATGCGTACGTATGGCTTACCGTCTCCATGAACGGTGCATTTCATTTCTTACCTCCAAATGTTATGTACTATTATAAATACATGTATATTCTGGATATATATTATATATATGATATCTAAATTATGAATATCATTCTGTATATAATGAACTATTGACCACATGAAGAACATGTAATTATAAGAAGTTCATTTTTGAATAGTGTACCAAATATCGTTAAAACGAACGTTATTAACTTAAATGATTACATAATGTTTATGACATAGTAATAAGTGATATAAAAGGAATAATAAACATGAAAAAGGTTCTTAATCATGTAGAAATTAACTTTAGTTTATTATTCAAGAGATTAAATAACGATCGAGTCAAGTTGGACACGAGGCAAGGGATAACTATTCCAATCTCGTTCTTATCTGAGATTGTCATTCGTCAGTATTTACAGGGGTTATTGTTATCATCCATGTCTATGTTTTCTAAAAATGTTTTCATGTATGTTTAATTTCCTTTTTACTCATTTTTGACTTTTACCACATGTTATGTATGGAATCTTTATTTTTTTACTATACGAGGAACTTTTTGACTTTTCCGACAAAAGTATGAGGAGAATGTTTTTTTAACTTATACACAATGAACAGATTTTTACAGTTTTATAACTACTTATTTTCATGAAGATCACTCTACAAGATTACGTGAATATTTTCTACAAAATCCTTTCTTTTAAAATTTCATGGATTTTGTGAAAATAAAGTGATTTTGAAAAAGAAAGGATATTTTCTTCAAGAATTCATTTAAAGTATTTTATCAAAACCAATTTCCATATAAGATTAAATTATTTCATATGTGTATGTTTCAAGTATAATGCCTCTATGATTTACATGGTTTAACTTTTCATATTATGAAATTATATCCATTTGTTTTATATGGATTATGTTATGATGGGATGATGTTTATGAAACCCATTCTATTATTAGGGTTATGATGAATGATTTATGTTTATGTTGTGGAACACATAAGAATGATTTCATTATGAGATGAGTGGGACCTATATCTCCCTCCAATTAATTGGGTAAAGATTTATATCTCATGAGATAGACATGGATGGAATGGTAAGTAAATCCGGTTTACTAATACAGGGCTGGAATGGCAAGTAAACCTGGTCCAGTAAGGGACTTTGTCCACTAAGATGGTCTTGGCAGCAATGCCTTGGGTACTATGGAAATCATATCATGTGATTAATGTTTTTACACAATTAAAAGTTTTATTCCCATGCTATTCTATCATGATTAATGTTCTTTTATGATCTATGGCTTATGAACTGCAATGTTTTATGTCATTGCCCAAGATTTCGATGTTTATATTTTATGCTCATGTTTTTACATTGAAATTTCTATGGATTGTTTTATATTATCTATGTTTACCCTTTATGAGCATTTGAGCTCACCCTTATATGTTTTATTTTCCCTAGGATATAAAGAAAGGTTTTAGGTAATAAAATAAAAGGGGAAGATCTTAATGGGAGATGTTGAAGATCTTTCACTATGATTAGAAGATTATGTTCCGAGTTTCTAAAGACACTTAACTATTACGGTTCTTGTTTGTTTGTTTTTGTTATATATTAAGTATTCTGCAAAAAGTAATGTAATGTCTATGTACGTTAAGCTTTGGGTCTCTATAGTTGGCATCAGAGGAAAGGTTTAGTTAACCTTTGGAAACTAGGATGCGAAAACTTTAGTGAGATCCCTAGAGATATTTCTAAGGTATGTTTAGGGATGTCCCTAAGGATAAGTATAAGTATAGGATATAGTCCTAGAATTACGGTAAAAATCTTAGAATTAACCCTAAGATGTTATATATTTAAGGTGATCCCCCTTTATTATGTTGTTTTCCCTAGCATTATTTTTTCCTCTCACACTATTCTTATTGGGTTTTAGATGATGGATGGAACCTGAAGGAACAATGTAGATCAATGTAATGGACAATGCAATGATTTTCCTCATGAACAAACCAATGTTATGGGAGATGGAGTGAAAAATATTATTTCTTTACTTACACAATATATGAATCATTCTTGATTACCAAATGAGCAGAGAAGGGAAAAATATTCTATTGAGTCCTTCATGAGGAAACGTCCACCTTCTTTCAGTGGGGCTTCTGATCCAATTGTTTCTGAACCATGTATCAGTACCATTGAAAAAATCTTTTCCATACTTCGCTATTCGGAACATGAAAAGGTCATTCTGGCTGTTTACCGTTTAGATGGTGAAGCAAACAAGTGGTGGATTCCAATTAAGAATACAAGGCCCCAAGGTGAAATTGACTCCATGGAATGGGATGAGTTCAAGAACTTATTTTTCAATAAGTACTTCCATCGTATTCATTGAAAAAAGATGGAAAATGATTTCCTTGAGCTTAAGAAAAACGATGATGAATCTGTTGGTATATACGAAGATAATTTTACAAGGTTTTCAAGGTATGAATCTGGATTTATCATCCAACCTGAAAGTAAAGTTGATTGATTCTTCAGTGGCTTAAAACCAAGTCTTTGAAGGGAACTAGCTATAAGAGACATTAGTAGCTATAAGGAAATTGTAAGTTGTGATATCAAGGTAGAAATGGAAGTTGGTGTTACATAACCATCTCATGGTTTTGACAAGAAATGAAAGATGGAGTTCAAGGAGAAATCTCAGAATAATTGTGAACAGAAGATGAATGTTTCTTTATGCTCAAAGTGTGAAAATAAGAATGGTGGAGATTGTCTTAAAGGGACTAGAAAATGTTTTAAGTGTGTAAAAGAAGGTCATCGAGCTACTGAGTGTCAATGTAAAGGAAAAAGGGTTTCTAATGATGTGAATAAAGAAAAGACTGCAGAGAACGCACCACCAACACTTCAATGCTTCAAGTGCAAGGAAATGGGGCATTATGGTAATCAATGCCCTAATCCAAGGGTTAATGATGATAAATATGATAAACCTCTTAAGGAAAAGGATAAAGAGAAGTCTCATGCTATCACTATTTCTGATGTTGAGTATGACAATGATATTGTGTAATGATTAAGTGTTTATGTAATGGGATTTCAAAATAGTACCATGAAATCTCATTTATGGTATCATGGAATTTTAGAATATCTATAAATTGGTTTTCAATAATTATATGGTACCGGTAACTATGAAAAGTGATTGAAATATTTTTTGGAAAGAAGATGATATGCGCATAATGAGTGGATAAAGAAAAAAATGAAATGATCTCATGACTGATATAAGGAAAAAGTTATATCATGGTTTGAGTACATAGAAATTTAGGGATTTTGGTATGTGGAAAGTGTTAAATTTTGATGGCATTCATGTTTTCACTAAGGTTCAATGGTTATTCATTTTTCAAGAGAATACATGATTAAGGTATTCACATGTTTGTAATTTGACCAAAAAGATATATAGTATGATATATGGGCGATAAATGATGGGATTCACATGCTCGGAAGATGAAATTTATAGTAATTGTTTTCTTTATACTACGATCTTGGAGAGAAGTATTTTGTATAAGCCTAAATATTCAAATGGATTATGTTGGACATAAGTTAGTATTTTTTAAGAGTATAACATCCTTCTATATTATTTATGGAATGTTATAATAATGTAGTTTTAGAAAAAGGACAACCTGCGGACGAGAGACAACCCGTCGCGTCAGACAAGGCTGCAGGAATCGAATCCACAACCGAAGTGCGATAGGCATTTATCACCTACCACTGGCCAACAGGATGTCCTGGGTTAGTAGACACTAGTTTTATTATATTAAGCGGTATGATATATGAAGTATTAGTCCATTTTAGTAACCATATATGATTAATCTCACTATAGATAGACTTATGTAAATTTAATAACTTTTTCTATCATTTTTTTGAGACAGACAGAATGACCTATCATTCTATCACATGATCTGCTAACACTTCAAGAATTACAAATTATACATCATTTCATTAAGAGATGAAGTGGAAATTGTTCAAGTCACGAAAAATAGTTATATTGTACCAAAATAAAGTAAGTATTTTTTCCAGTTCAAATTATTCAACTTTAGGGAAATGATCTTAAAAACAAAAAAATGTTGTCCTAGTGTCCTCATATATGATGAATTAGATGGTACCTTTGATCATCACAAATTTATGGCTTTGTGATTGTTGGATTTTTCATAGCCAGGTT
This sequence comes from Viscum album, assembly GCA_963277665.1. Taxonomy (NCBI): domain Eukaryota; kingdom Viridiplantae; phylum Streptophyta; class Magnoliopsida; order Santalales; family Viscaceae; genus Viscum; species Viscum album. Next base: position 1,585,686,434 of record OY728131.1, read on the forward strand.
CTCTACCACTCTCCAACAGAACTTGAAGGTTAGATTTCTCTTTCATATCCATATTTTCACCTATGTTCTCCTATGTGGAAACCCAGTGATAAGTTAATTTGGGAAACCATTACGTTTCATAATTTAGTTTTTAAATTTATTTTTTGGTATTCCTTTTTACGATGTGAGTTTCTATTAAAGAAACATTCAAGTAGTAAACCATTTATAACCATGATTAATTTTGAGGGTGAAGTTCATTTTAATGGGGGTAGAATATAACAACCTGAGATTTTATGAGAAGTATTATTTTTAATTTATTTGATGTCTTCTATTGTATGCTACACCAAGATTATCTTGCGCTATAAAAAACACCATATTATCTTACAATATACGCAATACTGTTCTTGGATCGTGTTACACACAATTTCAAGTTCGTTTTATAATAGTTATTCTACGCAACATTGAGTGTGTGTATATATATATGTATATATATATATATTCAATGTATAAATGAAATATGGTTGGATTATATTATACGCAACAACAAGGGAGTCTTGCAATACACACAACCCTGACTTGGCTTGAATTGCACGCAATCGCGACCTTCCTCGATAGCGTGTGTTATACGCAATACCAGGTTTCACTAAACATCGATATATTGTTATAATATTATTAGGGACTAGGCGTTATGAATATTGTTGACTACATTTTTAATTTTATAACATTATTATTAATATTACATTATTTCTAGAACATGATATGAGAACAAAATAAATTTTTCGGGTAAAATAAGTAATTTAAAAAAAATGCAGTTTTGCCGCCTTTTGATGGTGCACCCATTTTAAATCTAGTTTATGAAATGTTTATGAGTTCAATTTGACGGAATAAAATTATTCCTTGGAATCATGATATAAAAATTTAATTTTGATAAAAGTTTCATATTATTTCAATAACTTTCATATTTTAATGAATAGTAAAAACACGCTATATTTTAATTAATTTTTTTTTCTTCGCAATAATTTACATGGTCAAAATATCTGTTTAATTGGATTTAAACTTTAATTAGAATATATTATTAACATTTAATCCAATGTTGGTCATTGGAATTAATTTCAATTTGAAATTGGACATAAACAAGTGTAGATATTTTGATAGTTATTGTTTCTTAAAAACATGCTATCTGTTTTGATAATGGGAATTACTTTTAAAATTAATTAATTCCACTTATATGTTTCTAATTTGGAAAAATATACATCTTTTTCGAATTCGGAATATCAAATATATCTTAGGCTGAATTTTTGGTATTTTTATGAAAAACATCAATTTTTTATGAATAGTGAAACCACTTAGTGGTAGTTAAAAAGCTGACCGTTTCTTTTAAATGAAAATTTACCACTTATGTGAATTAAATTTTCAAAAATATGACATACATGGTTGTTATCATGAAGTAAAATGTGGTTCAATAAGATGAAAATAATTTTTGTTGAATAGTAACTTATGACTTTTATTTACCGCGGTTAAAAGTAAATAGGGTAAATCAAGGTAAAAAGAATATTATAATAATTAAAAATTACCTTAACACTTGTCCAATCCTTATTTACTGAGTCATTAACGACCATGGTAATATTTGGGTCGTTTTTTGGACCCCATTGAGCCACATGGTAGTGAAAATGACAATTTAGATTAATTAATTTAATGTGAAGACAAAATTGACATTAACAAAAATCTTTTAGTAATTAATATTTATATGGTGTTATATAAGTCCTATTTTCGACTAAAAATATTCTTTGAAAATATAAAAATATTTACTACCTCATGGTTATTTTCTTTGTAATTTTTATACATCAAATAAATTAAATTATTTATGACACAATAGTGATGCAATATTTACCTCATTAATAAATGATTTAAATAAATAAGAATATAATGATTAAATTATTATCCAAAACATCTCCAATTATAATTGGATGATTTTTATTTTGAATAAGAGTTATCTTATCTTCGACCTTAATGATTTTTGGACCATTAGAAACCGAATATCATTATATAATAAAATTATATTTTCACATTTTCCTAAAGAGCCCCTCCTCTCCCTTATAAAAGAAAACCACTTCTAACCAATTCCACACAACTCTCAAGCCATTTTGATCGTCCAAACTCTTCCCAATTCATATCCCAAAATCCCTCACCTCCTACTATAAGTCTTACCTTAGGCATAAGGCACATCAAGAAGTCCTTTGGTTCAAACCAAAAGGAGTTACCCAAATCAAAGGTAACAATTTCTCTTAAATTGTTTTCTTTTATTTTACTTCTCCAACCCCTAAACTCTATTTATTCCTTTCTTATGTAACAAAAAAAGTATAATCAATATACTAGGATGTTGTTATGAGAATTATTCGAACTACACTTACACACACCTCCATCTAATGGATGTTGAACATAATTTTTCTGTGGATGGAAAACTAACACCTCACTAAACGATGATTGTTCGATTATCTCCTACCGCCTCTCATGGTGTCCATTATGATGGAAATATATTTATATATGATATATATTATGTTTATTATTTCATTATTCTTATGTAATTTCAAATTATATCAATCCTTTATGGTATCCATAGTGGGTAAATACGATAATCTCATTTGAGGAAGTGCGGACTACCGCGCCCTTAAAGTGATGTGACTCGTTAATGCCTTATGTGGGATGTATAAATGATAGAGATAATAATATTATATATTATATTATACTAGAATTATAATATAACTATGTATCATTATGTTTTATTTCCATTAAAATAATAAATATAAATTAAATTAGTATTCATGCGTACGTACAGCTTACCGTCTCCATGAACGGTGCATTTCATTTCTTACCTCCAAATGTCATGTACTATTATAAATACATGTATATTCTGGATATATATTATATATATGATATCTAAATCATTAATATAATTCTGGATATAATGGACTATTGACCTCATGAACAACATGTAATTATAAGAAGTCCATTTTTGACTCAAGTACCAAATATCATTATAATGAACATTATTAGCTTAAATGATTACATAATGTTTATAAAATAGTAATAAGTGATATAAAAGGAATAATAAACTTGAAAAAGGTTCTTAATAAAGTATAAATTAACATTAGTTTATTATTCAAGATATTAAATAACGATCGAGTCAAGTCGGACACGAGGTAAGGGATAACTATTCCAATCTCGTTCTTATATGAGATTGTCATTCGTAAGTATTTACTGGGGTTATTGTTATCATCCATGTCTATGTTTTATAAAAAAAAATTCATGTATGTTTAATTTAATTTTTACCCATTTTCAACTTTTACCACATGTTATGGAAAGAATATTTATTTAGTTTACCATACAAGGAACTTTTTGACTTTTCCGAAAAAAGTACGAGGAGATTGTTTTTTTAACTTATATGGCATGAACGTATTTTTATAGTTTTATAACTCCATATTTTCATGAAGTTTACTCTACAAGATTTCATGACTAATTTTAAAAAAAAATCCTTTTCTTTTAATGTTTCATGGAATTTCGGGGAAATAAAACGATTTTGAAAAAGAAAGGATATTTTCCTCAAGAATTCATTTCAAGTATTTTATCAAAAAAAAATCCTATCTAAGCTGAAATTATTTCATATGTGTATGTTTCAAGTATAATGTCTCTCTTATTTACATGGTTTCACTTTTCTTATGATGAAATGACATCTATATTGTTTATATGGATTATGTTATCATGGGATGATGTTTATGAAACCCATTCTATTCTTCGAGTTATGATGAATGATTTATGTTTATATTTTGGAAAACGTAAGAATGATTTCATTATGAGATTGGTGGGAACTATATCCCCCTCTAATGCATTGGGTAAAGATTTATATCTCATGAGATATACATGGATGGAATGACAAGTAAATCTGGTTCAGTAATACAGGGTTGGAACAATATGTAAACCCGGTCCAGAAAGGGACTTTTTCCACTAAGATTGTCTTGGAAGCAATACCTTGGGTACTATGGAAATCATGTCATATGATTAATGTTTTCCACAATTAAAAGTTTTATTCCCATGCTATTCTATCATGATTAATGTTCTTTTATGATCTATGCCTTATGTAATGCAATATTTTATGTCATTGCTTAAGATTTTAATGTTTAGATATTATGTTCATGTTTTTACATTCAAATGTCTATGGTTTGTTTTATGTTCTCTATGTTTACCCTTACTGAGAATTTGAGCTCATCCTTTATATGTTTTATTTTCCTCAGGATATAACGAAAGGTTTTAGGTAAGAAAACAAAAGGGGAAGATCTTTATGAGAGATGTTGAAGATCTTTCACCATGACTAGAAGATTATGTTCTAAGTTTCCAAAGACACTAAACTATTACGGTCTTTGTGTGTTGGTTTTTGTTATGTATTAGGTATTCCACAAAAGTAATGTAATGTCTATTTACGTCAAGATTTGGGTCTCTACAATGGAGGAATGTGTTTTTTAAAGATATTACCCATTAAGTTGAAGTTGGGTTCATAATGACCATGAAATTATTCATAACTCATTCATAAAAATGATATGAATGTAACCATTAGATAATTTCACATTAAATCATTAGTAACATCAATATATTTCATCTTCGATAGATTATAATTTTGAAATCTACTCTAAAATCATTTCTTTAGGAAAATATCATTTCTTTTTTGAAAATCTATTTTTAATACATAAAACTATTTGAAAATAATTTTCATAGAGAATACCATGAAAAAATATAAAGAATAATTGAAATAATTTTGAAAATATTTTTCCTTATAAACATTTAAAATAAGCTTCATAACATTTTAAAAACATTTTCCTCTGAAAACACATGGACACTATTAAAGAATGCCTAATATTTCTGAAAACCATTTCTCTAAAAATACATTGAAAACATATAATGAAATCATTAAATCATTTTAAAAATTATTTTTATTGAATACATGTAATGAATTTTGTAAATGTTTTGAAAACCATTTCATTTAAAGAACTTTGAAAAATTTTAAATAAGGCCTAAAAACATTTTGGGAAAATTTATTCATGAAAACATATAAAGAAATTTTGAAACCATTTTGAAAAAAAAATCCATGAAAATTAATTTTTAAATCATTTTATTAAATATTATCTTTTATAACAATGAAAAGGAAGATTTAATGAAATTATGGTGGGAAATGGAATCTCTATATCATATCTCAGAATAAGAAAGTGAGTAGAGAATAGATCCAGAAGTAACCACTATCGGTGCCCAACATCCCACATATCTACCCAAAACTGAATGTAAATGGTACTTAATCATAGAACAATGATATTATCCACTTTGGTGACATTGTACCACCCTCATGGTTTTAGGTCACATTATATGGATGATTCTTGGTGGAAAAAAAGTCTCACGTCCTCGTGAGTACAATGGTATGAAAATGTATTCCTCATAACTGATTCACTGGTGAACACCAAATCCCAGCCCCACTGAAGGGTAATAAGCTGGAGGGTTTTTCCCGGAAGTGTAAATGAAGAACCTCACTGCCAATCCCCACTGGAGGTTATATATTGAAGAGTAAAGGATGAATCTCACTATTAATCTCCATAAGTGGGTAATAATAGGAGAGTGAATGATGGACCTCACTGCCCAGTCCCAATGGAGGGTACGTTCGGAAGAGTGAATGACAAACTCCACTACCCATCCCCACTTGACGGTAAGCTGAAGGTGTAAAAGGTGAATTCCACTACCTAGAAAAACTGGAGGGTAATCCCAAAAGTGATTTGGATATCCCTGTTAGATTCTAACTATCAGAAAGCATCATGGGACGACACTGTAGTCATCAGTTATCTCCTAGGATAGGTGTCTCACACGGAACATCTTGTATCGTATCCCGAAATCCACTATAGAGAGAACCATTGTGTTCTATGTGAAAAAAACACTAAGGATAAGCTACTCGTTTGACAAAATTTTAGTAAAAAAGAGATACAAGAGGTAGAATATTTATAGTGTAGTACATGGAGCATGTGTGACTCACATGACGTGTCGCCCCACCTCATCAGCTAGTAATGTACCCAGTCATAATCATGTACTACACTATGATAATGTCCCCCTATGTGTTCTAGCAAACTACTAGAGTAAATATAACCTCTGGTTAAAAATTTTGAAGAGCGTACAATGCACGTTGTTGGATCTGAAGTGTGAAAATCTACTTCTATAGACATGCCTCTTCAAATGGACCCGGATAATCAAACAAATTACACCGTCAAGATCCTTGTTTAAAAAATGCACAATATCAACTTCTCATTGTCTATAATTAGAATCTAGGCTTCGAAATTTAATTTCATAGAATGATGCATGAATGGTGATACATGAGGCCCACACCATGATCTTGAAATGCATCATACAAGATTGTTACATTTTGATCCTCTCAGAAAAGTACACGAGGTTTTCTATTCATTCATCCCAAACAGACACATGGTGATTTTTTTTAATTTGACTATAAATACCTTAATCAGGGCTCATGGTGTCTACCCCACCATTTCATTTTATGCACCTGAAATGGTTCTTGAATAGTTTTCCTCAATTTCAGTGTCTGGACTTCACTGACAGTGCATCAATCTGAGGACGTAAGAAGGAGTTACGACCATACAATGATTTTATAATAATAATATATTTTAATTTTTTATTTTTTTGGGGCCTGAGCCTTGTGCCAATGATATGAAATTCAAAAAATTGCCTCAAATTTTCTATCTTAATGTGAGGGTCAGGTAGTTGTAGATGTCATGCCAATTGGATGTTCAGTTTTTATGATCTGTCCATTTAAATGTAATTTTCACAAACAAAACCAATCCGTCCCATTCTGGATAGACTACTCCACATGGGTCGGCCTGCTTCGGTCCAATATGCTATAACCCAGCCACATATCCCGACCTATTGCCGATAATATACTGGCTTGATATCAGGTCGCTGGTACAACGTCAACACAGCCGACTGACCTCCTCACATTGTGGGGGCAGTCAACGATTGGGTCGCACCCTGTGACCCCACCCGTCCGACCACCCAGGCCATGTGCTTCGCCACTTCGTGACACTGCCAATCTTTGGTATCATTGCCACTCCATGGTTTGCTGCGGGGTGGACCATTGGACTCCAAATGGTATCCCAATCAAGAATCTGTTTGTGGATCAAGGAACCTTGCGATGAGGGATTCACTATGCTGGCCTTCGATCAATGACCTACTGGTGGATTGTTGTGCCTAAAATAAATCGTCGCTTCCTCTCCCCATTATGCCTTCTCAAGCACCTAAAACCTGAAACCATCGTAGATCCAGAATCCATTGATCATTACCATACTAGATCTATTGTAGAGACCCCAAACATGACGTACATGGACATTACATTACTTTTTCAGAATACTTAATACATAACAAAAACCAACACCCATTGACCATAATAGTTTAGGGTCTTTGGAAACGTGGAACATAATCTTCTAATCGTTGTGAAATATCTTCAACATATCCCACAATGATCTTACCATTTTGTTTGCTTACTTAAAACCTTTCTTTATATCATGGAGAAAAGAAAACATATAAATGGTGAGCTAAAATGCTCAGTAAGGGTATGCATGGGGAAAATAAAACAAACCATATACATTTGAACTTAAAAACATAAACAAAATGTTTAAACATCAAAATCTTGAGCAATGACAAAAAACATGGCAGTAAGTAAGGCATAGATCATAATAGAACATCAAACAAAATAAAATAGCACGAGAATAAGTCATTTAATTGTGGAAAACCATTAAGCACATGATATTATTTCCATATTAGCCAAGGCATTGCTGCCAAGAACATCTTAGTGGACAAAGACCCTTCCTAAATCGAGTTCACACCTCGTTCCAGTCCTATAACACTGAACCATATTAACTTACCATTCCATCCATTTCTATCTCATGAGATATAAATCTTTACCCAATGCATTAGAGGAATATATAGGTCCCACCCATCTCATAATGAAATCATTCTTACTTGTGCCACAACATGAACATAAATCATTCATCATTACCCAAAGTATAAAATAGGTTTCATAAACATCATCCCATCATAACATATTCCATACAAAAAAATGGATATCATTTCATCATAAGAAAAGTGAAACCATGTAAATCATAGAGACATTATACTTGAAACATACACATATGGAATAATTCCATCTTATATGGAAACTGGTTTTGATAAAACACTTGAAATGAATTCTTGAGGAAAATATCCTTTCTTCTTTAAAATCATTTTCTTTTCACAAAATGCCATGCACTTTTAAAAGAAAAGGATTTTGTTGAAAATAGTCATTAAATCATGTAGAGTAAGCTTTAAGAAAATAAGGCATTATGAAACTGTAAAAATCCGTTTATGTCGTATGTGTTAAAAAACACATTCTTCTCGTACTTTTGCCGGAAAAGTCAAAAAAATACCTCGTAACGTAAACAAAAGAAAGATTGCTTACATACCATGCAGTAAAAGACAAAAAAGGGTAAAAAGGACTTTAAACATGCATGAAACCATTTTTAGAAAATAGGGACATGAATGATAAATATAACCCCAATAAAACCTTATGAATAAACAATCTCAGATAAAAACGAGATTGGAAAAGTTATCCCTTACCTTTTGTCCAATTTCTTCCGTATGTGTCCGAGACTCCTCTTCCTCGACGCACATCCTTTAAAATTTTTCTTAGGGCACTAGAGTAGGTCTTTTTAGAAGACTAGAACCTCTATGATATAACTATAGAGGTTGAGAATGGGAATTGGTAGGGGTTGAATGAGCTTCAAGTCTCAAAAGGGTGTGAAGAGAATAGGGAAGGGGTGCCCTTTTTATAAGGGTGGAGTGGGGCACCTTTGGTAACATAAGAAATATTAATTTATAATAAATTCAACCTCACATAAAAACCTCCAACAATGACAAAAATCCAAATATTAGATGATATACGGTTTTAATCTCATCAACCAAAAAAATTTAGACATGTTGGAAATTTATTTTAGACATTATCAACTTTATTTATCCTTATTTAATCTATTTAATTTTATTTGGGGTAATAAGATTCTAATTTTTAAATTGTTATAAATAATTACTTATGTGTTATGAATTGTCCATAATTGAATAAGTTATGACATTGTCTACAATATAAATTTCAATTTATAAATTTCAATTTTTTTTGTGATTTTTAAACAATTTTATAATATGTTATTTTTATAAAATAACAATAGTGTCAATTTTGACATTTTAATTTATTTTAATTTAAATAAAATACAAAAAGAGGATATATTCTAAAAAAAATATTTAATAGATTAATAACATGTCAAATTTGACTATTAAATTCTTGGATCAAATTAAATAGTTCATATAATATATATTTTAATATTTTTAAAACCATTTATTTGGTATATCTCTTAATAAAATAATTAGTACAAGTCTTTTGTATAATTATTTAATATATATATATATATTCATAAAAATTAAAAATAAATTCCTATTATGAAGATAAATATCATATCTTTTATAAACATACTTTTACTCGAATTTATCATCTTAAAATCACAACATTTAAATTGTTATATTTATTAAATTATGAAGGTGACATCTTTGACATCATTTAAAATAAAAAAAACTAAATGTCCTAATCAGTTTTATAAGGCTTAAAATGGTCCAAAAATATACCCTTGGATTCATAGAGTATATATATACTTGAACAATAATGTTTGGTCAAGTTTCTGGTCTTTTTGATAGGTATTGTTGTTGACCTCACCTGTTTTGATAATCTCAATCATGTATTCATATGTGTTGAAAATCCCAATTATGTTTTCATTCTCTATGATATTGTTAAGTATCATTGATCTATACTTAAATTCTTTCAAATCTGTGATCAAACCAATAATAATTTTTAAAATAGTCTTTGGAATATGTTAATCCTCATTTATCCATGTTCATACAAGTTATAAATTAATTCTAACACAATCGGATGTGTTCTGCATAAAACAGATAAGTAATCTGCTTATAGCTACTGATAAAGAGCTACTGGTACCCAGTCTACCAATAGACTTAGTCTACCGACAGACAGAGTCACCGATATACTTAACACAGCGCTACCGATGCGCTTATAAATGTAAGCTACTGACTTACAGACAGCTACCGATACAAACATGGAGCTACCGACGCATGGAGCTACCGACGCATGGAGCTACCGACGCATGGAGCTACCGACGCATGGAGCTACCGACGCATGGAGCTACCGACACATGGAGCTACCGACGCATGGAGCTACCGACACATGGAGCTACCGACGCATGGAGCTACCGATAAACAAAGTCACCGATACAAGCATATACCAACCGACGCATAGAGCCACCGATAGAGTCAAAGCAACAAATGAAATTGAGCTATCGATGTCCAAGCTACCGATGCTGATTATCTACCGATCACTCGACTCACTGTTTGAATTTCTTTATTTTCTATCTTTATTTAATCTATCCAACAGTCATATCATGTACATTTTAATGATTTGTCAAATATCTGATAAAGGTTGTCGGATATTAGGAACCCGTACCTCGTACCTGCAGAAAGGAAATCTTTTCTGTCCCCTGTTGCCCGTGAGATAAATACGAGAAGACTACGCTGCCCAACCAGGAGTGTGTGGTGGATGGAATATACCAAAAACACAAGAATGAGAAGAATCAAGAAGCTCATAGACAATCAAGCATACTCGAGAAGTGTTCTGTGCATATAAGAAGAACACTGAAGAACTTCAACCACTACATTTTCACTGTCTGTGAACCTGGAGCATACGACACTCTTTTTCTCAAACAGAAATGAGAAGAGGACTCATACTCACTTCTGATCGAATCCAAAGGAGTCCAGAGCTACACTGAAATCACCAGAACCACTTTTAAACTCTACATCTCTTGTTCTGTGATTTATTATTATATTTTTCGAGCAGTGTGTGTTATCTGCTGTATCTAACACATACACTGTCTCCTGTACTTAAACTGGAGGATTTGTAAATCCTTACCAAACTCTGTCATTCATTCTTTCCCACGAATAACAGTGGTAGAGGTCGTGTGTGACCTGGACAGCTGGTTGCTGTTGTACTGTTTCCCACGAAGAATAGTGGTAGAGGTCTTTGACCTGGACAGTTGTAAACTGTTGAACCCCGATCCAGGGTGTGGATCATTTTTATATATAAACTTTTGAGAGGACTAAGTCTCGGCTTGAGACTGAACCTCTTGGTTACATTTGTTGTGCCATCTCTTTCAAAGTTTTATTCCGCTGCTAATCACTTTAAAATCAATACTGTTTTTAAAGTCACTTTGATAATTAAATTAGCAAGTGTTTATGTTAAGTGTAGATTAGTAAGTTAGTTTCAAAAGATAATCACACACTCCTGTGTTGATTAACTGTTAATTAATCAATCCCTTGAGAATCTAACAGAACCTCTACTTTAATATAAATTCACTACAGTTTAATTTATTATTTTATTTGGGGGTCTTTAAGACAGTGTTTTTAAATACAGAAATTTTAATTGGTACTCAATTCACCCCCCCTCTTGAGTAAACCACTCCGACCAACAATTGTTATTTTAATAAAACTATATTATTGATTTTTAACTAAATAAATAATTTCTTCATCAGTAATGTATAAGAAATTAACGTAATTAAATATTTTTTAAAAATTAAAAATAAATTATCATGATAAATAAAAACTTTTTATCTTTCAAATGAGTATTTATAATCGATTTTATATTCTGAATAACCTTATATTAAAAAATTATCTAATTATTAAAGTTTGAGTGAGACATTTCACTTTCCTTTAAATAAAATAAATAAAAGGTCTTAATCAAATAAAAATTGGTTACATTAGATTCCATATCGACTCAAGTATGATTTAGAGTAATATATAATCATCTAATTATATTAGGAAAAGTGATAGGGTAATTTTATAATAATATATTTTCCCTTAATTACCCGGTTTACCTTTAACTATTGTAAATAAAATTTACCGTAGTTACTATTCATAATGACTAAAAATAAAATGTAGCTTATTAACATAATTTGGACCTACTGATTCCAAATATGGAATCCATTTTCCAAAATTCAAATCACAAATGTTTCAGAAATTAATTTAAAATTAATCCCATTGTTAAGAAAATGAGTTTTAAAAGTTAAAACATTTCAAAAGATTGAAATGAATTTACCAATGAATTTAATGTAAAATCAAGGCTAATGACATAAGTTATATTAAATGGTAAAAATATATTCTATTTATACTTTAAAACCTTTCAATATTATAATTTAACCATATAAATTATTATGATGAAAGAAGTTGTTTTTAATTAAAATATAGCATGTTTTTACTATTCATTAAAATATGAAAGTTATCAGAATAATATGAGAAATTTATCCAAAGTAATTTTTTATAACCATATTCCAAATAAGAATTTTATTTTTTCAAATAGAACTTATAAAAATGTCAAAAACTATATTTAATGTGGGTGCACTATCAAAAGGTGGCAAAACTGTATTTTTTGAAAAATACTTATTTTACCTGAAAAATGTTCTCATTAGATGTTTTAAAAAAGGTGTAAGATGATTAATAATGTTATACAATTCAAAATTTAGTTAATAATATTCATAATGACTAGTCCATAATAATATTATAACAATATATCGTTGTTTAGTGAAACCCGGTATTGCGTACAACACATGCTATCGAGGAAGGTCACGATTGCGTGTAATGCAAGACAAGTCAGGGTTGCGTGTATTGTAAGACTCCTTTGTTTTTTCATATAAAAAATTCCAACCATATTTCATTTATACATTGAATATATATATATATATATACTAAATGTTGCGTTGAATAACTATTATCAAACAAACATGTAATTGTGTTTAACACGATCCAAGATTAGTGTTGTGTATACTAAAAGCTAATATGGTGTTGCGTATAGCGCAAAATAATATTGGTGTAGCGTAAAAAAAAAGACAACAAAGAATAATTCTCATGAAATCTTGGGTTGTTACATTCTACCCCCCATAAAATTATTTTATCCCTCGAAATTTGTCGGGGTTATAAATGGTTTTCTACTTGAAAATTTCTTTAATTGAATCCCAAATCGTAAAAAGGAATACCAAAACATAACATTAAAAACTAAAGTATGAAATGTAATGGTTACCCAAATTAACTAATCACTGGGTTTCCACAAATGAGAACATAGGTGAAAATATGTATATGGAAGATAATTTTAACCATCAAGTTCTGATGGAGAGTGGTAGAGAACAAAGCCATAAATTTGTGATGATTTAAGGAACCATCAGATTCATCATATATAAGGACACTAGGAAAACATTTTTTGTTTTCAAGATCATTTTCCTAAAGTTGAATAATTTGAATTAGAATAAATACTTACTTGATTTTGGTAAAATATTACTGTTGTTTGTGCCTTGAAAAATTTCCACTTCATCTCTTAAATAAATGATGTTGAATTTGTCTTCCGGGAAGTGTTAGCAGATCATGTGATAGAATGATAGGTCATTCCATCTGTCTCAAACAAAAGGATAGAAAAAGTTATTAAATATACATAAGTCCATCTAAAGTGAGATTAATCATATATGGTATCTAAAATGGACTTATACTTTATATATCATACCTCTTAATATAATAAAACTAGTTTCTACTAACCAGGTACTTCCTGTAGGCCAGTGGTAGGCGATAAAGGCCTGTCGCACTTCGGTTGTGTGTTCGATTCTCACAGCCTTTTCCGATGTGACGGGTTGTCGCCCATCCTGTAGGTTTTCCTTTTTTATAAATCTACATTATTATAACATCCCATCAAATAATATCAAAAAAAGTTTTAGCCTTATAAAATACTAACTTATGTCCAACATAATCCATTCCAATATTTTGGCTTATCCAAAATACTTATGTCCAAGCTCATAGTATAAAGAAAACAATTACTAGAAATGTCATGTACGAAGCATATGAATACCATCATTTATCCAAGATATATTTTTTTTATCACATTCCATACGTGTGAATACATTAATCATGTATTCTCTTGAAACATAAACTACCATATAACCTTAATGAAAACATGAATGCTGTCAAAAGTTAACTCTTTCCACATACCAAAATCCCAAAATTTCTATATACTCAAACCATGATATAACATTGTACTTATATCAGTCATGATCTCATGAATACTATCAAACATATTATTTTCTCTTTATCCCTTCATTATGAGCATATCATCTGCTTTCCAAAAATATTTCAATCACTTTTCATGGTTACCTATGCAATATTGTTATGGAAAACCATAATGGACCAATACATAGATATTCCAATATACCATAATAGTACCTCAACAACATTATTCTTGAATACCAATTCATAAACACATTAATCCATCCTCTTCAATGATTTCCATGGAATAAGTCCTTCCTTGATTTAGAGGTAACCTCTTAGGTCAGGGCATTGAGTTGGGTAATTCCCTTGAACTCCAGAGATAAGACATTGAACACCATAACAGTCTGTCTCTCTATGACCCTTCTCTCCACACAGATAACATCTTCCCCTCCATTTGATGTATTCATCAAGGTTCTTCTTCCCTTATTTAGAAATCTCAATATTCATTTCTCCATGATCCTCAACATGCGACCATGCATAAAAGGCCATCTTCCTCTTATTTTATGAATTAGGAATGCCATTAAAGTTTACCTTGTTAATCATATATTGCGATGAATGATTCGGCATAATCACAAAATCTTTTTTTCTAGGAATTACGAAATTTCTTTGCTAATAGTCACCAATTTTTCCATTGGATGAAATGTTGACCCAATTCCTTATGGTTACCTCCATTGACTATAAGAAAAATCCATGGTGTAAGAAATAGTTAAAATAACAGGGAACCACATAATCATAAAAAGTCACTTTTGGGATGTCTAACTTATCACACATTCTTTAATCCAGGACACCTTAGGTTCACCCTAGGTTATTCATGATCGTCAACATAATTATAGGAATATAAACTATAGTTATACTAAACCTTAGGGACATCTTTAGACATACCTTAGAAATATATCTTGGGATATCACTAAAATTTTCGCATCCTAGTTTCCAAAGGTTAACTAAACCTTTCCTCTGATACCAACTATAGAGACCCCAAACTTGACATACATGGAAATTAAATTACTTTTGAGGAATAATTAATACATAACAAAAACCAATACTTAAGGACCATAATAGTTTAGTATCTTTTGAAACTCAGAACATAATCTTCTAATCATGGTGAAAGTTATTCAACATCTCCCATAAGGATCTTCCCCATTTGTTTTCTTACTTGAAACCATTATTTATTTCATGGGGAAAAGAAAACATATACAGTGTGAACTAAAATTCTCAGTAAGGGTATGAATGGATAAAATAAAACAAAATATATATATTTGAACATAAAAACATTAACATAATGTTTAAACATTAAAATATTGAGCAACGACATAAAACATGGTAGTACGTAAGGCATAGATATAATGGAACATAAATCATCATAAAATATCATGGGAATAAATCATGCAATTGTGAAAAACCATTAAGAAATTGATATGATTTCTATAGTATCCAAGGCATTGCTGCCAAGACCATCTTAGTGGACAAAGTTTTTTTCTGAATCGAGTTCACTCCTCATTCCAGTCCTGTAACATTGAACCGGATTAACGTACCATTCAAGCCATGTCTATCTCATTAGATATAAATCTTTACCCAATTCATTTGAGGGAGATATATATCCAACCCATCTCATAATTAAATCATTCTTACTTGTGCCACAACATGAACATAAACCATTCATCATTACCCAAAGTATAAAATGGGTTTCATAAACATCATCCAATTATAACATAATCCATACAAAAAAATGGATATCATTTCATCATAAGAAAAGTTTAACCATGTAAATCATAGAGACATTATACTTGAAACAAACACATATGGAATAATTCCTTATTATATAGAAAATGGTTTTGATAAAACAATTGAAATTAATTCTTGAGGAAACCATCCATTCTTCTTCAAAATCATTTTCTTTTCACAAAAATGCCATGCAAATTTTAAAAAAAGGGATTTTGTTGAAAATATTTGTAAAATACTGTAGAGTAATATTTATGAAAATAAAGAGTTATGAAACTGTAAAAATCCATTAATTCCGTATGTGTTAAAAAACATTCTTCTCATACTTTTTCCAGAAAAGTCAAAAAAGTACCTTGTAATGTAAACAAAAGAAATATTCCATACATACCATGTAGTAAAATTCAAAAATGGGTAAAAATGAATTTAAACATAGATGAACCATTTTTAGAAAACATGTACATGGATGATAAATATAACCCCAGTAAATACTTATGAATAAACAATCTCGGATAAAAATGAGATTGGAAAAGTTATCCCTTACCTTTTGTCCAATTTTTTCCTTATGTGTCTGAGAGTCCTCTTCCTCAACGCACCTCCTTTAAACTTCCTCTTAGGGCACTTGAGTGGGTATTTTGTGAAAACTAGAACCTCTATGAAATAACTAGAGATTTTGAGAAGAGAAATTGGCAGGGTTTGGCCAATCTTCAATGCTCAAAAGGGTGTGAAGAGAAGAGGGAAGGGGTGCCCTTTTTATAAGGGAGGAGAGGGGCCCCTTTGGTAACATAAGAAATATTAATTTATAATAAATTAAAAATCACTAAAAAACCTCCAACAATGACTCAAATCCGAATATTAGATGACATATGGTTGTAATATCATAAACCAATAAAATTTAGACATGTTGGGAATTTATTTTATACATTATCAACTTGATTTATCCTTATTTAATCTATTTAATTTTATTTGTGGTAATAAGATTCTAATTTTTAAATTGTTATAAATAATTACTTATGTGTTGTTAATTGTCCATAATTGTATAATTTATGACATTTTAGACCATATAAATTTCAATTTATAATTTTTAAATATTTTTGTGATTTTTAAACAATTTTATAATATGTTATTTTTATAAAATAACAATAGTTTCAATTTTTACACTATTAATTTACTTTAATTTAAATAAAATTCACACAGATGATATATTAAAAAATAAATATTTAATATATTCCTAACATGTCACAGTTTTCTAGAAAATTCGTGGAGCACATTAAATAGTTCATATAATATTTATTTTAATATTTTTAAAACCATTTATTTGGTATATCTCTTAATAAAATAATTAGTACAACACTTTTGTATAATTATTTAATATAATTATTTGTTGTATATAAAATAAAAATAATATCCTATGATGAAGATAAATCTCCAATATTCAATAATAATACTTTTAATCGAATTTATCATCTTAAAATCACAACATTTAAATTGTTATATTTATTAAATTATGAAGGTGACATCTTTGACATCATTTAAAATAAAAGAATATAAATTCCCTAATAAGTTTTACAAGGATCCAAATAGTCCAAAAATCGACCCTTGGATGCTTAGGGTATATATATACTCGACCAATAATGTTTGGTCAATTTTCTGGTCCTGTTGGTAGGTATTGTTATTTTAATAAAAACTATATTATTGATTTTTTACTAAATGAATAATTTCTTCATCATTAATGTACAAGCTATTAAGGTATTTAAATATTTTTTAAAATTTACAAATAAATTACCATCATAAAGAAATAATTTTTAGATTTAAAATGAGTATTTATAATAGAATTTATATTATGTATATCCTTATATTATAAATAATCTAATTATTAAAGATTGACTCAGACATTTCACTTTCTTTAAATTAAATAAATAAAAGGTCCTAATCAAATACAAGTGTGTTACATTAGATTCCATTTCGACCATAATATGATTTAGTGTAAAATATAATCATCAATTATATTAGGACAAGTGTTAGGGTAATTTTATAATATTCTATTTACCCTTAATTACCTGATTTACCTTTAACTACGGTAAATAAAATTTACCGTAGTTACTATTCAGAATGACTAAAAATAAAAGGTATCTTATTAAAATAATTGGGACCTACTGATTCCAAATATGGAATCCATTTTTCCTAATTCAAATAAAAGAATTTTCAGAAATTAATTTAAAATTAATCCCGTTGTTAAGAAAATGAGTTTTAAAAGTTAAAACATTACAAAAGATGGAAATGATTTTACCTATGAATTGAATGTAAAATCAATGATAATTACATAAGTTATATTAAATGGTAAAAATATATTTTATTTATACTTTAAAACCATTAAATATTATAATTTAACCATATAAATTATTATGCTGAAAATTTTTCTTTTTAATTAAAATATAGTGTGTTTTTACAATTCATTAAAAAATGAAAGTTATCAGAATAATATGAAATATTTATCCAAAGTAAATTTTTATATCCTGATTCCAAAGAAGAATTTTATTTTGTCAAATTGAAATTATAAACATTTAAAAAACTATATTTAATGTGGGTGCGCCATCAAAAGGCGTCAAAACTTCATTTTTTGAAAAATACTTATTTTACCTGAATAATTTATTATGTTCACAAAAAATGTTCTAGAAAATATGTAAGATGAATAATAAATGTAGTTAATACTATTCATAATAGCTAATCCATAATAAAATTATAACAATATATCATTGTTTAGTGAAACCCGGTATTGCGTACAACACACGCTATCAAGGAAGGTCGCGATTGCGTGTAATGCAAGCCAAGTCAGGGTTGTATGTAGTGTAGAATCCGTTGTTGTTGCATATAAAAAAATCCAACAATGTCTTATTTATACATTAAATATATATATATATATACACTCAATGTTGCGTTGAATAACTACTATCAAACAAACTTGAAATTGTGTTTAACACGATCCAAGAATAGTGTAGTTTATACTAAAAGCTAATAGGGTGTTGCGTATAGCGCAAGATAATATAAGGCCCCAGACTTAAACCTTACTTAATATTGAATTAAATGAATAATCCACGTCGATGATCTTTTTAGGTTTAGAGTTTTAGAGAATTAGAACATAACTATTACATCTCAAAAGATTACAAAGTAGTCACTTCTACTAAGGTTCCATAAAAAAAAAATCTTAAAAAGAAACGTGTCTAGTTCCATGTTTTATATAGGATGACATTACCTTGATCCCATTCTTGACCTTATTCCACATTAAGTCCTATGAAAACATTTAAAAAAAAACTTGGGGTGAGCATAAAAAGCTCAGTAAGGGATACAGAAAGAATGAAAACCGTTAGTTTTTCAAACATCAAATAAACCATATATACTCTATCAAAGTAATACCTTCACCTTCATGAAGTAGTAAAAACTCTTCACTGAATAAAGTATCATTACTTACCTTTTTGTAACCAAAGGATTACCATAAAACCCATAAAATGTACACATAACATATACAAAGGTAACTTGGGACATAAACATACTTAAGTGGAATAACCATACGGTCGACTTCCACACATATCACTTAATGGAATAGCCATACGGCCAATTTCCATACATACTTAATGGAATAGCCATACGGCCGACTTCCATACCCAATGCATTGGAGGTTATAACGTAACCACCCGTCATGGTATTCACGGCACCACCCATCATATGGTTTATAACGTAACCACCCGTTAAAATGTCCAAGTACCAGTATAAAATCATAAAACATAAAACCAATATAAAGGAATGATAACATTTCCACATTTAAATCACAATATATCATAAATATATTGACATAATAGAATCCTTTTTCAAAACCATTTTCAATACCAAAATACATTAAAGAGTATATGGTATTTATTTTATTCTAAAAACATTACGGCTTGTTGAGAAAGACAAAGACCAAATAATACTCGCGGCGGCGGAAAAGGTCGTTGTCACCACGTACATTAAAAGAAACATTCCTTTTTGTCGTTTTGTAAAATGCTTCGTAGAAAAAGATTCCTTTTGTATAAAAGTAAAAGTCAAAGGGGTTTATACACCGTATAAAATAAAGTTGTGTATAAAACGAAATATGCCTCAATGAAAGGAGATTGAGACGAAGTCCCTTGCCTCGGGTCCGACTTGACTCGATCGTTCTTTAACGTCCTGAATAATAAACTTGAGTTAATTTATACTTGATTAAGAACCTTTTTAAAGTTCATTATTCCTTTTATATCACTTATTTCCATGTTATAAACAATATGTAACCATTTAAGTTAATAATGTTTGTTTTGTCAATATTTGGTTCTTAAGTCGAAAGTGGACTTCTTACAATTACATGTTGTTCGTGTGGTCAAAGGTTCTTTATATCCAGAATGAAATTCCCGATTTGGATATAATATGTATCATATATATCCAGCATATACATGTATTTATAATATTACATAATCATTTAGAGGTAAGAAATGAAATGCACTGTTCATGGAGACGGTAAGCCATACGTACGCATGAACGCTACTTTCATTTCATTGTCATATTAATGGAATTAAAACTAAATGAGAGGTATGTATATTTTAATTCTAGAATTATATTCATCATTTAGATATATCATTAATTATATATATCCATTATATATATGTACTTTTAATAGTACATTACATTTGGGGATAAGAAATGAAATGCACCGTTCATGGAGACGGTAAGCCGTACGTACGCATGAACGCTACTTTCATTTATATCTCATACTTTATTGGAAATAAATAATAATGATATAGAGGTATATTATAATTCCAGTATAACATCATATATAATAACTTTAAATCCATCCTTTACACGTCCCACATATGGCATTAACGAATCACATCAGTTTGAGGGGGCGGTAGTCTGCACTTCTTTAAATGAAGATATCATGTTTACCCATCATGGAAACCATAAAGGTATGACCAAAATGAAAAATACAGAAGCTTAAAGAAATAATAAACATATTATATATCATATATAAAAATAGTGACATCATAATGGCCACCTTTGAAGGTGTTAAATGAGTATTGAACAATCATCGTTTCGGGAGGCAGCATTTCTCCATCCACAGAAACCGTATGTTCTTTAACCATTTTATGTAGTTGTGTGAGAGTGTAGCTTGAATTAATCTTATAACAACATCCTAGTATATTGGAGATACTGGTGTTGTTACAAAAGAAGTAAATAAAAAGAGTTTAGAGGGTTGGAGAAGCAAAATAAAACAAATGAACAAGAGAGAATGAATTACCTTTAAAAGTGTAACTCCTTTTGATTTGAGCCTAAAGGCTTCCTTTGAAAGGCTTCTGCCCAAAGGTAATCCTCTAGGATGAGGAGAGGGATGTGGAGAGAGTAATTGGGCAGGGGTTGGCCGAGCCAAAGGCTTTAGGAGTGTGTGTAAGGTGGTAGAGGTGGGGGCCTTTTATAAGAGGAGAGGAGGGGCACTTTTGGAAAGTAAAGAAATATTACTTTATTTGAAAATGTGTTTTGGTTTTAAAAGGTCCCACATTGATATAATTCGTGGATAAGGTGATAAGGGTTCTAAATCCACTCATCCAATTGGTTTTGGACATGTTTAGTTCATATATTTTACATTATCCTTCCTCTTTATTTAAATCGTCAAATAATGATGTCATCGCTGCATCATTATTATGTCATAAATAATTTAATTTATTTAATGTCTAAAAATTATAAAAAAATACTATGATGTAGGGAATATTTTTAGATTTCCAATGACTATTTATAATCAAAAATATGATCTTTATAACCCCATGTAAATTTTTTTTTGTAAAACATATTATGTTTGTGTCATTTTTACTTTTACATTAAATAAAAAAGTTATTTATGTCATTTCCCAACCAAAGTGGATCCATGGGGTCCTCAAGTTGACCCATGACTTGTCTTGGTCGGCCATGACACAACCAATGAGGGTAGTACATGTGTCAAGCTCATCTTATTTTATTAAAGTATTATTTTTTACCTTAAACTACACTAATTACCACTAATCGCGATTAAGAACTTAATAAGTTACTATTCACCAAAAAATTATTATAATATCATTGAACCAAATTTTACTTCTTAATGACAACCATGTATGTCGGATTTTTGAAATTCAAAACACAATGATGGAAAAATTTCATTTAAATGGAAAATCAGTCTTTATAAGTACCACTTAGTGGTTTCACTATTCATCAAAAATTGAAGTTTTCCAGAAAATTACCAAAAAATCACCCTAAGCTATATTTGATATTACGAATTCAAAAATGAAGTATATTTTAAAAAATTCAAAACATATAAGTCACATTAATTAATTTAATAATTAATTCCCGCTGTCAGAGCAAATAGCGTGTTTTTATGAAACAATAAGTATCAAAAGATTGACACTAGTTTAAGTCCGATTTCAAAGTGAAATTAATTCCAACGACCACTATTGGATTTAATGGTAAAAATATTTTCTAATTTCACTTTAAAACCAATTCAAAAGATAATATAATCATATAAATAAATTAGATTAAAAAGAGGTTTTGAATTAAAATAGAACATTTTACACTTTTCATTAAAAAAATGAACTTTATCAGAAAGGTACCAAAAATTTACAAAAAGTAAATTTTGATGTCCTGATTATAAAGAAGAGTTATATTTGGTCCAATAGAATTTATAAGATTGATCAAAACTATATTTAATGACGGTTCTCCGTCAAAAGGTGATAAGTGGACCTTTCGTGAAAATTAGTGTATAAATGCCTAAAATTGAACTCTTTACGTATTTTAAGACTTTATCTTTTATTGGGTAAATGTAAAAACATTTAAAAACATTTATAATCATATTTTAGTTATTTCTATCCATTTCCGCCAGTATAACGACTACTCGTTAACTAACATTTAAAATAATATTATTTTATTACTTGTGTGCAACGTAAGTTTTCAAAGAAACTCATCGTTGCGTACTGAGTACGCTATCGAACGTAGAAACCCATTTTAGATAAAATTAATATTTAATTCGTAAATATTAATAAATATGAAAATTCTTTATTCTTTATTTACCTGGGATGTTACATCCTTCCCCCCTTTTGGGAATTGCGTACTCGCAATTTTATTCACTTATCAAAATAAGTTGGGGTATTTATCCCTCATAGCATTTTCAGATTCCCACGTTGCCTCTTCAATCACATGGTTTTTCCACAAAACCTTTACCTGATGAATCACCTTATTCCGTAACACCTGATCCCTGTGGTCAAGAATCTGGTCCGGTTGTTCCTCATAAGATAGGTTCTCTTCCAGCTGAACTACCTCTAGACTCAAAACATGAGATGGATCTGGCATATACTTTCTCAACATTGAAACATGAAAAACATTGTCTACCTGAGATAAACTCGGAGGTAAAGCCACCTGGTATGCAACTGATCCAACTCTCTCCAGAATTTCATATGGTCCAATAAACCTTGGACTCAGCTTTACTTTCTTACCAAATCTCATCACACTTTTCTAAGGAGAAACCTTGAGAAAAACATGATCACCTACCTCGAAAGATAGATCCTTCCTCCGGTTATCCGCATAACTCTTCTGCCTGCTCTGAGCTGTTATCATGTGTTTCTGAATCAACTGAACTTTTTCTGCCATCTCTTCTACCAATTCTTCTCCCATCAGCTTCCTTTCACCCACTTCATTCCAAAATGCTGGAGTTCAACACCGCTTCCCATATAATGCCTCAAATGGTGCCATCTGTATACTGGAATGAAAACTGTTATTATAAGAAAACTCAACCAAAGAAAGATGTTGGTCCCAACTTCCCTGATAATCCATAGAACAAGCTCGTAGCATATCCTCCAATGTCTGGATTGTTCGTTCTGACTGCCCATCTGATTGAGGATGAAAAGCTGTACTAAAATTTAATTCCGTACCCAACAACTTCTGAAGGCCTTTCCAAAAGTTAGAAGTAAACCTGGGATCACGATCTGATTTAATGGAGAGAGGAACTCCTTGTAACCTGACTATCTCTTTAAGATACAAATGGGAAAGTTGATCTAGAGAGAAAGTATCTCGTATAGAAAGGAAATGAGCAGATTTGGTCAAGCGATCAACAATATCCCAGATTGCATTATTACCTCGAGATGTCATCGGTAATCCCACAACAAATTCCATGGATATATTCTCCCATTTCCACTCTGGCACTGGTAAAGGCTGAAGCATTCCTTTCGGTAACAGCCGCTCTGCTTTAACCTGTTGACATGTCAAACACTTCACAGTAAAATCAGCAATGTCTCTTTTCATTCCATCCCACCAGAAATACTCCCGCAGATCTCTGTACATCTTAGTACTACCAGGATGAACTGAAAACGGGGAACTATGAGCCTCACATAACAACTCATTCTTCAACTGTGAATCACAAGGCACACATAACCTCTTCCCAAACCTCAAAACACAAACGCAAACTTATCCAAGAACTCATGGAAAATTTTATTCATAAGGTCCATGAATACAGCAGGTGCATTGGTTAACCCAAAAGGCATAACTACAAATTCATAATGGCCATATCTAGTATGGAACGCAGTCTTCGAAACGTCTGCTTATTTTAATTTCAACTGATGGTACCCCGACCTCAAGTCAATCTTCGAAAAATACTGAGCTCCCTGGAGCTGATACCACTTCATTCGATGGCCCAACATCTGCTGAAGTTGTTGCAAAGGATTTCACCACCCCTTTCTGCTTGTAGTCTGGCTGCATTCCCCCAGTTGAGTTCTTCGTTGGACACTCGTTTGCATAATGACCCATTTCATTACACTTAAAACATCTTACTGTTAGCTTTTCATTTCTTGCTTGATCATCTTCCTTACAGTTACGAGCAATATGACCAGACTTACCACACCGAAAGCACTTACCAGACTTGGATAAACATTATCCAGAATGCATTTTACCACACTTCTCACAGGATGGATATTTTGTTTTCTTACCTCCTTTCTTCTTTGATGAATTCTTCCCCTTTGCCTGCCAACTAGACCTCTTATTCTGTTGTTTGTCATAGAACACCTGATCATCGACAAACTCCATTTCCACCTTCTCCGCACATCGAACAAGTTTTTCATAACTTTTGAACTCACGAGAAGCTAAATCCCTTCGATACTTTGGATTTAACCCTGAGTAAAAACGGTTTATTTTACTATCAAGATCTCGTATGAAGTTTGGAGCATACCTTACCAATCGAGTGAACTTTTCTTCATAAGCAGCCATTGAATCATCCTCCTGCCTCAATTCTAGGAACTGTTTTTCCATCATAGGACGAACCACCTTAGGAAAATATTTCTCAAGAAACATACCTTTGAATTCGTCCCAGTGAAGATCCTCAATCTCATCACTATCCCTTATATTTTTCACCATCGACCACCACTGATCAGCTTCACCTTCAAAACGGTAAATAGCAAGACTAACCTTTTGATGTTCTAAACACCCCATGACATCAAAAATCTTCTCCAGTGCTTTAATCCACCCTTCAGCTTGCACAGGGTCAGATGATCCTCTGAATGATGGGGGATGTTGCCTCATGAAATGTTCCACCACTGACATGTTCCTCTGCGGTTGATCTGGCTAATCTCGTGCATGGATACCACCACCATTTATAGCCTGAGTCAATTGTTCCATCACTGCCACAAACTGTTCAGTTCCGATTCCGACCATCTCAGGTTGCTGATTTGGAAGGTTATCTTCCTCCTGATGTCGTCCCAACATAGATACTTTGTTTCCTCTACGGAAAACCATTCTGAACACAGAAATATCTTAAGCGAAGCAACATGGTAATCCGTAAATTCTATATCATTTCAATCATATTATAATTTAACACTTTTCTAACTCCTAAAGTTGTCTAAACCGACCTCTGATACCAACTATAAGGCCCCGACCTTAAACCTTACTTAATATTGAATTAAATGAATAATTCACGTCGAGGATCTTTTCAGGTTTAGAGTTTTAGAGAATTAGAAAATAACTATTACATCTCAAAAGATTACAAAGTAGTCACTTCTACTAAGGTTCCATAATAAAAAAACTCTTAAAAAGAAACGTGTCTAGTTCCATGTTTTATATAAGATGACATTCCCTTGATCCCATTCTTGACCTTATTCCACATTAAGTCCTGTGAAAACATTAAAAAAAAAATTAGGGTGAGCATAAAAAGCTCAGTAAGGGATACAGAAAGAATGAAAACCGTTAGTTTTTCAAACATCAAATAAACCATATATACTCTATCAAAGTAATACCTTCACCTTCATGAAGTAGTAAAAACTCTTCACTGAATAAAGTATCATTACTTACCTTTTTGTAACCAAAGGATTACCATAAAACCCATAAAAAGAACACATAACATATATAAAGGTTACTTGGGACATAAACATACTTAAGTGGAATAACCATACGGTCAACTTCCACACATATCACTTAATGGAATAGCCATACGACCAATTTACATACATTCTTAATGGAATATCCATACGGCCGACTTCAATACCCAATTCATTGGAGGTTATAATGTAACCACCCATCCCGGTATTCACGGCACCACCCGTCATATGGTTTATAACGCAACCACCCGTTAAAATGTCCAAGTACCAGTATAAAATCATAAAACATAAAACCAATATAAAGGAATGATAACATTTCCACATTTCAATCACAATATATCATAAATATATTGACATAATAGAATCCTTTTTCAAAACCATTTTCAATACCAAAATACATAAAAGAGTATATGGTATTTATTTTATTCTAAAAACATTACGGCTTGTTGAGAAATCCAAAGACCAAATAATACTCGCGGCGGCGGAAAAGGTCGTTGTCACCGCGTACATTAAAAGAAACATTCCTTTTTGTTGTTTTGTAAAATGCTTCGTAGAAAAAGATTCCTTTTGTATAAAAGTAAACGTTAAAGGGGTTTATACACCGTATAAAAGAAAGTTGTGTATAAAACGAAATATGCCTCAATGAAAGGAGATTGAGACGAAGTCCCTTACCTCGGGTCCGACTTGACTCGATCGTTCTTTAACGTCCTGAATAATAAACTTGAGTTAATTTATACTTGATTAAGAACCTTTTTAAAGTTAATTATTCCTTTTATATCACTTATTTCCATGTTATAAACATTATGTAACCATTTAAGTTAATAATGTTTGTTTTGTCAATATTTGGTTCTTAAGTCGAAAGTGGACTTCTTACAATTACATGTTGTCCGTGTGGTCAAAGGTTCTTTATATCCAGAATGAAATTCATGATTTGGATATAATATGTATCATATATATCCATCATGTACATGTATTTATAACATTACATAATCATTTAGAGGTAATAAATGAAATGCACCGTTCATGGAGACGGTAAGTCGTACGTACGCATGAACGCTACTTTCATTTCTTTGTCATATTAATGGAATTAAAACTAAATGAGAGGTATGTATATTTTAATTCCAGAATTATATTCATCATTTAGATATATCATTAATTATATATATCCATTATATACATGTACTTTTAATAGTACATTACATTTGGGGATAAGAAATGAAATGCACCGTTCATGGAGACGGTAAGCCGTACGTACGCATGAACGCTACTTTCATTTCTATCTCATAATTTAATGGAAAGAAATAATAATCATATAGAGGTATATTATAATTCCAGTATAAAATCATATATAATAACTTTAAATCCATCCTTTACACGTCCCACATATGGCATTAACGAATCACATCACTTTGAGGGGGGCGGTAGTCCGCACTTCCTTAAATGAAGATATCGTGTTTACCCATAATGGAAACCATAAAGGTATGCCCAAAATGAAAAAAAATAAGCTTAAAGAAAAAATAAACATATTATATATCATATATAAAAATAGTGACATCATAATGGTCACCTTTGAAGGTGTTAAATGAGTATTGAACAATCATCGTTTCGGGAGGCAGAATTTCGCCATCCACGGAAACCGTATGTTTTTTTAACCATTTGATGTAGTTTTGTGAGAGTTTAGCTCGAATAAATATTATAACAACATCATAGTATATTGAAGATACTGGTGTTGTTACAAAAGAAGTAAACAAAAAGAGTTTAGAGGGTTGGAGAAGCAAAATAAAACAAATGAACAAGAGAGAATGAATTACCTTTAAAAGTGTAACTCCTTTTGATTTGAGCCTAAAGGCTTCCTTTGAAAGGATTCTGCCCAAAGGGAATCCTCTAGGATGAGGAGAGGCATGTGGAGAGAGTAATTCGGCAGGGGTTGGCCAAGCCAAAGGCTTGAGGAGTGTGTGTGTAAGGTGGTAGAGGTGGGGCATTTTATAAGAGGAGAGGAGGGGCACTTTTGGAAAGTAAAGAAATATTACTTTATTTGAAAATGTGTTTCGGTTTTAAAAGGTCCCACATTTATATAATTCGTGGATAAGTTGATAAGGGTTCGAAATCCACTCATCCAATTGGTTTTGGACATGTGTAGTTCATAGATTTTACATTATATTTCCATTTTATTTAAATCGTCAAATAATGATGTCATCGCTGCATCATTATTATGTCATAAATAATTTAATTTATTTAATGTCTAAAAATTATAAAAAAATACTACGATGTAGGAAATCTTTTTATATTTCCAATGAATATTTATAATCAATAATATGATCTTTATAACCCCATGTAAAAATTGTTTTTGTAAAACATATTTGTTTGTGTCATTTTTACTTTTACATTAAATAAAAAGTTATTTATGTCATTTCCCAATCAAAGTGGATCCATGGGGTCCCCAAGTTGACCCATGGCTTTTGTTGGTCCGCCATGACACAACCAATGAGGGTAGGACATGTGTCAAGCTCATCTTATTTTATTAAGGTATTATTTTTACCTTAAACTACACTAATTACCACTAATCGTGATTAAGAACTTAATAAGTTACTATTCACCAAAAAATTATTATAATCTCATTGAACCACATTATACTTCTTAATGACAACCATGTATGTCGGATTTTTGAAATTAAAAACACAATGATGGAAAAATTTCATTTAAACGGAAAATCAGTCTTTATAAGTACCACTTAGTAGTTTCACTATTCATCAAAAATTGAAGTTTTCCAGAAAATTACCAAAAATTCACCCTAAGATATATTTGATATTACGAATTCAAAAAATGAAGTATATTTTACAAAATTCAAAACGTATAAGTCACATTAATTAATTTAATAATTAATTCCTGCTGTCAGAGCAAATAGCGTGTTTTTATGAAACAATAAGTATCAAAAGATTGACACTAGTTTAAGTCCGATTTCAAAGTGAAATTAATTCCAACGACCACTATTGGATTTAATGGTAAACATATTTTCTAATTTCACTTTAAAACCAATTCAAAAGATAATCTAATCATATAAATAAATTAGATTAAAAAGAGGTTTTGAATTAAAATACAACATTTTACACTATTCAGTAAAAAAAATGAACTTTATCAGAAAGGTACCAAAAATGTACACAAAGTAAATTTTGATGTCCTGATTCTAAAGAAGAGTTATATTTGGTCCAATAGAATTTATAATATTGATCAAAACTATATTTAATGACAGTTCTCTGTCAAAAGGTGATAAGTGGACCTTTCGTGAAAATTAGTGTATAAATGCCTAAAATTGAACTCTTTCCGTATTTTAAGCCTTTATCTTTTATTGGGTAAATGTAAAAACATTTAAAAACATTTATAATCATATTTTAGTTATTTCTATCCATTCCCACCAGTACAACGGCTACTCGTTAACTAACATTTAAAATAATATTATTTTATTACTTGTGTGCAACGTAAGTTTTCAAAGAAACTCATCGTTGCGTACCGAGTACGCTATCGAACGTAGACACCCCTTTTAATTAAAATTAATATTTAATTCGTAAATATTAATAAATATGAAAATTATTTATTCTTTATTTACCTGGGATGTTACAGATAATCTTGGTGTAACATACAAAAAAAATACATCGAAGAGTAATTCTCATGAAATCTCGGGTTGTTACATATATGATCCACTAGATGTTGGGATATTTTATCGTCGTATCAAATAGTTTACGATGAAGAATGGTGATGAAATAAAAAAGAACATGAAAATCAATAAATCGATAAATCAATCAGACAATGTCTGTTGTTAGATTGCCCATTGATAAGGAATATAAAAGTAGAAAAAGTTACCAAAATCAAATATGAAAACCAAAACATCAATCTGGTCAATAAGAATATGATGAATAATCCTAACTCAAATTTGGAACTATCGTTGTGTTCTCTACCCTCTAATCTTCTAGGGTATGATTTTTCATCATGATTCATCAAGAATCTGTCTTTGATTCATCTATCGGGAGGGGAGAGGAGCTCTATCGGTCGTTGAATTAAATGAGAAAAATCCATGTTCATTTTCTCAGCATTAAATTTATAGGATACCAACAAAAATGTATGCCGATGGTTGTGAGATCCAAAACTTCCATTCCCTCTAACTTTAGGTCATTCTTAGGTATAACACCACATTACAAACTCAATAGCGGTCACGGATTTTCAATCCGATTCCCTTGTAAAAAGTTATTTGATTCAAAATTCGAGGTAAATTAATTAAATTTAATTATTTAATTTAAGAATATTTTTTCAGTGGTGTTTTTTATCGACATCTTTCACTGAAAAAAGTTATACCCTTTCTAGGGTAAAAAGAACACTCCAAACTCATCCATGGCCTTAGATTTATGATATGAGATACTATTAAATATATATCCCATTTCTATCAGGTGTATAGTGTAAAATATACTAAATATTTTTCTATAATGTATTCCAGTCACACCAGTCCCCAGAATCATAGGTCATCTCATCACATATATATGGAAATATATGTTGTAATATTCAAATATCAAACAAGGTAATAACTGGGTCTCTATCAGAAATGGTATAGAATAAATAAATCCATAGCCATGTTGTTCTATAGAAATGTGTGATTTCCAAATATTTTAAGAAAGAGACATCAAGCATATATGTTGATGGTACGGAAATGCAACGTGTTTGGTTAGAGATATAATGATAAAGGGATTTTATTACATAGTAAACATATGTATGAGGTATTATGTAATTGAAGAATTAAAATGATTCTTCATTTGTGTCTTGGCATGTTTCAAGGTACTAACTTTGGAATGTAGACTTCTTTTCCAAATTTTACAATGGAAGTGGCCTAAAGGGTAACACACTCAGTGTATCCAAAATATCATATTTTATAATATGTGTTGATCCTATGCTTTGGTTCTAGAGATTATCAATTATCTAAATTATTTTATTCAATTCAATTAATCAAGGAATTTATAATAATGTATATAATATATTAATCATTTATTATGAAATTTATAAATGTTGGGAATGACAAACTAATACTTTTGCCATTTATGGGCCTATAAAATAAGTGAATTAAATTGTTTATAGAGGATACAAATCCGTTCAACCATTAAAGAAAATAGATAAGGATCAAAGGTCAAGTTAATGTGTTTCTAACATACTATGATTTTTCACATAATATTATGTGTTCTATAATGTATTAAAAAAATATAAATTAAATGTTTCACTCTTTATCCAGATAATGAATTCGGAAAATTATAATGTTACAAATCTCAGGGAAGAATATGCAGTTGATATTGAATCTGAAAAATTATTAATACCTCAAAAAAATGTTAATAAAAAATAAGAACAACACATTGTCACAATGTTGAATGTAATTATCAATACGAGAAGCAATGGTATAAACATTAAGGTTAGTTGTAATCAACATGACCAACCTATTAACCCCAATAAGTCAATGTTCATTATTTATGTTTGGGTACTAATAAGAATGAATGTTCCAATTGATATATATTATTACTTCTATGTGTACCATATAATGAAGGAAACCCTTGGGAACATTTTAAGGTAATGTTACGATATACAATCTATATTTTGCAACAAATTACATAATGAAATGTGGAATAAGTTTTCATTTATTCTTGAAGAGATAATTTATTTTAGATTATTTCCATAAGAAATATGTCTTAATAGAAACTATAAAAAATTATAGATAATTTTGAGAACATATTAAAATGTTTTAATTTACAGATGTTTTGGGGAAACAAAATCCCCACCCACTAGTTACATATGCACATGTTATAAAGTATAAATCATATAATTATTTCATCAGTCACTATGATGAGAAATCATTTTAGGTGCATTTTTAAGGTTAATATATTATTTAAAATTATTTATTTTATCCAATTTCATTATAGAATATTAATTTATGAAACAAAAAATGAATGCTAAAAATAAACAATGTGCATCAAAATAAATGCACCCATATTGCAATTCAAGGATTGGGTATGATTCACTAGATAAAAAAGGGTTTGTATTTTAAATCAAAAATATCATTTTTAGGTGATATGTAACAACATATGTTCATTTTTTAAATGAAAATACTTGAATCAAAATTTGAATCCACTTCCAGCCCATGTCACGTGTTATGGAAGGTGTCTTGCATAAATAAAGAGGGTAAACTAACTGTTGAAAACACAAAAGTAGTATAAGAAAAATATGCAAGTATGAAATCATTGTAATTTATGATATATTATATCATTATTGCATAAAAAATATTTTCTTTTTATAAATATTAGACACAATAATCTGTAGCGACCATGTAAATAGAGAAACTAATTTCAGTATCTTTGATGTAGATAGAACAATATGGCCTCGTTAGAGGTGTAGGTTTTTGAGTGTCTCCTAGAGTTATTTTATAAAATACATAACTACAAGAAGGTATATATCATATGATAAGACAATTATAGAAAAAAATACATTATTTAAAAGATATTATTTTCTGATTTGGTTTGGGAGACTAATATATGTGAAAGGATCAAAGAGGACCTGTATTTGAAAAAAGATCATCACTTGAACAACTAAATAAATCAACTAACATAGTTGGTATTAATTCCCCTCAACCACATATATTACTTGAGGTAATTATTTTTTTCATTACTCTTTATTATATTTGTGAATAAAAAAAAATATGATAAATCTATATTACTAAAATTTTAAAAGGAAAAATTGAATTTTATTTCTATCTTTTAAAACCCTCACACCACCTTGTTCCAAGGGGTATGGTGTATAATATCCTAAGAGACAAGATACATAAAAAACTCTCAAAAGATCACATTAGAGTGTGGATTGAAGTAGCTCAAGTGTTGAATGATGAGTTACTTGTTCCTCATGATGATCCAGATATTAAAGAAGTCAATGATTCTACTGGAACTTTCATAAAATTTCCATCTAATATTATAAAGATACCTGAGGCATTTCATTAAAAAAATATTTCAAATGAAAGCCTATAACAGTTCATTATAAAAGGTCTAAAGTGATCTACGATATTATATTTATATATATTATTTGATGGTAAAAATAGTTTGATAAAGAAAATATTTTTAATAAACAAAGAAAACAAAATTTTCTTTCATGGAGTACCTTCTCCCCATCGGTTTCACTACATCATATATTTTCATTTCAACTTCATGAATACACCACATTCAAAGATAGATATGTGTCCAACATTCCATTGGATGATGAAATATTGGAAAATATAATTATAAACATGGTTTTCCTAGACATAAAAAATGATATTATAATGTTTTTATGGATGGGAGTCTTAGTTCTGAATACAAATATAAGGTACAATTTCATAATAAATCTATGAAAAAAATAATTTAATATTTTTATTGAAGTTAATACATATTCTTATTCTCTATAAGAATTTATTTTCATAAAATATAAATTTAAAACAATGAGAATCATGGTTTGGATTCATTAATACCTATAGCTTTTCTAAGGATGAAATTTCATTGGAGTTGAACTAAATTTATAATAATAAGTATACTCATTGTTGTATATGATAAGAGACCAATTGATGACAACCTCTTTTTGATTTATTCATTGGAGGGGTAAAAGTATATAATAAAATAATATAAAATAAATCTTTCTTTTTTTCTTTACTTATTTTTTAGGAAGAAATGGATATTGATCAAAATCAATCTGGATACCACAAATTTTTATGTTTTGGATGCAATGAATGGTTTTACATAAAATTGACCTTACATGATGTTTATTATGAATTTGCAATGAACTAGAATCAACATTTTATAGATAAAAATCAAATTTTATGTTTTAGACAGTGTTTTAATAATAATTTTTAATGATATGGATATCTGTATATATAGGCTAAATCATGGTATGAGGTCGGTGACTGAAAATAAGAATACTATAGATTATTTCAAATGGAATTAAATTTAGGTATATATAGAAGGGGATAACTATCAAAACATATTTCAATAGAATTTACTCATTTTTTTCATTATTTTCTTTCAGTGTGCGATGAAATATAAATAAATTATTATGGATGTTATGTTACAAAATTTACGAATGATATAACATACCATCAAAAGACTAGCATACCCAAACATGTAATTTTTTAAGGTAATTAATATTTAATTACAAATATTTCCTAATCATTTATTTTTATATATTTTATTATTATTACCAATAATTTTAACAATATACATACAAAAAGAAGAAGTAAATTTGTTTAGAGACGTGTGAGAAGCATACATGGTGTCAGAATATTTTCTGACATCAAGTTTATTTGATTAACTACTATGTTTGTGATCTAGAACATGCCAGTACCTTAGAAATATATTTTGGGCATGAATGATTAATATCTAAATCGTTATATTTTATTACAGATATTTTTCACAATGTGAATTATAATAGAGGAAACCAATTTGTTCAAAAAGAATAGGTAGAATACATGGTGTTTTAATGTATACATACATCAAGAAGAGGTGACTTCATATTACTTATTTGGCCAATTTTCTCAAAATTTTATCTCAATTTTTTTAGAGTATTTCATTATCATTTTTATCTTGTAATTATTTATTAAATTTTACAAATTATTTTAAAATACAATTCACAAGATCAAACCCAAGAAAAAAAATCCATATTTTTTTAACTTTTGGAATTAGACCAATAAGTCATTTCTTATATGTAATAATTTATAGTACATACATTGAAAATATGATGTGATCGGTATGACTCAAAGTGTGTGTTTTTAAGAAAAATGTGCCATTTTAGATTGAAACATGTTTTACATATCAAAATCATGAAAATGAGCATGGATTGTTTCCAATCATTAGTAAATGATATATAATAAATTTTTATCTATAAAATTTGGCCACATGCTAATCCAACACAGGATGTTTTTCGTATGATGTGATGTATTATTTTTTACTATAAAATTAAAATTTTTGACCCATCATGTCACATAGATAAAATAAAGAAAAAAATATAGGATTATTTTCAAATTTTAGCACAATAATTTCTAATTCATTTTTTCTAGTGTAGGAATTGACATCACATCTGTCTTACTCCTAATGTGGTCGATATGTCTCTATGTACTTGTTTTAAATACAAAAGTATTATTTTATTTTAAAACAGACATAAAATATACAAAACAAGGAAAATGAGATTGTATTATTTTAAATCATTAGGAAAACAGTCCATAATTCATTTTTGATGTGTACGAAGTGACCACACATCAATATAAGACATAATATGATTGATATTTCTTAATGTGCATGTTTTCAATAACAATGTTCCATTTTAGTTTAAAACGCAAATCACATCACTGAAATTGAGAATACGAGTTCAAATTGTTTTTAACCTTCAAGAATATCATCCTTAATTCACTTGTAACATTTACGAATTTAATGCATTCTAATATAACACAAGATATTTTTTATATGACTTGAAATGCATGTCTTCAATAAAATTGTCACATTTTATTTTAAAACGCATCACATTGTCAATCTACAAAAATGAGATCAAATAACTTTAAACATTAGGAAAATGGTCCCCATTTCATTTATGACCTATAAAAATATGCCACACATCAATATGACACCATATGTGGTCGGTATGACTCAAAGATCATGTTTTCAAAACAGAAGATTCATTTTAGTTTAAAACATACATCAAATACCCCAAACCAAGAAAATGATCTTGGATTAGTTTCCAACATTAAGAAAAGTATCCACAATTTATTATTGACATGTATGAATTGACCACACATTAATGTAAGACCTGATTTTATTGATATGACTCAAAGTGTATGTTTTTTATTTAAAGGTGTCATTTTAGTTTAAAACACATTTCATATCATCAAAACTGAGCAAATGAGATAATTTTTTTTAAAATTCTGATAAAACAAACCATACATAGATTATCACCCATATGAATTGAACACAATACAATCCAACACTTTATGTGATCTATATGACCATAATTGAATATTCCCAATATAAAAGTGTCATTTTAGTTTAAAACACATCAAAAAACAGTCAATAAGAAAAAAACCTTATATTGTTTTTCAAGCATTAGAAAAGTGTCCCATATTTCATTTGTATCCAATAGAAATTGACCACAAATCAATCTGACACCTTATGTGGTTTTTATGACTTAATGTTCATGTTTTCATTACTAAAGTGGCATCATAGTTTAAACCACTAATCAAATAGCCACGACTAATAAAAATATCTCATAAGGCTTTCAAAATTTTGGATAATAGTCCATAATTCATTTTTGAGGTATAAAAAATGACCACACATTAATCTGAGACATTGTGTGATCGATATTACTCAAAGTTCATGTTTTTAATAGAAAAGTTCCATTCTAGTTTAAAATGTGTGTCACATCGACAAAAGAAAAAAAACGATTTTTTTAAAATTTTCAGGATGTAATCCCTATTTAATTTTTCTTGTATTGGACTTCATTTCATTCCAATCCAACTCAAGATGCGACTAATATGACTTGAAGAATTTGATTTCAATATAAAAGTGTCATTTTAGTTTAAAACACATCTCATAGACAAAAATATGAAAACAATATCAGATTTTTTTTCCCAAACATTTGTAAAATGATCCATAGTTCATTTTTAACTTTTTATAGTTGACCACATATTAATATGACACCAAATGTGTCCAGTATGACAGTATGTGTGTGTTTTCTATTCAAAATTGTGATTTTAGTTTCGAACATGCGTCAAATGACCATAACCAAATAAAATAGATTGAATTGCCTTTAAAAAATGAGCATAACATTCCAGAATTCATTTATGATATATAATAATCGACATCATTTCAATACGACACATGATGTAAGTAAATTGACTCAATGTGCATGTTTTCAATAAAAATGTGACATTCTAGTTTAAAACATATGTCACATCACCAAAACTGAGAAAACTAGATTATACTGTTTTCAAAAAATAGGAAAATAAATCACAATTAATTTTTCATGTATGATAATTGATTTAATGACAATTTGACACATGATGTGGTTGATATGACTGAAGTGTGTTATTTCTTTATAAAACTGTCATTTTAGTTCAAAAATAACCAAATAGATGAAAAAAGGAAAATGAGATAATATTTTTTTAAATTGTTATATATTTGGTTCATAATTTATTTTTCAACTATATCAATTGAATTCACAAAAATAAGACATAAGATGTGGTCTTTCTGACATAAAGTGCATGTTTTCAATACAAGAGTGTCATTTTAGTTTAAAAAAAGCATCAAATTATAGAAACTGAGAAATTAAACTCATATTGTTTTAAAAAATATGTAAAAATATCTATAATTAATTTTTGACATGTATGAATTGACTGCACATTAATATGACATATGATGTGACTGATATGATTCAATATGATTTTTTTCCGAATAAATGTACCATTTTAGTATAAAATATGCATCACATTATCAAAACTGTGAAAATAAAATCAAATAGTTTTTCAACGTTAGGAAAATGATTAATAATTCATTTTTCATTTGTATGAACTAATATCACATTAATACCACATATAATCATGTCGATGTTACTCGTATTGAGTGTTTTTAATACAAAAGTGTCATTTTGGTTTCAAAGACACATTAAATAGATATTACTATAAAAATGAGTTTATATAGATTTAAAAAATTAGTACAATGATCCATAATTCATTTTTCACATTTGGGAATTTATCGCACATAAATATGACACATGATGTGGCCAATATGACTCGAAGTGCATATTTTCAATATAGAAGTGCCATTTTAGTTTAAAACACATTACAAATTTCTAAAATAAGGAAAAGAAGTTTGGATTGTTTTCAAACATTATAAAAATGATCCGTAATTCATTTTTCAAATAAATAAATTGATCGTACAAAATGTAAATATGAATTTAGGTTCATTCTTTCAATTCAAATGTGTTATTTTAGATTAAGACAAACATCAAATATCCAAAACTGAGAAAATGAGTTCGGACTAATTTATAACATTAAGAATATGATCCATAATTCATTTTCCCTGTGTATAAATTTACCTCCCATAAATATTATACACGATGTGGTTGATATGAATTGATGTGTATGTTTCCAAAAAAAGTGTTATTTTAGTTTAAAATGCAGCTCAAATAGCCAATCCAGAGAAAATGAGGTTGGATTATATTCAAAAATTAGGACATCCGACCATAATTCGTTTGTGACATTTAAAAATTGACCTTGAATCCTTATGACACATGATGTGGCTAATTTATCTCAAAGTGTATGTTTTTAAAATAATGGTGTCATTTTAGTTTAAAATTCACATCACTATCCCAAATTGAGAATAATATCTTAAATTTATTCCAAAAATTAATATAATGTTCCATAATTCATTTTGAAAATTTATAAATTTACTGCACATCAAAATGACACACGATGAGGTCAGTGTGACTCAAAGTGTGTGTGTTAATATAAAAATTTCAGTTTAGTTTAAAATTCACATCACATCATCAAAACTGAGCAGACGAGCTCATATTTATTCTCATTTTATTTCATATTACTTTATTAATTATCATACCTTTTTTATCTAGAACTTATTTAGTTAATTTCATATATATAATGCTTGACGATGCATCATGAATTGTGCGATACTTTTATACATTTTCTCAAAAAGTGGGTCCTCTTGAATTGGATCCCATCAGTGATGATATTTTTATCACTATAGATGAGATCAGATCCAAGAGAACCATCTTTTAAGGTCAAGAAGAAATGATGTGAGATGTAAAAATTAAAAAAACTCAATCTTATAAATGATTTATCCGATATTACTCACAATATATGTTTTTAGTTTAAAATATCCAATTTGTGTTTAATTTATTTATTTAGAGTATTACTAAAATAAAAATTACTTTCTTATATATGTTGATTATTTTCCCCTATTGGGGAGGTTTGATGAGCTTCTAATAGCTTGATCAGTGGTTAGTGGACAAAGGATAGGGAATATTGATGTTTTTGAATGTTTATGATAATTTGTACCTACTCATGTAATTGTAATAACTAATTTCTGGAAGGTTTATAATATGGTTTTTTTTTTGTTTTTTTGTTTTTTAAATATTATTTCAATTAAATTATATATTTTCTCTTAGATTTTTAATTTTTCACAATATAATGTGCTATAATTATAATAGAAAAAATAAAACTATTTTCCTTTATCCGCGCTATTACCAGCACTAGTAAAGTAATCCTTTATCAATGATAGAAAAATCATTGATAAATAGATAATTTTTCATCACTAGTAAAAGCACTGATATAGATGATCGTTATAATAGATTTTTAGCATTGAAAAAGTTTATGTTTATTAGTGTCATTATAACATTTATAAAGCCATATAGATTTTAATCAATCTCTGATTGGCACTATTTTTTTCATTGACAAAGACCTATTTAAGAGCAGTTAAATTCCACACTTTTATTATAATGGATGTTTATTTAATAAAAAAATATAGGGAAAAAAGATAAAATCATGGAACGCCCAACAACCATAATGGCATTTATAGTGTTGGAGATGAAAAACCAAACCATCAAGAACCACCCAATGAAGTAAGGCGAGCTCTGGATGTCAACATAAGGATCATACATTATATCCAAAACAGAATTCCACACCAAGCACTCCATTCTTATAACAACAATGAGGCAGGGCACCCTAGGATGATAGATTGTATCTCCATGAACTGCTAATAGATGGAGGAGTCCTGCACTTTTTAAAGCTTGAAACAGGACAAATTTAGAGAAATCAGCCTCGCTAATGACCCCCTGTGAAGGGACTCAAATTATTAACTAGCCACCGCCTGTGCTTCGGGGGTCTCCCCAATAAAGCTGCCTAGAGATCCCATGCGATCGAATGCCTCACTGACAAAGAATCTTCTTGAAATGCAGTTGAAGAAATTCTCAATGATGATTGAATAATAGGCCACGACATTCATTTCAACATCAAACAGAGATAAAAAATGAGAAAAAAATAGTTGAAGGCATAATATATAAATCAGATATGCTGAATCCCATTATAAAAGAGGAAGTATGTTACAATAAAAAATATCACCACAAGAGGCCCGTTCTGAGACACAAACCGAACCCTGCATTCTATTAGATAGTCTTTGAAAACAAGTGTATAAATTAATAAGGATCTGTAAAACTACCAATTCCATCATGGATAATAAAAATCAAAACAATCCACTCCAATGAAGATAAAATAATGAAACTAAACAAATAGACCCCAAAGAGTTAATACAAAACTCAAAAAATATAAAAAACCTTACATAACAGCCTCAAACATAGATGTGTAGTAAAAATAAGAACAAATACAATGAAATTAAGACACCAAAAAATAAATATTAAAAATAAATTAATATGAAAAATAAGAGACATGTTACACGAGTCTAAAAATGGGAGACTTATCATAATCCATTTTATGAAAAGGAATAAGATCATCAGGAACTTGATCATACCAAGAATAATCAACTCCATTAGAAACTTTATATGCAAGACCATCAACAACAAAATTGGAGTCCCTATAAATTTGAGTGATAATAAGGTTCAACGAAAATAGATCATCCAAAAATATAATCCAACGATTATCTAGCTTCCTAGACAAGTGAGAAATACCAATCCTTATGGCTGAAACAACAACAGAAGAATCGATCTCTATCCTTAAATTATCCCATCCACAATTCACATATTGTTCCACAACAATGATAAATCCAAGCATTTCATCCTCAAGTGAAGAGTAAGAGCCACAAGAACCATGGAAACAACCAAGGACATCCCCTTTAAGAAACCTAGAGATTATCGAGATATTTATATCATTGGATCAAAGGTCAAGAAGGTGTTTAAGACTGGGGTGTCTAACTAATCACTAAAGAGAAGAATTGTGTTCATTTGTGTCATTGATTATTGGGGTATTATAGTTGGGGTATCTGACTAAATAAAATTTTATCGACTTGAAATTTTAGTGTAAAAATATTATGCGGACATACGACTAACATGTCAATGTGTAGGATTTTATGTCAAAAATGGTGAATATGATATATTGTGCTCTCTCATACTATTTATTTATATGAGGTGAGACTATATATTATCCCTTATGGGATCAAAATCAATAACAAGTGGATGATATTTAATTAAAATTAACTAATATATTAAATTAATACCACTGATTCAAATCTCAATTGATTTTTTGGGCTCTATAGTTTTAATTCAATTTTCAAGATTACTACTCTAGTAATTTTTATGGTTTATTATTCTTTTCAGTAATTTTTTGAATCTATTTTTTCTTTTTAAATTATGTTTCAATTGTTTATATTTTATATTCATATATTAATATATTTCTTAAATTTAAATTGAATATTAATTTATTTTATGTTTAAGAATTTCATGTCGTTAATCAGATCAAATCAATAGGTTATGTATAAGTTCTTTTGTATAATTTTACAACCTTTAATGGACACTATTTAATAATATTATTATTTTATAATTTCATTTAGTTTTATGTTTTATTGTTTGAAAATATATTTATATAATTTTAATATAATTTTATTTTATTTTTATAAATGGATGGATTAATGAATTGAAATTATGAATTTTTTTAAATGACTTGTCAATAATTTTTTCTTAATTTTTATTCATTGACAAATTTATATCTAAAAATTATTATTTTTCAACATAGTGTTTCATCATGTTTCCTTTTTCATATTCAAGAGCAGTGTTTTTTTGGTTAAAAATGATCTATTATTAAATTTTTTTAAACAAGGCTACAGAGGGGTTGGAGGATCTTAAGACTTTATTACTAACCAAATACATTAAATCCCTCAATATATTTTGAAATTGTTAATATAAAAATGTATTAAATACATCAACACATTTGGTTTTCTATAAAAAACCTAAAATTTATTTTTTAATTTTTTTGAAAACAATTTAAAAAGGGTTTCTTTTTCTCTAAAATGTTTATAATTTATATTTTTTATAAAAATATGTCTCCCTCCCACACTCAATTTTATGGAATATCTCATCATCCTGATATGGCTTCCCCTAAGGCATATCTCCCAAAGGTGATATGTTTTAGGTTTTAAAATGTATCGAGAGAAATTAAAATTATTTCCTAAGGTATTTATAAATGTAATTAATAAATAAGAAACAAACAAACAATAAATAATATTATAAGAATTATTTTCTTTTAATAGTGATAATGATTCATTTTCAAATTGAAAATTGGGTTTATTAGGAAGAAAAATTATATGAATAAAAAATAATAAAATATACCAGTATTTATACGACATCAATTTATTTATAAACATTAATTTTTATATCTGAGTTCCGATTTTAATATTCTTTAGATGATATTAATCATGTACGGGTTTAGATTTTGACATTATTAAATGGGTATTAATTTTTTTATAATTATATATTATATATTATATAAATATAATATCAACATTATATAAAATATTATAAATAATATGCGTAAATATGATAATACTTAATTTTTATATTTATAAATATATATTTATAATTATATAATAAAAAATACATATTTTTGAAAACTAAAATAAGTGTCAACAAACTTAGCCATGACCACTTCATTTATTCCCCATTGGTCATCAGCCTTGTACTATCTGAAACATTCGCCTATTTTGTTTACTCTTTTGTTCACACATGTAATAGTGTCAATCATTTTTTTCTACAGTC
The DNA here is from genome assembly GCA_963277665.1 of Viscum album. Lineage (NCBI taxonomy): Eukaryota > Viridiplantae > Streptophyta > Magnoliopsida > Santalales > Viscaceae > Viscum > Viscum album. Next base: position 1,585,729,575 of record OY728131.1, read on the forward strand.
CACCATGAGGATGCGTAAGTCTACTAAATCTATAATCCCTTCACTATTTTATTTTGTTTATGGACTGACACATTAAGAACAGGAAATTTCCCACTTTTACTCTTCAAGCAACATAATAACATCAAAAAACTCAGGCAATAATTAAGGTGTACATGAACAAATTATTTGTATGTTGTTTTTCAATAAATTTGGATTATTTTTTCATTAATTGAAACTTATATGATTCTAAAAATTTATCCAATAGAAGAAGTAAAAAAATTTGTTTGATTCTACTGAATATTGTCCACCCTCAATCATCGCTAATGGTCTATATATTTACAATGTCATTTTCCAAATTTCACCGTAAATTGTATAGAAGTGTTTGAATGTGATTTGGTGTGACTAAATAAGTTCATGAAATCTATCAAATAACCTAAAATTAAATTATTGTTAGTCTATTAATTGTTATTTTCTTCTTCATATTGAATATATTATTTTCTAAAAACATACAACCTCCATGGAAAACAATACTACTAAAGGTTTACACAAAATTGAAGAATAATATGAATACAAATTATACTAATAAATTTCACTCAATATGTGATGAGCATTGTGGATGATAGATACACTAATATATAAAGAAGGATAGTGGATGATACCCTTAAATATTTTTAAATGAATAACCTTTGAGTGTAACCCAAGAGATACTAAAAGGATAAACCTATCACATATCAAGGCTTTTATGCAACCACATTAAAAATAATAACTATACCAAAAACAACAAAAAAATATTTGGAATGAATTTAAAGGTATTGACAGTGTGAATTAGATATGAGTTCAAATTATATGTGCCATGTTGAAATCTTCTCCTATGAAATATTCCAAAACCATTATTCAATATCATAATTGTGTACTGGTAATGGTGATTCATCTATGAATAAATGGAGATAATATTGATGATATATAGGTATGTGATAATATTTTATGATCTTTATATCCAAAATTAGATAGAACAATCATTTCCCTAGAATCATCCAAATACATGGAGAGAATATCAATTTCTAATTCCATGAGATATATACAACCGATGAATTGAAGTATGAATCAACAAAGTAATGAAAATGGAGTTAGGAATATTTTTAAATAAAATTTATCACTCAAAAACTCTGAAAATGTTAAACATGGGAAATTTTTAAGAATCTTCGGAAGATGATTTAATGAATAAAAATGTGTAGGATGAGGTGGAAGAAGTCCAAATAATAGAGTCTAGGAATATAAAAAATATAATCCTTGAGGAAGAGGACAATGAAGGATAGAATAAATCAATAAATCTTAGTCAAAAGACAAAATAAACATTCAATGTTATAAGTGTGAAAATATAAAAATTATTGTAGTGATTGTTGTAGTAAGGTACCCATGTATAATGTTAGCGAGGAGGCCCATATTGTTGGAGCATGGGATTTAAATAGTTAAGTCCTCATGTTCATGGCACTAACCATGACACAAAATCAAGGAATGCGGTATCTTATCTCTTGTGATAGAAACAAAATGACTTGGTAAATTAACATGTTTATGATCATATAATGGAGGTTTTGAGGATATATTTCATTTATAAATCATAAAATATTATATTCCCAAAGAAAAAGGACTTATTTTGATCAAGCACCGATTTTTAAATCATGCATTCATCTCTAAAATCCACTATACGCTCGACATGAATACTGACATCTTATGTCTGTAAAATTGTCGAATAAAAATATTATAGAATCCAATAAAATGAAAAAAATGAAAATTACTGATGGTAAGGGAAATATACTCAAAAAATATCTAATGATTTAGAACCACATGTTTTGGCTCATTATTCAACCTGATGTACCATAATGTTTGACAATGGTATATAATGATAAATATAGGCTATAACACCAAAAGTTCAAATATTTAATGATTAAAAATTTATTACAATTATAAAGTAAGAATATATTTAATTTTATGACAAAAAATATATATCTAAATCAAATATGTTTAAACTATGTTTATGTAAGAAATATAAAAACAAAATTTGAAAGAAATAAAATTCGTTATTTGTTATGCCACAAGAGTTAGTCCACACCAAAGTGTGTGTTCTATTGAATCCAAATTAGAATAGAAAAGAGGATACATTACAATATTTATTAATGATAAAAGTTATAAAACATGGATATAATTTTTATTGTTGAATTCAATTTTTTTTGACATATTACATGAACTCATGGTTCATGTGTAATTTTAAAGCAATGATCATATAAAATAATTATGTTCTGATTGAGGCAGGGAGTATAAATTTTATTTTATTCAAGGGTACCTCAAGACCATGAAATTCTACAATAATTGAAGTTGACATATACCTCCATCATAATAAATTACTAGAAATAAAAAATAATACTATTAAAAACATTATAAGATGAATGTTGAATGATAAAGAAGTTCCCAATACTTTATGGGATGAAGAGGCTTGGTGTGGTGTGTATCTGTACAATAGATTTCTAACAAAAAGTCATGAAGAATAAACACATGAAAATAAATATTAAAGCGATGTAAAATTAATTTTATAATAAGAAAAAAATATTTTTGAAATTCCAAGGTAGAATAAGGTGATTAATTACCAATGAATCCATAGCCACATTCTTCTACTTCAGAAGGTATTGAAAAAGAAGTTTCCCATAAAATAATCCAAAAGGTTTGAAGACTTACAAAAATATATACAACTATATAAAATAATAGAGTATGTAAATTTATATTGCCTCTTTCTGATTTCTGATACTATTATATTTGAGGCATAAAAATTAGATTATATATGGAGGAATTATATATATTAATAAATCTAATCAATTAAAGAAAATATGAAATGGTACTTAACACACCTTCCTGATGGAAAAAAATAGTTTGTGAGAAGTGGGTGTCCAAAATCAAAATTAACACTCAATGTAAAGTCTAATGTTAGAAAGAGATATTCATCACTAAAGGATGTAAAAAATGAAGGTATTGAAAATGGCGAGGTTTTATATCTCACTTAATGGATGGGGATTAATATATTATTGGTCTCATAAGCTTCCCAACATAAATGGAGGATCTATCAGCCAGATGTAAATTTAGCATTTCAATGTGGACATTTGTGAAAGTATATCAATATTTATGAACAACTTTTATAGATAAATAAATCAATATAAAAATGTTATACATGTTAAATAAGGCACTCTATGGACCTAAGAAAGAACCAAATGTATAGAAAACCCAGATTAATGATTATATTCAATAAAATTGAATCCAAAAAGTGTCCAAAAAAACACTCAATCTCTTTTATGAAATATGACCATAGATAAATATTATTGAACTTATTATATTTGAATTGTACTATTTTTATTGGATATAATTTAACTATGTTCTCTTACATTATGGATATCGAGGTCAACATGATTAGAATTCTTGATATTGGGGAGATGGGTAATTTCCTCATCCTAAAATTTGTTCAAAGGGATGGTGGAATATTTATTTAAAATGGAATGTATTATACAAAAATGATAGAGAATTCCAATATGGAATATTGAAAACTTGTAACTACCATTGTCAGATGAGGATTATAATTAAGAGGTGATGATACTATATATGTGGAACATACCAATTGTAATAGTCTTGTGGAGATATTGATATAGTTAAAATAGACCATGTTATATATTAAATTTTTTCAATTATTTCATAGTAAAAAACTTTTCTTTACTTGAAAGTTGATAATAAAGTCATATGCGGTATAATTTCATTATAGAGTATTTGAAGAATAAAAAGTAAAATTATTGTAAGTAGAAAAAATGAAAAGTTGTAGATATATTAACAAAACCATTGAAGCATGATGTATTTATCATTATGAAAAACATTATTGTAATTCATGGAAAGCATGATTATGTGAGGATTTTAAGAAATATGCATTTTCCCAATTCATGATGGGGAATAAATTACTGGTGTGATGATGCTGGGAAAACTCCCAAATCGATGTAATCTACTATAGAAGAGATAAATTTTTTGAAAGAAAAAATTTAAATCCTCTACAATGAATTTTGATGCATCTATTAATGATGGTGCATTGATTTAAATAATTACCCCTTTATTTTGAGTTTTTTTATCTATATATATACAATTTTTTATACGAATTTATACATCCATCCATAAAAAAATTTATATAATATATTGAATAATTTTTTATGTTTTTGTATACTACATATTGTTTCCCCCAACAATCACCACTCTATATTTGTGTTTTAAATATTTTTTAAATGTACCCTTTAAACCCTAGTTGTATCGCATCATTAAATAACTAATTAGTTTGGATGTCATTTTTAATCTTGAAGAGTTTTTAAATCATTGTATGGGTTAAATTTTAAGTATCATCATCTCTATATAACCCCTATGAATTGAATTCATGGGGGATAGTTCAAGTTTAAATAGGTTCCCATTCATGATATGTTCAATCAAGGTGAATACATCTATGTGAATTCATCCAAGGTGACATGGTTTTTGATAGTTTCCAATAGCTTTAAATCCTTCTCTACATATACATGGCATCATTGATAGCTACATTGGAAATTAAATCTTCATTGAAAGGGTGAAAAAGGTAGATATTTCCAATTCTAGGGTTTATTTTGGAATATTATCAGTGGCCCACCATGTAGCATGATCACTCCCCCTTAATTGAATTTTATAAAAAACTAAAAAATGTGTTTGAAAAGGAAAATGTATATATACATATTATTATTATTAATAACATTATTTCACTAATTTATAATTTTTGTGGTTTTATTTTAAATTATTATTATATTCGTAATGTGAATTTATTTAAAATCTACGTATTATGCTATGTATACACATATATATATATATCAATAGCATAAAATGGGATTATAGTTCAATTAATATAACTTAAACTGTATGTTAAGATGATTATTGATAATACGTGACGTTTATGAGAAATTTATTTATTAACAATTTCTGACTAGATACATGTGATTGGTTGGGAATCAAGTATAACACTCCAAAATTCTAAAGTAAAACTTTGTAGTCAATAGCATGTATGTCACGCAACAGCAATATCTTATGGGAATATAATATACCAAGAATTTATAATATATATTTAATATCTTAAATAAATATAATGTATTCCACATCTTGTAATGCATGAAATACTGAGTAATCTTATGTTATACAAAAGAGATGCCTTCCTCTAGAGATTTCACTACATGCAAGGCATAATCTTTTCAAAATGTAATATATTATTAAAATATAATGACATATTAACTACTCATTAAATTATTATTTATTAATAGTAATAACTAACATATGAAAATTATGGTTTACAAAAAAAATTAAGGAATTTATTGCTTTCAAATTAATTAGAAATTATTATAAGAAGCAACTGAATATAAAGTGAATATTATTATAGAAAACTATTTTAATGCTAAAAAAGTTGTTATCTGCTAATAGAATAGATTAATTAAATTTTTTGACTATATTTAATATAATATATATATATATTATATTAAATAATGAAATTATAATCATATACTAGGTTTGATGGAATAATATAAGAAAAACTGTATTTTACACATAAAAACATGTATTCTTATAAAGGAAATTGTACCTCTTTTTTTGTGAGAAACCATTTTAATTCATAATTCAGAAACATTATTTGATTTCATATATCAAAATAAACTTTATATTTTGTAGATAAACATAAAAATTATCTTATGGTGAAATTTTTATATTTTTTAGAAACATTACATTTTTTTTATAAATAGATAAAAATATTGAATTTTTATTCAATACTGCCCTTCCATCTAGTTTATTTATAAGGATAAATTATACATTTAATTTGATATACAGAATATTTAGATAATATTATTAATAATTAACTCTATTTATTTCATTATAATACATTTCATATTTTAAATGATATTATAAACTTAGCAAACAGTTGGATGTTTTTACATTGAAAAACTGCATTATCATCCCACCAACAGGATTAAATTTAAAACAATTCGTGACACGTATATGATTGGAATTTGAAAAAAAAAAGAATTCAATATTTAGAATGAGAATAATTTATAATTCCAAATAGGACCAAATATATTTTATATCAAAAAATATTAGTGAAAGTTATTAAAATTAATTACAATTATTAAGTTAAGATTAATCTTAATAAAGGACTAATCCTTCATCTTAGGGCTCCAAATGACCTAGACACTTTTCCCACACTCATTTTTTTGAAATAATTCGGCTATTAACCATCCATTAATGAGTTTTGTTGGTTTTTTACTGTTTTAGGTAAAAATGTGGGGACACCTAACTTCTTTTGAATAATACCAAGTCTTTCCTTCCCCTCCCTTATAAATGGCCACGACCTCTCCCCAGTATTAACACCTATAAAACCACTCAGGATTGGAAACATTAAATACATATTGCAACCCAAAATCATTCCCATCAACCTTAATTCCTATATTTTGGATGAAATACTTCCATTGAATCCTTTCGGTATAAACCAAAATTATTTATCCAATTAATAGGTAATGTATTCTCTCAAGATTATAATATTTATTTCCATAATCTACCTCCTAAAATCACTTTATTCCATGATAATATTAGAAAAAAAGTATCATAAATATACAAAAATTATTTGATTTAAATATTAAAATATAAACTTACACACACCTCCATCTAACAGACAACAAACTTACAACTTCTGTGTACAAAGAACTACTGCCTCACGAAATGAAGGTTCATATTTCTATTACCACATCTCATAGTGTCCATTACAATAAAAACCTTATTTATATATGATATATATTATATTTATTAATTATTTAAACATATTTATCAATTTTATTACACATACCATTACTAATTTACATTTTACTTTAATACAATATCATCGTTTTAGAAAGTGTGGACTATAACACCCTCAATGTGATTATATTCGTTCAGACACTACTTGGAATGTATAAAAGATGATTATAATTAAAAATATTAGATATAAAATTTATATTATATTCATGAAATAATTATCTTTTTTAAATATATATATATATATATATATCATTTTCATTATTACACATTCACACACTTAAAAAAGTGATAACATCGTTTTGGGACTTGTAGACACCCCCCTCCTCGACATGATGTGATTCATTTTTTACATCAAAATAATTCTATATATAATTATATATGAATAAATAATATGGTATTTTTGATATAATTATCATCATTGAATGATAAAATTCTACTTACCTTGTTTCCATAATGTTTATTGAAAAATGAGAATGTTACTCTTGCGTATATACGACCTACCTTCTCCTTGATTGTAACGTTGATTCATTTTTCATAACCATATTTAATTATTGTTTCTAAAAGTATAATATCAAAATAATTATGATAATAATTTCATTATTATTATTCTTTATATGTTATATAATTGCCCCTTTTACCATAGTTGTCATACCAATGTTGTTTTGACATATAAACCGAATTTGGTCAAAAACAAATGACATAAACATAATTGTTTTTGTAGTTGTATAAAACATAGTATTGGGAAAACTTTTTGTTATTATAAACATTAATATGGTTCTCAAAAATTTATATAATAAAATTAAATTTATTATATATGAATTTAAATGAAGTTCACCCAAAAGGAAACACAAGGTAAGGTATTTCGTCTCAATTTACATTCTATTGGGGATTATTTTGTTATTATGCTCCCAGTTTCTTTTATATGGGTTATATAATTACCTCTACCTAATATATCATGAATCTTATTGCACTTATGATATTATAAAATTCATTTAAATTTTATTCTTTCATGAGGTTTATGATTTAATATTTTTCAAAGTGATATGAGACCCTTTGAAATGTTTAAAAAATATTTTCCTTAACAAAAACATTAATAATATTTAACTGGTAATTCCATTCACAGAAATTATAAAATAATTTCAATAACCCTTTAATTTTTTACTCCTTGGGATAATCATGACCTCTTTCATGTATTAATACCATTTCCACTCTTTGGTACTCTCAACATTTTATAAAATCTATTTATGAAAACTGGACTTCATTTATATCTTTAGTCGGAGAACTGCTTTTCTTCTAAAAACATTTTTTATTAAAATGTTGTGAAAATGGTTTGGTAAAAAAATTTTAATATATTTTTTATTTTACCAGTGTTTTAAAAAAAATATTCTTGTCACTTTCAGAACAAATAATTTTTCTTACCTTTAACTGTGTAAAAGGAATGATATTTTACCTCATATGGCTTGTATGTATTTACCTCCACCATTTATTTGAAGATTATTGTGAATGTTTAGATGTTTAATTTTTTTAAAAAATGTTTTTAAAAATTGATATTCAATGAAATGTATTTTCAAAAATATTTTCAAAGAAATGGACATATTCCCAAAGAATGTTTTTTAAAAAACTATTTATTTATCAACTACAAAAACACTTTATTTTACACCACTAGGGATAAGTTGTATTGATACCATCCTTATTATTCATCTAGATGGTTTCTGATTGATTAATCCAAGTATATAATTGAAATTCACATCCTTGGTTTATTTTAATCCCCAGAAATTATTATATTCTCGATGATTATTTTACATTGAGATTCCCATAAATATCCATATCATTTTTTATGGATTTGATTATTACATGAATCATATATGATTCTTCATATAGTGATAACTTTGACTGTTATTTGATTATTTGTGAAATTTTTCTAAACCCATATCCTTTATTATATACATAAATTTTATAAGGAACTTTTTTATTTAAATTCTATGGACATGGACTATACAGGTTGGGCACCAATTAATGAATTTATAAGGGGTTAGAGACAAGTTAATACAATCTCTATGGTTTCGAGATTGATTAATCGAAGGCCCTCGATGCATCAGTATTCTCATGAGACAATATTAGTCATCATATATCCCTTAGACATTGTTTCCAAGAAGTATATATAGGTTTCTACACATTGTTTAATCCATCTTGTGAAATGTATTGATGGTATAGGTTCTCATGTTCATTCAAAATTATGTCCATTATGAAAGTGTTTCTCAAAATATATTTTAATTTTTATTCATCCTTTTGATTTTTTGTTGGCATATATTTAGATAAATTTCATTTTAAATTATTTATATGGCATGTGTTTCAGTTTCCTACCTTGCCATATTAATTTTTTCATCTAGTTATTGGAATGGAATGTATTTCCATTTATTATATTTCTATATTATTTTATGAACTTTTATTTAGTTTATTGATTGTAAGAAATGTGTGTTTAGTTATTTGGCATTCCAAATTGACTATTATCAATGATTCATTATTTCTTCTACTATAATTTTACTTTACCGAGCATTCGAGCTCGCCCTTATTTTGTTTCCTTCAACACGAATCCAATATGAATATTGTGAAAGAAATGAAAAGATATATTAGTTATATTTTTGTTTTCATTGATTATTTTTATTTAGAAGGAAAAAAATTATGTTTTAATTATTGTATTCATTTTTAATTAAATACTCTTTTATGAATATGGTTTACCAAGTCTAGTAAATTCATGGTCTTTCAGGATTATATTCCTTGTAATCACGCCAATGTAATTGATAGTACACACTGCCTCCAGGCTATCAGGGGTTTGGTCGCTACGTGAATAATATAAAATAATGAATTTTTAATGTATAAGAATTATGAAACTTAACAATTTAATTTATTAATATTGTATATTGTAATAAATTTATAATTTTTTCTATTTTTAACGCTGCAACCCGACATGATAAAAATTGTGAAATATTAGTGGAGTATCATCATCAATATGTGGACACTAATACATTGAAGAATCAACCTTATCAATCAAATGAGTTTTAAGAATTAGTGGTGGATGAAAATAGGTGGTTTTATAAAGGATGTGATAAATATAAAAAAATATTTTATACTATAGTTATATCATATCATGTGTTTCTGTGCATTTATAGATAAAAAAATATTGATGATATTGGAGTTAATGTGTGATGCATTCAAATAATCTAATATCCAATAATTATTTCCTCAGATGAATAATGTTGTTAAAAATTTCATTCATAATTATATATAGATACATGTATATCCCAATGATTGTGTATTTTATTAGTCAGATGATTTAAATACTGAAAAGTTCTAGAGATGTCATATCTTTATAATAATATGAATTAATCATGATGACTATTTGAATAAATCAACTAAGAAAATGTATGATAAAAATAAATCTATTATAATGTTTTTATGTTACATTCCATTGAATCCTAAATTCAAATATATTTCACATGATCAAAAATACCATATAAAATGAAGGAACAATAACATATTTACATGTGATTCAATTGATGAGAAATCATAGAATTAAATAAATTATTTATATAAAAATATGACTTTAGATGTTAGGAATGTGAATTTTTGATTTTATACTATTGTATTTAACCAACTTGGGACCTTCATAACATATAATAGAATATGTAAAATTATTTTGATCCCTCATACTATTCCTCCCTAGATATTTCTTCAATTCACTTCTATAGTTACTTTGATAATAATTAAAGAAAATCAACTACCTAGAAATTACATCAATGTATACCTTCTTCTGATTTTGAATAGTTAAAGTGTTTATTTTGTACTCATTTAGATACATAAAATATAGTGAAGAATAAATTATTCAAAATTAATTTTTCTATAATGGGTTCTACTAATGATTTTAGAATATTTTGAAACTTTTTTGGATGGAACACTCACATTGGACGATTTTATCTTGTTTTTATACCATTGATCATAACATTTTTCAACCTATATATACATGATTTATAACAGGGGATTCACATCCTTACATTTATAGTATATTTTCAATGCAGTTATTAAATAATTAGGGAAACATTTATAAAAATTTAGACATTTCCATGTAGTACCCATTTTCTCCACAAAACTAGTTCTTTATAAGGACACACATTCTTCATTGAATATGATAACCCCATTTTGAAATATGAGTTTGTTAACATTTATACCCATTCTTAAGACTTGAAAATGATAATTTTAAATAATTGGATGATGAAAAAAACTAATTAATTGGTATAAAATACAAGATACCCTTTATTCCATTTGCTAACATTAAAATATTTAATAAAACTTTCTTTTTCAACAATAAACATTTGAACTCAAATATCTATTTAGTTTTCCATGAAAACATGTAAATTTAATAGTAGATTTTATGAAACATTTCATATTAAATAATAAAATAGACATATAAACCAGAAGTATTTATTTGTAAATATTAAAACTCCTGAAAACCATTCCTTGGAAAAAAATCATTTAACCATTGATTAATACTGGATCACAAACATTCCTTAAAAACATAAGTTTATTTTCGTACATTTTTAAATAAAGAAAATCCATTATTAAATGTTGAAAGAATATCATATAACTATCTTGGTACATTATATTTACATTTAACCTTTCATGTAACCTTATAATGGAGTCAATTGACTGAAAAAATCCCACATCTATTAGGACTAACCTATTACTACTAGACTCTTCCACATTACCCAATACATTGGAGATCCATATGAGGATCACCCTTTTAAAAAGTTATATCAAGCTCAATTTTTACTAATATAAAATTAGAAGAAATATAGGTTGAATAAAACACATAAATATCTCACATTAATCAAATAAACCATTTTAATTATCATTCAATCCCATAAATAATATCACTTTAATTATCTCATAAACATGGGAACCAAATTTTTATTTCCATAAAAAAAATTAAATTAAAAAATTACAAAAATGTTAAGAGATTTATTTTATTCAAAAATAACCTTGGAAAATTTAAAATTAAGCATGATAATGAATAGGGGGTATGATGTTAGGAACGTAACGTCAATCCATATATGTTAAAAAATCAAATTGATCTTTCATAAAATGTCAAAAAAACCATTAAGGTAAATGTTGAAAGGATTACTTTTTAGTTATTTGTAAATAAATTAAAAATAATTTAAATGACCATTAATAAACATAAAATAATTTATAATAAAATTATTTTAATATTTTAAATACCATTTATATGAATGAAATATAGTTGTAAGAAAAAAACAATAACAATATTTTTAAAAGAAACACGCTTACCTTATGTCTTGTATAACATTTAATATTGCCTAAAATTTAAAAAATAAAATTATATTAGAAATATAATTTAATAATAAAAAATTTCATATGAATTAAATTTTTATTATTCATTTTATTTCATTTTTTGCATAACATATTTAGTTACTAAAATGAAAAATTTATATTGGATGTTTTATCGTTGTTTTGTTTATAATATAAAAAATTCACCGGTTCAATAACCATAGAAAAAGGGGTAATAATTAAATTAAGATTATAATATTAAAAATATTATATTTATAATATTTATTTTTCAAATAAAATTAAAATCCAACAATTTAAGGTGGTTATAAAAAAACCATGTTGGTTTATAGTGAAAGGTGTTTGTACATACACAGGAAAAACATTATCACTTTTTTAATCAAGAATAAAATAAATAAAATAAGTAAATTAGATATAATTTTATATCTCTATTGTCCTTAATATGTTACAAATTTCATATTTATTTATTATTTACATCCTTATAAATATCCATGTATATTAGATATGAAAAAAAATAAAATATCTTCTTGGAGATGGTAGTCCACATGTACATATAAGGGATGTTATCATTTTCTTACTAGTGGTAAAGTAAGAATGTAAGTAATATATTATTTTTGAATAATAATAAATATTTCATCATAGTAATATATTTTAATTTTGATATTATTTTAATCATATATATGATCATGTAATGAAAAACAGAACAAAATGCATTGTGGGGGTGGTATTCCCCAGGTACGCACGAGTGAACTTTTCATTTCCAATTTGATGGAAAAAGTGTTAAAAAGTTTCTATTACATTTTTATAAAAAAATTAGTTAATATAAATATATTTAGGATTTTATTTTTCCATATTTTATGAATATTTGAATGAACTAGAAGTAGAAAAAAAGATGAAATATTTCAATTATGAGATATATCTTCTCCTAAGATATATCTATTTGGCTTACAACTTATGATAACTATGATAATTTTTTTGTGAAAATCAGAACCTATGGTAAAAATTTAATGAAGTTGGATATATATTTATGTATTTATTTTCTATATAATAGTTATAACACCCATTTTTTTATGAACTATTTTTTAAGATAAATTAAAATTCAGTGATGGAATACATTGCATGATACACCAGGTTATTCTTGACTTATACACAATACCATGTTAATAATTAACTAAATGAAAAAGTTATATTATATTTTAGTGCATTATGAACTATTTTTTTCTTCTGTTATAGAAAATTATGAGTTCCTTTGATATGTTCTGTTATATGTAACACCATGTCTGGAAAATTATATTAAATTATTTTTTCCCATTTATGTTATTGGAATTTGGAAAAAATGATTACATATTTTGAATAATAATAATTTATAATATATAGTAACGTAAATTTATATTTTCAAAAAATATATTAGTGATATAAAAAAAAATTAATTACAATAATTAAGGTGAAAATGAGTTTAGTTAGTGGTTAAACATTAATCATAAGGAGGTAAATTAAATAGAACATTATCTAAAATCCATTGACTGACTTTATTTAGAATATAACCTCCCTTTAATAGAAAATATTTTTTTATTGGAGGTACATTAGGTAAGGTATACCTCTCAATAGTGTTTACTATTTTCAATTTATAAAAATGTCACTCCTCCTCCAATATAAATGTATACTCACCTACCTCTATTACGCACACCTGTAAAGAATTTTTTTAATTCATATAATCCTGCTAAAATAATCTACCATGATCCCAAATAACATCATATAATCCTAAACTTGTTCATAATGGAAACCATGGTGGTCCTTTAGTGCAAAACAAAAAGAATTAGCTGAAGAAGGGGTAACGTTCATCAATGATCGCTTTTATTTTATTTCTTTCTCATCCCCTTCCATTTTTCCTATTTAGTGAACAAATAATAACCATAGTATACTAAATATTATTATATGTTGTTATTTTTAGGTTAAAAATTATATAATCACACATTTCTGTCAAATGGGACACACAATCATCATTCATGTGTACGGCTTACTACAAAATTGTGATCTGATGTCATTCATTTTTCCATTACCACCTATAAAGGTGGATAAAAATGATGAACATACTATTTTTATATGATATATATGATAAATATTATTTATAGTTTATTCTTTAATTATTATAGAACTCATACCTTTATGCTCTCCATTTTTTTGGGATTATGATAACTTCATTTGTGGACATGTGGATTACTGCCTCATCGAAGCAATGCGATTCATTCAAAATTTACATGGAATGTACTAAAGATGTTTTTAATAAAATTATATGATATTTATGACATAATAATTAAATTTTAGTTTTACATATATATATATTTATCATTTAATTTTATTTTATTCAATACGACATGAAAATGGAAACAGCGTTAATGCGTATATACGACATAACGTTTCCACGAATAGTGTATATCATTTATTTTTTCTATAATTTTTAAATTATTATTAATATATAAATAATGGATATAAATTATATTTATTTCATTTATTAAATTCGTGAAGTAATAAAATGGGGTTCTATGTAGTTGGATGACAAATATAAAATAAAAACATATACGAAAAATAAAACGTTATTACCCGAAATGTATCATTAACCTGGAATTATAAATAAATAAATAAAATAATGTTATAAAATATCATATATAGTATGATATATAAGAATATGTTAATTAGTTAGATGTATAATAATTTTATATTTTTTATACAGTAGTTTTGAACATGTACGATGTAGTAGAATAATTAAGGTAAGGTGTTTCTTGTCTCCCTTTTATTTATGTGAGATATATAAAATATTAACCAATATTTCATGTTAAGTTATGTATATACATTCCTATGTATTGTTATATCATGAATTTAATTTCTTACATGATTTTAAAATAATATATTTATTATATTCTTTCATGTATCACACTATTAAAATGTTAATCAAGTAGTAAGGGAATTTCATCACACATTGTATATCTGTGAGATACATAACATATTCACCACTAAATTATTTTATTTGGTGTATATACTACCTTATGACATGATATATCATTAATTTACTTTTTTAACGATATTAAATATTTTAATTTAGGTTATTCTTTATTGGGGCTCACAATTCAAAGGTTACTCATGTAGTTAGTGGATTTCAAATCTCACTTTTATTTCTGTGAGACTTATACCATATTCACCACTCATTTATTTTATTTGGTGTATATAATACCCCTGAATATATTATATTAAATATTTAATTAAACTAATGGGTATCTAAATACCCATTTTATTATCTCTTTATCAAAAATTTAACTGTTCAAAAGGTACCAAATCAGTAAGGTAATTTTGTCTCAACATGCCTTCATTGAGACACATGTTATGTTATGCAGTTATTTTTTTACGAGTAGTATATAATTATATTTTAAATGATATATCATGGATATAATTATTTTCATAATATTTTAATCTTCATCTAATTTTAGAATTTCATTGGGATTAGGATGTAATGTTACTAAAGTGGTAAGAGTTTATTTCTACAATCTCATCATTTATTGGGATTATATAAGATTATGATTCCATTGATGGAATCTCATGATATATCATTCATGACTTATTATTTATTATATTAACCTTTATTTATTTATGATATTATAATTTAATGATCTTATTCTTCCTCTTTTTGGTACTTTTGATAATTAATCAAATTAGTTTTATGATAATCTAACATTATTTCTCTCTTAGGTCAAAAATATGTTTTCTCCCAAAACCATGTTTTCTAAAAAAATAAACTTTTTTAAAATATATTCTAATCTCAATTTTATAAAAAAAATTTCAATTTTTTTATATTAATTTTATTTCAATGCAGAAAAGAAAATTTTCTTCAGGAAATGTTTTTCAAATATCATTTAAAATTATTTTTCATCTATGATGACATACATTGGTCATAAATATTCATTAATGGGTTATAATCCAATAATAAAATTCATATAATTTATTTAATTGTAATATTTTGAAAAAATTATGTTTATGGAACACTTTTCACTTCCATGAGTTATGTTCTTTTGAAGTCTTCTTCTTTTCACAGTTTATTCTTTGATTAAATGATTATGAAACATGTCTCTTCCCCAATGTTTATGATATAATGACATGTTTATGATACCCATTTCATTTCAAGGGTTATGATATGATGATTGTTCCTGATCATGTGGAACACATATGTTTGATTTTATTATGTGATGGGTGGGACCAAAATCTCCCTCTAATGCATTGTGTAATGATTCATATCTCATGTGATATAGATGGGAAACAAGTTGGTGAACTTGATCCACAATGAAAAATGGGTGTGTCCTAATCCACAATTAGAAACATGTTTATATTGACCAAAAATGGGAAGTGGGAGTCCATTGATCCATAATGGAAAACAATTTCATCTAGATCTATAATGAGAAGAAGGTGAAACCTAATCCATTAAGGGAAATAAGTGTATCCTGATCAACTATATGAAATAGCTGCTTCCTGGTCAATTATTGGAGGAGGCTATAACCTGATCCAATATAATGATAAGAATATGACTAGGGATGGTGGTGTGTCATGCCTATTACGTGCAACCCCCACGATGGTACCTGATATGTTTTAGAAATGGTCCATGACATATAGGGAATGATTTTATATTATTATGTGTCTTCCACAATTTTATATCTTATGCCTATGTTATACTCTCTTGTCTTATGATATTTGATTAATTTATGATTAATTTCTTATGAAATAAATTTTTTTATTCCATTAATCTTGTATATGATCTTTGACATGCAATGTGTGATATTTTAATCTTATAATAATGTTATCATACCCTTATTCCATTAATTATTCTAAAAAATTACCACTTATTTTCCCTTACTAATAATCATATTTCACCATTTATTATATTTTATTTCCAAAAGTTATGAAGAAATGGATTTATAAGGAGTACTAAAACAGGATGATCTTTATGGGATATTTTGAAGATGTTTGACCATATTAGAAAATTTTGTTCTGAGATTCCAATGTTACTAATCTATTATGGTCCTTAGACATGTACTTTTGTAATGTACGAAATATTGATCCAAAATGATTTTGTATACATGTATTTTAATCATGGATTAGTATAGTTTGTATCAAAATAAGTTTTAGTTAAAGATTGGAAAATATGATTAGAAAAAATTATTTGTATCCCTAGGGATATTTATAAGGATATGTCTAGGGATGTCACTAATGATAAGCCTAAAAATGAGTAAATGTTTAATAAATTGTCCTATAATTTTGGTAATGGATTTATAGAGTGGTTTACAATAAATTTAATCCCCATATAGATAACATAGGTGGATGTATTATGATATTAGAAAGATGTTCTGAATGTGGTAATGAAATAACCAAAGCATGTAACTACAACGGGAAAATGAAAAGGATTAGTTAATTTAATTGATGATAATAATGGCCTCCTAATGTATCATTAACTATAGAATGTTCTAAATGTGGAAACTATGAGAACTATTAAAATTAATTTCTTATGGGAATTCTCATGAATTAAATATACAAGGTTGTAATAGTAATGGTCATGTTGATGACGGTGAAAAGACCATGAGTGGCATATGATTTGTATGTTCTTTTCTAATAGTTTTGTTCATAATCATGATTAAATTGAGTGGACCTAATCCATATTTCATATTTTAGGAAATTAGTTTTAAGGAATTACATAATTAAATCTAGTTAATGGTTGAAGGATGTGGTGGAATTATCTATGTATTAATGTATTTTAATTCAAATATCATGTTATATAAATCATGAACTATATAAGGAATTTCTTATGAAGAATTTTTTTAACCATTTTCAGGAATTTTCTAAATGATACTAATAACCTAGAAAAGTGATTTAATGGAAATGTTATATTTTTTTGGAAAAAAAAGGATTATCGGAAGGTAACCATTAATTTCTTCAAAATGATGAGAAATTGATGATTTGTATGGATAAATAGATTATTTATATAGAAAATATAAATTGGAAAATATTGATGACCTAAAAAATGATAAATAATTTGTGGACAAAATGGATGGTGTCTCAGGGATAGTGTTTATGAAATTTGTTGATTTAAGGATTATAACCAATAATATTTGTTTTATGAAATAGTTCATGTTTTTAAAAGGAGATTATTATAATTGAGGTTATGACCATGTTTTAAGAGAACACATGACGAAGCTATTCACATGTCTTGTATGCGACCACTAATAGATACATTATTAAATATATGAGATTAATTTTAAGTTTTTTTCTGAAAAATTTTGGGACCTTATTTCTAATGATTTCAGTTTTCAACTTTATTAAGAGTTATAAGTCTAACTATTTATGGAATGTTTTAAGTTTTACTTCAGATGGTATTTTAGATATTAATGTGTCATATCACATTGTGAGGATTTATGAATATTTGATAATATATTCTAACAATTTTCCTATGATTTTAAATAAATATAGATAGATTGAATTATCATAATTTTTATGGATATCTTGATATGATAGTGCTTTCAGAATACCGATTTCACATTCATTTCTTAGAGTAAGAGATAAAGTGTAATTGATCAAGGCACAACCAAAGGGTGGTATTTTTCTTATGAAAGGGACTAAAATAATGTAATTATATCTTCTCAAGATAACTATTCTATTTTAGGAATATGTTTTTGAAATAAAATTATGTCCCATTATCATCAATTTTTATGATATCAATGAAATTTTTTAAGACTCTTTCATTTATGGAATTGTGATAACTAACATTATCCTGAACATGTTATTTATCAACCTCAATCAGAATATTATTATAATAGTTATCATCTATTTACATGCTTTCACATGCTACCAATGATATCTTATATGGAAAACAAGTTATTATTTACATTAGGTAATCATTAAGTTCACATGTTTCCTTTTTTAAAGAAAGTTATTGTATTTATTTGTATGACTTGAGTTTTAAAAAAAGGATACTTCATATATTAAAAATCTGTTGACATTGATGGATTTCAAGGGTAAAATTTATTTTAATGGGGTTTGAATGTAATACCCCATGTTTTTGTTAATTAATTTTGGTCGATAAATTAAAATTATTTGATGGATTTCATTACACGGTACATAAGGTTATGCTTTCTTTATATTAAATTCCTTGTTAAAATGTCACTACACACAACACTTAGATTATCATTAGTTACACAGAACCCTATCTTTGGATTATGTTACAAAAAATATATAGTTCCTTTAGTTTCATTTGTTATATGAAACAACTAATTTTTACAAACTATAATATACAATTAATATTATAAGGACCCGACCTTATAACATTACATAATATTGAATTAAATGAATAATTAACATTGAGGATCTTTTCAGGTTTTTAGTTTTAGAGAATTAGGCCATAACTATTACATAACAACTTGAATATTACAAGAAGACAGTACTAATCAGTTTCCATTTTTTCAGAAAATAAAAACTCTTAAAAAGAAACATGTCTAGTTCCATATTTTAGACAGCATGACTTTTCTTTGATCCTATCCTTGACCCTATTCATATTTAAGTCCTGTGGAAAAAATTTCAAAAACTTGGGATGAACATAAAAATAACATTAAGGGTTATAAAATAAGTAAGGAAAACATTAGCCCATCGATAAATACAAATCAATATAACACTATTTTTCAATCATAACATACCTTAAGAAATCATATGATTTATAAATAACACACACAAATCATAAATCATAAAGGTTACCTATGGAATCTATATCAAACTTACATTGTAGTTATCATACCTACATAGGTAGTTACACTTGGAATTCCCATCACAGTATATTCTTTAAATCTCTTAGGAGGAACATCACCTTTACCTCTGTCACGTTACCTAATACATTGGAGAGCTAACTCAGGATCACCCGCCCTAGGTTTATCATGGAACCACCCGTATACGTAAACAATGACCAATAACCATAACATAATCATAACAAATAACACATGTATAAAGGAAAGACAACATTTCCAGATTCCAATATATCAAATCAAGATATTGAAATAAACAATGCTTTATCAAATCATTTTCAAAACAATTGAAAAAACAGATTTTTTCAATCAACGTGTCTCATACCACTTTGAAGCTTTTAAATGAATTATTATTTGAATACATTAATGTCCATATAAATAAATTCTAAAACACATTTTGAAAACATAGACAGTAATGATAATAAATTTTTAAAACATTTAAAACGATATTTTGGTTAAAGAGTTTTTTAACAAAAAGAGAGACACTTGAATACAAATAAATGAGGAATAAAATTTAATCAAAACTTTATAATATAATGAAAATAAACGGATTCATG
Organism: Viscum album; assembly: GCA_963277665.1. NCBI lineage: Eukaryota > Viridiplantae > Streptophyta > Magnoliopsida > Santalales > Viscaceae > Viscum > Viscum album. The sequence goes on from OY728131.1 coordinate 1,585,750,165, forward strand.
ATATAATATGTCAAAGGATAGTATATACACCATATAATAGTGAATTGGTGCATAAAAACAGTGAAGTCTCAGTGGAAATATAAATTGAGATAAAATCCCTTATAAAGATGGTATCTTTAAATTAAGGATAAATAAATCACATAATTATGCATGAAAAATATAAATAAACCCAATATAAGTGGATATTAAGTTTAAAAAAAATTGAGTTCATTCACACATATTCATAGGATGCCATATTCAAGAGGTACAAGTTGAACCCAAATAATTGAAATTGGGTTAAAAAGTTCACTTGTAAAAATTCGACATCCAAACAATGTCACTTTAAAATTAATAAAATGAGATGATGAGATAAAAAGGATATATAATCACTTGGAAATAATTTTTACATCAATAAAGATATATATTAACATATCCCAACATAATAAGATGTAAATTAAAAGACATAACAAAAGGAAGTCTTTTAAAAAGATGAGGGACAAAGGTTCCTTCACCGATTTCGTAACCTACAAAACATACACCACATGAAAGAAGGATCATACAATGAAGATGTAAATACTAAAAAATGAAAGTATATTAAACAAATAGTACAATAATGGGCAGTACATACACCACACAAAAGGAAATAGTGGCAAATATAGCATGAATCTCACGGGAATAAAAAGTGAGATGCAACCCTTTACCATGTTGTAATCAACTGAGTCATATGAAAATAAGTTAATAAACACCTAACTAATCAAATAATAACATGAATATAATGATAATAATGATAATATACATATAATAGAAGAACACAATATACCACAATCAATGAATAAGTGGCAAATAATGGAAATCTCACGGAATTAAAAGTGAGATAAAAAAATCCCTTACCTTGTGTCCGACTTGACCCGTTCGTTCTTTAATCTCATGAATAATAAACAAATGTTAATTTCTACTTGAATAATAACATTTTTAAAGTTTATTATTACTTTTATGTTACTTATTACCATGTTATAAACATTATGTAATCATTTAATATAATAACGCTCATTTTGTCGATATTTGGTACTGCAGTAAAAAAAATGAACACCTTATAATTACAAGTAGTTCATGTGGTAAAATATTGATTATCTTAGGAATTATATTAAAAATTTAGATATAATATATATCATATATATCCATTATATACATGTATTTATAATAGTACATAACATTTAGAGGTAAGAAATGAAATGCACCGTTCATGGAGACGGTAAGCCGTACGTACGCATGAACGCTACTTCCATTTTTATTTCCGATTATAATGGAATTAAAAAAATAATGGTACATAGTTATATTATAATTCCCGTATAATAAAATATATAATATTATTATCTCCATCCTTTATACATCCCATATAAGTCATTAATGAGTCATATCACTTTGAGGGGGAGGTAGTCTGCACTTCCTCTAATGAGATTATCGTATTTACCCTCTATAGAAACCATAAAGTATTTCTATAAATGGAAAAATAAAGAAGCATAAAGAAAACATAAACATTATATATATCATATATAAATACATTTCCATCATAATGGCAACCAAGAGAGGCCGTTGGAGATATTTGAACAATCATCGTTTCGTGAGGTTTTAGTTTTCCATCCACAGAAATATTATGTTCTTCACACATTAGATGGAGGTGTGTGTAAGTGTATTTCGAATCCTTATTATAAAAACATCCTAGTATATTGAGGATACTGGGGATTTTACCAAATAAAGTAATAAAAATAGTTTAGGGGTTGGAGAAGTAAAATAAAATAAAACAATTTAAGAAAAACGGTTACCTTTAATTTGGGTAACTCCCTTTGGTTTGAACCAAAGGACTTATTTAAGTGACTTCTGCCTAAGGTAAGGCTTCTAGGAGGAGGAGATAGATGTAGGGAGATTAATTTTGTAGAGTTTGTATGATTCAAAAGGCTTGAGAGGTGTGAGGAATTGGTTATAAGTGGTCTCATTTTTTAAGGGAGAGGAGGGGCTCTTTAGGAAAGTGTGATAATATTATTTTATAATATAAATATATTCGGTTTATAAAGTGTAAAAAATCATTACGTTTGAATAAAAGATGACTCATAGTCTAAATAATATCATCCAATATGAATTTTACAGGTTTTGGATGTTATTTTAATATTTATAATCTTATTTAATTAAATCTTTTATTAATGAGGTAAGAACAACATCATTATTGATTCATAAATAATTTCATTTATGTGATGTCTAAAAATTATAAAAAATATAACATGATTTAGGAAATCGTTTTATATTTCCAATTAATATTTATAGACGAAAATATAATTTATATAACACCATATAAAAATTAATTTACTAAAATATTTTTGTTTATGTTATTTTTGCCTTTATATTAAATTAATTAATCTAAAGTGTCATTATCTTTCATAAGTGACTCCATGGGGTCCCAAAATAGACAAAAAGATTCCCATGGTCGGAAATTAATTATACAATAAGGTTAAGATATGTGTTAAGGTGATTTTGAATGATTAGAATATTCATTTTACCTTGAATTACCCTATTTACCTTTAACTGCGGTAAATAAAATTCAAAAGGTACTAATTAAAAAGAATTATTTTCATCTTATTGAACCACATTTTAATTTTTATAACAACCATGAATGTCTGATTTTCAAAATTCAATTCAAAAAAGCGGTAAAATTTCATTTAAATGAAAAATTCAGTTTTTTGAACTAATACTAAGTGATTTCACTATTCATAAAAAATTGATGTTTTTCAGAAAAATACCAAAATTTATGGATAAGCTTTATTTAATATTCCAAATTAATAAATTATGTCTATTTTTCTAAATTCAAAATATAAAAGTGGAATTAATTAGTTTTAAATTAATTATCGTTGTTAAAACAAATAGTGTGTTTTTAAAAAACAATAACTATCAAAATATTGACACTTGTTTATGTCCAATTTCAAGGTAAAATTAATTCCAATGACAAAAATTGTATTAAATGGTAAAAATATATTCTAATTACACTTTAAAACCAATTAAAAATAATAATCAAACCATATAAATAAATTATATCAAAACACAATTTTGAATTAAAATACAATATTTTTCATTATTCATTAGAAAATGAACTTTATCGGAAAAATTCCAAAAAATTACACAAAGTAAATTATGATGTCCCCATTATAAAGAAGGATTTTATTTGGTCAAATAGAATGTATTAATGTGACCAAAATTATATTTAAAGAGGGTTCTCCATTAAACGGCGGTAAATCGACCTTTTAATGTAAATTATGCTTAAAATTAGATTCATTCACATTTTAAGCCTCTAATATTTATTAGATAAATGTAAATACATTTAACAAACATGTATAATCATATTGTAGTTAGTTGTGTTCATTACCTCCAATACAATGGCTAGGAGTTCCCTACCATTTAAAATAATAATATTATATTAATAGTGTACAATTTAAGATTTCCAAGAAACTCGTTGTGGCGTATCGGGTACACTATCGAACATTGCAACCCATTTAAAGTAAAATTTATTTTTTATTCAAAAATATTAATAAATATGAAATTTGTCTTATTATTTATTTACTAGGGATTTTACATCCTTTCCCCCTTTTGGGAATTGCGTCCTCGCAATTTTAAAACTGGGCTTAGAAAGTTAATTAGAAGTCCCACACCAGAAAAGAGTCAGTAAAACTGTCACTTTAAAAGAAAGAAAGAAAAGTAAAATGGTCTCCTGAGATAACCCATACTAGGATTCCATATTAGAAAACATGGATATGGAAGAGGAAAAAACAATAATTTTCTAATGGAGAGTGATTCAAAACATGATTAGGAGAAAGTTAACCACTAGAAAGTCACAAAATTATGATGTGTTAAACAGTCTTTGATTACCCTGTAGGAAACGTAAACCAATAACATTTTTGTTTTACAATCCTTTTCATAATTTTTAAGAATTAATTTACTACATATAATAAGTTCATAAAGAAATATACTTGCCTTCCACTAGATTTTCTTCCTTTAATAAGTTTCTACCAAAAACTTATCTTTTCTCCAAACAAAGAGCATTCAAAAAGACTTGGTCACACAAAAGAACAAGAATCATCTTCTTGAGAATCACATAATTCACAAAAGAATAACTATATATTTCCCTTATCTTTAGAAATCAACTAAAACCAAAATTTTTAGTGTGAGATCAGATAATACCCAAAAAGGACAATCTTTTACAAAAATAAAAACTACTCTTAATCTCCAAAAATTCTCAAACAAGACCCAAAGTTCAACAAAGACCATACAAAAAAACAATTTTCCATAAAATTATTAAAAAGTGATCCAAACTAATTTTGAAACCAAAATCTCATAAGGATTTAATTACATAGTCTTACTAGATAACATTTATCTCCAAATAACAAGTGTTACTCATAAAGTCTCATATTGAAAAGTAATTAACCAAATCACATGTTCTCCATGATAGGTAAATCATTTTGATAAATAAGCCTAATAATAATATGTCCACAATAAATACATAGATTCTTCCAAACTAAAATTTCAACCATTATTCCACAATTGAAATCCATATTATTCTATCTTTCTTTGGCATATAGTGTTTCCTCAAAAGAGAGAACGTCTTCGAAAACAACCATTATCACTTAATCACTAAATCATTTTTCTATACTAAGTATATCCATTGGATAAAACATAAGTTCCAAAAAGAAACTTATTCTTGTTCCATAAAAACATTTTACTAAAATAATAAGTTATACTAACCAGGGACTTAAAGTAGGCTAGTGGTAGGCGATGCACCCTTATTGCCCTTCGGACGTGGGTTGATTCCTGCAGCATTGCCGGATGCGATGGGTTGTCACCCATCATACATGTTGTCCTTTTTATAAAAATCAAAAATAACCCAAACATGTTTTAACATCACTGGTTTCTTTATACCTTTAATTTTCATCCAAATTCATTGTGATCTCAATATCTTAATTCTTGAAGTATTATTTCACCACCATATGATAAAATAAAATGATCCTCAAAATAAATAACATCATAACTTGATCATGGGATCCGTTTGGTTTCATCATCATCTTGTTCATGTAGGTAGATGGTCCATGCATCACAATAATGATTTAGAGATACTTCAAAAATCATTTTCTTCCTCCATCCAAATACACCTTTTATAACATGGGTCATATGGGTGTTCACAGAAAAATATTTTTGGGAAATAATCATGTATGAAATATAATTTCAAAACATCTAATAAAACATGATTTTTATAAAATAGTTAGACTGGATTTGAGTTAAAACCTTCAAATAATGGTACTTTTAAAATGCCACTGGAATGTGCTGAGAGAATATATTGTAAAAGAAAATATAAATTGGTTACTCAAGGGTCTCCTTTAGCACCTTTTTTAAAATCATAACATTCTTTAAAATCTTGTAATAAGGTAAAATATTTGAAAATGCCTTGATAATATTTACCTTTCATGAAAATATGAGAATATTATGAAAATAGGATTTTCCTAAATACCACCAATGATCCACGATGTAAGAACGCGGTTCTTATTTTTGAGGTACATGATTCTTCTTTTTCATTTTCCTTATGTGTTTTTGAGAAAATATGGAAAATGGGGAAAAATGATAAATTTCGAAACTACACGCCGTGTACTTTGTCCACACGCCGTGTACGTTTGGCCATGTTGGGATGAGTACACAGGGCGTTTAGCCTTGTCGGTGACGAGGGGTGTAGGAACCGACTACACGCCGTGTAGTGGTACCTTACACGCCGTGTAGTAAGTCGGCAGGCTTGAATAGTAAGGAGGTGGAGTCGCCGCTAGCTGGGCGACAGTACACGCCGTGTACTCAAGAGTACATGTCGTGTACTCAGGTTGATGAGTGAATAGTGTGGCGGTGCCGCCTAATGAACAGTTAAATAAAAGAAGTACACATCGTGTACTCAGAAGTACACGCCGTGTACTTTGTTTTTTTGGCTTAAAAGAGCCAGTAGCCTCCTCATTTGGAAGAGGAGGCATTTGAGCCATTTTGGAGCCAAAGAGGAGGCCGAACCTTTGAAGATCCGCCGGGAGTTCATCTGGAATCCGATTCAGCTTTGGACGATCTCGTTGAAACCACACAGGTGAGCCCTCTCCTCTTCTGGTACCATTCTTACCAATTCTTCCCTTAAAGTAATTTATTTACGTTTGTTTGGTTTTTATTCTTCGTCAGATCTACGCTGTTCTTAGGCGTTTCTGGAGTCGGCGTTGGTGTATAACGCTCGTTGTCGTATAAGGTAGGTGGGTTTGTGTTAATTTTTCCAACTATTGTGCGTTTTGTGCGTTTTTGTCCCAAGAACCCATGATGGGGTGTCGTGTGGCTGAGGCCATTGCTATATTTAATGCCTAGAATTGAATAGGTATTTAATTGTGATAATAAAATGCTGGTTGGGACCGTTTCTTGGATCTGGAACCACCCTGGGGGTGTGTTCCACTTTTTATGCATTTGGCCAGGATACCCGAGGGTATGACTTCAAAGTAGTAATTATAGAATTTACTTAAGAGGAATTGCTTGTTACTGCTTGTTTACCTATTGGGCATGGCCCGGTTACATGTTTAGCCTAAGGGCATTATTGTATTTAGCCTGAGGGCGTTGTTGTGATTAGCCTGAGGGCGTGACTATTTTAGCCTGAGGGTTGTCGTATTGTGCCAGAGGGAAACCTTTCGTGCCTGACTGCTTGACTTCTGTGCCTGAGGGCGACACTTCCTACGCCTAAGGGAAATTTCTATTACGCCTGAGGGCAATACCTGCGGGTTGGATTCTGTATGGCATGAGGGAAAGCCTGAGGGCGTGGTTACTATTTTAGCCTGAGGGAACGGTACTGGTTGGCCTGAGGGCTTGGTGCTGTTGAGCAAAAAAATGTAACTAAATTAAATGAATTAAATGAATATTAAAAATGGAAATATAACTGGTAGTTGTTACTTTTGAGTACAGCTTACTTTATTGCATTTTATTTCTGCACACTATTGTTGCATGCTTACAGGCAGTTGGGCACGGGCCTTTGGTGGGTGCCTACTAAGATATGTTTCTCACACCCTGTTTGGGTCATGTTTTTTGGCCCTAAAATATTACGTTTCTACAGGTGTAGATAGGGGCTAGGGTCCCTATACAAGTACTTGACTGCTGCTGAGGAGTTGGAGGGCATGGGACCGAGCCTAGGCTCGCGATGCCGCTGCCACCTATTTTGCTTATTTTGCTGTACTACGTATTTTTTGTACTGTATTGATGTATAACATGTTCTGGCTATTTTCATAGAACTTGAAACATGTAGCATCATCACTTATATACTGTTGGTTATATCAATTGCTGTAGTTTATTTCAGTTGTGTATGTTTACTAATTCCGCTGTCATTGTATGATTTATTTAAATTCCGTTGTGCTACACTTTGACAAATGAAGGCATAGTTTCCCCACCATCAGACCTGGGCCCTCGCTGCTAGTTGGTAGCCTCTGTCGTTTGGGGAAATGCGCTTGAGGTCACGTGGAGAACCGGGCTCGGGGCACCCATTACGTGGCACTCGGGTCCGGGACGTTACAAAGTGGTATCAGAGGCGTTTCTTTTCATTGACTTACTATTTGGAGCCGTAGTCAGGGATAGGATGGAACAGTAGTTGGTAATTTGCTGTGCCCGGGCGTATCTAACCCGTGTATAGGGAAAAGCCAGTCTACCTCGTATTTTTCATTCTTTTGATTTTCCAATTTTACGGTTGATTTGTTTTCACCATTGGGTGACGCACTTGAGATCTTGCTGTTTATATTTTATCTGTCGGTTCTATTTAGGTGCAACCCGATGAGATGAGGGTATGCCGTCTCATGCATCATATAGGCACATGCTAGATACCACATGCCATGCATAGTTTCCATGCCATGTAGGTGCATTAGAAATTCACATGTTGTTGTGATAGTTTTTGTGCTAGAAAATCATGGTGTTGTGATAGCCGCTCTGATAAAATACCTACTATGTGATAGGGTAATTTTAATGTGAGCTTGTTTATAGAATAAACTCCAAACATCGGTTTTTGGGGAGTATGGGCCCTCATTGACCGGAATTTGGTGGATCATTGACTGTTTATCGGTTATAACACACATAAGATGTCAAACTTTGATTCGTGGGGAGTATGGGCCCCCACGGGTCTAAATTTAACACTTAGATGTTGTTTTACGATATTTTCTGGGTTCCGGGGAAGTTTTTGAGGCATACTATCCCGAAACCCAGTATACACGCCGTGTAGTATTTTTATACATGTCGTGTATGTTCTTCTTTTCGGGAAGAAAAATAAACTTTTTGAGTACAAGCCGTGTACCCTAAGTACACGCCGTGTAGTCTCTTCCCGTGCCACAAACTGTGTGGGCGGCGACACGGGGAAGGGCAAGGATTTGTTAAAACACGCCGTGTAGCTTTGTACATGCCATGTAGTGTGACCCGGAGTCCGGCCGTGTAACTAACAACACGGGTCGGTTAACTCCTTGACATAACACGCCATGTCAATTATAGACACACCGTGTAGTGTGACCCAGGGACTCGGCTGTGTAACTAACAACACGGGCTGGTGTCACCTCTCCCTAAACACGCTGTGTACATATGGGACACGCCGTGCAGTCTTTTCCAAGGACAGACTGTGTAAAGTTAGCCATGTGACTGGAAAATGGGGTGTTGTACACGCCGTGTATGGGTGTAACACACCGTGTGAAGTTAATCCGAGTAGTCGGCCGTGTCACAGACAACATGAGCATTTGGAAAATAACACCGTACACACAGTGTAGATATTATACACGCCGTGTAGTTTTGTTGAATGGAAGTCGTGTGGCTTAGCCGTGTAGAAGGACCCGGGCATGGGAAGGAAAGTCAAGTACATGCCGTGTAGTCATTGTACACGCCTTGTAGTCTTGTTTTGCCAATTTTTTATGCCTTCTTCCTCTTGTTTCCTTTGTGGTTCCTTCACTTTTTGGTCATAATAATTTTGAATCTAAGGCGTGCTTTTGACATTGTAGTGTCATACCGCCAAGATGACCGTGAGTTGTTCGCTAGGAGAGTGGCGACAATTATACTCTGGAGATGGTGGGACATGGGATACTAGTTGATCTTCTAGCAGAGACAGATGCGGAGCCAGCTGTTATACCAGACACAGGAACGAAGGCGCAGTTACGTGAAGGCTTATTGCGGTTCATGCAGACCTTTCAGGGAGCACCGCAGGCTGCCACATCTATGGCCGAGCTGACGCGTATCTTTCAGTAGCAGCATCCGCCTATGTTCTCAGGGGATGGCGGACCATAGGCTGCAGAGTCTTGGCTAGGATCGATGCAGACTATTTTCAAGCATCTTTAGACGCCTCTAGGGTGGAGGGTCAAGCTCGCGAATTATATGCTGCGTGATTCAGCCAAGAGGTGGTGGGATGTTACCACCCAGAGAGAGCATCACAGGGACATGGCATGAGAAGATTTTCAGGCAGTCTTCTATGAATTCTTCTTTCCCGAGATGCTTAGGGAAGATAGAACTCGAGAGTTCATGAATCTGCAGCAAGGAACTATGCCAGTGATGTACTATTCTGCTCGTTTTACAAAGCTCCAGCGTTTTTCACCCATGCTGGTGGGTGATGAGACGTTGAGAGCCAGACGTTTTGAGGATGGTCTTCAGTATGACATCCGAGCACTGGTGAATGTTTTCAGGTTGACTACTATACACAAGATTGTGAACCCAGTGTTTATTACAGAGAGGAACCTACAGTAATTGAGTGGTATGGGCTAGGGTAGTTCAGCACCAGTTACTGGTGTGATTTCTGGTGGCAAGAGGAAGAGACAGATGGAATTCTCTCAGGGTGGTAGTACCACCCAGGAAGCTTCTTCAGGTGGCCCGATCAGGTGTTACCAGTATGGAAGAGAGGGGCACAAGAGGCCGTAGTGTCCATGAGACCTAGTGGAGTGCCGATCTTGCGACAAGATGGGTCATCTTCAGCGCTTTTGCAGGGCGTTTCTACTAGTGTCTAGTGAGAGGGGTTCTGTGTAGACTCCGCGTGTGGGAGGAGGACTAGTAGCTTCTTACCAGACAGGGAATTGAAATACGTCAGGGCATGCAGGCAGAGATGGTGGTCGTGGCCGTGGTAGCCAGACACCAGGATCGCAGAGGTAGTAGGGCAAGACAACTCAGGGTAGCCAGGCTGTGTCGTAGGGCCGCAACACTGGGTAGGCATATACAGTGCAACAGACCCAGCAGAGCAGGATCCCGGACATTCTACAGTCAGAGGTACTATTCTAGTAGCTTCTGTCTTGTCTTCAGTACTTTTTGATATGGGTCCTATGCATAGTTTCATATCTGTACCAGCTGTGGAGAGCCTTGGTCTCGGTGTTTCTTCTTCTTCTGATATCATGACACTAGACACTTCGTTGGGGACTAGAACGGATGGTGTGCGTCAGTGTAAGTAGTTCCCCCTTGAGGTTGGTGGGTGTCACTTCCTTTGGGACCTCTATGTCTTGGATATGACGAGCTATGATGTCATTCTCGAGATGGATAGGTTAGTTCCCCTTCAAGCCTTTGTAGACTGCTATCGTCGCAGGGTGCATTTCACGTCACCAGAGGGCGGAGAGTTTCTATACAAGGGTGAATGGGATGTTTAGTCAAGTCGAGCTGGACCAGAGCATCATGGGCGAGGTGGAGTCACAGCCCAGATTGCGAGCTTATATCTAGCTGATCAGGGGACTTGTCGGACGGATTTCCCTCTAGTTTTCGATCGTTTCAGGGATGTCTTCCCGGATGACTTTTCAGGTCTACCTCAGGTGTGTGAGGTGGATTTCTCTATCGATCTAGTGCCAGGAGGAACACTAGTGTGCATTCCTCCTTATAGGATAGCCACGCCTAAGTTTTAGGAGATCAAGAGGTAGTTAGAGGAGCTACAAGATAAGTGTTTTATCCGAACCAACACTTTTCCTTGGGGTTCTCCGGTCCTTTTTATGAAGAAGGTGGATGATACCCTCAGACTTTGTGTCGATTATCAAAAGCTGAACCAGTTGACGATTAAGAACCAATATCCCTTACAGAGGATTGATGATCTTTTTGATCAGCTTCGTGGAGCATGAGTGTTCTCAAATATTGCCTTGAGATCCGAATATTATCAACTGTGTGTTATACCTTCTGATATACCTCTCATAGCTTTCAGAAGTAGGTATGGTATATACGAGTACATGGTTATACCGTTCGGACTAACAAATGTGCCAGCAGTTTTCATGGATATGATGAATCGTGTGTTTCATCCGTATCTTGATTATTTTATGGTAGTATTCATGGATGACATCTTGGTGTACTGTCACACTCGACATGACCATGGCACCCATCTTGAGATCGTATTGAGTACACTGAGAGAGAATTGGCTATATGCTAAGCTCTCGAAGTGCCACTTTTGGATGGACTATATTCACTTCCTGGGTCACATTATCTCAGAGACAGGAGTTGCAGTAAACCTAGAGAAGGTGAGACCAGTAGTTTTCTGGGAGCACACTAAGAACGTGTTTGAGATACAAAGTTTCTTAGGGCTGGATAGTTACTACAGGCGCTTCATACAGGACTTCTCCGGAATAGCAACACCGTTGACAGGTCTGACTAAGAAGGGTGTAAATTTTGTTTGGTCAGAATCTTGCGAGGCAGCTTTTCAGGACCTGAAGGGAAGGTTGACATCGACAGTGATCCTGATACTTCTAGAGCAGGGGAAGAGCTATACAGTTTACTGTGATGCATCAGGAATTGGGTTGGGAGCAGTGTTGATGCAGGGCGACCGAGTTGTTGCGTATAGGTCTCGGCAGTTGAGGCTGCATGAGAGGAATTACTCGACGCATGATCTCGAGTTGGCTGAAGTTGTTCATGAGTTGTGCTGTTGTAGACTATATCTTTTGGGAGAGAATTTTGTGGTTTTCACCTCCCAAAAAAGCCTCAAGTATATCTTTACTCAGCATGACCTGAATCTAAGTTAGGGAAGGTGTGTTGATTACCTACAGTCCTTCTATTTTGAGCTTGCCTATACACCTGGTAAAGGAAATGAAGTAGCTAATGCACTGATCAGAAAGACTCAGATACAGGCAGTGCAGGAGTCCAGTGGTGAGTGGGAGCTCATGGATTTTCTCTCTGAGATGCATCTGGAGGTGCACAACAGTCATGGGCAGACTTATCTTTCATCGTTAGTTGTGACTTATACCCTCCTGGATAGAGTGAGGATGAGGCAACTATCTGATTCATAAGGCCTAGTTCTACGGGAGTCAGTGGAAAGTGAGGACCCTCCTCCTGGTTGGACGATAGGCGATGATGAGGTTTTGCGTTTCCATGGACGTGTATGGGTTCCAAGGGATATACGCGAGGAGCTGATGCGGGAGTTTCATGCTTCATCTTGGGCAGTTCATCCCGGGGTTACCAAGATGTATCGAGACTTGAGATGTCAGTGTTGGTGGCCAGGTATGAAGAGAGAGATATCTGGTTCTGTTACAAGGTGTTCCACTTGTTAGCAGGTTAAGGCAGAGCACCAGAGGCCATCTGGGCTGTTACAGCAGTTTCCCATTCCAGAGTGGAAATGGGATGATGTTGCGATAGATTTCGTGACAGGATTGCCAAGGTCACCTCGAGGAAATGATTCCATGTGGGTTGTTGTGGACAGACTCATGAAGGTAGCTCACTTCTTGCCGATCAAGGAGACCTTCGGTGTGGATGATCTCAGAAGGCTGTATATCCGAGAGATCGTACGTCTTCATGGGGTCCCTCGTTCTATCATTTCTTATCGGGACACCCTATTTACGTCTTGTTTCTGGAAGAGCATTCAGAGGGCTCTGGGTACACAGGTGCTTCTGAGCACAACATACCACCCTCAAACAGATGGCCAGTCAGAGCGGACGATACAGGTGCTAGAGGACATGCTGCGCTCATGCATCCTAGACTTTGGGGGCTCTTGGGAGAAGCATATACCCTTAGTCAAGTTTTCTTAGATCAATAGTTTTAAGGAAACTATTTATATGGAACCATATGAGGCTTTATATGGTAGGCCATGACGATCATCTTTGTGCTGGTTATAGGCAGGTGAGACAACTTTACTGGGGCCACAATTTGTGCAGGAGACATCTGAGCAGGTCCAGTTGATTTGGAAGAGGATGGCTACCGCGCAGTCTCGTCAGAAGTCTGATGTTGATCGCCGCAGAAGACCTTTGGAGTTCGTGGTCGGGGATCAGGTTTTTCTACGTGTTTCACCGAGTCTGGGCCACAAGAAGATCAGGAGACAGGGTAAAATTTCACCGAGGTATGTGGGGCCATTCGAGATTCTAGAGAGAGTCGGGTTGGTTGCCTATCGGTTTCAGTTACCGCAGCGATACCAAGCCATTCACGATGTCTTCCATGTGTCTCAGTTGCATCACTACCATTCAGACCCATCTCACACCTTTCAGCCAGAGGAGGTTGAGCTGTAGCATGATGCGTCCTTTGAGGAGCATCTGATCCGTATTTTTGACAGGATCACGAAGGTTCTCCGAGGCCGGTCAGTTCCTCTCGTACGGGTGCTATGGCAGCATGACCAAGTTCAGGATGAGACCTGGGAGCGGGAGGCCGACGTACGTGCTCAGTGGCCAGAGCTGTTCTGAGCTTTATCTTCGCCACCCTTGGAAGGGAAATTCAGGGATGAATTGCTATAAAGGGGGAAGTTCCTAAGAACCCAGTTCTTATTTTTGAGGTACATGCTTCTTCTTTTTCCTTTTCCTTAAGTGTTTTTGAGAAAATATGGAAAATGGGGAAAAATTCTAAATTTCGAAACTACACGCCGTGTACTTCGTCCACACGCCGTGTACGTTTGGCCGTGTTGGGATGAGTACACTGGGCGTGTAGCCTTGTCGGTGACAAGGGGTGTAGGAACCGAATACACGCCGTGTAGTGGTACCTTACATGACGTGTAGTCAGTCGGTAGGCTTGAATAGTAAGGCGGTGGAGTCACTGCCAGCTTGGCATTAGTATGCGCCGTGTACTCAGGAGTACATGCCGTGTACTCAGGTCGGCGGGTGAACAGTGTGGCGGTGCCACCAAATGAACAGTTACATGAAAGAAGTACACGCCGTGTACTTAGAAGTACATGTCGTGTACTTTGTTTTTTCGGCTTAAAACAGGCAGTAGCCTCCTCATTTGGAAGAGGAGGCATTTGAGCCATTTTGGAGCCAAAGTTGGAGGCCGAACCTTTGAAGATCCTCCAAGAGTTCGTCTGGAATCCGATTCGGCTTCAGATGATCTCGTTGGAACCGCACGGGTGAGCCCTCTCATCTTCTGGTACCGTTCTTACCAATTCTTCCCTTAACGTAAGTTATTTACATTTGTTTGGTTTTTGTTTTCATTATATCTACGCCGTTCTTGGGGGATTCTGGAGTCGATGTTCTTGTATAATGCTCGTTGACGTATAAGGTAGGTGGATTTGTGTTAATTTTTCCAACTGTCATGTGTTTTGTGCATTTTTGTTCCATGAACCCATGTTGGGGTGTCGTGTGGCTGAGTTCGTTGCTATATTTAATTCCTAGAATGGAATAGGTATTTAATTGTGATAATAAAATGCTGGTTGGGATCGTTGCTTGGATCAGGAACCACCCCGGGGGTGTGTTCCACTGTTTAGCCGTTTGGCTAGGATACTCGAGGGTATGCCTTCAATGTAGTAATTGTAAAATTTCCTTGAAAGGAATTTGATTGTTACTGCTTGTTTACTTATTGGGCATGGCCAGGTTACCTGTTTATCCTGAGAGCATTGTTGTATTTAGCCTGATGGCGTTGTTGTGATTAGCCTGGGGGCGTGACTGTTTTAGCCCGAGGGCTGTCGTATTTCGCCTGAGGGCAACCTTTCGTGCCTGAGGGCTTGACTTCTGTGCCTGAGGGAGACACTTCCTATGCCTGAGGGAAATTTATGTTACGCCTGAGGGCAATACCTGCGGGTTGGATTCTGTATGGGTTGAGGGCAAGCGTGAGGGCATGGTTACTATTTTAGCCTGAGGGTACGGTACTGGTTGGCATGAGGGCTTGGTGCTGTTGAGCACAAAAATGCTACTAAATTAATTGAATTAAATGAATATTAAAAATGGAAATATAACTGGTAGTTGTTACTTTTGAGTACTGCTTACTTTATTGCATTTTATTTCTGCACACTATTGTTGCATGCTTACACGCAGTTGGGCACAGGCCTTTGCTGGGTGCCTACTGAGATATGTTTCTCAGACCCTATTTGGGTCATGTTTTTAGGCCCAAACAAACTTCATTTCTGCAGCTTTAGATAGGGGCAAGGGTCCCTATACAGGTACTTGACTGTTGCTGAGGAGTTGGAGGCCATGGGACCATGCCCAGGCTCACGATGCCGCTACCACCTGTTTTTCTTATTTTGCTGTACTCCATATTTTGTTGTACTATATTGATGTATAACATGTTCTGGCCATTTTCTTAGAACATGAAACATGTAGCATCATCACTTATATACTGTTGGTTTTATCAACTACTATAGTTTATTTCAGTTTTTTATGTTTACTACTTCCGCTGTTCGTGTATGATTTATTTAAATTCCGCTGCGCTACACTTTGACAAATGAGGGAATAGTTTCCCCACTATCAGACCTGGGCCCTCGCTGCTAGTCGGTAGCCTCTGGCGTTTGGGGAAATGCTCTTGAGGTCACGTGGTGAACCGGGATCGGGGCACCCATTGCATGGCACCCATGTTCGGGACGTTACACATGATGATAACGAGTTATAGTGGATATGTTTGATATCACAAACAACTACTTGCAAGTGAGTTGTATGATAGAAAAAGTTTCACAATCACCCGAACATGACTTTGAAATAATTATTGCAATTATGTCATCAATAAAAGATAATAATGTCGTTTGAGATCCTGCTCCATCCATTTGTAACAGACTTTCCTTGATATGAAAAAAGTTATAAAATAATAATTTAATTGAAATAATAGACATAGGGAATAACCTTGTGTCTAACGATAACTCATAATCCCTACAGTTGTCTAAACTAACCTCTAATACCAACTATAAGGACACGAACTTATAACATTAAATAATATTTAATTAAATGAATAATTAACATTGAGGATCTTTTCACGTTTAGAGTTTTAGATAATTAGGCCATAACTATTACATAAAAACTTGAATATTACCAGTATACACAAATACTCATTTTCCATTTTTTAATAAAATAAAAACTCTTAAAAAGAAAGATGTCTAGTTCCATATTTTAGACACCATGAATATTCCTTGATCCCATCCTTGACCCTACTAATCATTAAATAATGTGGAAAACATTTCAAAAACTTGGGATGAGCATAAAAAGCTCAGTAAGGGTTATAAAATAAGGAATCAAAATATTTGGTCATCAATAAATTCAAATCAATGAAAATATATTTTTCAATCATAACATACCTTACGAAATCATATGATTTATGAATAAAACACAAAAATCATCAATCATAAAGGTTAATTATGGAATCCATATAAAACTTACATTGTAACTATCATAGCTACATAGGGAGTTACACTTGGAATACCCATCACATTATATTCCCTAAATCTCTTAGTATAAACATCATGTTTACCTCCATCATGTTACCCAATGCATTGGAGAGCTATCTCGGGCTCACCCGCCCTAGGTTTATCACAGAACCACCCATATACGTAAATAATTCCCAATAACCATAACATAATCATAACACATAACACATTTATAAAGGAAAGATAACATTTCCACATTCTAATATATCAAATCAAGATATTGAAATAAACAATGCTTTATCAAATCATTTTCAAAACCATTTAAAAAGGGATTTTTGAATCAAAGTTTCCCATACCACTTTCAAGATTTTAAAGTAATTACCATTTGAAAACATTAATTTCTATATAAATAAATTCTAAAAACCATTTTGAAAAGAAGGACATTAATGAGAATAAATCTTTAAAACATTTAATACGATATTTTGGTTAAAGAGTTTTTAAACAAAATGAGAGACGTTTGAATAATAATAAATTATGAATAACAATTAATTAGAACATTGTTATATCATAAGAATAAAGTGATTCATGATATAATATGTCAAAGGACAACATATACACCATATAAGCGTGATTTGGTTCATAACAACAATGAAGTCTCAGTGGAAATGTAAATTGAGATGAAATCCATTATAAAGATGGTATCCTTAAATTAAGGAAAAATAAATGACATAATTATGTATGAAAAATATAAATACATCCAATATAAGTGGATATTATGTGTAAAAAAATCAGATATCTTTCACACATATTCATAGGACGACATATTCAAGAAGTACACGTTGAACCTAAAGAATTAAAATTGGGTTTAAAAGTCACCTTGTAAAAATTTGACAGTCAACCGACATCACTTTAAAATTCAAAAAATGTGATGATGAGATAAAAAGGGTATCTCATCACTTGGACAAAAATTTTACATCAATAAGGATATATAATAACATATCTCAACATAATAATATGTAAATTAAAAGACATAACAAAAAGAAGTCTTCTAAAAAGAGGAGGGTCAATGGTTCCCTTACCGATTTGGTAACATACAAAACATACACCACATAAAAGAAGGATCATTCAATGAATATTTAAATACTAATAAATGGAAGTATATTATATAAATAGTACAATCATGGGCAGTATATACACCACACAAAAGGAAATAGTGGAAAATATAGCATGAATCTCACGGGAATAAAAAGTGAGATGAAACCCATTACCACGTTGTAATGAACTGAATCGTATGAAAAAAAGTTAATAACCACCAAAATAATCACATAATACCATGAATATAATGAGAATAATGAAATATATATCAAATGTAAGAACAAAATACACCACATGCAATGAATAAGTGGCGAACAATGGAAATCTCACGGAATTAAAAGTGAGATAAGAAAATACATTACCTTGTGTCCGACTGGACCCATTCTCTCCTTAATCCACTAAATAATAAACTAATGTAAATTTATAATTTCTTAATAAAATTTTTAATGTTTATTATTCCTTTTATATTACTTTTTACCACATTATAAACATTATGTAATCATTTAAGTTAATAACGGACGTTTTGTCGATATTTGGTACTTCAGTATAAAAATGAACACCTTATAATTACAAGTTGTTCATGTGGTAAGATGTAAATTATCTTCAGAATGATATTAATGATTTAGATATCATATATATCATATATATCCATTATATAAATTAATTTATAATAGTACATTAATTTTAGAGGTAAGAAATGAAATGCACCGTTCATGGAGACGGTAAGCCGTACGTACGCATGAAAGCTACTTCCATTTCCATTTCTTATTTTAATGGAAATAAAAAATAATGATACATATTTATATTATAATTCCAGAATAATATCATATAAAATATTATTAACTACATCCTTTATACGTCCCACATAAGACATTAACGAGTCATATCACTTTTAGGGGGCGGTAGTCCGCACTTCCTCTAATGAGATTATCGTATTTACCCACTATGGAAACCATAAAGTATTTCTATAAATGGAAAAATAAAGAATAATAAATAAAACATAAACATAATATATATCATATATGAATACAGTTCCATCATAATGGACACCATGAGAGGCGGTTGAAGATATTTGAACAATCGTCATTTCGTGAGGCGTTAGTTTCCCATCTACACAAACATTATGTTCTGCACCCATTAGATAGAGGTGTGTGTAAGTGTAGTTCTAATAATTCTCATAAAACATCCTAGTATATATAGGATAATGGTTTTGTTTCAAAAGAAAATAATAAAAATAGTTTAGGGGATGGAGATGTAAAATAAAAGAAAACAATTTAAGAGAAACTGTTACCTTTTATTTGGGTAACTTCCTTTGGTTTGAACCAAAGGACTTCTTGAAGTGCCTTATGCCTATGTTAAGGCTTATATGAGGAGGATAGAGATTTAAGGAGATTAATTGGGCAGAGTTTGGATTAGAAAAAAGACTTGAGAGGTGTGAGGAATTGGTTAGAAGGTGTCTCCTTTTATAAGGGAGCGGAGGGGCTCTTTAGAATAGTGTGATAATATTATTTTATTTTATAATGATATTCGGTATCTAAAGGTAAATAAATAATTAAATTCAAATATAATATGACTCATAGTCAAAATAATATCATACAATAGGAATTGGATAGGTTTGGGATGTTATTTTAATATTTATAATCTTATTTTTTTTAAATCTTTTATTAATGAGGTAAATATGACATCATTATTATGTCATCATCATTTAATTTATTTGATGTCTAAAAAATATAAAAAATACCAGGATATAGGAAATACTTTTATAATTTCAATGAATATTTATAGTAAAAAATATAATTTATATATCACCATATATAAATTAATTTACTAAAATATTTTTTTATGTCATGTTTTCATTTACATTAAATTAATTAATCAACAGTGTCATTATATTTCATAAGTGGCTCCATGGGGTCCCAAAATTGACCCAAATATTCCCATGGTCGGCCATTACTCATCCAATATGGTTAGTTCTTGTGTTATGTTAATTTTGAATTATTACAATATTCTTTTTACCTTGAATTTCTCTATTTAACTTTAACCGCGTTAAATAAAAGTCACAAGTTCTTATTCACCAAAAATTATTTTCATTTTATTGAACCAAATTTTATTTATAGATAAAAACCATGTATGTTGGATTTTTTAAATTGAATTCACAAAAGAGGTAAAATTTCATTTAAATAAAAACGCCAGTTTTTTAACTACTACTAAGGGATTTCACTATTAATAAAAAATTGTATTTTTTCAGAAAAATACCAAAAATTCTGCCAAATATTTATTTGGTATTTTGAATTCAAAAATGAAGTCTATTTTGATAAATTCAAAACATAGAAGTGACATTAATTAATTTAAAATTAATTCCATTTGTTAAAACAAATAGTGTGTTTTGAAGAAATAATAAATATCAAAAGATTGAAACTTGTTTATTTCCAATTTCAAAGTGAAATTAATTCTAATGAAACAAATTGGATTAAATGATAAAAATATATTCAAATTAAACTTTAAAACCAATTAATAAGATAATATAACCATATAAATAAATTAGATTAAAACACAGTTTTCAATTAAATTACAATATTTTTCACAATTCATTAGAAAATGAACTTTATCAGAAAAAATCCAAAAATTTACACAAAGTAAATTTTGATGTCCCCATTCTAAAGAAGGATTTTATTTTGTCAAATAAAATTTATTAAAGTGAAAAAAATCATATTTAAATAGGGTTCTCCATTAAAAGGTGGTAAATTGACCTTTTAATGTAAATTCTTCTTAAAATTAGATTCATTCACATTTTAAGGCTCTAACTTTAATTGGATAAATTTAAATTCATTTAACAAACATGTATAATCATATTTTATTTAGTGTTTTTCATTCCTTCCAATACAACGGATAGAAGTTAACTACCATTTAGAATAATAATATTATATTATTTGTGTGCAACGTAAGATTTCAATGAAGCACTTTGTTGCGTATCGGGTATGCTATCCAACATAACAACCCCTTTAAAGTAAAATTAATATTTAATTCACAAATATTAATAAATATGAAATATTTCTTATTATTTATTTACCTGGGATGTTACAAATATTATTATAAAAATAATTTTATATTTATCAACTATCCACTACAATAAAATTGTTAAATAATATTATCTAAATTATTAAAACATGTTTTATACATGAATATAAAATTAATCCTTTCGTTTACAATACATTACAAATGTGAGTTAGAAATATTGGAAAATAAAGATATTCCTTTTCTGAAAATATAATTTTCTTCATAGAAACACATTTTATAATAATAAATTAAATAAAAAACATTATATGAATTATTTTAAAGAAAATAATATAGTTTACATTAAATAAATTTTTTAACAATCATCTTATGTGTTTTTTAGATAATAGTTATGAATTAATTTAATTCTAGGTGTAAAAAGATATATTTTTATAAAAGACATGTTATACCATTTTTTAATGAAGCACCTATTATAAATATAAATTTTAAACACTTTTAAAAGTTATATTTTTTAAAATTGACTTTATTTTTAAAATTTTAACATTATAATTATCTTAGGGTGATTTTTTATATTTTTTTGAGATGTTTAAGTTTTTACGAATTGTGAAAAATAATGAATCTTGATATATTTTATTTAAATTGTATGTTATATTTTTAATTGATTTTAAAGATTAATTATATCACTAATAATTATATTATTTTTATTTAGGTAATTATAATCAATATTTCTTTGAAATTGGAAATAGAACCATTTCATACTTTTTAACATTTTCAACTCAAAAACCATTTGTTTCATCTCGTATGTGGTATTATTTTAAATTAAATTCTACTAATTATTGGACATTAATTTTTAAAAATTGATTAATTATTTTGATGAAGAATTATTTATACTATATAGTAAGTTTAATTTTTTTTACCAAATATATTACCAAAATAAATTAGAATTAATTACAATCATGAAGGTAAAAACAAGTTTACATAGTGGTTAAAATTTAATCATAAAATTCCAAATTACTTAAAAACAATCCAAAAATACAATTTCAAGACTTATATATACCATATAATCCATTTTATATAATATATATCATTATTGTAAGCATAATTTATAAGGGAGACCTCTCAATAGTGTTTCACTTTTTGTATTTACAATAATGACACTCCTCCACCAATATAAATGGGAACTCAAACACCTCACTTTATTACACTTATAATATTTTATCGATCATAAAACCCCTAAAAAATTCATCCACCTGCATAACTCATCTCATAATAGAATCATAATTTTGGGAAAAATGAAACCGAGTATGTCTTTTGGTGCTATCCAAAATGAGTTTATGAAAGAAGAGGTATAATTCATTAATAAGAACTTTTGTTTTATTTCCTTCTCTGCCACATGAATTTTTATTATTAAATGATTATATACAAAAATTAGAATCATAATTATACTAATATGTTTTTATTTTATGCTAATGACCTACACCTTCACAAAATTCCATCAAATGGGACACGACATCGTTGTTTGTGTGTATGGTAGACAACTGCCTCTAGAACTGATGTCATTCACTCTCCGAATAAAATATTTAAAGGTTGGTAATAATGATGGAATTAATATTTTTATAATATATATATATATATATGATAATTAATATTTATATATTATTCTTAAATTTTTATATAAAAAATAACTTCATGATTTTCATTTTATGGGAATTTGGTAACTTGGTTTGGGGATAGATGGGCTACTGAGTCCTCAAAGCGATGTGATTTGTTCACACATTATATGGAATGTATGAAAGATATGTTTAATAATAATATGTAATATTTATGAATTAATAATGATAATATAATTTTAATATATATATAATTTATATTTCTTTCATTCAATATGATAATAAAATGGAAACAATAATCATGTGTAAGTACGACCTTCCATCTCCATAAATAGAGTATTTCATTCACTATTTCTATAATTTATATATTATTAAAAATAATTATATAATGAATATATATTGTATTTATATCATGTTTTAGATTCATGAAATATGTAAACTATGATCACATTTATATGATCAAGAATAACAAGTGAAAACATATATGAAAAACAAAGTGGTTATTACCTGAAACGTGACTTTAACATGAAATTTTTAATAAAAAGGTAATATAAAGTGATAATAAAATAATATATAGTATGATATATAATAATATTTTTCTTGGTATATTTATAATAATAATATATTTATTATTCATGTGGTCATAACATGTATATATAAATTCAAGACTTAAGCTAAGGCTTTTCTCATCTCACTTTTGTTTTGTTGAGATATATATCATATTAACCACTTATTCTTGTTGTTTGGTGAATATACATCCCTATGACATGTTAAATAACGACTATAATTTGTTTTATGATATTAAAAGTCTCAATTGATGTTATTCTTTCACGGATCACATGATTTAAAACATACTCAAGTAATAAGGGAATTCCATCTCCTATTTATATCTATGAGATACATACGATATTCACCACTCGATTATTTTATGTGGTGTATATACTGAAAAATGACATTTATATCATTAATTTAATTTCTTTAATTATATTAAATGTTCAATTTATTTTATTCTCTCATGGATCTCATGATTCACAAGTTACTCATCCAGTAAGGGGATTTGTAGTGTCACTTTTATTTCTACGAGACTTATGCCATAATAACCACTTGTTTCTTAATTATTATGTATAAACATTACATGGATATATTCTATGATTATTAAACATTATTTTTTGGTATTTATATATCCATTTTATGATATGTCTTTCATAGGTTTTATAGTTCAAAAGATATTAAATCGGTAAAGTACTTATGTCACAATTTTCCATCTTTGAGACACATGTTATTTTATGAACCTATATTTATTTATTCGGTGCATATACATCCATTTAAAATTTTAAATCATATATATAAATATGTTAATTATATTTTAGGATTCATTTAATGTTATAAATTCATATGTATTACGATAAATTATTACCAAAGAGATAAGATTATGTTGCTGTAATATCATCATTTATCAGGATTATTTATCATTATGACCACATTGATGAAATATCCTGATCCATATTTCATAAAATCTCATGAATTTTTTTCTCCTATATTTATTCATAAAATTTTTATTAAATGATATCTTTATTTAATGTTTTGGTACTAATGATAACCAATAAATTGTTTTAGAAAAATCTGAAATTATTTATCTCTTTATTTTTAAGTAAGATTTCTCCCACAAAAAATTTCTAAAGAAAATTTCATATTTTTAAATGATATTTTTGGAAATTTTTTATTGAAAAATATTTTTCAAAATATTTTATTTTATAAAAAGTATTTTTCATATATAAAGTTTTATTTTCCTCATGGAATTTTATTATAATGGCTTTCAAATTTATTTTCCATCTAAGATGGAATCCATTTGTGTTGCATATTATTTATGGGGATATAATCCTATGATACGAGTCATATTATTTATTGAGTGGTTTATGTTTTTATGTAATGATGTTTATGAAACCTGTTTCCTATCAATGGGTTATAATCTTCTAAATCACTCTTATTTTCATTAGATATGCTTTAATGAAATGATTATGAAACCATTCCATTCTCCATAGGTTATGATATGTTGACATATTACTCATAAAAATATAATTTCATGGGTCATGATTTAATAATTTTTTATGATCTTATGTCACGTGTATGTATGATTTTATTATTGGATGAGTGAGACCTACATCTCCCTAAACTGTATTTGGTAAAAATTTATATATCATGAGATAAATATAGTAAACTAGTCAAAAAGATTGATCTATAATGGGAAAAAAGTGTTTCTTAATCCCCAATGAAAAAATGGTACATCATAATACATAATGGGAAGAAGGTACTTCCTTGTTAATAATGGGAAATAGGAGCATCCGAATCAAAAATGGGAAATAGGTGTGTCCTGATCCACTTTGGGTAGAAGGTGTAACCTAATCCACTCTAAGGAAAGGTATGTGATTGGGGATAGTGGAGTATCCCGTCCATTTAGTGTAGCTCCCATGATGTTCCATGATATTTTTTTATAATGATCCTTGACATATATGGAATTATTTTATATGTATATGTGTCTACCAAAATTGTATACTTATTCTAATGTTATGATCACATGGATTATACTGTTGTTTTTGGATTCATGTATTATGAACTTCCAATATTTTTTTCATGACTCTTGGTTATGATTTCTGATATGAAATGTATGATATTATAATGTTATTATCATGTTATCATAACCCTTTTATCTTGATTATACTTAAAAATCTATCTTATTTTCCCTTACATAGCATTTGACCTCACCATTAATTTTTTTCCATTCCCCAGGTTATGAATAAATGTTTTATGTAGGAGTTATAAGATTGTAATATAATTATGAGAGATGTTGACCATCCGTCACCAAATTATAAGAATGTGTTCCCCATTTTCTATTACCCTAAACTATTATGTTCCTTTGCCATTTAATTTTGTAATATTATAAATATTAATATTAAATGATGTAATATCCATGTATCTTAAACCTGTGTCACTATAATAGTACTCAAATTGTATTAGAAATGCAGTAGAGATGGTTCCCTTTAATAAGAGAGGTGATTGAAACACATTTAATTCTTCTCAAAAATTAAATATAATGAAGTATTAATCATGGAAAATTGGCACCAAAACAATCCAATTTAAAATATTAGTTTACATTTATTGATATATGATCATCCAATAATAATTATGGTAATATTATTGAGTTGTATGATATTTTTTACCATAACTAACTCATTTTATCATTTAACATAGTGACACATTTTTAGCATGGTAAATATTCAACATGACTAAAAAAATAAATTGAACCCGTTAAATTTTTTTAACAAACTAAATAAAAAAATGGAATATATTTTTCACCATTCCATTTTTATAAGAATCAATAATTTTAATTTTAGTAAAAGTGTGTAAAATTCTATGAAAATAGTTTTTTAGAAATTTTTGTTCCTAAGCATAAAAATGAGCTCATACCAAAATAAAAAAAATCAGATTTATGAAGAATTATTTATTTTTATTTTGAAAAAATTATATTATATTACATTAAAATAAAATACTAATTTTGATAGTACTTTTAAAATAATTTGTTTAATGAAAAAGTCAATTTTTCAAAAATCAACATTTTCACTATTCACTAAAAAACCAATCCTTTCATAAAAGTCAAATGATTCCCCATAAGAAAGATTTTATGTCTTAATATAAAATATGATTTCAAGTTTGTCAAATTTTATTTTTATAATTTATAAATTTACCTTTTAAATTAAACCATTTACTTCATGGTAATAAATATTGTTAAATAAAACTATTACAGTTTTTGCTGAAAACTTTTATAAAATTATTTATAAAATTGTGATGCTAATGAATCCCTAAAATTAATATATATAAATCATAATAATCAGTAATTTATATAACTATTTGGTATCTCAAAATTTCTCACGTAAGAAATTGAGTCATCAAAATGTGATCAATTAGATAAACATGTAAGGGTATTTTTCCCTCGTATATATTTTTGGATTCTATTATTGATTCTTAAATCATGTAATTGTTACATAAAACCTTTATCTATTGAATCAACTTATTTCATGGATCCATTTCATTATAAACTAAAATCTAAATTAGATTCACAACATATCAAATATTCTCAACTAACTGTTCGACTTTATGTCTAGAATCATGAGATGAATTCACCACATTCATCCTTAGCAATTTCCCATGAAAAAAATTATTTTCTTCAGATAAAAATAGAGGTAAAGATAATATATTACAAATTTATTTTAATTTTCACAAAATCCAATTAAACAACGACTTATTATTACCTTTCTGTAAAAATTCATATTCTATTTCCATGTTGATAATTTAAAAAAACATGATCTTTCACTTCCAACGAGAGAACATTCCTATGTTATTATACCTTCTATTTTGAATACATTGTTCTACCCTCATATAAAGAAAAGTCATCTTATCTTAATCAATCATATCTTATACCAATCCTGGTCTCTGTAATTTCCTATCACCAGCTTTGTCCCAAATCTCTGAAGTCTATCATCGTTTTCAACATAATTTCTCTAGAGGTATTATTTTAATACATGAATAATAATTATTATTTTAAAAAATATTAATTAATTATATATATTGGTCACAACATCTATGATATTATAACAATATTTATCGAACAATATCATTTATTTATGAATAATAGACTCATAATTTTTATTATATTATGTATGAAATGACGTATAGAAAGATAATTTAGTGCACATCAACAATAGAAGTCCTTCATAAAATTTATGTAAACATGAGATCATGATTAGATACAATGGAGAAAGAAAATACTTGTAACATAACTATCTAAAAAATTTAATTTCTTTAATGAAAATACAAATACATAGTATCTTGAATATGAATAAAATGAATAGATTTGGTTAAGAATTAAATAATAACAATAGTCAAACTATTTACTCGATATGAATTTGGAAACACCACCATAAAATCCACTGATATATTCTCCCGTTCATATTTAGGTACTAGAAAAGAATGAAACATCCCTTTTAATCATTTCCTCTTAGAATTAACCTATTTAAATGTTATATATATCATGGTTAAATGACAAATATATTTCATTATACCTTCAAAAAAAAAATCCAATGGACTCTATACATTATAGTGCTTCTAGGATTAAAAAATGGAGAGTTGTGAGAATTACTAAACAATCCCTTCTTTAATGAGGAATCACATGGAACACATAAAAACTTTCCAAATCTAGAATCACATTTTATATCAATTAATAAATACAAAAACAACCCCTTTTGAGAAATTAAACTATTATATATTAAATATGATATTAATTCCATGTATGGTTAATTATGTTTGGAAAATATGGATAAATAGAAGAAATATAAGAATTATTTTCATACATAATTTTATATTCATATTGAATTAATTTATTAACTAAAGGGTTATATTCTAAATGTAAAATAGTTAATGATGCATTATCTTTTTGAATCAAGGAATTAACTACCATGGTTTCTTTACCTGGATAAAATTGAATTTTTCAATCATAATTCTTAATGAGTTATAGGAATCGTCTCTTCCTCTTGTTAAACTAATTATAATTGAATATCGACTTTAAAATTTTACACTCAATATATATTTAAAATTTCACCCAATTTAACTGATTTCTCTTTATTTTTTAAATAATAACAATTGAAAATAGATCAAGGTAATTTGTAGGTTGATTATAAAGCATGGTGTTTCTACTGAAGAGTTATATACATGATATATCAATCATTATAAATTAAGGAACAACCAAGTCCGTTTAAATAAAAATCTTATTAAATAAAAAATAACTATTTTTTATAGATCAGTCCTCAAATTCCTTAATCAATATGAATTTAAATAATTTTTGAATTATCTTAGTTATTGGTCTTGATAACTGAGTAATTCTCTCAACAAAATATTGGTAGTGGAGGATCATAAGAATTTTAATTTATAGAAATACATACAAGGGGGGGTATATAATTTTAGTTAAAAGAGATTTCATAAAATATTTTAACTAAACAAAACAAAATTCCTCTTAATGTATCATTATTGGACTCAGACATAGTCCGAACATTATAGTCAAAAAGTAAGAACATGAAAATTTCTATTATATCAGAGTGAAAAAAGTGATCACAATAGAGATGATTAATATCATAATATTTTTTATTATCATAGTCATGGTAACATCGATAAAAATTTCTATAGAAAGATGAGTACAGTGACTCACTTTTTATTATCATGGATAAAGGAATATAAAATTTGAAAGACATCCAATATAATATCTATTTGAATGTAAGAATGAAATACAAGCTTTTACTTACAATTTAAATCTTTTAACCATTAGAGTTGGGTAGTCCATAAGCTCAACTAAAGGTATAACCTATTTTATACATATAGTAAAATCAATCATTTCTTACAAAGAAATCCTTGATTTGATGATTATAATCTCTTTGATTGCATATCCCTAGAAGTGCTCGATCTGATTATTCAGATTCACCCACTTCTTATTTCGGAATCCCTTGTTCATAAAAATGATCGGACATGAATACAAATTCAATCATTCTTAAGGAAATGACCCTTAAAAGTAATACATATAAGAAAAAATATATAAATAATTAAAATAACTATGAACATGTAGTTCACCCAATGTAATCTTCAGAATACTTGAGAGGGAAAATGTATTATCTCCAAACACTTCAATTGACTCATTATCTATAGGAAATTATCCAATGCTAATATTTACATGTTTGTTGCAATGGACATATATAGCTGGTGCTTGACAACTCATTTTTACTGAATTTTGAATGACTTGATTTAAAAAATTACAATGTTAAATATATTACATATGATATAAACAAGTCTTCAATATTCGGAAATTAAAATTAAGTTAGTCTGATGGACTTCCTTATCATTTTTCAATATGATGTTCATAAATGAGAGTCATTATGATTTTATCAGTACCATTATCGGCCTAATAGTCATGACATCTATCATTATGATAGATAAGAAAAAGTATATCTACTACTTTGATTAATTTTTAATCACATAATCTGATTCAATCTAAACATAATAAACATAATGAAGAATAGTATGCCCTTTTTCATAATATATTAGATGTTTTTTGATTATGGTAAAAGATAATATTTTATTAGAAACCATTATAATACATTAGTAATAAAGAAAATCAGTTAAATTTTTTTAATAATGTGTTTGTGATGTCCAAAACTAATGGATTGGAAAATTAATATGTTGAACTTATGACTCAACTATCTACCCCT
The DNA here is from genome assembly GCA_963277665.1 of Viscum album. Lineage (NCBI taxonomy): Eukaryota > Viridiplantae > Streptophyta > Magnoliopsida > Santalales > Viscaceae > Viscum > Viscum album. The sequence continues at coordinate 1,585,779,714 of OY728131.1, forward strand.
TTTATAAAACAAAAACCCTAAAACATAAATGAAAAATAACATGAAAAACATAAATCCCTTTTATTAAGAACATAATATTCATATTTATTATTTAATTATTAAACCCCCCCTAAGATTATAACTCTTATAAATACAATTTTTAATACAATAAGAGGAAAATAATAAATCTTCCATAAAAAAACTTCTCCTATTAAGAAATATACCCCTTGTAAATAACATATTCTCCCCCTTAATAAAACAATAATGGTTTTGAATGAAATACCCCCCTCCTTAAATGATAATTTCCCCTTCCAATAATGTCCCCCCATTGTTTAATGTTCTCCACCTTTGTCATTATCTAAAAAGAATAGGGACACGTCTTTAGTTTTATGAAATTTTAGAGAATGAAAAAATAAAAAAAATATCGAACATACTAATCATATATAAATAAAAAGAAAGAACATGTAACCAATCATAATTCTATATGAATTCAAGAAAATTGTATTTGTATGAAATGATAATACCTTAAAAAATCACGTTTTTTACAAAAACAAATACTGTTTTAGAGTTTAATAGAAAAATGTTCATTCTCTATTCATTAATGTATTTATGAAATTATTCATCATTTTGAACTCAAGGAGATTATTCTCACTCTTTTAATATTTTTCTTCTAGAGTATGATCATTTCAATTCATATTTTTAAAATCCTTAGTGAGTTCTTTTTTCTGATCTCTCATTAAAATATCTCTATCATCACAAAAATTCAACCTAATCATCTCCAAAAACATATTTTGGATCTTCTGTTTCAAATATTTTACATCATTAGTACGTTCACCAATGTAATTTCTAAACACTTCAATAAACATCACCCTACCAACCATATCTAATGATAACTGATTGAAAGTACATGAAAAATATATTATATTTTTTATTATTTCATTAAATTGATCACCATTCATTCTAATATTACAGTCAATTTGATGAGACCACATCACCATATAATTATACGATATTTTGTATGTCAGAGAACATTTTTAATGAACCTTAAACACTTCTTCAATCTCGATCACTAGCTCCATTAATACATTTATTGACTCTGATTTATGAAATATAATTTCTTGGATATGTTGAATAACTGCATCAAACATATGAAAGTAGGGAATTAAAGCTTCTAATCGAATAAACGAGTGGACAATATAATCTAATACTTTCTGATAAACCATTAATGTAGAGTCTGATTTTTCATGGTTAGGATGAGAGGGCTTAGTTCTACTTGTTATGAATTCAATTTATTTCCCTTTCTTCCCCACATTCCTTATAACTCAGTTATCATATTTGTTAAAGAATTTTTTTATCACCGAATAGTTTCATAGTCTACACATCATTATTGGTCTCATATTTATAAAAAACTTTTAGTTTTACTATTGATCTTATTTATTTTTCATTTAAGATACTTTTGATTCATGTTCTGAAGAAAAATCTTATTCCTAGGAAATTAAGATGTATCATCCTTATAATTATTTTATGGTAAACATGATTAGGATAAATATGAATCAAATTAATCATTATTAGAATTTGGTTCTATACAATATTCCTCTTCCTTATCTTCTTCTTTATCCTCTTCTTCATTAAAATATTCATCTTCCTCTTCTACATCATCATATTCTTATCCTTATTCTTCTTTATCTTCTACTTCATTTTCTTATTTTACTTCTCCATAAAATTATATTTCATATTCTTTATATTTCTCTTCCTAAATATTCCTTGGGGTTCTAATAAAATCCTTTCAAGCTATCTTCGGTACTGATTCATTGTATGGAACTAATTATTCAACAACAAAATATTCTTTCTTTTTATTATGATAAAGTATATTTACATGAACTAATTTTGTTTCATCAGAAGTATATCTTGGTTTTTAGATTAATATGATTGTTATAAGGTGATTTAAATACTATTTTATTTGATTCTTTTTCTATATCGTTCAACAAAACTTCACAAATCCATGATTCTTGTAACATTTTATTCTACTTATATCATTTTTATTCTTCTTCAAATGTTTCAGAAGCCAGTATTTTCAATTATTTGGCTTCTACATGATCATTTATGATTTCAAAATCCCTTGATTTCTTCTCAGCCTTAAGTTTCATTATTTCCTTAAAAACATAATCAGATTTTTTTCTGATGAAATGTATATTTCTCTCACTTTTTTTTCTTATCCTCTGGGGGTTTCTTTGATGGTTGGACATTAGATAAAACACCATAAAATTTCATTATATATTTCATGGACATATCATCAAATACTCTTTTCAATAGGCACATCAAATCATCACTGATTAAAAAAAATTTCTCAGACTGGATATGATGAGTTTTCTATTTTGAAAACATCCATAAACGTGACTATCATTTTACTAATGAAATCTTGAATCCTGATAATCATATAATTGATAAAAGTTATTATAAAGTTCTCTAATATGATCTTGATGAATTTTAAAAAATCTTTCTCCCCCAATTTACCACAAATTCATAAATAAAAACATCTCATACGTTCAGTGTATATCTATCTCCTTTTCTCAAAATCAAGAATCCTTTCATCCAAAGACAAACTGCTCAGTTTCCCAAATACAAGTGGGTTACATTCGTTACATTATCATACACTGAAAGAAAAGAATATTCATCTTTGTTTTTTTGAATAATAAAAGACTATTGGAAATATTGTCGGAAGGAAAATATAGTCAACCATCTGAGGGAACTATGACTAGGTCATCAAGATTCTTATAATACTATTTAAAATACTTTATTAGTTAATGGAAGAATATTTATCCTTCCCATCCTATTTAGTGAACAAAAAATATGTACAATATTTCTAAACTATGTCAGGACAATAGATGTCAAAGTCCTTATTAGTATTTTTTGACAAAAATTGACTTCAATCATTAGAATGAAATTCTCTCATTATGTGTATAATCATATTTTTAAATACAAGATATTTCAACTAACCTCTGCCAATAAAAAAAATATTTAGAAATTTTTTCTTTAGTTACTATTAGTAATGAACCTAGAAACTGAGAATTGATAATAATGAAAAGCAATTAGGCTGTGAATATTCAAGGTTATAGTAGGTTGGAGTGAAAAAATTGAAAAATTGATGTGGCACAGTGGTTGAATCACCCTTATATAGGTTCAGGTGTAATGATTCATCCACTATTAAAAATATAATAGTGGCGATTGAAAGAATTTTTATTTGATAGTCAAGATTGATCTAAATTATATTTTAAAATATTTTTTTAACTGTCAATATTTTTAAAAAATTTATCTGAGTGAGTATCATAGTGATTGAGAAAAAAATCATAATTTTGATAATAATTTTTTTATAAACTCTAAATGTATATCAAAAACAAATACAAACTAAAGTAATGAATAAATACAAAATAAATTAACAGAAGAGTATAATTTTGAGCGAAAATTTTCATCATTATGATTAACCTTTTTTTATGTTTTTGAAAATAGATTATTATAGTTTTGAGTATGAAAAAAATTGAAAATGATTTTTTTCATTATATAACAAAAAACAATAGTTTTAATAGAAAAATAATAATATAAATTCCATAACATTAAGTGAGTCTTGAAAATTTTAAAATATTTAATAAAATTTGGAATTTTTTTTTAAATTGTGACTCCAAAACATTACAAATTATTTTGAGTACGTAAAAACACATTACAAAAAAAATGTTTTAGGTTAAGTAAAAATTTTAGAAAATTAGATGTTTTCGGAAAAACAAATGGTTTTGGATAACATATGTACTACCCCTATGAAAATTATTGTCCTAATGTAAAGAGATTGGTCAGAAAGAATTAGACAAGAATTATTATTTTACATTAATCATTCCAAGATTCTATTTGATATATTCAAATATAACAGAACTAAGAGGTCTACAAAAATATCAGCATATTGATCTTGTGTTCTGATGAATTGTAAAATTTTATCTCTATTCAGTGTGTGATCCCAAAGGAAATGGAGTCTTATATTTATGTTCTTAGTATGTGAGGGTTGTTCCAGGGAGTTCATGGTTCTTAAAATCTATGTTCAACACATTTATTACTACATAATTTTTTGAAATCATAATAAAAAATTCTCTACCATGTTCACAACTTATAGTTATGATGGAGATGTTTTCTATTTTTTAAATTTCAATATAAACATTTTAAAATATATAAATGCTTCAAATTTTTTTCATAAGAAATTGAATAATTTATATATAGATTAATCCTCAAAAAAGACATTTATATTGTATTTTCCACCAATAAATAAAGTTTTTTTTGGAAAAAATAAGACCAATGTGAACTAACATTAAATAATAAGAATTTTATACTTTACTAATATATTTAAAACATGACTTTTGTTGGTTACTTTATTAAAAAGGGGAATAAAATTTAGAAGTATCAAAACTATGTTCTGGTGGATCTTTAATAGTCCTTGAGTAGTTGACATAGATAAGTTTATAAGGGTATTATTTTCTAACCCTCTATTCCATAACCAGTATTGATCTTTACCTGCACTAAGTCAAGGTAATTCATAGATCTGAATATCTTCTTTGTTATGTGTGTTAACATTATCACATCGATTGGTAGAAAGAATAAATTATTCCTTGGAACTATGTAATAAATATTTGTCATTCCAAATTCTCTCAAGGTATCCTTCACCACATAAGTTAATTATTCTTATATGATTATTCATGAACACTATAATTATTAAGATATTCGATATATGAGTGTTTCCGAGAAGAACAATGTTTCATATTCCAATAAACCCACCTTGATAATTATCTCTAAATGTTACTTTTCTATCTTTAACCATTATTACCTTCTTGAATTTGTATTTGTTTCAATTTATATACAAGAAATAACCAGAATCCATATATCATACATTTTTTTGTTAGTAACATATTTGTTATCCTAAAAACAAAAATATTAGGCTTTCAGAACCCCATATTTTCTGGGTCAGGATTTGTTAGAAAACAACATCTTGGAAAACCATATTTGTCTAATTTTTTTATTTAAAAAATTCCATTTTTAATGAAAATTTTTTATGGTATCCTAGTGATTGAAATTTATTTAAATAATATTAATTTTATAGTTTCAACTACATTTACACTTAGTGAAATGTTCACTTTTTTTAACAGTGTAATTGTTGTTGAAAATAGCTTTTTTATGAGTATACCCCATTATGATATTATCACTATAAAGAAGAATTTGTTTTTAAGTTTTATTGAAATTTTCCATTCTGGTGGTAAAAATTGATAAAAGTTTTTTTAAATAATTAATATCATACTTTAGTTTCACAATGAAATTATTATCCTCATTTGTAATTGTTTTGAAAATAAGTTTATCAAACCAAGATTATAAACTATTTTTCTCATAAACTAATTCTTCAAAATCATAAGAAATAGTGTATTTTTTATAAAAAGTTTTATCATGATCTTTATAATTATATGATATTTAATTTTTCGCAAATATATTATTAAAAATTAATTTGAATTTTATTCTTTAGTGTTCTCATGTTGTCTTAAATATTACAATTTTCATTTTCCAAATGTTTTGAAAAACGAGAAACCACACTATAACTTGGTAAAAAAATTATCTTTTGTTGAGAAAGATTATTAATTATAAGATGTTTAATTTATCTTATCAAGATAATTAACAATTAAGGAAATGTTTTTAATAGACTATGGTTTAAGTACCATAACTATGATAGAGTGATTATAATCTATATTTTACTAAAAAGACATATGTTCCTCTTTCTAGAACATGCATTATCTAATGAATCACCACCACTAGCAGTCCATGGGTTAGTTTATTTCATAATTTTTTTCTTTTAGACTTGTACTAATTTTTTTCGTTTCTATCTAAATTATTTTCTTTTATATCATTCCACTTCATCTTTGTAAAATTTTGACAGATATGTATGTCTTTCTAAAATTCGTAGCAAGTGACTTTAGAATCATTCTTATCACTTTTTTCCTTATGAAATATTTTGTATCGGTACATAAAACATTTAATTATAAATATTTTTTTCATTATTCTCTATATATTTTGAACTCATTATATAAATTTTTAGAGGTAATATAATCAAATTGAATAACAACATTCTTCTCCAACAAATAATTAATAACATTCTCATCTGACTGAACATTTAAAGGTAAGGTAGATGTTGTAGAAAAAGTACAACCACCATTTTTCATTTTCACATTATTAGTTTCTATTTTAATTCTACCCTCAAATTATACAAGGGTTTGAAATCAAATAATCTAATGTAAGATTAGTATGTTTTATTGTCTCATCAATAACTGTTCTTTTTTATTCCACTAGTTTGAAATAATATCAATAACAATTTTAAAGAGACAATCATCATAAATAACATTTTCACCAATAGATTACATATTATTTATAATTTTCATGATCCTTTTGTGAATCATTGAAAATTATTCTATAGTTAGAATGTAAAATTCATGATATTCTTCTCTAATAATCTCTCTTCTGGTCTTAAAAATATTAGAAGTAACAATTTCTATGACATTAATATTTTCCATAATCTATTTGTAGCTTCACATGAAGATATTTGACTATATATAATTTTTATCATTGGACAAAATAAATAATTACTTACTCAGTTGTTTAACTAATACTATTATTTTTCAGAATGTTTAAAATAAGTGACCCCCTTATCAATAATCATGTAGTAACATATAACCATAAAAAAATTATAAAATCTCATATTGATAACTAATGTTTTTATCCAATCCATCTAGTACTCATAATCAAGAACATCAAAGATAAGTGTTTTTTTAGATTCTCCTATAGAACCAACATTATAAAATGCCATCTTAAAATGAAATAAACTAATTTTCAAAAATACATTGTAGCGTATAACATTTTTTATAAACAAAAAAGTTTATATCAAAACCTAAACAGCTTGTAGTAAGAAAAGAAGATAAAATCACAATAAGATAATGAAGTAGAAACATGCTTTGAAACAAACTATAGGATAATAATAATTAGCTTATATGTTTATACATACAATATATGGGGAGAATTCAAGTTTAAATACTTAATTTTCAATATTTAATCTAAACAAAAAAAGATTCCTCTTAACACAATTTTATTGGACTCTGACTCAGTCTGAAAATCAGAGTCACAAAATTAGAAGTTGAAATAGTTTTATTATATAATAATATGAAATCATAATCATAGTGGGAAAATTTGTATCATCGTGCTTTTATTATCATCATCATAGTAACACTAATAAAATAATTAGAATATAAATATGAATACAATGACTAACATTCTGTTATTCTGGATTGTAGAATATAAACTTGTAAAAATAAGAAATAGAATAGTTATTTAAAATTAATAATGAATTCCTAGAAATTATTAACAATTTACCTCATTTAACCTTAAAAGTAAAGTATCCAATAACCTTTACTATTGGTATCCACTAGTTTATACTTACTATAATGTCTATCTTTCCTTGCCAGAAAATCCCTCAATATGATTATTGGGACTTCTCTATCATCCATTCCATAGAATCCCTCGATATGATGGATTAGAATTACCATCTTCCTATCCATATAAGCCCTTGATAATAACAATGATTTGACATAAATAAAAATTAAAAATTTCATAAGAAAATAACCCTAGTAATGATTCCTTAGAAAATAACTCTATAAATAATGAAAAAATTAAGAATAAGTAGTTTATGCAATGTAATGTTACAAAGGATTGAGAGAGAAAATGCGTCTTCTCCAAAACACTAAAATAACCATTTATTGATTGGAAATGATTAAATGGCCTTATTTTCATATTTTTTTCAATGGCCCCATATAGCTGGTGCTTGACAGCTCATTTTTAACTGTATGTCTAATGTCATATTGATTAAAACCATTAAAATGTTAATGATAATCCATATGATAAAAAAGTATTCTCCATTCCTAATATAATCCAATGTACGTTTGAAGGACTTATTTATAAATTGATAATACTAAAATCATTATGAGAGTTAGTATGATATTATCGGTCCCATTATCTATCTTATGGTCATGAATTTTTTCAGTATGATAGATAAGACCAAATTCTATCTCCATGTATGATTAAGGTAGAATCTGATAATCATATTCATACTGGATATGATAATCATAATGAAGAATAGTGTGTCAAATGTTTTAACACATTATATCATTTCAAAGTCTGAAAAAGGGTTATGTTTTCTAAAAAAACGTTCTCAAACAATTTGGATATAAAAAGTTAATAAACATGTTTTAAGAATGTTTTTGTGATTTAAAAAACTAAAGGAATGGAAAATTAACATGTAGAACTTCTAACTCAATATTCAGTAACCTGCCAATCTAACAAGACATCAAATATTAGTGAAAATTTTAGGTCATGTAAAAAAACATACACCAATTTAGTTTTAATAAGATCAGTAGTTATTCCATATTTAGAAAAAATATTCCATGGAAAATAATGTTTAGCATAACAAATTCATTTTTACTTAATTTTAAATACACCTTATTATGGTTTAACATTTGAAAAGAATTTCTTGTTTAATTTTCATGTTATTCATATATTGCGGCTTACCTTCCCTAAGAGGAGGTAATGGATTCAGAGATGCCGAGACCATTCTTTCATAAGATAAAGGAGACATAATGACCCCTGAGTCTCCCCTCTAATAGGCCCCGGGGTGGCGACCACTACCAAGGGAATAGAAATATCACAAAGTGGGAGGCATTACATTTTTTATAGTAACCATGGTCAGGAGTTATTATGTAGAATCCTCAATCAAATCCAATACACACACACACACACACACACACAACAATATAGAATCCAAAATCCACCCTGCATGAATGTTTAAGTAAAACTGCTAGAGATACAAATAACATTCAAAAGTATGTACTAATATAAAACTATAAAACGAAAAAACAAAAATCCCCAATGTTGGAGCTAGTAAGATATAACATAGTCTATTTAATCTCCAAAGATACCCAAAATCATTTTTATATAAGTAGGGTGATCATACTTGTATACTCAGTAGGGATAATCCAAAGTACCCTATGGAAAAGTGGGAGAATTCTTTTAGTGACCCTGTGAGAAGACATTAGAAACTCCAAAATTACCGTACACAATATTCCATCTACCCCAAAATATCCAAGGCACACTCACAGCATAACAGAAGACAAGTAATGTATAAGCACATTGATATTTGCAAACCCTGCAACACTTCCCACTAGTTAAATGCACATACCTAATGAAAAATGTAATGACGCTACCACACTCTTCCATAAGACCAACTATCACAACCTACTCGCAAAAACTTGATCCACACACCACATATCATATTACCTGCAGACACATGGGCCACAACCACCACATTTCTCACCCAAAAACACCTAGCCCTCATCCTGAAGACACCTAAAAAAAAACCCACCACTCACATAGACAATACCAAAAATATGATATTAACCATCAATCCATTACAGCTTTCTTCATGAATCTTGGGAGTCAAATGCCTAGAAGAGAGACAAGGGTAAAGATTGTATCCATCCATCCATTCTGCCAATGGGATGTTGGGAAAGACACCATCTCCCATAAAAATGGGGGGGATTATGACACAGTGTTCATCACAGGTTGGTAGGGTATATAAAACATAGGGAACTACATGTTTATATATTTAGGTAAAAAACACTCATCCCATCCTAGGGGATTCCAAGAATACAACCAGTCCACTCAAAAACACATTTTCTATTACTCCAATTTGCACGAACCACTATGAATGATGGTCACTTGAACACCACCTAACTGCAAGCTCCATATCAAAACAAACCCTTACCTGATTCATTTAACCAATTATAATTCTATATTATAAAATTGCTCATTAATTTATTTATTTTTATCCCTACCCAAGAGACTACCAGGCACTAAAAACATTATAAAGTGAATCAAACATACGAACCACTGCCCTAGCCAAACAAGGAAAGTAGGGATAATGGAAAGGGAACCCATTCTAAAACTCACAAGCATGATATCATTACATAGCCCAGTCATGTATCCTCACTACTAACCATGACCAATAAAAAACAAGGAGAGAAGCGATAATCATAAGGGAACCCAATCTAACACTCACAAACATGAATTCATGACACAAACTTGTTTGGATGCTCTACTACCCAACCACTTCCTAGATGTAGTCCCACTCCATATCATGTGCATCCATTACACAATCAATCAATCTCTCAACTTGAGATTCCATCACATGTCGTACACCACCTCATTCATAAAGCCCACAACAACCACCATATAACCCTGAAAGAGAAAAAAGTCCAACATGTCCCTCACAACACACATCCACACCAAAAAAAGATGATTATATTTGGATTTAGTTAACAAAGGTTCATTAATTCTACTTTTATAAACATGGGTGATCACTAAACAGATTCCATCCTAAGACATCCATTTATTTAACTGAGTATATATAATTAACAAAATTACGATTCTTATAGATGTGATTCACAATTCATATAGGATATCAAATAGAGACCACCAAGAGACATGATTTTCAGAAGAATAAAACCAACATGGTTCATGATAGGTCCACTAGGCTGAATATCCTGAGAGGGGGGGGGGTGAATCAGGGTATGACTAATTAAAAATTAATGCCCGTTCTGATCTTGTTTCGCTGTTAAGAAAAACAATCTTCTCTCTTTCCTGCTACACTATATAAACAGAAAGTAAAGCAAGTGCAGGACACAACAATTATACTTGGTTCACCGCTAAGGGCTACGTCCAAGGAGCATACGCCGACAGGTTGCTGGTCGTACCAAATTCCACTAATCTTCACTAGTTGTGGATTATAAGGTTCGGGCTAGATCACTTCTATGCCCAGGCTCACTGCCTTTACAATGTTTAGGGTCAGCTCACTGCTTTCCCAAGGGTCACTCCCTGTTTCTCTCTCTCTGGCTCACTGCCGGTGGAGAGGATCACCTTCTTCCTCTTCCTAAGCTCACTGCTCCAGAAGGAAATCCACTCACAGTTTATAGACCTGTAGGTCTCTTCATTTCCATTAAGGAATGCATCTTTCTCTATATGTAGATGCTCTGTTGAAGTTTAACTTTCACCCGTAGATGAATACCCCTTTGCCACTATCCACTGGGCAATCCCTTTTGGAAACACCTTCGCAAAGCACCCTACAATGCGAGGCTCCCAATTTCGCGAAGCTCAACCAAGCCTTCACGAAGCTCCTGCCTTTTCGCGAAGCTCACTCGCGAAGCTCACTCACGAAGCTCTTTCGCGATGCTCAAGCCATCGCAAAGCAACGACCCTCGCGAAGCTAAGTAAGCCAATGCGGAGCTCGCAGGTTTCGCGGAGCTACAATAGCCGCCGCGAAGCACCTCTTTCGCGAAGCACACTGGCTCCGCGAACCACCTTCGCAAATCGAGAGCAAAGTATTTTCTCTGAAAATTCTCTCTCTTTCGCTCGAAGGGGTCGGCCTCTATTTATAGGCGATTCCACCGACCCTCTAACTTTCCGCGCGAAGTCAACGCCATGTCATCTCAAATCGTGAAGCTCCAAAGTTTCTGCCGGAATTCTATCCAAATCGCGAAGCTCCACAGAAATCTTCCATTCGCAGAGCTTGACGTAGTCGCGATGAATCACCATCAACTTACCTCTGCGGCTTGCGCCTTCTCCGCGAAGCTCCCTCGCGAAGCCCAACATACCTTCGCACCTTCGCCGCGAAGCTCTCTCGCAAAGCTCTTCTTCGCCGCGATGCGCTTTAGCATCTGCCGTTCGCGAAGCTTGACGTAATCGCGAAGCATCACCGCCTCCATTCTTCTGGTCTTCACGATTTCCAAACCATGTATCCTATCTTCGCAAAATTCATGCCTTTTCCATATTAAATTATGCTCTTCATGGAAATCCTCTTTTCGCGATGCTCACCAAACTCCAAATTTTGGACCCCAAAAATTTGGCAAACACTGGGAAACGACGCCACTTTGTACTGCTCTTTTGTACCGCCTCCAGATCGTCCTTTTCCTTTGTCATCGTTCTTTGTCAACAATGATTGTCAACAACATCTTGGGAACTCGACAAATATCCATGAAATCCTGCTTTGTCAACAAACACAATCAACCAAAAACACTGCAATGTTACCTTGAGGGATTTTTTCCCAACAATCTCCCCCTTTGGGTTTGTTGACAACTCTTCACAATTCTGCTCAGGATGATTTTCTTCACTTTGATACCTCACTGAGTCTTCTTCCAGCCGCTACCACCATTCGCCCCCTGCGATTCTGATAGCGTTCAAGGATTCACTTAACACGTACTCTAAGACCACATGAGCAATGCTCGGCGTGAGAAACAAGAGTAGTATGAAAAGTTCATCAATGAATCACTTCATGTTACACCCCAATTGTCGATTCCACCCTGAAACCAATTGTTAAAATAAAACCAGTTGTTGAACCACACTGATACCAATTGGTGAATGCCTAATTTGATACCAATTGTTGAAAGCTGGACACCGTCTCACACCATTCCAACATCATTGTTCTGCTTTTATCACGATCCCCAGCTGTCGTGATTTCTATGCTTTGAACGATCACTTCTAGCATCGTCAGATTTAAAAACTCCCCCTTTCTCGTTGCTCCCCCTTTATTGCTGCTCCACCTGTCAGCTTCTCCCCGTATCAATTATAATTTATCAAATCTCCACACTGTCTCCCAGTCACTATTTTCTCCCCTTTTAACAAACACTATTGTCTCCCCCTTTGTCAACGAACCCAAAGGACAGTCCTTTGTAGTCTATAACATAGTAGAGAACACATTAGCACAGTAGGGAAAACACACCATACCTCGGGGAGAGGGGGGGGGGGTATCCCACATCCACACTATTTCAAGTGCGGGGAATCAACTGAACTCCCAGAGCCAGTCGATGCCTCTCAAAAGCTTCCTTGGGTAAGGCCTTTGTCAGAATGTCTGCAACCTGTAGCTCTGTAGGCACGTACTCCAACTTCACGATTCCCTGATCAACCTTCTCCTTGATAAAATGATACTTAATCTCAATGTGCTTTGTCCTTGAGTGATGGACAGGATTTTTGCTAAGATTTATAGCACTTGAGTTGTCGCACTAGATTCCGATCGGAGACTTCACTTCAACTCCCATATCTTCAAGCTGCTGCTTCATCCACAACAACTGTGTGCATGCTTGAGTGGCCGCAATATACTCAGCTTCTGCGGTGCTTAATGAAATGAAATCCTGCTTCTTGCTTAACCAAGAAATACATAGTCCGCCAAGATAAAATGCACCACCTGACGTTGATTTTCTATCATCTGCTGAACCGGCTCAGTCTGCATCAGTATATCGCAATAACTCTGTCTGAGATTTGTCGTTGTATGTCAAGCCGAAGTCCACCGTGCCCTTGATATACCGAAGTATTGTTTTCACTACAAGCATGTGACATTCATTGGGATTACTCTGATATCTAGCTGCTTGGCATGTGGCGAAAACAATATCAGGCCTTGTTATGGTTAAGTACAACAGACTTCCAATGATTTGCCTGTATTCTGTGATATTAACTGCCTTGCCATCCTCATCTTTTGATAATTTCATCCGGGTAGCAACCGGAGTCTTCATTTCCTTGGAATTATCCATTCCAAACCTTCTTAGAACCTCCATGACATATTTGGATTGAGAAATGAAAGTTCCATTCCTTCATTGTGTCACCTGTAGACCAAGGAAAAACGTTAGCTCTCCAATCATTGACATTTCAAACTCATTTTTCATGAATTCGGAAAACTGTCTGCACTGAGCTTCATCTGATCCACCAAAAATTATGTCATCGACATACACTAGCACCATCATCCTTTGATTATTTTCATTGCTGAAATAGAGGTTGTAGTCAACTCCTCCACGCTGGAAACCATGCTTCTTCAAGTACTGATCAAGCCTTGAGTACCATGCCCTTGGTGCTTGTTTCAGCCCATACAACGCCTTCTTCAACCTGCAAACTTTGTTCTCATCCTCATGAATGAGAAAACCATCTGGCTGCTCAATATACACCTCTTCTTCCAGAACCCCATTCAAGAATGCGGATTTGAAATCCATCTGGAACACTTTGAACTTTCTTTGCACTGCGATGGCCAAAAATAATCTGATTGTCTCCAGCCTTGCAACCGGTGCAAATGTCTCATCAACATCTATTCCCTCTATCTGGGAGTATCCCTTGCACACTAGTCGTGCTTTGTTCCGAATCACTGTGCCATCTTCATTCATCTTGTTGCGATAGACCCATTTAGTCCCAATGACATTCTTGTCTGCTGGCCTCGAAACAATCTCCCATGTCTGGTTCTTCTCAATCTGATCAAGCTCTTCATTCATGGCCTGAACCCAGTTTTCATCTTCAGCTGCATCAGAAAAACATTTCGGCTCCACTTGAGACAAAAACGATGCTTGCTGTGATGATTTCATTCTTTGAGTCTTAACTGGAGCTGTTTCATCACCAATGATATTCTGCCTATCAATTTCAGCTCGACTCTTTGGCTTTCTCACAGACACCGACTTGACACTTTCCTCTTCATCATCTGTATCTTCTTCTGAGTCAGCTTCTGCCACATCTGCTCCCCCTGGGTTGCTTACCTCATCATCACTTTCATCCAGGAACTGTTAACTAGATCGTGGAGTATTCTGCTCATTTTCAACTATAGTGACATCATTGCTTTCAATGATTTTTCCCAGCCTTTTGTTGAAACATTTATACGCTTTGCTTTTCCCAGAATAGCCAAGGAATATCCCTTCATCTCCTCGTGCCTCAAACTTCCTATGATGTTCTTTGTTGAGAATGAAACACTTACTTCTAAAGATTCGAAATTATTTCAACGTTGGCTTCTTTCCGTACCACAGTTCATACGGAGTCTTCCCTTGCATCGGACATAACAGGGACCGGTTTGAAACATAGACCGATGTCAAAACTGCTTCCTTCCAAAATTTCTCTGGCAGGTCCTTATCAATAAGCATTGTTCTGGCCATGTTGTTGATGATCCGATTTCTCCTTTCAACTACTCCATTCTGTTGGGGAGTTCTTACTGATGAAACTTGATGCCTTATCCCATGTTTCTCGAGATAGTTTTCAACCTGACTGTTTGTAAATTCTGTACCGTTGTCAGTACGAAACTTCAGAATTTTTTGCCCAAGCATCTTTTCTGATTCCCTCCTGTACTGCTTTATACAACTGAACACCTCTGTCTTATGGGTAATTATGAATACCCAGGCCATTCTGCTATAGTCATCAATGAAAAAAACATAGTACCTTTTCCCATTTATAGCTTGTGGTGAGATAGGTCCACATACATCAGCATGCACCAATTCAAGCACTCTAGTTGATTTCTGTTCCTTTGGCCTGTATGTCTTTCTGATGATTTTTCCTTGTTGACAAGCATCACACGTATGAGTGCGATCACGTGATAGTTTGGGAAGGTCTCTAGCAGCATCACATTTAACGAGATCATCCATAGATGGTTGGCATAGATGACCGAGTCGCTTATGCCACAACTGGTTTTCTTCCTCTCTGGATAAAAGACAAGTATCTTCTTCCCCACCTACAAGATAGAGATTTCCCTTTGACCTTTTTCCCTGCAGAACAGCTGCTCCATCTTTTCCTTTCACAACACACATCTTCTTCGTAAATTGGATAGAGTGCCCAGAGTCACATAGTTGACTGACACTGAGTAGGTTATGACTGAGACCCTCTACTACCAAGACATCAACACTTCTAATCTCTTTTCCCCCAAACTTGGCTTTCCCTGAGCCAACAATCTTCAGGCCTTCATCATTTCCAAATTTGACAACTCCTTCTTTGTCATATTTGATGCATGTAACAAGATCCTTATTACCCGTCATGTGGGATGTGCAACCACTATCAAGGATCCAAACACCAGATCGATCTGATGCTTTAAGGGCAATCTCCGGCACCACATCCTTCTCATTTTTCTTCTTCGTGGTCCATACTTTTTCTTTCACACTCGGCATGGATTGAGGCTTCTGTTCTTTCTCAGAGTATGATGGACCACCCTCATCTTGCAAAGCCGCAAATCTATTCTGCGTTTTTAACTCACCTGTTGGTTTATTGACCTTCTGCTTGCGAGTGTTTTGATTCTGCTTTGGCACATTTCTCTGAATGGTCGAAGTACAATACCTAGCCATGTGCCCAAATCCTCCGCACCAAAAACAGTGACCTTCAAAATATATTCTGGAAAACCGTTCTCTGTTTGGCTGCCATCTCTGTTCTTGTTCCCTTCTATATCTCTTGACTATGGAACACACATACTATGAATGTCCCATTTTCCCACAGCAATAACACCTGATATATGATACATTCCTTCGTGATACTTCAGCACTACGATTTTCCCTTTGGGATCTATAAATATTCTGATTCTGTTTTGTCCCCAAATCAACCTTCAAATTCGGAACGGGTGCTTGCGGTCTGACATTAACTGCCACCGATTTTTGTTTCTTGTCAAGCCCTAAATCAACCTTATCATTTGATCTTTCTTGGTGCTTCACTCCTGATGAACTATGAGCCTCCTCTTTCATCCTTTCTATCTTCTGAATGGCCTGCTTCTCTGATATCACATTGGGGGTCAAGAGTTTTTCTTGATCCTTCATTTTTCGTCGTAGACTGACCACTTCTTCTTCAAGCTCTTTGATACGTCTGACCTGCTCTTTTCCTGTGTTAGTCAAACAATCAATTTCCTTCTTTTGTTCCTCAATTTTAAGCTTATTCTCAGCAATATTTTCTGATCTCTCTGGTGTTAAGGATTTTAGTCTTTCAATTTCCTCTAACAGTTCTGACTTTTCTTCATCCTGTTGTTGCATATAGAGTTTGGCATCACGAACCACTTTATTGGATTTCTTCGTTTTGGCTCTCCAAACATATATCTCTTCAAGAGCTGCTTCCAATTCGGCTTCCATATCAACTCTTCCTTCAACTTCTTTTTCCTCTTCTCCAAAGTCAGTATCTTCCTTTTCCTGAGAACTACCGACGACCGCTACCATAACATTTTGTCTATGATATTTAAAATTTTCAAACTCCTCAACCTCTTCATCCTCAGACTCATCTGAACTATCTATTTCTTGTGAAAGAAGATTCTTCCTCTTGAAGAAATTTCTCTTGAACTGCTTCTTCCCTTTCACATAGGCTGAAGATTTCTTCTTGGGAATTTCAACTTCATCTTCATCATTATCTTCTTGAAACATTTTGGGGCACCTTGCAGCAAGATGAACAACTTTTCCACATCTAAAGCAAGCAAGTGGAAGCTTCCCTTTGAACTTTCCTTTTCCTCTTTGAAGATTTGAGGAGAGGAATGACATTACCTCATCTGTCTCTTCTTCTTCCTGAGAATCTTCAATGTTCAGCTTCTTCATGGCCTTAAATTCCACTTCTTTGGACTTCCCCTTTTCCACAGCCTCATTATCATCGTTCCTCATTTCATATGCAACCAAGGTACTGTGCAAGTTGTCCAGTGTTAGCTCTTTTGGATCTTTATCTTCTAGTACTGAAACTTTCGGATTGAACCGAGGTGGAAGTTTCCTCAAGATGCGCTTTACGATCTTTATGTCTTCAATGACTTCTCCAAGACCTCGCATATCTTCTACAACAGTGTTTACCCTATCAAAGAATGCGTCAACAGACTCATTCGGGTTCATTTTCAGATCTTCATATTTGTTCCACAACACCTGCAGCTTTGCCTCTATGACCTTTGTATCCCCTTCATATATATTCAAAAGCTTTTCCCACATAGAATGTGACGTTTTACATGACATCACCTTTGTATATATGGGATTGGAAAGGGCTCCCCCTAAGGCATTGATTGTTTTGGAATCAGCATCCAACTCTCTATGCTCAGCTTCTGATAAGGCACCACTATTAATATCAGCTGTGATACCATGCATAGCTGCTGAAAACACATCCATTCCCAAGGATCGGAAATAGTGTTGCATCCGATTCTTCCATATCTGAAAATTATATCCGTCGAAGATCGGAATACCTTTATGATTGGTTACCTCCATTGAGAGAAAAACAACTTTCATCCTTCCCTCTGATACGACTTGTTAGGTCCACTAGGCTGAATACCCTGAGAGGGGGGGTGAATCAGGGTATGACTAATTAAAAATTAATGCCCGTTCTGATCTTGTTTCGCTGTTAAGCAAAACAATCCTCTCTCTTTCCTGCTACACTATATAAACAGAAAGTAAAGCAAGTGCAGGACACAACAATTTTACTTGGTTCACCGCTAAGGGCTACGTCCAAGGAGCATACGCCGACAGGTTGCCGGTCGTACCAAATTCCACTAATCTTCACTAGCTGTGGATTACAAGGTTCGGGCTAGATCACTTCTATGCCCAGGCTCACTGCCTTTACAATGTTTAGGGTCAGCTCACTGCTTTCCCAAGGGTCACTCCCTGTTTCTCTCTCTCTGGCTCACTGCCGGTGGAGAGGATCACCTTCTTCCTCTTCCTAAGCTCACTGCTCCAGAAGGGAATCCACTCACAGTTTATAGACCTGTAGGTCTCTTCATTTCCATTAAGGAATGCATCTTTCTCTATATGTAGATGCTCTGTTGAAGTTTAACTTTCACCCGTAGATGAATACCCCTTTTCCACTATCCACTGGGCAATCCCTTTTGGAAACACCTTCTCAAAGCACCCTACAATGCGAGGCTCCCAATTTCGCGAAGCTCAACCAAGCCTTCGCGAAGCTCCTGCCTTTTCGCGAAGCTCACTCGCGAAGCTCACTCGCGAAGCTCTTTCGCGATGCTCAAGCCGTCGCAAAGCAATGACCCTCGCGAAGCTAAGTAAGCCAACGCGGAGCTCGCAGGTTTCGTGGAGCTACAATAGCCGCCGCAAAGCACCTCTTTCGTGAAGCACACTGGTTCCGCGAACCACCTTCGCAAATCGAGAGCAAAGTATTTTATCTGAAAATTATCTCTCTTTCGCTCGAAGGGGTCAGCCTCTATTTATAGGCGATTCCACTGACCCTCTAACTTTCCGCACGAAGTCAACGCCACGTCATCTCAAATCGCGAAGCTCCAAAGTTTCTGCCGGAATTCTATCCAAATCACGAAGCTCCATGGAAATCTTCCATTCGCAGAGCTTGACGTAGTCGCGATGAATCACCGTCAACTTACCTCCGTGGCTTGCGCCTTCTCCGCGAAGCTCCCTCGCGAAGCCCAACATACCTTCACACCTTTGCCGCGAAGCTCTCTCGCAAAGCTCTTCTCCGCCGCGATGCGCTTTAGCATCTGCCGTTCGCGAAGCTTGACGTAATCGCGAAGCATCACCGCCTCCATTCTTCTGGTCTTCACGATTTCCAAACCATGCATCCTATCTTCGCGAAATTCATGCCTTTTCCATATTAAATTATGCTCTTCATGGAAATCCTCTTTTCACAATGCTCACCAAACTCCAAATTTTGGACCCCAAAAATTTGGCAAACACTGGGAAACGACGCCACTTTGTACTGCTCTTTTGTACCGCCTCCAGATCATCCTTTTCCTTTGTCATCGTTCTTTGTCAACAATGATTGTCAACAACATCTTGGGAACTCGACAAATATCCATGAAAGCCTGCTTTGTCAACAAACACAATCAACCAAAAACACTGCAATGTTACCTTGAGGGATTTTTGCCCAACAGTTCATTTTATAGATAATGTATAACATATAATACAAACAGATTATCATCATCTCAGTCCCACCCATGATTTATTTCCTCTTATTATCTTATTTAAATTTCGATTCATCCATTATCTTAAGTAGGAATCATTATAGCCTCCCCATATGATAAATAATTAAAAGAGAGATGAAGGAAATCCCTACCTGGAACAATAGGTGACCAAAAATACTCTTTACCTTAAAAAAGATTGGTCACATGTGTAGGAGAAAAACTCCATGGAAAAATAAAAGGAAGTTAGATCGATGGATATGATAAAACACAAAACTCTGTGGTAATGAATGGGTCTAGGAACACAAAGAGAAAAGATAATAGATGATATCAACATTAGAAAAATCCATATCTTATATCAACAGAACAAGAACAGTGTCAATGTCCATTAAATTGGAATCATGTCCAAGACCACACGGTTTGACTATTTCAATGTCCTGAGAGCATTTGGATAATTAAGATATAATTAATATCCCTTGAAATGCCTTTAAAAACACCCAAACATGTTTTCAAACTCATTTACATTAAATAAAACATAAGAGGATAAAAACCGATAAAACTAGGAAAAACTAGAATGGAGTAATCAATGGGTGAGTCACAAAAAGTGAGCACTAATAGCGAGTTACTGATACTGAGCCACCAATACTGATCTACGGATGCCTGACTCACCGATTACCGACTCACTGATGTCCAGAGTCCCCAACACCAATGCTGTGAGTCACCAACACTGACAACCTTAGTCACAAACATCGATTCCATGTGTCCCTAACACTGATTCCTTGAGTCACTGACATCGACACCCTGATTCACCGACACTAACACCCTGAGTCACTGAAAACGAAGCCCTGACTCACCAACTCTGTCACCCTAAGTCACCAACACCAACACCCTAATCCACTAACACTGATGCTCTGAGTCACTGATGCCAATGACCTGAGTCACTGATGGAAAACTAGAAATTTGGAAAAATCATGAAATGATCCACTATTGCCTCCCAAGACACCCCAAACATTGAATTTTGACAAAGTAATTGACCAATAATTTTCTGTCCATTACATCAGAAAACACTCAAACAACTTTAACCCTCAACAATTCAAAACCAAACCTACATGAAGGGGTTCTGAATAAACACCTGTAAGATACCTCACATGAATAAAGCACCCTATGTTTCTTGAAAGATGGAGTGAAACCTCACCATAAAAAAATACCTATTCCATCGTATGCTAACCCAACCAATCATAAAATACCCCACACATTCACCAACTATCATGAAACATGAATTAGATAATTTCTTCTTCCATGTCAAGATACTATCAACATTGGGTGGCACTAACTTGCCCAGACAGGTTTAATCACATCAACATTAATGCATCTCGACTAGGTATTGGTTCCTACTCTCTTTATGGTATGTACATTATCACACATCACATAACAATAAATACAATCATCTTATAGAAACATGTTTCATGAATTACATCACAAATAAAAACTCACGAGAAAAAATCAAAACAACTCCAGGTACTAGGAACACATATGCACCTCCCTTTCCCATGTACTCTCCTCTAAGCCACCATGGATTCACAACACACGAACCATGTGAATGGTATGCCCATATTTTAACTTCTCCCGACGATATCATATTTCCACTAGTCTCTCAATGAACATTTTTTCATCCTTGATATCCAATCACCCTAGTCAATGACAAGGGAGTCATCATGAAGATACTGACGAAGCCGAGATACGTGAATGATTTAATGCATTCACTCCAACTGCAGTGGCAACACCAACTTGTATGGAACCACACCAAATCATCCTAAAACATAGAAAGGTTTGATGAACCTGGGAGACATCTTACTCCCTCAGCAGAACCTACACTGCCCATGTCAAGGGGAAACCATAAAAAATAAGTGGTACCTAATCTTGAACTACAAATCCCTTCATCTTTGATTGGTATATGAATTCTTATGGTTGTGTGCTACCTTCATCCTCTCATGGATAATTTTCACCTTTTCTATCATACCCAACACCACATCTGGACCTAAAATAGCTATCTCCACAGCTTCTGTCTAGCAGAAGGGTGAACAACATGGTCTTTTGTACGAAAATTCAAATGGATTTGTGCAAATAGATGGGTGATATCTATTATTGTAAGAAAACTATAACAAGGTAAAAGGTCACACCCAAGATCTACTAATGTCAATAACACATTTCTGTAACATGTCCTCTAACATCAGTATAGTCATCTCTGTTTGTCCATCCGTCTGAGGGTGGAAAGTAGTTCTCAGGTGTAAGTAAGTGCCAAAATAATTATGTAATCCCTTCCATAATCACGATGTAAAATGTGTATACTGATCTTAGATAATGGATATTGGAAATCCATGTAGTCAGACCCCCTCATATATATACCCTCATGTTTTGGAATCCACTGTGATCGACTCCTTAATCGCTATGAAGTGATCTGATTTTGTCAACTGATACACTAGTACCCAGATAACATCGCATCATCCCCGAGACTTGGGAAATATTTTGTAAGAATCCATTGAGACGTCATCACACATCAACTCTAGAACTTTTAAGGGTTGTAACATGACATAGGGAACACAATACTTATCCTTTTCCTGCTGGCATACCATGAACATTTTACAAAATCTGCCACAACCCACTGAATTGCGAGCCACTAGAACTATTCCATCAAGCCATGATACTTCTTGTAAACTCTTGGGTGTACTTATAGGGGTAATCTATGAAGATCATAGTTAAATTCCTCATGCATTACCATTGTAACAGTTAGATTCCCATGGAACTACATCTAATTCTGACCATCCTCTGACCCCCTAGAGCATTACTATGGTCAATGTGATCACACATCACCTACGCCTCTAAGTTTCCCCACGGAGACTCATACACTTTCTTCCTCAGAGATGGTTGTACCATCATTTGAAAATAGATGGACTCTAACACCATTCATCCCTATGTCTAATATAAATGCATCCAACTCCTCTATCAACCACCAAGAGTCTAAAAATTCCCGAATAACATCCTTCTAAGACTTCCTTGTCCAAGCATCAACCACAACATTCCCCGTTCTTGGGGTGAATGAGATAAAAATATCATAATCGTGGAGAAACTCCATCCACATCCACAAATTAATGTTCATATCTCACTGGGATACGATATACCTCTAGCTCTTATAATCCAAGAAGACCACAATGTAATCCCTAATGATGTAATGTCACCACATCATTTGTGAAAACATGACTATTTCTAATTCCAAATCATTGGTGGAATAGTAATTTTCATGGGGGAACAATAACCTAGACCCATATAAGATCAATCACAATTGTTGCATCAACACACACCCCAATCCTAGAGGGGAAGCATCACAAAACACCTCGAACATAACACCTTCTTTTAGAAACCTTAGCACTGGATCACTGACCCACTCCCCCTTAAAATAGTTGAAATCTGCCTGAGACTACTCTCCCCACACAAAAGTGTGTCCTTTTCATGTTAGATCAATTAATGAAGCTTCTACCCGAGTGAAAATAGGTATGAATATCAAGTAGTAGCCTAATAGACCATGAAATTGTGAACCTCTACCACATTCTTGGGTGATTCCAAAGAAACAACTATCTTAAACCTCAACAGGTACACTTCTACCCCCTTCAGAGACACCACATACCCAAGGAAATGGTCCTCTCAAGTCCAAAACATTAACTTGAACAAATTTACAAAGATTTGGTGGTGTTGAATGAATTACATGATAGTATTGAGAAACTCAGTTTTGATCCTCCTCTAACATTGAGTAGATCAGGATGTCACCAATGAATACATTAACGAACCAGTCCAAAAACTCAAAAAATATGGAGTTAATAAGCATCATGAACATGGATGTTACGTTCATAAAACCAAAAAATATAACCATTAACTCTATGTACCCATACCTCCACATGAAAGTAGTCTTCAAGATGTCACCCTATTTCAAAATTTATTAGTAATACCTAGAAAATAAATTGATCTTATAGAACCAAAAGGCTCCCCTCAGCTGGTCAAAAATAATATCTATTATCAGGAGAGGATAATGGTTCTTGACCGTTACCTGATTTAGTCTCCAGTAGTCTATGTAGAGACACATACCACCATCTTCATTCTTTGAAAAAAAGAATTGAGCACCCCACTACGACACACTAGGTCAGAAGAAAACCTTCTTCATCATATCGTCAATTTGAATCTGCAATACTCAAAACTTATAATGTGCCATATAATATGGATCAATCAATATTGAATGAACACTAGGCTATAATTCTATCCTGAACTCAATTCCACGTCGAGGGGGTAGAGTCACAACCTTCTCAAGGAAAACATCTATAAACACTCTAAAACCTCCAGAACCTCCACCATATAAGAATCCATATATCGCATTGATAGTTTGGCTAACATGGAAAGAAGAGGCTCCATACACAAGCTAACCACAATAAAAATCTTTTCTCCAATGAAAACTACATGCTATCCTGTAATTTCTAAAAGTACAAGTCTTCCCCAGATGTAGTCAATAACTGCATGCATCAAAAAAAACTAGTCAATTCCAAGGATGACATCGTACAACTGCATCTATAGTAGAAAAATATCCACATTAATCTGATTTGGCCCCACCATAATTCTACATCCCCCAAAAACATCAAATAGTTTGGTTTGACCTCTGGATGGTGTACTAAACACCAGGGGCACAAAAAGTATCTCTAGGTCTAGTCCCAAATCATCGGTTAAACTAGGTGAAATGAAGGAATGAAAATATATAGAATCAATCAAGGAAAAAGCAAGCATACTAAAAAACTGATTATATGGAGAACAATATCAGACCATACGGGAAATGCTACCTCTGTGGAATGTAACTAAAAATTCCCATCTACTCTACCCCTCATTTTTCAGCCGGCTCCCTGAACATGCCCTAGTCACGATCCCTGAGGATCACCCTAAGGTCGGCCTCCTCCCGCACTATCTTCCCTTGATGGAGCATGGGACTGTTGTCCATATTGTTGGAAAGGCCTGGATGGAAACTACTTCAAAAGTGGGAACTGAACCATCCCTCCTCCACCATAACATGATCATGTTGGTCACTGTCCCAAGGTGTACCCATGCAACTCTTAAAAAAATGTCTTACCCATGCCTATGGTAAAAGGGTGAGGACAATAGGGTCAGAACAAAAATTGATGGGTTCAACTCCCTGCAAGCCAAAATATAGAAGGGCCGGATGCCAGATACATGCTACTAATGACCAACCCCTTGCAAGAACTTGGGTAACTTCCCTCTCATTAAATACCTACTCATGACTGCATACTTCTTCTGAACCTCTAAGTAAGTCGGCAGGGTGAAGGGTGTAACCACATATTGAAGAGAAGGATAGAGTGCATCCTATAAGAGCCGTACCATAGACTCCACATCCAAAAAAAGATCTAGAGAAAAACATAGGATATCTTTGAAATTGATCTGCAATTTAATAACCAACATACTCCCTTAGTGTAGGATGTGTAACACCTACCTATTATCATCTTTACTCATGGTTGGGAGGAATTATGAACAGAACTCCCTCTCATAGTCATCCTTGGAACATCAGAATGCTTCTTCTCCCTAAGGTCAAGCGTCCACAACTTACGTGCTGCTCCCCTATTTTGGCTCACAACTAGGGGAACCTAGTACTCTGTCAGAGCCTAGATGAAGATGAAAGTGATCACCAAATCCTGATGGCAATTCTCCATCTCCTTTTCTGAGAAAATTCCCTTGTACTTTCCCTATGTCTATTAGTGGAAAGCAAAAAGAATCTTCTTCCACTGATCATCATACTCCAATGGATTGTCCCTTCGCCGATCATCTCGGTCAGCCTGCTGACCCTCCACTACACATACCACACACGAGAGAAATATGGTATCCATATCTCAAAGGAAAATACAGAACTATTATTCCTGTATATTATATAATTTATTTACAATTCATTTTAACTTATTTAATATTTTAATTTCCCAAAAACTACCAAAACAAATAAGAACGAAATTCATAATAATTCATGTACCTTTCCTAGTGTCTCTACCCAATAATCAGTGTAGCCTTACTTAGTCATTCAGTAAGCATAGAGTCCTATCATAAGATCATGGGGTTACCTAAAATTGTGTATCCCATCAACTCTTCCCTTACCTATGTCACACACCAAGATCACGTAACAAAATTTCCATAACAACCCACACAGTCCCCACTATGCCCAACTCCAAAACTCTATTCTACCACTCAACCATTAGCCTCAGATACCATTCATTCACAACACACCTTCATAATGATGTTTGAAGGGATAACGAGATGTTTAGACCATCCTTCCTCTAGAAGAATGAGAGAAAATGACCCCTGAGTCCCGCCTCCAACAAGCTCTAGGGTGGTAACCAACACCAAGTGTATAGAAATAACACAACACTGGCTGGCATTAGAATTTTTATAGTGTCCATGATTGGGAGATAAGAAGTATCCACCTCAAACAACTCCAATATATATATATATAAACAAACACCAAAATACATCCCACATTCATGTTTGAGTAGAAATTCTATAAATAAAAATAAAACTCCGATGTATGTACCCAAAAAAAGAACGAAGTGTCACAAAAACCGTCCCCAACATCCGAGAAAGTAAGGTCTATCATAGTTCATGTAATCTACCCGGAAACATGAACATAGTTTTATATATGTATGGTGATCATAAATGTATACTTATTTGGGAAAAACATCGTCACACATGCACAAGTGGGAAAAGCATACTAATTCTCTCATGAGCAGACAACAAAAACTCAAAAAGAGCCAAACATGGTTTACCATGCACCCCAACATCACCAAGGAATACTCACCAAATAACTCAATTCATGTAAATTAATGTATAAGTACATTGATATTTTGGTACCCAACAAAACTTCCCACTAGTCAATTTCTCATCCCTAATGATGAACTTCATGAAGCAATCACGATATTCTACAAGACCCATCGTCACAACCTACTGGAAAAAACCTGAGCCACACACCACACCACATCCTTCCCACAGACACCGAGACAAAAACCACCACATTTCTTGACTGACAAAACCTGGGAATCATCCCGAAGACACCTGGGAAACAAACCACATCTCACACAGCCAATACCATAAACCTAATATTAAACCTAAAGCCATTACAAACATCCCATTGAAAATTGGGTGAAAAATTCTTAGAATAGGGAGCATGGAAAATTCAGGAGCCATCCATCCTTCCTCCCACCAGGTTGTTGGGAAAGACACCCTCCCCAATAATAATTGGGTGTTCAACACATAATTCTCAACATGGGTAGGGTGTGTATAGATAACATAAGGAAATAAATGTTTATATATATAGGTATAAAATAAACATATTATCATATGGGATTCCAAATTAACAACCAGCCAACTCAAAAACACCTTTTTTGATACTTTTATATTCAAAAAAACCCTGAATGATGGTCACATGAATGTCGCTTCACTACAAGCTCCTACTCGAAACATTCCCCCAACCGATTCATTTAACTAATTATCATTCCCCATTATCAAATAATTCAATCATTTTTTTATTTCCATCCCTACTCAGGAAACTACGAAACACTAAGAAAATTATAAGTAGAAACAACCATATCAACCACCTCCCAATACAAACAAGAAATGAATGGCTAATAGTAAGAGAATCAATTATAATACTCACAAACATGAAATAATGACACAACCCAGTGTTGAAACCCCACTGCCCAAAAAATACCCATACCAGACATGGAAATAAGGGATAATGGTAAGAGAACCCATTATAACACCCAAAAACATGAAACAATTACACATCCCATTCATGTAGCCCCACTTCCCAACCACTACCCAAATGCAGTCCCACTACATTACAAGTCCATCTATTCTACAATAAATCAATCTATCATATTGTGATTCTATCACACCTCCTACACCACCTCTTACATAAACCCAAAAAACACACTATATAACTTACACAGTACACAAATCCCAACAAGTACCACACAAGACATAGCCACCCCAAAATAAGCTGATTATTTTCATTTAGTAAACAATGGTCCTTTAATTCCACTTTGATTAGAAGGGGTGAACATAAAACAGAATCGATCCTAGGGAATCCATTCATTTAACCGAGTATAAGTAATTAACCAGATTAAAATTATTATATTAGTGACTCAAAACTCATAAAATTTCTCTAACAGAGACCACGAATGACCATTATTTTCAAAAGAACACAAACAACATGATTCCTAACATGGATCATGGATAACATATAAAACAAAGTAATCATCATCATCTCACTCCCACCCCTCATTTTATTTATTCTTATTATGTTCATTAAATTTGGATTCATCCATTCTCATAAAGAGACTTCATTATACCCACCCCTCATGATACATAATTTCTAGAGAGATAAAGGAAATCCCTACCTGGAATAATAGAAGACCAAACTCCTCTTTGCACCAAAATAGATGGGACACATGAGATGAAGAAAAACTCAAAGGAAAAAATCAAATTAAAACTAGATCAATGGCTATAACACAACACACAACTCCATTGGAAGGGATGGATCTAGGTGCACTGATAGAAAATAGAATAGAGGTACTCGGATTTAGGAAATACTAGACTCTATATCAACAGAACGAGAACAATTTCAAGGTACATTAATGTCGGATCATGGACAAGACCATGTTGTTCGACTATTTCATAGTCTCTAGAGAATTATGATATTAAAGATATAATTATTAACCGTTGAAACACCTTTAGAAACACCCAAACAAGGTTTAAAACCCATTTTAGCCCAATATAACGTAAGAGGGGCCGAACTGGATAAACTGGGAAAAAAATGAAATGATTCATCAATGGGTTAGTCTACGATAGCAAGACACCAACATATAGTCACCAATGTTGTGCCAATTATGTTGAGCTACCGATGCTTGACTCACTGATGCCCTGACTCAGCAACACCTAGAGTCATAATCAACGATGCCCTGAATCACCGACACTACCTCCCAATGTCACTGACACTGAAGCCTTGAGTCACTAACACTAACGCCTGAGTCACTATCATAGACACCAACACCCTGAGTCACCAATGGAAAAATTGTAAATTTGGAAAACTCTTGAAATGAGCCACTATAGCCTTCCAAGACACCCCAAACACATGATTTTGTCAATGTAATGGACTATAGAGGTCTAAGCCATTACATAATTGTTTTTGTGTATACCAAAATATCATCGGTAAAAACATCTAAAAATTTATCAAAACAATCATTTCATTAGATCCATAAATTATATTAATTTTTTAATAAAAATGAAATAAACAGTTCAATCATAATAAATATACCTATTAAAAAATTTATCCCTAGAATTTAATCCTCTTGCACGCTCATCTAATAATAAATGGGCATGAGATTAATCATTAAAAAATATTGACAATCCTTGAGTTTATTAAAAATGTCATCAATATGAGGAAACATAAATTTTCTCTTAAAATTAATGTTATTGGGTGATCTACAATCAATTAAAAGTATCATGGAACCATCATTCTTTTTAACAAAAAACAAGGACACTCTAAAGAGACATTCTGTGGTGGATGAAACCCTAAACAAGATAAACATTTATCTACCTTTTTAATTCTACAAACTAAGATGGTGTCATTTGATAAGGAGGTTATAAAATTAGATTAAACTCAACCCCTATTACAATAATAAATTTAATCTCATGATGAATAAGAATACTAGGAATATCATCAGGATATGAATCTATATATTCATTTACTGCTGACACATCACTAATTTGAATATTTTCTTGATTTCAGAAATACGTACAAGGCTAAAATCATTTCCCTATTTTATTAGTTTCTCATTTTCTCATCACATTATGAATGGTATAAACCAATTTTAATATATAAATTGAAACTTAGTCTAAAAATTCATTATGAATTCTTTAACTCTATAATCTATCATAGTATTATAAAATAAAATATAATTTGTACCCTTAATAACATCATACAATAATATGCGATTATTTTTAAGATAAAAAATTGCATATATAATAAAAACAATATTTTTATAAAATATTGTTTAATTTATACTACCCCACATTGTTTTTCCATGATTTTTAACATCATTTCATGAGATGGTATTTCAATTATACATGAAATATTTTCAATTATAAATGACTATATGGATCATGAATCAAAAAATATATTGGAATAATCTAAATAAATAAGTAATATAGAAATTATTACTTTATATGAGGGCCTTGCATCCAATGGAGTTGTGGTAATAAAAAACATTAATGCTTTATTTTTTCGATCATGATGGTTCACAATATATGAAACAAAAAATTGGAAATGCATTAGAATAATGTCCATACATGTTGTAATTAAATTTTTAACCAATTTTCCTTATTCATATAACCATACCCATATCTATTTTATTATGAAGCATGATCTATGTATCCATGCCTTCCACATTGATAACACTTCCCATATCTTTGAAGAAGTTCTCAAAAATGATTCCTTCCACACTTATTCAAAGAGGGTAATTTATATTTCTTACTTCTTGGTATCATCAAAAACTTATTCCCCAATTTATTACCCATTGATCTCCTCATATTATTATTTTTTTAAAATTCAACAAACTTCATCTTGACTACCTCAACACACCAAATTGTTTTATCAAAACATTCATACTCATCAGTAAATAAATACCTTTATAAACATAGATTCATTAATTTATAAAATTGATCAATTTTAATATCATGTTTCATAATTAAATTAATTTCATACCACAATAATATAGTAAAATTAGATTAATATGTGGAAATAGAATACTACATCTTTTTCTTTAACACCTATAATATTCTTTCCTTTATTTTTTATATAAATTTTGTAAAACAGTTTTCAAGGAAAATTTATTTAAATATCATATATTCCACAGATTAAATTTCTCCCTTTCCTTATTATTTATAATAAACGACCACCCATGATCATCATTACGATCAATATAGTAAATAGATATGATTAACTTTTGATATAATGAATATCTGAAAACATCATATATCTTATATGAATAATTAATGCATATTTCACCTTTTAATGGGACAAATGATCTAGTAAATGATAGAGAGTGTGGTTTCATAAAATACTCTACTATTAGAATGATTCTATTTTGATAATTTGGTCACTTAATTTCATAGGTGCCTCCGTTAATAACCTACATTAACTAATTTAGCACTACTAAAAATTTCTCTGTTACAACCAATATAGGTTGAGGGTTCATATAGATATTATCCACCTTATGCAAATCTCCCTCTACTTCTCTGTTTACATTGTGGAAAAACATTGTAAACAAAAATAAATCATATGAATAACTAAATATGTCTTCAGAATATATATCATGATATTATCACTATAACTTAGAGGCTCTTTAACATGTCTTTTAGGATTCTCAAAAAATATAAATTTATCTGTACATTTTTCTCTGATAACAACTATAATGACCATGCTTTATTCAACCTATAAATTTAGTATTTATTATAGGGGTTAAAATTTCAAACGTTTCTAAGAATTTTTTCATTTTTTATTATAGTTAATTACATAAATAGTTACATATATAATAAGACTTTTTGTTATAATGTGCATTTTTTTTTTCAGAAACCATGTTCTTTATAAGGATACACTTGTTTCATTCACGGTTACTCCAATATCTAGAAATCTGAAATTATTTACATTTCTACCCATCGTTTGGACTTTTGGAAATAATTTTTAGAATGAGGGATTAGAAAGAAAAATTAGAAAGGTAAATACTATAAATTATATCTTTTAGTCCATTTTATTGTATAAAAAATCTAAATGAAAATTTCCTTTTTTCATAGTAATCAATTTACCTCAATTATACATTTACTTTTCTTAGAATATAACATATTTTATTAATTATTTTCATGAAATATATTATCTGAAATTGTAATGGAAGAATTATAATCATAACAGTTTCTTGGAAAAAATTAAAACTCATGAATACATTTCCTTAAAATGAAATCATTTCACCATTATTTGAAAAATGGATAATAAAATTTTCATAAAAAATATATCATTTTTTTACATTTATAAAATAATTATATTCTTTTATAAACCATTGAAAACATGTCATTGCAATAGCATGAGACATTATCATTATATTCAACATTATAAGAACCCTAAAAATGGAATCACCTAAGTAGATATTTCCCACATCTCATTGGAGTTACCACTTACTAGTTAAGTCCATCATTTTACCTAATGAATTGGAGAGATATATTGGGATCACCTATAATCATACATTTATTTGGATCTCCCATCATTCAAATAAAATTGAAATTAAAAATGAAATTAATTAAAAATAAAATTAATTAAAAATATGTATATTTAACTTTAATTATATATCACATTTGAATTGTAATTTAACCTCATAAGCAATAACACTTTAAGTTATTTCATAATGGTGATAAAAATATTGTGTTTCCAAAAAAAACATTTATAAATAAAAATTCCTATAATACTAGGAGAAATGTTATGTTTGAAATGAAAAATTGAAACTTATATAGAATTCTTTAGAATTCATAATGGATATGATACTAGGAATGAGAGATCAATCCATATACATTAAAAAAATTCTTTTTTCTATATTTTAGAAGATAATAATAAATTATACATAAAATATTGGAATGATTCATTTTAAATTACTTATAATTAAAAAAAATATCGAAAAATTAAATTTATCTAAATTTGAAGCATAATTAAGAAAATTATTGAAATATCAAAATGAACATGAACATAGAAGGAAATTATTAGTAAGGAAAAATTTATAAGAATATTTATATTTATAAAAATTATCTTACATTAAATATATTCTAGATTCAAATATTTTATTAATATTTAATAATAAAATTATATTATCTTTCTACATGATAAAAAAATATTTTTCATGCATATTTAATTATTATTAATATTCCAATTATTTCATTTATTATAATGATTTATTTATTTATGAAAATGATTAATCATTCAATGAATATTTTGGTATCTTTCAGCAATAAAGTCAAAATAACATTAATATGTACACCGTGATCAAAGTGTTTATGGTTACATGTCATCCTAGTTCATAATAATGTTATGTTTTTCTTATTTATACACTATATAAACTATTAAAAAAATCCATGTATTATATTCATGAAAAATGGAAATCATTTTTTCATGGATACAATAGTATTTATAAATATTAGAACAATTTCACAATTTTTTTAAATGGTTGAAAATAAATAAATAAATAATATTTTAAATTAATATGATAATAAATATGTCATAAATGTCATATTTATTCATTATTTATATCGTTATAATCATCCATGTAATGTGTTGATGAAAATCAAATTACATCACTTTGTGGAGGTCGTAGTCCACTAGTACACATGAGCAACCTTATCATTTACTAATAGATAGTAAAGTATGAATGCATATACAATATCACCATTTAAGAAATAATTATTATATAATAATATCATATATGATCAATTTTTAATCATTTTGACTTGAAATATTTTCAAATTATGAAAAATGATAAACAACAATTTGTTGTGGCGGTAGCCCACACATATGCGTGAGATATGTTTTCATTTCCCATAGAATTTAAAAAGGGATGGAAAATGGTTACACCATTATAATAATGAAATTTTGGTATCTTTACAATGCCAATTCTTTTCATCATGGATGATGTAAATTTGAAGAAGTATTAAGTTGAAATAAACATAAAATAGGTTGTTTACAACTTATATCATCTCCTTGGATATCCCCCATTGTCTTACACCTTAAGAGTTTTCGGATTGGTATTATGAGATGAATCTTATATCGAACCATAATTTTTCATACAAATATATTAAATATTATTATATTATTATTCATTTTATATCATTGATATCAATACCAAAATCGTATAGGTCCTCTATCATTGGAAACAATGAAACATAAACAATTGGTTAATAAGTGAACTACATATTCTGTCACTAATGTCCTAAAAACTAGAAAACTTATTTGAAAAATCATACATAATAAAATTACTAATAAATGTGGGAAGGAGAAAAAGTTGATATTAGATGATCAGTAAGGGTTAAAAAGGGTGATATCAACATTATAAGAGTATAACAGTTTGATAAAATGGGAATAAAATTTTAAAAAAATACATTTCATATCATAGTTTATAAAATTGAGTCATGGAATAAATATATAATGTTAATAATACATGGATCATAAAGTAATCAATGAACATAATCCATGAGATAATAACATTAGGATAATAAATAGATTTTACGTATACTCTTATTCATAGAAAAACTCATGCTAGGGATACCCACTGAGACATCCATACCATGTTAATCTTGGGATAACCACCCATGTACCTTCTTTGATATTGAGATAAATTCCTATGTACCCAATTTTGGGATTTAGATAACCTATAATGTATAATATTTTTTTGGATTGTGTTAACCTCCCATGTAACAAATTCATTCAAGCTTGGGATAACCACCATTTTACCCTTTTTTTAGGCTTGGGATAACCCCATATATTTCGACTTATTTTTTGGGCATCAGATAACTAGATGTGTACCCTCTTACCTAACATAACAATTAACTATTATATAATTAATTAAAGATATGTATAATTTTTGGTTTACCCATCACATAATAGAAATCATATACATGTGTGCCAAAAATTGATTTATAATATCATAATCCTTGAATATGAAATTTTATTCTAAACTTTTTGTCATAGAATAACTTATGAGGAGGAACTGAGATTCATAAATATTTTTCATCATAATCATAAACCGTCTATAGAAAATAATAATATAGTATCATTAGATCATATCCCTAGAAAATCATATGTAACATTCAAGTATTAAGTCATTAATTTATAGAAATACCATAAAAATATTATTAAAACATTCTTTAGGAATGTATCCTGTCTATTTTGAAACCACATCATTAAAATATAATAATTTTCCTAATATTAAATAAAAATTCTTCTTCTAAAATAACCATGAAAACATTTCATTGATCCTTTAAAACATTGATCATTAATTTTGATGGGAAATTCTGTAAATTACATAAAATTTACAAGAAAATATTATTTTCACACTATTGTAAAAACGGTTAAAATGTATATTTCTTTGGATAAAATAAGAAGATTACATTTAGTGATTTTTTTAAAAATTATAACATGGGTAGAAATGTATTTATAAAATATATGTAGAATATTAAAAAATCATTTATTTTTTCAAAAAACATAGACATTAAAGATAATGGGTTCTCAACCAAATAGATAAATAGAGTCGGTTTTTCATCAAAATCATTATTATAGAATCTTCAGTACATAAAGCATAGAAAAAGAAAGGGAAACATTTAATTTTTAGAAATTATTAGAGGATAATAATATTTATGAGAATATTTAGTGATAAATCATAAGATTTTAACATCAGAAGAGTAATCATAAATAATACAAAAAATGGTAGGGATATTCAGTTTACTTCTCTCTTTTGGAGAGGCCTTAAGGAGGAACTAGGACCTATGGTCTGTTTGAGCACGACCTTCCAAGAGCAGTCAGATGGATGGAAAGAGAGATCTATACAAATTCTTGAGGTTATACTTCTCACATGTGCACTTGACTTAGGATGGGCTTGGGATGATCACTTGGGGATGGTTGAGTTATCTTATAACAAAAGTTACCAGTATAGGATTAGGAAGGCTCCTTTTGAGGCCATATATGGTTGTACTTTTAAATCATCATTGTGCTATTTAGTGGTTGGTGAGTGTTCCCTGGTTGGACCAAGAATGGTGCAGAATACAACAACTAATATTTAGATGATTCATCAAAGAATGTTGAGAGGGAAAATCCGATATAAGACTTATGTTGATCGACACCATAGACCTTTGGAGTTTTCATTTGGTGATCATTTTTTTGGAATGTTTACCCTGGATGGGTCATTGATGGATTGGGAGGCAAGGGGAGATTTCCCCTCATTTTGTTGAACATTTTGAGGAAGCTGAGAAGGTAGTGAAAGTTTGTTAACATTAAGAACTTCCACCATAGTTGAACCTGATACATAATGTATTCCATGTATCAAAACTACGAAAATATCTTTCTGTGCCATCACATGATTTGAGTTAGAGTAATCTTGAGATTGAACCTAATTTATCTTTGACTAAATGTCCAACTATGGTAGTGTAGTCTGAGACTATGGTACTTCATGGGAAGATGATACCTTTTTTCATGTGCTATGGAAGAATGGTTTTGATAATCACAATATGTGGGAAAATAAGGCACTAATGAGAGAGTAGTGCCTCATAATTTTGGAAAGGAAGCCTTTTCTTAGAAATTCTGGGGATAAAATTTTTTCATGGTGGGGAGGTTGTAACATACCATTACCGATCTAATAGTTACACCATAGAAATAGTCATCGTTTTCCATATCATAGAGAGGGTAAGGATTGATTTTGAATTTAGAGGATACATATAATGGTGATGTCAGAATTTTGTTGGACATTTTCCTTTATTAATGATTTTATGCAGACTTATAGAGAATTACATGCTATTTAATAGTACTACAAGTCATGGAATGGTCCTACATGCATGTCGGAAATTTATTCACGCTATGATATGTACACATCATGATTTGTTAGTACACACTGTGATGGAATTAATGATCAGTTTTTAACTTTGTACATCTATTTTCAATGCAAAATGTTAAATGTTTCAATGGTTACAAAATAGGAGTATTTCACAATGTGTATAAGAATTACACATCATGTAATACCCCGACTATGTTTAAAAAAAGGCAATGTGGCTGGTTAATTTCTTTAGGTTCCTATCCATATCTTTCCATATTAACCTAGGGATCTTCTCAGGATTCATTAAAGCCATCCAAACCTTTTAGATCCATTACTTTGGTGTTGGATTGTAGTTTATCTTGTGGTGTGTTTTCTTGGTAACTATTTCCACCCATTCTTGAAGTTCTCTCTCTCTCTCTCCTCCCATGGGTTTTCAATAGATCATGATGGATTTGATTGATCTATTCCATATAGTGCCAGATCATTATTCTAGGTCGTGTTTCACGATTTCTTTACCTTCTTTCTCATTGAAGAGCGTTGATTCTAGTGTTGTTCTTTTGGAAAGAGGTAGGTGGTTCCATCATGAATTAACAAATTGATTAAAATTATTTTATTGAACCCTGTTTGTTTTATCTGGTAAAATGTGTATGCTTTTTTTATTAAAACTTATATTGGTTTAAAATAGAAAAATGATATTTTATAATGGAAGAATGGGAATTAATTGTATTTTAACAAGTCTTAAAATAAAATTCCCATAATGTAAGAGAACATGCACGCCTTAGGTATTTGGTGAGTTATTTGGATACACACTATGTTATTACAACATTCTAAAATACACCTACAGCATGTCACATCCCTGGTTGGAGGGTGAGGAGTCACAAATTTATAGTGTTAGGGATACATAAGTATACTCATTTTGATGAGATCACATAATGTTTGTGGAATCCTATAGATGGTTAATACTATCATACCTTTTGGTATATGACCTTGTTTCCTGTTTGTTTATTTACATATTAGATATAACGGTACTCCAATGTTGTAAAATTACATTAAATTCATTTAATGGATTTACATAAAATATTTTAAGTAACTTTTTTATATAATCCATTATTTTAGAATTATTATAACTATTTTAATGTAAACCATATTCTTTAAAAGTATTTTCCATCATTTTGAAATCGTATAGAATTCTTTCTTTAGATATTATCTTAAACATCCAACACATTTTATTTTGAAAATTGAAATCATTTCTAGGGATATTATATATTTCGAATATTTAATAGAATCTTTGGTTGCATCCTTCTGGTCTTAGTCTCAAACCCTACTTCTTCTTTCGGGTGTTCGTAGAATTTCAACTTCTAGGTTTGAGAAAGGGGAATATATCTCTTAGAGGATGATCCACCTACTGAACCTTGGTCATGGTGAGATGTGTCCTTAGGGACCTTGGGATGTTTTTCCCCATTTTGTATATTGGTTGAGGTACATTGGGATTTTAATTTATTATTGTATTATGGTACATTACACCCAATAGTGTTTCTTTTACATGCATATTGACGTTCTTGTCTCACTACTACAATCATGGATTTTATCAGTGCGAGAAAAGAGCATTAACAACACTAAAAAAGCACTGTTAATTGAGGTGAAGATAAGGGGGGGGGGGTCCATTTTATCAGCACTCAGAAAAGTGCTGATAAAGACCTCTTTTATCATTGATAAAAAATCGCCGATAAAAGGGTTCTTTTATCAACACTTTTTTTAGCACTGATAAAATGCAACATTTATCACCGCTTTTAAAAAGCACTGATAAAACTCAAAAAAATATAAAATAAATAAAAAATAATTTATATTCGGGGGGGGGGGGAGCTTTTAACAGTGCCTGACCCCCCCTCTCCGCGCTCGGTGGCCCCACCCACTCCAGCGTGCTGCCCTAGAATGCGCATCATGAACTTGCCCACGTGCCCCACCTTGCTTCTACCCAGATTTGAACTCGCGACTTCGTACTTGCGCGCCTGCACCTTTTCCACTAAGCCATTTCGTTTTTTTCTTTTTAATGATACATCTATTTATTTATATATATATATTTATATTTATTTGTATATTAATATAAATTCATATTAATATAAATATATCTATATATATTAATACATATATATATTCATATAGTAATATAAATATATTTATTCGTATATTAATATATATTTATATTTATTTTATATATATAGTTATATTTATTAGTATATTAATATAGATTCAAATTAATATAAATATATTTAGTTATATTAATACATATATGTTTATTCATTTGTTAGTATATATACATTCATTCGTATATTAATATATATTTATATCTATTTATATATATATTTTCAGTTACAACTTTTTATCCATATATTTATTTGTATATTAATATATATTAATATGATTAGTTTTAAATTAATTTATAAAAGTTTTTTATGTGTGTTTATAAATTAATAAATAAATTCATACATACATATATACATACACAAGAACGCACACACACACACACATACACATATATATTTATGAATAAATACATATATATGTGTATTTGAAAAGCCAAGGAGTGTTAAAACGACCATAAATTATTATCCAGAAGCCCGTTTCAACTCTAAAACCAGTCAAATTGAAGAAAATGAATCAACCATCTATATGATATGTGGTACAGGGCTAACATACATCTGATTCAGATGTTATACTTGTTTGAATGTTAACAAATTGGGGTATGCCCACTAAAAACACAGTTTTGGAGGCCTTCTGGCTCTTTTTGGCCTTAAAAACGGCGACAAAGGCTTCTCCTAGGCCACCAGTGCGTAGATCTCATTGCAGGCTTCAATTTGATAAGCTTTAGAGCTCAAACAGACACCCATATCAAAAGTTATGGCTGTTTAAAGTTTGAGTTACATTTTCGACGTATTTTAGATCTTTTTTTTATTATTTTTGTTGTCTTCATATTGTTATTAAATGATAATTAATTGATGATAATTAGTAAATTATTAATAAATAATATTAATTAAAAAAATATAATGCCATTTTAACTAAATTTCTTATATATTTAATTTATTAGTCTATTTATAATTTTC
Organism: Viscum album; assembly: GCA_963277665.1. NCBI lineage: Eukaryota > Viridiplantae > Streptophyta > Magnoliopsida > Santalales > Viscaceae > Viscum > Viscum album. The sequence goes on from OY728131.1 coordinate 1,585,819,259, forward strand.
TAAAACATATTTAAAAAAATATATTATATTTATATCAATATAAATATAATTATATAACAATATATTATTTTTCTTGATTTTTTTGAAATATAAAATTTATCAGCGCTAGGAAAAAGAGCTGATAAATCCCCCCTTTATCAGCACAACTAAAAAAAGCGCTGATTAAGGGGTCCCCTTTATCAGCCCTAAAAAAGCGCCGATAAAGGGGGGCTTTATCAGCACTAAAAAAGCTCTGATAAAAGATCAATTTTAACGACACTTTTTTTAGTGCTATTAAAAGTGATCCTTTATCAGGTTTTTTTAGCGCTGATAGATTCCCCCCCCCCTTTATCAGTGATTTTTTTAGCACTGTTAAATCGTGGCGCTGCAGAAACCCATTTTTGTGGTACTGTCTTTCTTACACGATGTTTTGTTGAAATTTTTTTCCCACATGTGTGTTGTACGATGCAAGGTGCTAGTTGCCATCCTGGGGGGATCGAGAACTCCCTTCAGGCTATGTCATGGATGGATCAGTCATTGGGTTACTAGGGTACCCGGTATGGTTCGTGACATATCACACCATATTTGATTTCATATAATGTTTTACCACCATTTTATTAAGAATTCCTTATTAAATATTTTGTTCTAGGTGATAAATGCTTTTGTTTTCATATAAATTTTGGTTTGGTGGTTTTTATACATGTAAATTTATTATGATTCCATAAATTTTAAACATTATATAAATATAAAATAATATCTCTACATAAATAATTATATTCATTCCTAATATTTATTTATTAAAAATTTAATTACATTGTTCATGAAGACAGTAGGCTGTATGAACACATGAAAAATAATTCCATATTTTCAATGGATGGAAAAAAGATAGGTATATAATAATAAACCTTCATAGAATTATTTTTATATCACATAAATTATATATTTTTCATAAATATTTCATTATTTCCATCAATTTCAAAATAAAACAAAAAAACACTTCACATCACTTCGTGGAGGCGGAAGTCCACATGTACAAAAGAGTGATGTTATTATTTTACAATGGATTGGAATGTATACAGGTATAGAATATATTATAATTATACCAGAAATATTATATATATATATATATATATATTTAATTTAAATCCATCATTATGTGTATCCATCAGATTTAGTGTTGGAAAACGAATTAGCACAAGGAGGTAATCTGCTATACACACAGTTGACAGATTTTTTTCCCATTTGATGAATGTGGAGATTTATAAAAAATATGAATTTAACCTAATAAAATATTATTATATGTAATATAATGGTTTTATTATTTAATAATGTTTTAATAATATTGGAAGGAGGTGGAATAAGAAATAATATAATAACACCCATTTAAGAACAATACCTCTTCTTCATAAAACATCTTTTGTTTTATATCAATATCCTTTTTATGTTGGTTTTTAGATCAAACACAAGACTCTTAAAATTTTGGAGGGACTTATAGAAGGTATATTATTAAGGAATAACTGATCCAACATGCTCTTTAATATTTGATAAGAGAAGAGAAGATATTTCATTCTATAAGATGGGGACAGAACCCGCTTGGGAATTTACTAAAAGAATACAAAATGATAAAGTCATTCCCAAGACATAATCATGAAAATAGAATTCTTTTCTAATTTTTGATAATAAAGGTTTAAATATGAAAACAAAAAAGAATGTATAAAATTTTAATGGGAAAATTTTCCCTTTTATTTTTTTAACACCCTCCTTGTAAAACTATTTTACCCTTAACTGTGCTAACAGATTTTTCCTATTTTGCAAAAAATTATGTCCAAAAATGAATTTACACTTTAAAAAAAATATTATTTACTTTTATTGAAAATATAGAATACATTTTATCAAATTAATTTCTCATATGTGTAATTGTTATTTTAATAATAAATCCCATAAAATGTGTCAAGAAATAGTTTTTAGGAAATATATATTTTCAGCATAAGATGAAATTATGACAATTCTATGAAAATTTATCATGATTAAATGAATTTTAATTAATATATATAATATAAAATTGATTTAAATTATTTCTCATTATTGGTTATTTTATGAAATTAAATGGAGAAACTTTATGCACTTAAAAAATGTTTTATGAAAAATGAGTTTTGAGCCAAAAAATTAACTAATACCAAAATATTATATAAATACTATAAAAAATTAATTAATAGGATTAAATACAGAAAAACAATAATAATTTTATTTTTAAATAAAATTCAAATCTTAATCAATTACTCTATAACATATTTTATTGAAAATAAAATATAGATTTAAAAAAATCTGTATTTTTCAATATTCAGTGTAAAATCAATATTTTTATGAAAAAATTACAAAATATATCCATAAGACAATTTTAAAATTATGATTTCAAAATGATGATAATTTTTTAAAATATTATTTCATAAATTTTCATAAATTTATTATATTATTTTCTCACAAAAAAAAAAACGTTTTTTATAAAAATGTGTTTTTGAATCATATAACTACATTACTAAAAATTGAGTACTTATTTAAAAATATATATTATTTATATAAAATATTTAAACATAATTTTAAAAATTTAGTTATTTCTTTTTACATTGTCAATTTTAACAGCTGGGATAGCATTATCACACTAAAATATTTTAATATTATGACATTGTTCATTTAAACTATATGTTTAATATAACAAAAGAAATCATTGAAATAAAATTTATTTAAATTAAGATATATTCTAAAATAATTAGGTTTTACATTAAATCCCCGTAAATAAATCACATCCCCAAAATTTGAACATGATATTTGTAATAAAGGGATTGAAATTTGAAAATTCTTTTATGGATAACCCACATTGTGAAACAGTTGATAAAACAACCTATTAAAAAGATGGAAAGGAGAATAGAAATATTATATTGGATAACACATAACCACATTTCATAAATAGAGAGAATTATTAGTATTTTAAAATATATATGTGGAGGATAAAACTAAATCACAAGGACTAATATGGGTGATAGATAACATAATCATAATAAATTTATCAAAAAAAAATGATCTGTGAAAAGACCATCAATCCATTAGAAATAATCGTAATAGAATAATTATTTTTGTTCAATGATCATTTTCCTATATTTGAGAGATTTGTTTACTATAAATATTGAAAGTATTGATAAAAATACTTACTTGGTATCTTTTTTATTTCATAAGCACAACATCATCTTTTGGATGTTCTTTTATAAATTTCCATAACAATTATTACTCTACAAAAGGAATATTCAATATGATTCTTTTTATTAAATAAGCACTGAAATAAACTTCTCATAGTTCACATAGTTTCATTAAATGAAAACAAGATAATCCTCTAATATTTAGATATTAAAAAAACTAAAATAGATATAACAATGTAGGATAATTAAAAAATGGAATGAAACATCATACGATGAAACAAAACATTAATCTGTAAAGACTTGATAATAACACCCAAACATGAAATTGAATCCTTTAATAAATAACTAATGATAAAAAAATTCGAAATATTCGAAAATAGGATTTAAAAGTAAATTTTATCATGATTTTATCAAATATTGTTCCACAATAAATTGAAATTTTATCTCCAAATAATATCAGTCACATTTAATATCTGATACCAAAAATGAATATTCGCAAATTAAAAAATCTCTTTAATATTTTAATCATTTACATAAATCACTTGACATGCCATAATGATACATTAAAACCATAAATGCTTCATAAATTTAATTTAATAATTATTCCTAAAATAAATTCCATCATGTTTGGTTTACCTTAATCATATATGGTTTTAGAAATTTTTAACTTCTTCTAAAATAACATGAATCAGCAAATCACTTTTCTATCACGCAGTTATATCTATGATAAAATATATATTACCATTACTATACATAATCATTATCTATCTCTTTATCTAAAAAATGGTACACCAACCATTACATCTTGTTGTCAAGTGATAGGGGTTTCACCCTTATCACCCTTTTATTATTGGTTCCTTCTTCATGGATTTATTGGATAGTATAGTTCATCATTTACAAAAAAATTTTTTATATAATTCTAATAACGACCTAAGAATTTTTTTGAAAATTCTTGAAAATAACCATAATAACCAAGGATTGTATAATCCTTGAAATTTAATAGTGCCTTTAATCATATGAAAATAGCATCCATCTCAAAAACTACATCATGTTGAAATGAAGGGTTACTAATACCTTATCCCAATAAATCTTCTTCAAAAATTTCATTAATCACATTAAAATACCATTAATTAAAACCTAAAAATGGTGTTTAAGTATTTGAAATTTTGATCATCTATCAACTCATAAAACCATGATGGTATCCACAACTCTTATATTAATCTTACATGAAGACATATTTTCGTAAATATTTATGAAAATCCGCATATTTTTCATGATTATTATATCCAAAATATTGTTGGTAAAAATATATATACAACATAATTCTTGAATCCAATACATAAATACTACAATCATTCCACATTAATGATTCTCATGGAATTTGAAATTCATTGGAATATGTTTTAACATTTTTATTAAGGAATTTACTCGAGTATTTCTTGATTTCCCCACATTTAATACAATGATATATAAATGAATCTCTAGGGAAAATTTTATTTATCCCTATTGAACTCCTAATTTTTCCCTTAATATTTTTTATATTCCCTTCCATTCAGCACACAAATCATTTTTCTATACCTTTTATAAATATTACTTGGTTTTTCTTCCCACATTATTGAAAGGAAGTAATTTGAGCATTATTTCATCCATAAACTCATCCACCTAGGCTCTTCACAAACTACAACCTTCTCTTCATTGCTGATTCTAAGAGTTGGTTAAGGTAGATGATGTTATTAAATTATCATAATAACTAATTATGAATAATAAAAATATATTTCAATATTGTAATCATCCCATAATCTATCATAATCACTACATTGTCCATAAAATTCAACATTATCATGATTCATGCAGGTTCTATCCACTAAATTAATACCGAAAGCATAGTTTGAGATACAATAATTGTTTTGTGAAACCACATAATCTTGAAACAAAATTTATATGTTGTCAAAATCATTACTCCTTATTATAAATACAGGAAAACATATATTTAACCTAGGTCATCTAGGGTCATCATCAATTCAAGTAATTCATAATGGATTATAAAAAAATTTGAATTAACCCATGATAATTACCATAGAGTGTCAAAATATTGTACAAAAAAGCATATTTTTCATGCACTGGTTTATAATCATGTTGATGAAAAATTTTCCATTTTAAATTTTATTACCCCTAGGTATAACTATACTAGATCCAAATCCAAATGTAGTATCTAGATAGGGATGTTTTTTAAGGAAAAGCACACTCATTTATTTATCAGAACATAGGACATTCTATTATACATATGATTATCCTATGGGTTCTCACTATGATAATTTCATTTTAGTTTTAAATGGTTTATCTATATGAATTATTATAGAAACTATAATGGTATAAACTTATTATCAGTGGGATATATTTGATTAATATCATAGAACTCGACTAGTGGATACACCTCCTTTGTGGGAATCCCACAACAATCCCTTAGGGAATCACTTTCATCATGAGTCCAATGGAAAGAGAGCCATGAATCGACCAACATTCACATGTGAGAGTTCCCAATTATCCTAAAAACTCCTTTTATTTAATACCAACTATAGTAACCCACAACAATTTATTAATAGATATTAAATCATATTAGATGAATATTCATTTCCAATCATTATGATCCATTCTTGAATAATATGGGTCTATTATAATTGGAACCAAATACATGTAAATAATTGGTTCATATGTGAACTACAAATTCTCATACTAACTTAATTAAAACTAGAACACGTCTTATACATATAATATATTATAAATTTCTTCATAAATTATGGAAAAAATAAAAATGTGTTATCTCATATGCTCACAATGGTAAACAATGGTGATATCCAAATAACATGAGTATAAGGTTATATGATCATGAGAATAACATTTTAAATACATACCATGAATATAATATGTAATATCCCATTACCGATTCATTATGTATTCCCTTAACCTCATTGTATGTTTTCCCACCATTCAAATTGGGAGGACACCTATTATGGTGAAGTCATAGTATTGTTGGTAATTCAAACTTTAAAATCCTTTTATGAAGAATATTTCACACAATGGAACTAGGTTAAACATTGTGTTATTGTTTTTGGGTACATTTCAGGAAAGGGGATTCATGCTCTGAAATATTAAACATCATGAATGTTGGTTTCACATCATGAATGTTTTAAATAACAAATTTATAATATGAGGTGATGGAGTTTTCAGAATATTTATACACTCTAGATTTCATGGGTTGTAACCGTATTAAAAATCATGAAATGGGTCAAAACTAGACATTAAAGTGAGAGGGAGGATATTTTTTCATTGACCATTCTCCAAACCAGCTCGCTCTCATACCTAAGATCATATTAGGTGATTATTCGGAAACATTACTCCTCCTAGATCAATCTGTTCGGCGTGGGATATCCATTTATGTTGTGGTTCATCTATCTAGGTAAGATACCATTCCACATATTCATTTATTTTTATTTAGGTATCACCATTAGGTTTTGTATTTTAATTCATTGGTTTAATACAGTGATTTCTTCTCAGTTTCTTCTAGATCTGTTGTGTGACCTCATTCCAGAGGGGTATTTTATCATTAGTTGTGGCGAGGAAGGAGTTTGTCTCTATGATATGTAGGTTTTATATCTTCCTATGACCCCTTATATTATAAATTGAATTAGTCTTGATTTGGATTGATTCTATATGCTCCATTTAGGATTTTGGGTTTTGTTAATTTTGGATTCCATTACAGGCATGTGCAACTTGAGTTTTGAGGTAGGTGGTTCTGTCTCTAGCCTATGAAAAGGGATATTGATGTTTTTCGTTACAAAATGATTCATAATAAAAGATTGTAAATATTTTTTTGTTTGTGTGGAAAAGATTTTTTGATGAAAAATGTTTTCTCCCTGGTTATTGATAAATAGTGAGAAAATTTGTATTTTCAATGCATTGAAATTTTTTTTGAAATCTATTTGTAATGGTTTTCAAAACATTGAAATGAATTTTGAAAATGAGAACATGGGTAACCCTAGAAACCTAGGTGGATGGTTTATCTTTTGGTCATCATCTATCATTTTTTGATTTCCTAGGAGGTTAGTGTTGGTAATTTTATGTGTTTCCAAGGCCCATTGTTCTAGAGGACCGATATTGAAACTATTGGGGGTTTACTCATGGAGTATTTCTCTACCTCTTAGGCCCATTGTTCTAGGAACTGGTTTGTTCATTTGATTATTATGGTGTGAGTTATTGGTGTCTTAGACCTGTATTATTTCTTGTTGATGTAATACATGTGCTTCTATTTTTTGTTCCTTATCTTTCCGAGTTATCCTTGATATTCATGTTTATTCTTGTGAAAAGTGACATGGAAAATGTGCTTCGAAATTGATAAACATACTTTTTTTAGAACTTTTGAAAAAGGTAGAGGTTTAACATGTTTTATATAAAAGTAGTTTATGTATTATCATGCCATGTTTTTTTATTAAATTGTGTATATGAGAATTGTTATACAAAGGAATGATATGAAACACCAAGGTGGGATCCTACTGATCTTGTTATCTCACACCCTTAACACCTCCCCAGTGGTGTGTAAACCTTTTTTTTATTATAGTTCATGGAAAGGCAAGGTGCTATAGTGAATCAGTGAGGTTTGTGTCAGCTGATTGGGTAGCAGGTGGTGAGATGGTGGGAATTCATCCATTCCATTGTTTAAAGTTTCTATTTGTCTTGGGTACACTGTAATTGGACATGTCCTTTAATGTTTTAGTCTAATCACATTATTGTATATTTACACTGTTTTCTTATATTTATATCATATATATTATCTTCATCTTCTACAGTACAATTTTTCGTACATATAAGCAATATGGTTGTTTAGGTTGGGTGAAATTGTTCCCTCTTGTTCGTTGTTCGATGCTCAAGTATTTGTCGCAAGACCATGGGGATCTAGAACACCATTTGAGAATGCGATGGATCTGGTTGTGTACAAATTTTGAGGGAAGCCTGGGTTGGGTCATTAAAATTTCCTAACAAATGGGGTATGTACTCAATAGCCCATGTATTGGTATATCTTTTAGAGTGGTGATAGGATTTTTGGGACTTGAGAGGTCTATTTTGATATGTTCATGGATAAATCTTATTGTGATGAGGCTAAAGTCTCCATGGGATTTTGGGATTTTCGTCTCTAGTGTTTGGTTTTGGTTCTAAAATCACAGTTTTTTCTTATGGGGTTTCTAGTTTGAGAAGAAATTTTTTCTGTTGTATGATCATTCTTATGTTTTGGGGTGTAGTAATATAACCTTGATATGACTTCCCTGAGTTCCTTTTAAACGTATAGATGGTACTATTCAAGGGAACCCACCAATAGATCAGAATTTCCTCAAGACTATCATATGGCCAGTTCGTGCTATTTGTAGAGACCCAAAGCTTGACATACATGGACATTACATTAATTTTTTGGAATACTTAACACATAACAAAAACAGACACCCATGGACCGTAATAGTGTAGTGTCTTTGGAAACTCAGAACATAATCTTCTAATCATTGTGAAAGATCTTTAACATCTCCCATTAAGATATTACCCTTTTGTTTTATTACCTAAAGACTTTCCTTATATCATGGGGAAAATAAAGCATATAAATGGTGATATTAAATTCTCACTAAGGTTAATCATGGATAAAATAAAACAATCCACATACCTTTGAACATAAAAACAAGGACATAAAGTTTAATCATCAAAATATTGAGTTGTGAAATAAATCTTGGCTGTAAGTAAGGAATAGATCATAAAAGAACATAAATCATGATAAAATAGCATGGTAATGAAACATGTAATTGTGGAAAACCATTAAGGAAATTATATGATTTCCATAGTATCCAAGGCATTTCTGCCAAGACCATCATAGTGGATGAAGTCGATTACTGAACCGAGTTTACATGTCGTTTTTAGCCCGGTATTACTGAACCAAATTTACATGTAGTTTAATCTATGTTTATCTCAAGAGATATAAATCATTACCCAATGCATTAGAGGGAGATATAGGTCCTACTCATATCATTATGAAATCATTCTTATGTGTGCCACATAATAAACACAAATCATTCATCATAACCCAACGAATAAAATGGGTTTCATAAACATCATCCCATCATAAGATAGGCAATATAAAATAAATGGATATCATTTCATCATAAAAAACATGTAAATAATATTGGAATTATTCTTGAAACATACACATATTAAAGAATGTCATCTTTGATTGAAAATAGGTTTGATAAAACACTTGAAATGAATTTTTGAGGAAAATATCCTTTTTCTTAAAAATCATTTTCCATTCTCAAAATTACATTCAATGGTAAAATAAAATGATTTTTTTGATAATAATAATGAAATATTTTATAGAAATATTAATTAAAATAGTCTTCATGAAACCGTAAAAATCTGTTCATCCTGTATAATTTAAAAAACATTTTCCTCGTATTTTTATAGAAAAAAGTCAAAAAGTACCTCATATGATAAATAAAATAATGATTACTTACATACCATGTAGTAAACATAAAATATTGGTAAACAGACTTTAAACATAAATGAAACCATTTTTAGAAAACATGGAAATGGATGATAAATATAACCCCAGTAAATACTTACGAATAAATACTCTCGGATACAAATGAGATAGGCAAAGTTACCCCATACATTATGTCTAATTTCATTCATATATGTTTGAGACTCATATATAGTGGGTTTAAACATATTATTAACTTGTAACAGAACCATAATAATATTTATGATATCCCATATTATTCACTTACGACTTTATATTACCCGTTAATTTGTCAATGCCAAGTTAAAGTATTGTTTTGCATAAAATAATTTCATTTATCATACGTGTTTGGACTTTTTGTTCTTGATATTATTACATATATCCTGATTTATTTAATTAAATATTGTAAACCATTATTTATATATAATATATATTTTGCATATAAATTTATATGATAGATCGATAAATGGAATGAAACACACTGTTCATGGAGACGGTAGACCGTAGGTATGCATGAAAACTGTTTTCGTTTCATTATTAAATTGAATGGATGTAAATGAAATATATATATACATAAATACAGTAGCATTATTATGTCATATATTTCATTATTACTTATTATATATACTTTATAACCATTATTTAAATGTTAACAAGGAGAATGAATCTCATCGCATCGTGGAGACGGTAATCCGTACGTACGCACGAGTGATGATATCATTCCCATAATTATTGAATGGTATTGGATTGGATTATATAATATATCAGAATTAGTATCATGTTATAATAATCATATATAGTTATTATTTCCACCATTATACCCATCCAAGTAAGATGGTGGTGGAAAAAAAGATTATACCACGGCGTGGAGACGGTAAGCTGTACGTACGCACACGCGGTGATTTTGTTTTTTTGTAGGATGTATAAAAGGTGAAATAGGGTTGTTTCATATTCATAATAAATATAAAAATAATAGTTTTACTGAGGTTATTACTTTATAATGAAAAAACTATATAAGAGGATGTAGAAGAATAATGAAACATGAACGATTCGGTAGACAAGATTTTCTCTTCTTCAACGTACATCCTTTGAACTTCCTCTTAAGGGACTATAGTTAGTATTTTGAGAATAAAAGAACCTCTATAATGTAATTAGAGTGGTTTATAATAGTAATTTTCAGGGTTTGGCCGAGCTTGAAGGCCCAAAATGTTGTGAGGAGGAGAGGGAAGGAGGTTCCCTTATATAGAAGAAGAGAGGGGTACTTTTGGAATTCTAGAAAATATTTATTTATAATAAACTCAATGCCCATATAAAAACTTACAAAGTGACTGAAATTCGAATATTAGATAATATAGGGTTGTAATATCATCAAACAATCAAATTTATACATGTTTTTATTTTATTTTAAACCTTATCCTTTTGATTTATCCTTATTTAATCAATTTAATTTTATTTGTGGTAATAATGTTATAAATTTTAAATGGTTATAAATACTTACTTATGTGTTGTCAATTGTAAATAATTTGATACTTTATGAAATTTTAGAAAATATAATTTTTAATTTTTAATTTTTTTAAAATTTAATAATATGTTATTTTTTAAAAAATATCAATAATGTCAATTTTGACACAATTCAATTATCTGAATTAAAATAAAATCCAAACAGAAAATATTTTTGAAGAAAAACTAATTTATATATTCCTAAAAAGTAATATTCAGATTTGATATTTGAGTAGAACATTAATTAGTTCATATAATATTAATTTTAATACTTGTAAAATCATTTATTTGATATTTCTCTAAATAAAATAATTAAAACAACATTTTTGTATAATTATTTAATATACTTATTTGATGCGTAAAAATTAAAAATAATATAAAATGATATAGATACATCTATTTTCATTCATAGTAATACTTTTACTTGAATCTATCATCTTAAAATCACAACATTTAAATTGTTATATTTATTAAATTATGAATGTGACAACTTTGACATTATTTAATATAAAATAGTATAAGTTTCATAATAACTTTTTTAAGGCTCCAAATGGTCCACAAGTCGACCATTGGATTATTATGGTTTAGAAATACCCAACCAATATGTTCTGGTCAGGTCTTTGGGCCATTTATGGGTATTATTATTTGAATAAAAATTATATTATTGATTTTCACTAAATAAATAATTAATGCATCATTAATGTATAAGCTACATAGGTAATTAGATATTTTATAAAAATTAAAAATAAATGACCATGGAAAAGAAAAAAAATTTATCTTTCAAATGAGTATTTATAATCAAATTTATATTTTGTACAACCTTATATTAAAAATACATTAATTATTAATGTTTGAGTGAGACATATTACACTATCTTTAAATAAAATAAATTAAAGGTCTTAATCACATCCATGTGGGTTATAATAGATTTTATTTCGACCCGAGTATGATTGAGGGAAAATATATTCATCCAATTATATTAATACAAGTGTTAGAGAAATTTTATAATATTATATTTACCCTTAATTACCTGATTAACCTTTAATTATGGTAAATAAACTTTACCGTAGTTACTATTCAAAATTAATAAAAATAAAAAGTAGCCTATTAACATAATTTGGACCTACTGATTCCAAATATGGAATCCATTTTCCAAATTCAATACACAGAAGTTATAAGTAATAAATTTAAAATTAATACCGCTGTTGAGAAAATCGGTATTAAAAGTTAAAACATTGCAAAAGATTGAAATGTTTTTACCTATGAATTCAGTGTAAAATTAATTCAAATGACTTACATTATAATAAATGGTAAAAATATATTACATGTATATTTTAAAACCATTAAATATTATAATTTAACCATATAAATTATCTTGATGAAAAAAATTTTTTTTAATTAAAATTTAGAGTATTTTTACTATTCATCAAAATATCAAAGTTAACAGAAAAATATTAAAAAATTATCCAAAGTAAATTTTTATATAATTATTGAAATGAATAAGTTTATTTTGTTTAATTTAACTTATAAACGTGTAAAAAATATATTTAAAGTGGGTGCTCCATCAAGAGGCGGCAAAACTACATTTTTTTAAAAATACTTATTTTACCTGAAAAATTAATTTTGTTCTCATAAAATGTTATAGGATATTTTTATGATGAATTATAATGTTATAAAACATAAAATGTTGTTAATAATATTCATAACGGTTAGTTCATAACAATATATCATTGTTTAGTGAAACCCTGTATTGCGTACAACACACGCTATCGAGGAAGGTCACTTTTGCATGTAATGATAGCAAAGTCAGGGTTGCGTGTAGTGAAAGATTCTTTTGGTGTTGTGTAAGATTATTTTGGTGTTGTGTATAACATAATCAATATGAAGTTCATTTATACATTGATCAACATCTATACTGGGTTTTGTGTAAAATGAATTTTATCTGAAAAAACTTGAAATTGTGTGTAACACAAGCCAAGAATAGTTTTGCATAAACTAAAAGCTAATATGGTGTTGCATATAGAGAAAGATAATCTTGGTGAATCATAGAAAACAACAAATATAAGATATTAAAAAGAATATTTCTTATAAAATCTCGGGATGTTACATTCTACCCCCCTTAAAATAAATTTCCCACTCGAAATTTGTGTGGAATATAAATGGTTTAAAACTTGAATGAATTTTTCATAGAATCCCAAATAATAAAAAGGAACAATAAAACTAATTTTAAAAAGTAAAGTAAGAAACATAAAGGTTACCCAAATTAACTCATTACTAGGTTTCCACATTGGAGAACATATGTGAAAATATGGATATGGAATAGAAATATAACCATCAAGTTCTGATAGGGTATGGTAGAGAACATGGCTATAAAAAAGCCAACAGTCACAAAGTCATAAATTTTTTATGGTCTAAGGTACGTTTTGATTCATCAGGTATGAGGGTAATAGGACAACATTTTTGGTTTTCAATATCACTTCCCTAAATTTGATGAATTTTGGCATATGGAGAAATACTTTCTTAATTTCAGTGTAATATCATCGTTGGTCATTCCATGAACAATTTCCACTTCATCTCTTATTTAAATAAATGAAGTTGAATTTTCCATTCTTTATATGTTAGAAAATCATGCTATAGAATGATAGGTCATTACATCTATCTCAAATAAAAGGTTAGAAAAAGTTATTAAATATATGTAAGTCTTTATATGGTGATATTAATCGTATATGGTTCCAAAAATTGACTTATACTTCCTATATCATACCAAAAAATAAAATAAAACTAATTTCTACTAACAAGAGACTTCTTGTAGGCTAGTGGTAGGCGATAAAGGAATGTCGCACATCGGTTGTGGGTTTGATTTGACCGACGCGATGGGTTGTTGCCCGTCCCACATGTTGCCCATTTTCTAAAACTATACTATTATAATATTTCATAAATAATATCATAATGTTCTAGCCTTAGACAGTACTATTTAATGTATTACATAATACATTCCAATCTTTAGGATTATCCAAAATAATTTTGTCTAATATCATAGTAGAATGAATAAGATTACTAGAGAGGTAATTCTACTAAGCAAGTATATACCATCATTTATCCCCCATATATCGAAAGATATATCTTGTTGATCGCATTCCAACCATGTGAATACCTTAATCTTGACTTCTCTTGAAAAATGAATTACCATAGATCCTTAGTGAAAACATGAATGCTGTCAAAAGTTAACTCATTCCACATACCAACATCCCAAAATTTCTATATACTCAAACAATGATATCACTTTGTCGTTATAGCAGTCATGAGCTCATGAATACTATCAAACATATTATTTTCCCCTTATCCCTTCATTACGTGCATATCATCTACATTCCGAAAATATTTCAATCACTTTTCATGGTTACCGGTACCATAAAATTAATGAAAACCAAAATAAACCAATACATAGACATTCCAATATACCATAAAATTACATCAAAATCATTATTCTTGAACATTTTAATCCATCCTCTTCAAATGATTATCATGGAATAATTCCTTCCTAGATTTACAAGTAACCTCTTAGGCCAGGGCATTGAGTTGGGTAATACCCATGTTCTCCAAAGATAAGACATTGAACTCCATAATTGTATGTCACTATATGACCCTTCTCCCCACACAGGTAACATCTTCCCCTCTATTTTCTGTATTCATCAAGGTTCTTCTTCCCTTCTTTAGAAATATCAATCTTTCTTTCTCTACGCACCTCACCACGAGAACATGCAAAAAAGTCAATCTTCCTCTTATTTGAAGAATTAGGAATACCACTGAAGTTCACCTTGTTAATTATATATCGCGATGAGTGATTCTGCATAATCAAAATATCTTTATTTCAGGGAATTACACAATTTCATTGATCACAGTCACCAATTTTTCCATTGGATTCAATGTTGACCCAATTCTTTCTGGTTCCCTCCTTTGACTAAAACCAAAAACCATGGTGTAAGAAACAGTTAAAATAACAAGGAACCACGTAATCATAAAAATTCACTTATGGGATGTTTGAATTATCACATATTCATTAATCCATGACACTATAGGTTCACCCTAATTTATTCATGATCATAAAAAATATTATTAGGATAGTAACCTATAGTTATACTAAACCTTAGGGAAATCGTTAGACATACCTTAGAAATATCTCTATGGATCTCACCAAAGTTTTCTCATCCTAGTTTTAAAAGGTTAACTAAACCTTTTCTCTGATAACAACTATAAAGACCAAAAGCTTGAAATTCATGGACATTACATTACTTTTTTGGAATACGAAATACATAACAAAAACAGACACCCAAGGACCGTAATTGTTTAGTGTCTTTGGAAACTCGGAATATAATCTTCTAATCATGGTGAACGATCTTCAAAATCTCCCATAAAGATATTCTCCTTTTGTTTTCTTACCTAAAACCTTTATTTATATCCTAGGGAAAATAAATCATAAAAAGGGTGAGATCAAATTATTTGTAAGGGTAAGCATGGATAAAATAAAACAAACCATATACATTTAAACATAAAAACATGAACATAATGTTTAAACATAAAAATCTTGAGTTGTGAAATAAATCATGGAAGTACATAAGGCATAGATCATAAAACAACATCAATCATGATAAAATAGCATGGGAATAAAACATGTAATTTTTGAAAACCATTAATAACATTATATGATTTCCATAATATAAAATGCATTGCTTCCATGACCATCATAGTAGAAGAAGTCCATTACTGAACTGGGTTTACATGCCATTACAACCCTGTATTAATGAACCAGATTTACATTCAATTCCATCCATGTTTATCTCAGGGGATATAAATCATTACCCAATGAATTAGAGGGAGATATAGGTCCCACCCATCTCATAATGAAATCATTCTTATGTGTGCCACAAAATAAATAGAAATCATTCATCATAACACAACGAATAAAATTGGTTTCATAAACATCATCCCATCATAACATAATCCATATAAAATAAATGGATATCATTTCATCATAAAAAACATTGAAAAAACAGGGAAATTATTCATGAAACATACCCATACTAAAGAATGTCATATTTGATGGAAAATAGTTTTGATAAAACACTTGAAAGGAATTCTTGAGGAAAATATCATTTTTATTCAAAATCATTTTATTTTCTCAAAATTCCAAAAAAAATTAAATAATTATTTTATTATAATCATGAAACCTTGTAGACTATGCTTCATTAAAAATAATTCATTATGAAATTGTAAAAATCTGTTCATGCTGTAAAATTTAAAAAAACATTCTCCTCGTACTTTTACCAAAACCGTCAAAAAGTACCTCATTTGGTAAACGAAAGAAAGATTCCTTACGTACCATGTAGTAAAATTAATATATGGGTAAAAATGACTTTAAACATACATGAAACAATTTTTAGAAATCATGTACATGGATGATAAATATAACCCCAGTAAATACTTATGAATAAACAATCTCGGATAGAAACAAGATTAGAAAAGTTACCCCTTAACTTTTGTCCAATATATTTTATATGTGTCTAAGACTCATGTATAGTGGGTTTAAACATTTTATTAACTTGTAATAGAACCATAATAATATTTATTATATCATATATGATTCACTTACGACTTTATATTACCTGTTAATTTGACAATTCCATGTTAAAGCAGCGTTTTAGGTAAAATCGTTTCATTTATCGTACGTTTTTGAAATTTTTGTTCTTGATATTATTACTTATATCCTGATTTACTTAATTACATATTTTAAAACATTATTTATATATAATATTTATTCAGAATATAAATATATATGATAGATCGATAGATGGAATGACATACACCGTTCATGGAGATAGTGGGCCGTACGTACGCATGAACGTTGTTTTTGTTTCCTTATTAAATTGGCTGGATGTTAATGATATATATATATAAATAGAGTAGCATTATTATTTAATTTCTTTCTTTATTACTTATTATATATACTTTATAATCATTCTTGAATGGTTAACATGGAGAATGAATCTCATCACATCGTGGAGACGGTAATCCATATGTATGCACGAGCGATGATATCGTTCCCATAATTATTGAATGGTATTGGATTGGATTATATAATATATCATAATTAGTATCATGTTATAATAATCATATATATTTATTATTTCCACCATTATACCAATTCAGGTAAGGTTCTGGTGGAAAAAACAGATTACACCAGGGGGTGGAGATGGTAAGTCGTACGTAGGCACGTGCGGTGATTTCTTTTTTCATAGGGTGGAAAGAAAGTGAAATATGGTTTTTTTATATTTATAATAAAATATAAGTATATTAGATATACTGATTTTATTAATTTATAATGAAATAAATAAATAATAGTAAGTAGAATAATAAAGAAACTTGACAAAATCGATAGAAGAGATTACCTCTTCTTCGACGTAACTCCTTTGAACTTCCTATTGAGGGACTAGATTTGGTCTTTTGAGAATTCCTGAACCTCTATAATGTTAATAAAAAGGTTTATTATAGGAATTGACAGGGGTTGGCTGAGCATGAAGGCTCAAAATGGTATGAGGAGGAGAGGGAAGGAGGTGCCCTTATATTGGAGAGGAGAGGGGCACTTTTGGAATCCTAAAAAATATTAATTTATAATAAACTCAAACCCCCCATAAAAACTTTCGAAGTTAGTAAAATTAGGATATGAGATAATATATGGTTTTAATATTATCAAACAATCAAATTTATACATGTTTTGATCACATTCTAAACCATATTATTTTTATTTATCCTTACTTAATCTATTTAATTATATTTGTGGTAATAATGTTATAAATTTTAAATGGTTACAAATACTTACTTATGTGTTGTTAATTGTACATAATTTGATACTTTATGACAAGGTAGACCATATAAATTTTAATTTGTAATTTTTAAATATTTTTGGAATTTTTAAACAATTTAATAATTTGTTATTTTCATAAAATATCAGTAGTGTCAATTTTGACACAATTCATTTATTTGAATTTAAATAAAATCAAAACAGAATATATTTTAAAAAATATATTTAATATATTCCTAGAATGTAATATTATTCTATAAAATTTGTGGATCACATTAATTAGTTAATATAATATTTATTTGAAAACTTTTAAAATTATTTATTTTATATTTCTCTTAATAAAATAATTACTACAACATTTTTGTATAATTATTTAATGTAAATAAAATGTGCATAAAAATTAAAAATAAATACTATGATAAATATAAATCTATTATATTTATTAATAAAACTTTTACACTAATTTATCATCTTAAAATCACATCATTTAAATTGTTATATTTATTAAATTATTAAGGTGACAACTTTTAAATTAAATAAAATAAAATAATGTAAGTGTCATAATCGCTTTTTTAAGGCTCTAAATGGTCCAAAATTAGACAATTGGATGATTATGGTTTAGATATACACGAAAAATAAGTTTTGGTCAGGTGTTTGGATCTTTTATGGGTATTATTAATTGAAAACAACTATATTATTGATTTTTCACTGAATAAATATTTTTTGCATCATTAATGTATAATCTATTTAGGTAATTAAATATTTATTAAAAATTAAAAATAAATTACCATGAAAATAAAAAAAATAGCTTTTAAATTAGTATTTATAATCGAATTTATATTCTGTATAACATTATATTAAAAATACTTTAATTTTTAAAGATTGAGTGAGACATATTTCACTTTCTTTAAATAAAATAAATTAAAGGTCTTAATCACATCCAAGTGGGTTCCAATAGATTTAATTTCGTCCCAAGTATGATTTAAGGATAAATATAGTCATAAAATTATATTAATACAATTGTTAGGGTAATTTTATAATATTATCTTTACCCTTAATTACCCGATTTACATTTAACTATGGTAAATAAAATTTTCTGTAGTTACTATTCATAATGTCTAAAAATAAAAAGTAGCCTATTTACATAAATTGGACCTGATAATTCAAATTATGGAATCCATTTTTTCAAATTAAATACACATAAGTTGCATTATTAAATTTAAAAATAATTTTGTTGTTGAGAAAAAAGGTTTTAAAAGTTAAAACATTGCAAAAGATTGAAATGTTTTTTCCTATGAATTCAGTCTAAAATTCATGCTAATGAATTAAATTATATTAAACGGTAAAAAATAATTCTATTTATACTTTAAAACCATTCAATATTATAAATTAACCATATAAACTATCTTGATGAAAAAGTTGTTTTTAATTAAAATTTAGTGTATTTTTACAATTCATCAAAATATGAAAGTTAATAGAAAAATATTAAAAAATTATCCAAAGTAAATTTTTATATACTTATTGAAATGAATAAATTTATTTTGTCTAATTGAACTTATAATTGTGACAAAAACTACATTTTATGTTGTTGCACCATCAAAAGGCGACAAAACAACATTTTTTGAAAAATACGTATTTTACCTAAAAAATTTAGTTTGATCACATGCCATGTTATAGGATATGTGTAAGATGAATGATAATGTTATAAAATTTAAAATTTTTTTAATACTATTCATAACATCTATTTCATAACAATATATCATTGTTTAGTGAAACCATGTATTGCGTACAACACCCGTTATCGAGGAAGGTCACTTTTGCCTGTAATGAAAGTCAAGTCAGGTTTGCGTGTAGTGCAAGATTAATTTGGTGTTGCGTATAACATAATCCAAACATATTTCATTTATACATTTATAAAAATATACACTCAGTGTTGTGTAAAATAAATTTTATTTGAAAAAACTTGAAATTGTGTGCAACACAATCCAAGAATAGTGTTGTGTATACTACAAGCTAATACGGTGTTGCGTATAGAGAAAGATAATCTTGGTGAATAGTACAACACAAGACATAAAAGATATTCAAAAAAATATTTATCATAAAATCTTGGTGTGTTACACTATTGAACATGATGTACCAAAAGTTCAGAATTCTATTTTTGAGATACAACCATGAGCTGGAGGAGTGAAAGAAAGATCACGAGAGTTCCTACCTGAGAAACAACTGTCCATTAAAGGATATATTGAACCACAATAGGAGGATGACTTGATGAATAAGATCGATCAAATATTCAATATTATGTAGACACCTGAGAACATCATGGTGAAGTGTGTAACATTAAAACTTGAGTGGTCCGACATGTGATGGTGGGATTTCATAGTCCAAGAAGATATGGACGTAGTATTGGATTGGAAGGGATTCAAGACCCTATTCTTCTAGTAGTTTTTCCTAGATTCCATGATTCTAACAGTCTCTGGAGTTTCTTTAATTGAAAAAAAAATAGATTTAGGTGTGGAAATACCCCAATCATTTTTCTGAGATTCTCCATTTATTCACAGATGTGGTAAAAAATTACCAGCAGAAGGCTCAGAGGTACCATTAAGGTTTGTGAATATATATCAGATCACATGTGTTTATGCTAAAGATTTCCACATATGCAGAGATGGTAGATTGAGATATGATGTTGTAACTGAATATGGTATGAAACATTGTATTTAAAAAAAATCTATTCCATTGGGTGGTATCTTCAGTTGCACACGTAGTATGAAGATGACGTGGAATGATAATCATAGGATAAGTGGAGGTGGTTCTTAGTAAAGTTCCTCCTCTTCAATATCTATTATAGTGTGTAATATTCCTCTAACATGATATCAGTGTTGAAAGGGAGGACACAACAGATGTTCTTGTCCAATGACTATGCCTTGTTATAGTTAGTGTTTTTCAGCTCTATGGGATACAATGGTTGATTCATATACTTCAAGGACTATAGGGCTCCAACCACATTCCTTATGAGGGAAGAATTTTAATGTAGTAGTTGAGTGTCCAGTGGATGTTGATGCATGTCTGTTAAGAGTGAGAGGTGTTATCCATTTTTCAACTTCAGTTTCAACTGTTTTCTTTGATAATACTACCTCCCACTTGTTTATATTTTCACATTTAGTGGATGTTCATAAACATACAACATTACTTATGTCCTTTAAAATGGATTTATAAACACCTCTGAGAAATATGAAAGGGTAGGGGTTTTGGTGTCCTTCTTGTATATTAACGTTAGATGACACAGATTTGGTTTGGGATTTTCTCATTCTTGATCTAGATCTATTTGACATCAACATCGATGAGAATTGGATTGTTTCACATCAATCTAAAGTTGATGGTTTTCATTGGTGTGTTTCATTTTGTTGATTCCTATGGGATCTCTCATGTGTTTCATGGGAGTGGGACTCGAGGTCAGGTTATTCAAGACCTTTCCACCTAGAGATCAATAGTTTATTAGTTGATGTTTCATTTTATCTGGATGACATTTCTTTTATTGAGGATCTTACCATCGTTAATTGGGAAATATTTATGTTTTCCTAGAATATTTCATTAGTCTTCCTATAGATTGAGAGGGATATAGAGTTTATAATTGATCAAGTTCCAAGTATGAAGCCGATATCAATTTATTATTATCATATTGCACTAGTGGATATAAACTTTCTCAAGATTCAATTGGACAACCTATTGGAAGAAAATTTTTTCTGCCTAGTGCTTTCTCTTGGGTAGCCTCTATGATCTATGCTAAAAAATAAGATGGCTCACTTTGGTTATGTGTGGACTATCAGATTTTAAACTGTGTAAAAGTTCAGAAAAAATAATTTTTCTTGTGTGAATGATTTTTTTGAACACTTAAAAGGGGGAAAATATATTGTTGATGATTGATCTTCAGTCGGGTTATCATCATCTCAATGTTAGGGTGTCAGATATACAGAATACAACTTTCAGGAGAAATTATAGCCATTATTAATGTATTTTGATTCCTTTTGGTCTGACTAAATCTCCTGTGGGTTTTATGTCTATTATGAATCAGATATTCGATCAATATATTGACTTTATTGAGTGAGTGTACGTCAATGATATTATGGTATATTCAAAATTTGAGCGTTATCACAATCACCATCTGAGTTTGGTTCTAGAAATTCTAATATGTTACTGATTGTATGAAAAGATTTCAAAATATAGTTTATATTTCCATGTAGAGATTTTTTTGGGGTACATAATTTCCTAACATGGCTTATCAGTTGATCCAGGGAACGTAAATGCTATTTTTCAAGGATGGTACCATTAAATTCCTTTGAGATATGATGCTTCCTTGGCTATAATGGATACCACCAATGGTTTATCAAGTATTTATTAAATCTAGAATCACTTTTGACTGTTCATATCAATAATGTGTTGAATTTCACCTGGGAAGAAAATTGATAGTCTTATCTCAATGAACTAAAACAACTTTTGACATGAGATCCTAATCTTATCTTACCTGATCCCAGTATATGGTATGTGGTGTTTTTCGATTCTATGGAATCTATTTTGGGAATCATTATTATGCAGGATGACCATGTGGTAGCTTACCAATCTCATTAGCTCCAACTTTATGAGATGAATTACCCCACTCATGAATTAGATCTTGTTTCAGTCAGCCACGTTCTAAAATTTTTGTGGCACTATCTATTTAAGGAGAAGTTCCCAGTCTTCTCTGGTTATAAGAGTCTAGGTTATATATATTCATAGAAGGACTAGAATCTCAGATAGAGAACATGGATATAATACCTTTTGATGCTTGACTTCAATATCTCCTATAACCCAGATAAGGGAAACTTTATTGTAGATTTCCTTAGCATGAAAGTACTGTCACATGTTGTTCTAGAATTGATGTAAGAGTGGAATCATATGGGGATTTTCACTAATTTTTATCAGGATTCTTAGTAGGATGTTTTATTTATGGTTTCGACTAGTGTTCAACAAACAACTTCTCTCATAGAGTCTATTTTTCAGAGTCAACAGCATGATGATGAGTTTCAGAAGACTCGAGAAATCCATTATGTTGGGGAGACTGTTTCTTCTTGGTCTCTCTCTTCAGATGGTATGCATCACACTGGGAAAAGGGTTTTTCCCCAGCATCTATGAGGAGTTCAGTCTTGCTCAATTTTCATACCTCTTCATGGACAGTTCATCTATAAACTACAATGATATATTATGACATGAGGTGGGGATTTTTTTGGCCAAGTATAAAGCATGAAATTCAGAGTTTGTGTCTCGCTATTACACCTTCCAAATGATAAAGGTGGTGCATTTGAGACTGTATGGTTTGCTTCATCCTCTTATTATATTGTTCTATAAATGGGTTAGGTATCCAGGTTTTTTTTCTATTACCATAGACTCCCCAAGGAAAGAATACTATTTAGGTGGTTGGTGATCGGTTGACAATGTTTGTTCATTTAATTTCGATCAAAGATACCTCAAAAGATGATGATATGTGTAGGATGTATGTGCGTGAGACTATGAGGTTACATGGGAGTCCTTCTTACATTGTTTTATATAGGGATCCTAGGTTATCCATTATGTTCTAGATGATTCTCCAAGAGGTGATGAGAACTCAAGTCACGTTGAGCAGAACTTCCCATCCACAAAAAGATGGTCAAATAGAGTGAGTAATTCAGACTCTAGAAGACATGATCAGTGATTGTGTCTTATATTTGATAGGATCAGGTGATAGACATTTTGGAATACTTGAGTTTTTTATAACAATTTTTATCAGTCGTCAATCATAATGGCACCCTTTGAGGTGTTCTATAGTCGCCTGTGTACATCACCTCTTTATTGGGATGAGGTGGGAGAAGTATCCTTAGTAGGACCAAGTTTGGTTCATGAAAATTCCCCAATGATTAATGATGTACATGGACATATGGTTACAGACTAGAGTCAACATAAATTGTATGTGGATTGGCGGCGTCAACCATTCGAGTTTTCTATAGGTGACAATGTTTTCATGAATTATTCTCCTCAGGTGGGTCACCATCGACATGGAATTCCTGTAAAGTTTTCTCTATGATATGGTAGGAAATTGGAGGCCACAAATTGGCTTATACAAGTTACTCACTGGTTAGAATTTAATATACAAATGACATGTTTTAATGATTTTTTCCATATATCACAACTCATAAAATATCACCCTAATCCTGCTCACATTCTGAGTTGGGATGGAATTTAGTTAGAGTCGGATGTTTTTGTTTTAGAGAAACTAGATAAGGTTGTTTACTCTCCTAAAAAATTCATTCATGGGAAGTCGGATCCATTGGTTATAATTCTACGAGATCAATGATCATATAATCATGAGACATAGGAACACATGTCGTTTACGAGGGAGTGGTGGCCTCATATATTTCCAGAAATTATATCTTCCACATGACTTCTCGAGGATGGAAAGTATTCATAGTGGGGAGTTTGTAACAACCCATTATAGTTTTATGAGGTGTTCCATTTATCTCATCACGGTTTTACCCTCCAAATTGGGAGGATACCTATAATGGTGATGTCGGAGTTTTGTTGTACTTCTAACTTTAACCAGCCTTTTTTGTAGGTTGTAGGAAGATTTCACATTGTGTAACTAGGTTTCACACTGTTTAATTATTAGTGGGTACAATACATTAAATGGGATTCACTCTGTGAAATATTACACATCATTAATGTTGGTTTCACCTCATTAATTATTTAAATAATTTTTTTTAATCTGAGGTGAAAGATTTTTTTTGTGCATTTGTAAACCATGGATTTCATGGTGAGTAGCTATATTATAAGTCATGAAATGGACCACGTCTAGATTTTAAAGTGGGTGACTGACTGTTTTGTCATGGATATTTCTCCAGAACTCTTGTCCCTTGAATATAGGCTCCTACTATGTGATTTTTTGAGACATCACTCCTCCAAATTGATCTATTCTTCATTGGATCTCAATTGAGGCTTCGGTGCGTGTCTCTTGGTATGTTAGAATTTTAATTATTCATTGATTTTGATCAGAATATTTTCGTTTGGGGGGTGTCTTTGGATATATTGGTTTATGATGGCGTTTCAATCTTCATTTCATCTATATATATTGTGTGATCTTATTCCAAAGGCCTTTTCCAACGTTGGTAGTGGTGCGGTATGTGTTTATCTTTGTGGTATGTAGCTTTCATTTCTTATGAAAACCCCTTTTATTATAAATTAAATCATTATTTAGGTAGATTTTATTTTGGGTCCTTCATTTACCTTAGTAGGTTTTGTTGATTTTGGATTCTATTAAGGGCATGTCTGACCATAGTTTTAAGGTAGGTCATTCCGTCTCTATCCAATGATAATAGATATTCTTGTTTTACTTTACAAACTGATTCATAATGAACGATTGGAATTATTTTTTGTGTGTGATGAAAAGGGGTTTTAATGAAAAATGTAATTCCCCTTGTTATTGATAAATTGAAAGAAAATGGGAATTTTCAGTGTATTGAAATGGATTTTTTGAAATCGTTTTCAAAGAATTAAAAAACTGTGAAAAAATCACATGAGTTACATTGGGTACATCAGTGGAAGGTTTATCTTGTGGTCATCATCTATTATTTGGTGAATATCAAGGAGGTTTTTATTGTAAATTTCATATGTTTCCTAGTCCTGTTTTTCTAGGGGACTAATATAAACTTTTCTAGGGAGTTTACTCATGGGGTATGCCTATGCTTCTTCAGCCCGTTTTTCTAGGAATTTGTTTGTGCACACGATCATTATAGTACAAATAGTCTGTGGAATGGGAATATAGTATTCCATCATGTTTTAATACATATTATTCTATTTTTAATTGGTTGGATTTCTGAGTTGGCATGAATATGCATGTTTATGCTTATGAAATGTGATATTGAAAATGTTCTTCGAAATTGATATACCTGCTTTTGTTTAGAACTATAAAAAATGTAAATGTTTACCATGTTTTTTATAAAACTAATTTTCTTATTATCATGCCATGTTCTTACATAAATATTTCATATGAGAATTTTTATACATAGACTTGATATTGAACACCAAATTGGGGGTTTACAGATCCTGTTATATCACATCATGAACACCTCTTCAGTGGTGCATAGATCGTTGTTTGTTTTCTAATACAGGGAAAGGAAAGGCGTTGTAGTGAGGTGGTGTGGTTTATGTTAGTTGGTTGGGTAGATAGTGGTGTGATGGTGGTGTGATGGTGGGACTTCATATATTTCGTCATTTAGAGTAGCTATTAGTCTTGGGTCCTTTTTCAGATGGACATGTCCTTTAGATTTTTTAGCTACTCCCATTGTTGTGTGTTTCCATTTCATTCATACATTTATGGCATATATATCATCTTCATATTATATTTTTCCATTTTTTATAGTACATATATTCTATATGGTTATTTATGCTGGAGAAATCATTCCATTTGGTTCATTGTTTGATGCTCGGGTGCTTGCCGCTACCCTATGGTGATCGGGAACACCCTTAAAATATGTGACAGATCGTATTGAGTGACTTGTTTAAAGGAATCCTAGGTCGGTTAATTACATAATAGATCATAAAAACAAGTCATGATATAATTCTTTGTATTTTATAAGTCATGAATCAAAAAAAATTGAAATAAAATAATATATTAGAGCATAACATTAGCATAACACATATATTTTTGGCATACACATGACTATATATTATAATATGTAATGGATACCCACTATGACATTCATAACATGTTAGGATTGGGATAACCACTAATGTACCTACATCATGCTTGAGATAACCCCTCATGTACCCTATTTATACCTTGCAATAACCTCATGTGTATCCTCTTTTTTTATTGTGATAACCTCTTGCGTACCTTATTTTTTATGGCTTGGGATATCTTCATTTTTATTTAGGTTTGGGATAACCTCCCTTATGATGACTTTTTTCTATATTGGGATAACCTCACATGTATTATTTGATCTCATGGAACATTAATATTTACCTAATCAATTAGAGGGATATATAACTCCCGGCACACATATCACAAAATGGATATCATGATCATGTACACCACAAAATTATTCATAATATCATAACCCATGAAATAAATATGGGATTGATAAATATTTCATCATAACATAACCCAATGGAAAGAAGCTAGTTTCATAATTTTTAAACCAAAATCATAAACCAACCAACGAAATGATTAGGACGATATCATTATAT
Organism: Viscum album; assembly: GCA_963277665.1. NCBI lineage: Eukaryota > Viridiplantae > Streptophyta > Magnoliopsida > Santalales > Viscaceae > Viscum > Viscum album. Next base: position 1,585,846,587 of record OY728131.1, read on the forward strand.
TATATACCCAGAAAATCATTACCAATATCTGAGGTTATTGACATTAATGTATATAAATACAATAAATATATCATTAAATCATTCATGAAAAATTTTCCTTTCCATTTTGAAATCACTTATATTCAATAAAAAAAATTCCGGAATATTATAGATAATTTTTAATAAAAAAAAATCTTGAAAATTTTAGAGGAATCAATAAATATTTAATCATTCATGTGTATGGGAAATTCCAAACATGTTGTATATGTTAAAAGAAGAAATTAAATTAAATAATTTGTAGACAAAGTTCGAAATGTACGCCATTTCAAAAACAAAAAGAGGAATATTTTAAAAATAAAAAAAACTAACATCCGTAAAAAAGAATTTCAAAAATCATTAGAGAATAGTAAAATAATTTTGGACGACTTTTTCAGAAAACATGAACATGGAAGAGAAAGGCATTTTGATCAAGGAAAGAAATAATCTCAGTTTTTCCATAAAAACATTATTTTGGTCTCTTTAGTACATGAAGAAAAAAATGAAAATAAAACATTTAATTTATATAAATAACCAATAGAAATTAATTTTCATGAGTTTTTTGAGATATATATTATAATATTTTATCAATAAAATGATAATTATAAATAATCCTGATATACAATGATATTTTTTCATAAAACCTTTACCATTCTAGTAATATTGAATCCTAATACCCTTGAAATAAAGAACCTTGTATTGATATTTATGTCAAATTATTTAATTATACTAATCATGAAATTAATTTATGTGAAATATATAGACAATATAAAAGAAATAAATGGTGAATATGGCATGTGTCCCATGAAAATACTTGTGAGCTGAAAATCCCATACCTCAATTGTGACATCCTTCAAACAAGCTTGAACCAAAATTATAATAAAATTATATTTATTATATATATATTATAGAACCATATTAATACATATAATACAACATATTAATTACTTAAAACCTTTTTCCTTCCTTTTATTAACAATAACTTAATAAAATCAATTTTCTTGGTGATAAAAACTTTTTTTTCATAGATGTACTGGTTTTGTAGTTTGGGTCCATGTACATTGATTATCATTACATAATATACATAATTTTATTGATTATATAAACATGGTATAAGTTTATTTTATAAATATTTCTGTTCATTCATAAATGTTAGATATAGAAAAATAAATGTCATCATTTATGGAGTCGATAGGTCATATGTGCTCATGAATGTTGTTTCCATTTTTCAACAGTTAGAATGAACAATGGGTATAAAAAATTAAGAATTAAAAATAAATTATTATATTATATATCATATATATTCATTAATACTTTCATTATTACCATCTATGTCATAATAAAACAAAAAACATATTAATTCAATTTGTGGAGGCGGTAGTCCACACATGCACATGGGCAACGTTATTGTTTTCTAATGATTTTGAAGTTTAGAAGGTAAATTTGATATATAATTATAAAAGTATATTTATTTAATACATATAATATATATATATATATTATTTAAATACATAATTATATCCATATGTGAGATGTGGTGATGGAAAACGAATTACATCAGTTCTTAAGGCGGCGGTCTGCCAAAAAAATGGTTGTCTGTTTCACTAACCATTTGATGAAAAAGGTATTTAATACATATTATGATATTAAAATAATAAAATATCATTATATGTATGATACTGGTTTTATTATTTCATAATGGTTGGATAGTATTTTAATGAAGTGTAGAAATAAATAAAACAAAAACACTCGATTAAGAACGATACATCTTCTTTAGACAACCTCTTTTTGTTTTTTCATAGAGCCTCCCTAGAATGGTCTTATGATTAAAATGGGGAATGTAGGTAATGTGTATGAATTTAAGGAAGCTTTTAGGTTAAATATTTAATGATCCAAAAGTCTTTATAATTCTTTAATGGAGAGGATAGTTGATGTACTTTTATAAGTGGGGGAGGGAACACACTTGAAAATTTCATAAATGAAAACAAAATAATAAAGTAATTATAAATAAATATGATTCCAAATTGAAATAAAATATAATATATTATAATTTTAAGTCAAAATATGTCTATTTAATAGGATTTATATATGTCTAATTGCAAAAAATAACATTATATTTTGGGTGAACAACCGATAAACCTGTTTTACCCAAATTTGTGGTCACACATTTCTACATGTTTTACTATTAATTACAACCAAAATTTTGTTCAACTAACTAAATATTATTAAATATTTTAATTATTAACATGGAGAATATTTTATCAATATTAAATTCAAATAATTATCATTATTTTATTAAAAAAACATAAAAATTTATCAAAAAACTGTTATTCAAAAACTTATTTTTCAAGAATAAGATGATATAATAATAACTATATGACAAGTTATAATCATTACATGAATTTAAATATATATATATATAATTTAAATAAACATTTTATAGGGGTTAGAGTAATTAACAAAAATGAAGATTCATTTTGTACTGAAACATAATTTTTAGAAAATTGCCTCTTAGTCTAATAATAAACTTATAATATAATACAGTATATAGAAGATTCAAATGTAATTTTTTGAAATTAATATAACTAAATTATGTTAATTTATTTTTAAAATAAAATTCATTGCATAATATGGATTTTATATTATTTAATTAATTAATATGAAATGATAGTTTTATAAAAATTGGTATCTTCACTATTCGTTGAAAAATAATTTTTTTTAAATCCCAAAATTTAACTTTAATTTAATTTTAACTTTTTTTCAACATTGAATACAGTTTTTTGAAATATAATATCATTAATTGGTATAAATGACATATATTATTTTCTCATGATATATAATAAAAACTTTTTGGCAAAAATATATTTTTGAGAAATATAAATACTTTTTCAAAAAAAGAGTACATATTTAACTATTTATTTGAATAATAGAAATTAGTTATACATAATTTGTTAGTACCTATCCCAGAGGGGTCCATTCCATGAATACCCCAAGCCATCCTTCAATCGACCTGGGCCTAGAGACTAGCACCAGGTAGGCATATCCCAAAAAATGGGAGGTATTTTCCTAAGTACCTGTACGCACATAGAAAATTCCCAAGCCCAAAATAGTGAAACATAGAAATAATTTGTAAAAAAATCATACATACAATATGATACCAACCACAGATTATGAGCGTAGGAAACTAGAAAGTAAATAGTTCCATAATACAAGCCCACCAATGAGTGAGTCAGCAAATGTGAATGAACAAGTTCATAAAACTAATCCACATAAAACCCTAACTAAAGGTTATGTGTAGGATAGATGTCTGAATCCGTAAGAGAAGACCTTGTTTGTATGATCACTCTAAGAACCAACTGGTGTTGGTCCACCTAGTAATACATCAAATATTCCATCATCTACACAATACATGACTTGTGCAATGGTGAGTAAAAAAATTCCCAGTAGGATACCCCTAAACCACAATGGAATACTACTATGAAATGCACTAAGAATTCAACAAACAAAAAACATAAAGTATACCAAAAATAGATACATTAAGTATTCCAAAAATAAAATAAAATCATTATAACAAAAATAGATACAGAAATTATTCCACAAATGAAAACACAAGAAGTACATTCATCTCACAGATGTATAAGTCTATAGTACACAAAATAGGGTTATCAGTCGTAGTCACAAAAACACCTAGTTTCATTAAAACTCAGAGTGTCGATAACACTCATGGTGTATATAACACATAGAGTGATGATAACACATGGAGTGTTGATAATTCATGCGGCCTCCAAAACATATAGTCACCAAATCATGTTGTCTCATGATCACAGCCAAACACATGATTTTTCTTGCAGAGCACTCATTCAAATAGAACCTACTCCTATGGAGAATAGGTCATATACAAAATTATACAAAAACTCTCTTATATTATATCAAATTTACCTCCTTATCACAATCATCCCAACACCGCAAACAGCTCATCAAATGAAAACATGGTTGGAATGTTTTGGCTGTTTTACATAAAATGTCTGACTTGGGTCGGATCCAACCTTCTGGACCCAACCCGAACTGTTGGCCAACCTGAACCAGTTCTGCTGATTTTACCTGACTCAGTCTGGTCCGATCCTAATGGATCCAACCCACTGGGATAGTATAGTAGCCTACCTCTGTCATTCCGTCCCACTGCATGCGGACCGATTCGCTACATCACAGGAAGTCCACCCCAACTGCGTGCCTCTATGCAGACATCGTGCTGAGATTCATTCCAGAAGGATGGTTTTTCAGAAAAACTATCCCATTTCTTTGCCTCCGTGGTTTTCTTCGACATGGCATCGATCTGCATCTTAGCTCACCTACACGACCACCGGTTACTGTCGTGACCCACGCTCACTGGAATAGTTCCCCCCTATGTGGCCTACCTGCAACTCTTCACCTCACTTGCCACAAATCTTGTAGCCTGTATCTCATGATCTACCTGGACAGGCCCCACGGGGCCGCATCCTTCCACAAATGTCGTCCTTCCCTTGTGCTCCTCCTAGAATAAAAAGAGTCATGTCTTCATCGTTGTACCTCTGTGGTGTTGGGGGGGGGGGTGTAAGATCTTTGGTCTCAGATCCTTGTGCCATTAATCAAAGGTCCAACAATCAATCTACTTATATAATCATGAATAACACAAAGAACAAAGGAAAAAGTAGAAGCATGAAAGATCTTGAAGGGCGGATCTAGGACTTTGTTCATGTCGGCCTCGACTATTCCAAATTAGTGGGATCACAAAAAATAAAGGAATCATAAATATCTAACCAGCATTAAATAACCAAGGATAACTCCCAACCCACAATATATTGAACCACAAATCAACCTATTTATGTGTTAGTTCATATTCTACATCAAATTTTAGAATAGGGAACTAATTACAACGAAAAAACTTCCTAACTCATGTTTGGATAGGTCTTTGATGAAGTATTGTTTCATCGAAATCATTGACGGGATCCTACAACTATTTTGGTGTGAAGATCCATGATCTGATCTCTGATATATTGTTGTTCTGTCTAGAGAATTCCTTTTCCAAGATCTCCCTAGTGATTCTTTAGAATTTCTAGGGTTATGTGGCTAACCCTGGGATTTCATCATAAGGATGTTTTTAGAGAAATTTTTCGATGCCTCAACCAAATAATTAATCTTTAAATTATTTAATGATGATTATGGTCTTTTCAATTTATTCCACAGAAGACCAGAACCAACGAAAGTTAATTTGTTTGTATGGAAAAAACCACATTAAGAACACAACAATGGTTTCAGATTTCTAATCCAAGTCTCTATTCATGTATTATTAGGATTTAAAAATAAAATAAATTTTATTTAATTATTTTAATTATGATTATGTTCAAAAAAATTCATTCAATACTGGCTCATGTTGACCTATGTTATGCCTATCCTAAGTTAAAGTCTCCATTCTGAATGAAATGGTTCCCTTGTATTCAAGATCTAGAAACCCAATAAAAAGAAATTCCATATTAAAGAAAAACTGCGAGAACCCATTATGAAAAGATGAACATTTTTCATCGGCTTGTCTGGGGGACACTGAACCTCAGAATCACATGTTGTCTTAGTAACTGGCCTCATAATTTTCCCAAATAATTTATAAAAATAATGTCAGGAAAATACGAGTCATTACATTCTCCTCAACTTAGAGTTTTATATCCCTAAGATCCAAACCATGAGCTTCCCAAATAGATGATGGAACTGAGCATGAATATTAACCCCCTTCTCCCATGTTTTCTCCTGATGATTCATGTGCCTCCACCGAATTTTCACTTAAGGAATTGATCACCCATGAAGAATCCTCCCTACTCCAACCAAAAAGTAATTTTCTATGACAATAGCATGTCCTAAAAAAACTAAATGGTCCCTTCCAACTGACCAACCCTCTGGGGATTAATCCATGTGCTCAATCGTAACTGAGTCTCAATTGCCTCCTAAAATCCCTTCTATATCCATGATGTGAAACAAGTATCATGATATGAATGGATCATCGATGATACTCTGTAATGATGAAATATGTCTTACAAATAGAGCCATCCAATGTTCTCTACTAAACTCTACTCACGGATTGGTAGGAAGTGGGATGACTTTGTGAATTGGTCAACAATCACCTAGATAATATCTTTTCCCTAATACATATTTGGTAACACTATCACTTAGTCAATCGATATCCCATCCCACTTCCACTATGGAACCTAAAGTGGGTGGGTCAAGCCTGTTGGAACCTAGTGATAAGCCTTCACTTGCTGACATGTGATGTATCTAGAAATAAACTCTACCACCACATTCTTCATCCTTATCCAACAAAACTAACATCGAAGGTCCTGGTACTTCTTCACCACAATCAGATGTACATCGAAAGGGTATGCATGGAACTCCCTCAGAAACTCCCCCTGCAACTCCACTAGTATAAATTTAAACTCTAGAAAATTATGATGTGAACCTCACTTATCAAATATCCATCTGGTTCATGCCCTATGGATAACTGAGCCCATCGAGTCTCACAGTCGATATCCCCAATATCTTCCTCCTTGATTCTATGTAATATGAGAGGGGTGAAAACCATATAATGGAGGTATTCTAATACATCTACATCTATAAAGGATATCTATGACCCCACAACTACTCTGACGCCTCCCTCTGAAACTACATGATGCATCTCTGGCTGAGAGTGTCCGCTACTATGTTCTCATTCCCAGGAGTATAGATAATCTCAATTTCATAGTCTGAGATGAAATATATCCATAAAATATGTATCATGTTTAGATCTCTCTGAGAGAAGATATACTTCGGACTCTTCTGGTCATAGTCGATAGTAAATAGCTCACACAACTGGAAGTGTCTTCACATCTTCAATGCGAAGCCTACCACTGCTAGATCCAGAAAATGTGTTGTGTAGTTAACATCATGATGTCTCAACTAGTGCAAACCATATTATATCACCTCCATTGACTGCATTAGAACACAACTAATCCCAGTTCATAATGCATCATGGAACACTACAAACCAGATGACCTCCTATGGTAGTCTTAATATGGGAGAACTTGTTAACCTATACCTCAGCTTATAAAAGAAGTACTTCCACATATCATTCCACGTGATAGGCTTCCCCTTCTGTGTAAAATCCTTCAATAGTGGTTCTTATTTGGAAAAGTTACGTACAAACATTTGATTGTACCCATCCAAACCTAGGAAACATTTCACATCCATAACACTATTAGTTGTCTCCCAATCAAGCACCACCAAAATATTTTCCAAATCTACAACAAATACAGCCTCTGAATTGTCATTTCATAGAAAATAGACCTCCAAAATCAAGAACAAGAACTTCTAGATCTTCCAATGAAGTTGTTGCTCTTGGAGTGTGTCCAGGACCATCCTTAAGTGTATCACATGCCTCCCTTTAGTTGTCGAGTACACTAGGATGTCATCAATAAAGACCACCATGAACTGGTCTATTAATGGTTAAAATATCATATTCCTAAGTCCCATAAAAACTATTGGGGAATTAGTCACACAAAATAGTATCAATAAGTACTCTTGGTGGTCTTAATGACATCTAAAGGTTGTATTCAATACATACTCATCTCATAAATGAAGTTGGTGATAGCTAGACTAGAGGTCAATATTCGAGAACCACCTCTCACCCATCATCTAATAGAATAGGACATCAATCCACGGTGGTGGATACTTTTTCTTCATGGTCACCTAATTCAGGAAACTAAACTACAAACCAAACCTCAAGAACCTTTTTTTTCTTTGTGGAAAACCAAATTAGAGCCACTAGAGGTGAAGCATTGGGTCTCATGAAGCCCTTCCTCTTTAAGTACTCCAGCAGTACCAATTACTCAGGAAAATGTGGGGATCCATTTTATAAGAAACTATAGATATATGTGTCATACTAGGGTACATATCAATGCGTATGTATACCTACATAAAAAGAGGAAATCCTAGAACATCCTTATAAAATATATCCTTATACTCATCCACCAATACATGTAATTGGGGACTCATATCATCCACTACATTGAGGTTAGTGCTAGCCAACTGATGGGTAATTATCTAACCCCTATTATGAGTAAGTACATAATGAACATCATGAATTTCCTTTTCACCCAAAATGAAAAACATGGTCCCATCACTGTAGACAAACCAAACTCTAAGCCTAAAATAGTTAAACTAGGCACATACTATAGTTAACCTGTCCAAACCGAGAATTATGTAGTATAGACTAGACACCACTACCAATAGATCCCCAAAAAAAACTATCACCTCTAAGAGTAAGGTCACACTGTCATAATTAGTGTGTGATCATCTAATCCCCTCTTGTAGGATTATATAAGCGTAATGGTCAGGTAAATGTGTCCACTAGAATTTACAAGTCTCAAACAAGGGTTGTGAGGTGAAAATAATGAGTGGAACTTGTTTTCATAAAAATATTATATATATTGAAAAGGTATAGATAATAAATCTAATCATCCATAGAGCATTAGGGTCTTAATCTTTCACCGCCTGTAGCTAGCCTCGTCCCTATCCACTAGCACCCGGATCCCTTAGTGAACGACATGGGGGTGGTGGTGATAATATGTCGATCCTCTTCCCATTGTCTATTATACTACCTTTACCGCTTCCACACATTATTCACTTCTTATCCACTGATAATGCCTAATCCTCTTCCTATGTAGTCCCTTGACCATCTCCCGGTGGTCTTCATAGAGGGTTAGTAAATCTCATGTCAGATGTCCCTGACCGCCACATAAGTAACATTGTCAATCCTTCGCTGACTCGCTCTGCCCTGAGAGCCCCATACCCCTGACCCCATGTTCAAATGCATTCCATGGAGTGAATGACCATCTTGGGTCCCTACATTAGTTATAGGCTACCTACAATTGGGGAATCAGCTGCTTGGTGCCTACTGGTTGCTCCCACTACTGCGCCAGCTCTTCCAAAATAACTCTCTACTATCAGAGATATCTCCAGCACCCTAGAATATGTAGGTATAATAAGGGTTATCATAGAATCAATGATTTACCATCATATCCCCTGATAAATGTTTTGATCCATAAAGATTGGGTCTGGCACTATATACATTGAGTAGTGAGAAAGAACAATAAACCTCACTGTGTACTCCACCACAGTGTGACTACCATACTGTAGATGCATGAGATCATATATGCACTATGATCATAACGTAGCAAGGAAGAACATCTCTTTGAAGCATTTCACAAAGACTTCCAAATATAGTGTAACCTCATCATGTGTCCAGGTCACTATGATCTATCATCTCCCCACTGAGACCTAAAAAAGTCAAATGGCTTAGACTACCATCTGGTCACAAGTGTCCTCACAAGGTGGAAGACATGAGTCACTACCTCTAGCCAATCCATAACTACCTGGGGATCTGGATCACCCTTAAAACATGGAGTTTGATACCAATGGGACTCATGAAACTCACTTAGTCTGTATACATCCTCGTCTGGTTGAGTGGGTAGTAACTACTCCTCAATGGGAAGCACTATGATATGAAAACCACTCAGAGGTTATATCTTTGGAACATGCCCATGTACTGACATGCCATCACTCGGTGAACCATCCTCATGGTAATGTAATAGAATCCTGGTTTCTTTTCTATGTGGAGGCATCCTGAAATAGATCAAGAAGGTACACAGTCGATAGAGTATACATGGTTATTAGACTTAATAAGGAAATGTGAACACATGAAAATCCTATATGATGCACGTACCATTAATTTCTCTATAACCATTATTTTAGTGTACTGATTCAGAAATCATGCTTCCAGAGTCCAGGTTTATGAATACATTGGCCGCCGCACTAGCAATGGATTCCTTTCCTATAAATCCAAACTCGAAACACATAACACTATTTCCCTAAACCAACCACATAGAATCCCTGTCCTTATGTAGAACTGACCACCTCTAATACCACTATGCCATGATCTATACCAGAGGGGCCCATGTTGTGACTAACCCAAGCCCGCCTCCAAAAGTATAGAGGCTAGGGACTAACACAGATTACGAATATCTAAAAAATGGGAGGCATCTTTCGATGTAACTGTGTAGATGCACACAATCTCCAAGACCAAAATGATGAAATGTAAAAACACTAATTTGACAATTCATGCATACACTAAGATACTAACCATAGAGTACGATAGCTAGAAATCGGAAAGAAAACAAAGCCATAATACAATCCCACTATAGAAAGAGTCTGTAAAAGTAAATGCACATGTTCATGAAACACATCTGCAGAAAACCATACCTGAAGGGTAGGGGTAAGATAGCTGTCTGAAGCCATATTAGCGAAAATCATCTATCTGATCACTCTAAGAACCACCTGGTCCTAGTCTACCTAAGACACTTTCAATGCATCAAACATCTACACAAGATAAAACACATGTGGTAAAACCCCAGGAAGGGGTGAGTAATCCAATAATGAGTAGGACACCCCAAAACCACAAAGGAACACCAGTAAGAAATACACAATGTATACCAGAAACAAAACACACAATGTATACCACAAAAGACACATGAGGTATAAAACATATAAAACACATGATGTATACCAGAAAGTGATAAACGAAGTATGAAAAAAAAGAAAATTTTTTTACAGTCATCTCACATAGGGATATGTATATTTTACACAAAATAGGGTTATGAAGGGTAGCCCACACAACACCCAATATCAGTAACACACTTAGTTTCGATAACACATGACGTTTCAGGAACACAGAATGTGTGGATAAAACTGGGAGAATAGATAACACAAAGAGTTTCGATATCACATGGAGTGTATATAATAGATGGAGTGTCTATAAGACATGGAGTGTTGATAACTCATGCAACCCCTAAATGAAGTAGTCATCAAGTCACATAGTCTCAAGATCTCATTCATCCATAAGCACACTAGTTCCAAGAGAGCCTACTCATCATGCCAAATGTTTGAATGCCAACTTCTACAAAAAAACACTTATAGAATCTCAAAAGGACCATCTCATTGCAATGGTCCCAACACCAAAAATGTATTGTCAAACAGACACATGGTTTGATAGTTAAGGAAGCTTCTGGACCCGATTCGGTCTGGGTCCGATCTGACCTTCCAAACCTGACCAAGGCTACTGGATGGCCAAAACGAATCTTGTCTGGTCTAGTCTGAACCATCATATCCCACTAGAAAAATAACATAGGGCCATTGGAGTGGCTCGACCCCTCTAGTCTAGCTAACCACATGTGGCCCGATTTACTACACTGTATGAGGTCTTCCTGACTGCGTGCCTCTATGCGGATGATGTTCCAAGCTACATTCTATGCGGCTCACCCACTACACCACCTTACCTACAACTTCACCACTGCAGGTTCCTCCGATGTGGCATTAAGCTGCATCACAACTCGTCAATGCTACCCTCAGTCAATGCCGCAAACCATGCTTGCTGGCCCCATCAACCCCAATGTGACCCGCCTGTTATGCTTTACCTTTGCCTATTAGTGGCCTCACCCTGATTCCCCACATAGACTGGACCCATAGAGACATATCCTGCCACCGACCACCCCACCAGCAACCTGTTTTTCATCCCTCACACTCTATATATACAAAAAAACTTGTTTCATTCACTATCACACCTTTGCAGGGTAGTGGGGGTGTTAGATCATCAGTCGTAGATTGTTTCACCAGAAATAAAAGGTGCAAAAACCAGTCTTCTCTTACAATTATGAAGAATGTGAGGAATTAGGAAAAAATGAGGAGCATAAAAGAGCCTGAAAGAATGATATGGGCCTTTGTTCATGGAAAGCTTTATTCCTTCTTGATATAGGGATCGTGAAGAACAATGAAATCAAACAACTCTATCCCTAATTTAATTCCCACAAGATAACTCTCATCCCGCAAGTGATCGAACTTCAAATCAACCTATTAGTGGGTAGGTATGAATTCATTGTTGAATTTAAAAATGCAGAATGAATCACTAAGAAACAAAACCCTATGTCGAGTTTTGATCAGTCATTCATGGTGAAAGGTTGTGTCGTCGTCATTGATGAGATCCTACCACCCCGTTGACGTGGTGATCCAAAATCTGATCACTAATCCATTAGCTTTCTCTCAAGAGAATTTATTCTCCATGATATCCATATACATTCTTTGATGTTCCCAAGGGTAGGTGGTTATCCTTGGGATTTCTACATAAATATGTTTTTAAAGGAAATTATCACTTCATCAACCAAATATGTTATCATTAAAATATTTATTAATGATTACTTATTTTTTGTTTTTTTCATTGAGACCTACATCAACTAAATTTTAGTCGTATCTAGGGAAAAAACCACCTAAAAAAATCAACAGTGGTCTCATATTCCAAATCCTAGACTCCATTCATGACTTATAAGGATTTGAATATAAAATTATTTCTATTTAATTATTTTATTTATGGTACACCAAAGAAACTATATTTCAATGTCGGCCCATGTTGGCCGATGTTAGACCTCACCTAAGGTAAACTCGATGTATTGAACACAACTATGCTTTCAGATTAATGATCTAGGAACCTATTTAGATTTTATTCCAGTTTTACAAAAAAACCCCTTGTGCACATTATTTAAAGATGATAATTTTAGAATGACTTTTCCAGAGCACACTGGGACTCAGAATCACACACCATCTTAGTGAAAGGCATAATAATTTTCCCATATAATCTCTAAATATATATTATTGGAAATTGGAGTCATTGCATAATTTAAAAAAACCAATTATTATTATTCATACATCCAATTTTAGAGGATTGGTTATAATAGTCTCACTTTAATATTTTATTAATATATCATTGATTTCTTAAATGTAGTGTTACATGATGCACTAACTGTATGTAGAATTATATTTTTTTAAATAGATATATATTATCAAATATTGGGGTTTTACAACAAGGACGTTTCAGATGTGGTGAGGTATGAATTGGAGATATTCTATATGCAACTAGCCATAAACATTACATAATAAAAGTTTTATGTCAAAAATTCATTCATCTATATTTGAAGACCATAACTGTTTTACTGTTTTAGAGAAATAGGTCCTAACTCATACATAAAATAAATAAAATATTATGTATAAGCATTTTATTAATATCTATTTTCCCATAATATAAATCTTTTGAAAGAAAGCATCTTCTTTTCTCAGGAAAACTATTCATGAAATTCAATATGACCTCTTTCATTACATTAACCATCCATAAAAACCGGTGATTTTTTTTTAAAAATGGGATGAACACAAAATGCTCAATACGGGATATAAAAAGAAGAAAAACATTAGTCTTGTGGAAAATAATAAAACCCAAGAAAACCCCTTCATGAAAACACAAAATTTTTCTGATAAATGAAATTTCATTTCACATGATAATCATTTATTTTATATTTTGAATGTAAATTATTTCCATTAAATTTTTTTGAATGAATAGAAAATTCAAGTTTTTACCTTGGGAATTCATCTCATATAACCCTTACAGAACCCTTATAAAACCCTTACACATTAGAATAACCATTCAACAAACATCTAATAATATTTTCTTTGGAACATGGTCATTACTTAATGTGTTAAATAATTATATTGGAAGGCTCATCTATTAAGCTATATGTGGCTTACTCATCACTATCTGGGCTCACCCACTGTATATAATGTACAAGAACCACAACATAAATAAAAAAATTCATCATTTTTAACATTATTTTAAACTCATATGAAACTCGCGTTCAGATACAAACAAAATTAATTTTAAAAATATTATCAATAACAAAAAAATGAAAAGAATTTTTTAATTTAAGAAATCATGTAAGCATTCAATGGATGTTAAAACTGAAATAATAATCACGACGACGGGAAAATTCATTATCTCCATTTTGTTTAAAATAGGTAAAAATATTCATTTGAAAACCATTAAAATAAAGTAATATATATATAATAAAATTTATAAATTTTTTTTTGAAAAAAATTCAAATACATTGTTATCATCATGGATGTGTAAGAAAATAGATTTTGTAGGAAAATAATAAAAGATTATTTATTTGGATGAAAACTACCTTATGAGTTTTGAAAAATTGAAATCATAATTCCCATGAACTAATATCCTTAAAAACATTAAACAATAAGACAATAGATAAATTTATTATATAACATGTCAAAGGGGTTGTATATAAACCATATAAAATATTAAAGGTGGATAATAAGAATATATTCCACAATGAAATGAAATTTAGATGAACTCCCTTACCTTGAGTTCAATTTGACATTTGTGTATTTGTATTACTAAAAAATTAACATATTTGTATATTTATTTTCATGATAAAATTTTTCATTTCTATTATTACATTTACTTAAATTATTACAAAGTTGTATACAATTACTAATTCTACCATGTCTACGTTTGTTTTTAGTCATATTTTCTTCTGTGTCAAAATTGACATTGGTATGTTGAATATAGTCAAAGTGGACATTACATAAACATACCTTCAGTAATAATAATTAAATAATTACTATTTTATACCAAATATCTACTTTTACAACTAATAATGAATACAGGTTATCAAAATATCTAACATTATGAACATTGATATGGTTGATGTATATACGCAAGAGTAACATTTTCATTTTACAATTACCATTAAGAAAATATGGTATGTGGGATTTTATATTTATAGAATTATAATTATTTCATAAATATCATATTATTTAATTATATGTACTTATAGATATCATTCTTGTGACATGGTGATGAAAAATGGGATAACATCACCTCAAAGAGGTGGTTGTCTCCATATCCATGAATGCCATTACCATTTTTTCAGTGAGTGAAAAGGTAAAAAGAAAATAATATATTATATTTATAGAATAATAAATATATCCTGATTATAATTAATATGTCATGTATTTAATAAATTCCATTGAAAAATATTTTATTGATTAGTTTTCACGTCAAGTAATATCATAATCAAATTCATACTTATTGTATATTTAAATGTGTATATTCAATAACTAATAGTATCATATATTGTTTCTTATAGTTCATTAATTTTTATAAACAAGAGATAACGTTATATGATTTATAATATTTAAGTATTGACACTTTGAAAAATTCTAGATGATTTGAAACTTATAATATTAATGTCTTATATAATCCTAAATTATTTATAAACATGGTTTGAAAAAACAAAATAATGTTATATTCACTAAATTATAAATCTTATTATACAATACAAATTGATTAGAAATATTTAATTAAATTATCATAAATTAGTTTTAGAAGTAATATTTGAATGAAAATTTTTCTATATTATCAATGATTTAAATAAATATTTGTTATAATTTACAAAAGAAAATTTATTTCAGTTGATCGATAGTGGTGAACAGAAAAAAAATTCCAATATTCATTTTATCATGATATAGAATTTTACATTCTATCTTTGATAGAGCTTATTAAATATAGAGGGTTATAGTCTAGGTGAAACCTAGAGGAATTGATGATATTGGTGATTAATTTAAAGAATATTTTTGTGAAAATATACCACAAAAATAATTATAGTTTTATTTATCTATCAATGGTTGTATTTTAATACTTGTTCATTCAAGTGAGGGTGATTATGATAAATTAATATTAACCATGGAGGATAAAAATAAAATAATTAATGATGAATTAATTGATTATATGTCAACTCCTAATTTAATATATTTATTAAAGTATATTATTATTGAGTCTATAATAATATAATTTGAGGAAATTAATTTCACCCACATTATATAATTTTATATATTTATATCATATATCTTGTTATAATTGTTTGTACGATAGTTTTATGTATGAATATAAAAATTGAAATGATTTAAAGATACAAGGTGATATTTTATAACTCTTGTTTAGTAGAATAAATAAAATGATACTCCCTGACCTTCATTGAGTTAATGAATCACTTTTGGTATTCTACATTTTTATCTAGTAATATCATATGATATTATCTATTATACCTCAGGTACACTATACTCCTCCAGTGCACCACCTTCTACTTCAAAGGATCTGTTAGTAATTGATTGGGGGATTGGACCATCTTGTTAATCACCATGTGTCATCTTAGAATGTGTTGGCATCATTACCATCATGAGGTTATTGAGGTTTGATTGATACTGTTTTATAATTATTGATGTTATAAAGTAATTGTTTTAAATCTATATAATATTTTCATAATTTTTTTATGGTATAACTATAAATAATAATGGGAAAGAACCAAAAAAAAAATATAGGATTTATGGAAACTAGAAAATAATGAGTCGTTAATGCATACATGGTCAATGGGAGCATATCCCACCAAGAAGATTTAGGGGATGTTGGTTCCACTTATTTTTATCCATTTCCATTGTTGTGAGGAAAAACATGATTGTTACCTATGAAACATTGAAGTTAAACATTAGTAGGTATATATATATAAATATATATTTAAACAGAAGTTGGTGTAATAATGGATTCCACTATGGTTATTATTTTGTAGAAAATATAAATTATCTATACTATATTATTATTGTATATAAATTTTATCTTATAAAAACAAAATAATTCAATTGAATTTTTTGATGTTTCTAAATTTTCATATTGATAGCTAGTGGTTTAAAGCGCTACATAACAAAATAACTACCACTAAATTATTATTTGTGATTTATACCAACATCATCTAATAAAAAACACTTATAATATTTGTAAAATAATTGTTATTTTAAAACATAAATATTAATATATGGTTGTTAAAACCATCAAAATCATTCATAAAAATTTACATTTAAAATATCATATATAAAATAAATGTGGTGGATTTAAAATTAAGTCCAATTAACAATTCACAATGGGTTTAAATACCTATATTTATTCAAAAAACAAATAATTATTAATAAAAACTTCTGAATATATAGAAGTTTTAAAAATCACCATGGATTACTCAATACTAGTTTGAACCTCAATATATTTGAAAAAAAATTGTATGAGATACATTTTTTCTATGTAGTGATAGTGGAAAGAGCTAATGAGGTAAAGTGACACTTATTCTATGGAGGAGAGGAAACCAGACTATTGAGGTGAAAAAGATCATTGTGAGGGAGGTGATTTCTTTGGGAATGTAATACCGTGATTAATTCTCAATGGAAATACTTGTTTCTTTAGATGTCTTGTTAATGCTTCACGAGGATAAGAATCCTGGTGGTGGAAAGGATGTAGTGACCCTTAACATGCATGTTATAAATTTATCTTAATTATTTTCATTTATAATTTCTTAAAATATTAATTTAAGATCTAGTTTGATTTGGAGTAAAATTTTATGGTCTATAAAGGGGTTGTGGATGATAAAAAGGGGGAATGAGTAGTTTGAGGCATCAGAAGCTATGTGGCTGAGAATGAGTATTCTAGTTGAACATTTATAGACAATAGAATTGTGATTGATACCCACATGATTTGTGATTGGTTTTTTCTATATGTTTTTCAACATTTATTAATTTTGTACTTTTAAATTTTAATAAATTTAAAAAGTACTTAACCCAACCTTCTGAGATTTCAATCATTCCATTAATCCATGTTATTCTTTTTTTAGCTTTACTCCCTCTCCTACTTTTCTTATATACTCATCCTAGGTGGCCCTAATTTTTTAATCTAGTTTAAATAAATTTATTTTGTGGATATAAGGTAATTAATTCATCACTTATTACTAAAAATAAAAATCCATATATACTCCCCTTTAGTGGGATTTAAAATAAATCATTTATCATTATTGTTCTTCATAAATGCGGTATTAATTTTTTTTTCTAAGTATATACAGTTAATAATATTTCTATGTAATTTATATTTCTATTATTTTTATGGAATATATCAAAATCTAAAATTATATATGGTTTTTTTCATTGAGTATTTACTTAAATGACACACCAGCATCCATTAGGATTTGAAAGTAGGTTCAACATAGGTTTTTATTCAAAAAATATTTTTATGTGTGAAACCAAATCTTTTCTCCAATTTCATATTTTTATCCAATTAGTGACATGAATCTTATTTATAGTACCTCATGTATAATTTTTTTATAAATAAATTTTGTATTAAATTATTTATAAAATTTGAAAGATAATTTTTTGATGAACTATATGTTCTCCATATAGGAAGATTTTATTATTTTATTAGAACACATTATAAATATGGATATACTAAGATGCATTACTATAATCATTTTTATGATATATGATATATATATATGTTTTTATTTTTAACTATAATTTTTTTTCTTATATCTTAATCTACAGAAGGTATAACGTGGTAAATATGTTCTACTAACATGTAATATTGAAGTATTCCATGTGGGTTCATTATTTTTATTGTATACACGGTTAGGAAACCTATTTTATTTTGATGATCATGTTAAAATGGATTTATTATTTTATTGAATACATATATAGGTATACCTACCAATGAATAATTGGTTTTCATTGTTATTATTGACTCACATTGCCTGAAAACTATATTCACTATTCTCTTTCCTTATACATATTTTTAAGAGGACTATTAATTATAATTTACACTTGTGTATCAAGTGTGATGATTATTTACATAGATATTTATTGTAATTTTATTTTTTCTATATTACATTATATTTATGGTATATGGTTAGATTTTTGGGTGTTCACTCTAATAGGGTAATATTTATCACATGCTATATATATTATCTTGGGATATGTGCAGATCTCCTTGAAATTAATTCATGTAACAGAAAGTCAAATTAGCATTAAATTTTCTAAAACTTGGAGAAAATATTCAAATTTGATATTTTTAATTATTTTTAAGAAACAATTATGTTGGGATAACATAGATTATCATTATCCTTTTAAATCTACAATATCTCAAACATGGGACTTCTTTTTGGACTATTTAGTGTAATTTTTTAAATTAGATGATATATATATCAGTTATCTTTCATCGAGTATAATATAAGGTTGAATGGGTGCTCTTAGACATTGATTGCATATAGTTTATTTTATATATGTATTTTTATATATACTACTATCTAGGTATACTAGGTATGTAAGGAATATAGTTAATCTCAGTGGATAACATTCCGCAATTATTTTGTTCTTCACATAAATAGGGAAATACATTTTCTTAGGAGGTTACATATATATTTTATTAAATTACTATGGAGGGAAAACACTTCCACAAAAATTTATATCATACACTAGTGTTTACACCTAACGGTAGTGATTTTAATGTGGTTATTAAAATAGTTGATTATCTTGGTAGGGTTAGTGTATTATTTTGGTTGGTTTATGGATATAATGGATCCATAAAGTTATTTTTTATCTTAAATGTGTGTGAAATTTTATAAGGTAGTTTGAAATTTGGATGCAAAATTATATTATAATGTTTCTATCATTGAATATGGAAAACTATTTTTCCCATTTTTATGAGTATATGAGAAAGAATAATACTATAATAGTAATTTTTGGAGTCTTTATTAGGGATTTTTCCAAAACAAATTGTGTGTACAATATATTCTTTCATCATTCTTATAGTGGTGGGGGATGAATTTATTTTTGGAAATTCCCATGCCATTTATCACCCACAACAAAAAAATACAATATGATATAGAAATAATATAACATTAGATCATATTGCACCATTCATAAAAAATTCTATGAAATATATATTTGTTAAAGAGAAACTAGTGTACATCATGGTTATTAAAACATTAATTTTTTAGAAAATTGATATTCTATTTGGAAGAATCCATATCCACAATATACTAATCATTACCCTCTTCAAATTTCAACACCCTATTTCATTCCCATGAACACATTTAAAGAACTATATCCTTCTAAGATAGAATATTCTGAACCACCTATAACCAATATACAATACCCTTGAATTTACAAGGAATGTAAATTTATGTTTTTGAAAACCTTAAATAATTTTTTAGATACTTATATTAGTTAAATTTGTGTTTATGATGTATTGGTGGTTTCTCGGGGTCTTAAACCCATTTTTAGACACTTTTAATTACCCAATGGTCTTGACCATGCTATGGTGTTTGTATTTTTATTCTTGGAACCTTTTTATATAAACAGGATGATGAAAACAACCATGACTTAGTATTGTCTTTGGTATGCATTACTATGAGTCATCCTATGTTCCACCTTTATATTATCATTACCATTCCATGGTAGAAGGTTTGGTGAGTCCAAAATAGGAATGGTTTCAACACCACCCCATAAATAGTTTTTGTGTTAGGTTTCCTAGTATTGGTGTGATTGAGGCCACCAAAGTCATGGTGGGAATCGCAACATTGTGATAATGGTGGCAAAAAAATTTGAAATAATAGATTGAAAAGGTATTCTATTGGTGGAGTTAAATAAAATAATGAATACTCTTATAGTAATTATGAGGTATATATTTAATTTTTTATTTACACAATTTCACTACAATTAAATGGTTCAAACTCTTCCTCCTACTAGTTTATCCAGTCTTGATGATTCCTAGGAATTTTCTTTATTTTTCATCCCCTTTTGAGCAAAAACCTTGGGAAATCCATCCATTATTAGGTTATTACAATTTATCTGGGATCATGGTGATCTCATATTTAATTTTTCCTCTTATCATAAACACTCAAAGTCTAGATCAATCTATTTTCTTCCACTATATATGCATAAAATTTAGAAAATTGGAAGCCACTTCCCTAGAGTAGATCTATATCAACCATTGATGTTTTTTCTTATTTTAATTTAATTACATTCATATGGATGCATAAAATTATTGAATAACATTCTATATCCCTTGTTATGATATATTTGAATGAGTTCTAGGGAATCCATAGTGTGCCAGTTTGTTACAGTTAGTGCGTGGAAGTGATACGGGTGACAGACCCCTTGGAGGAACATTGATTTAGGCATCAACGTACTTGGGGTAAGATTATCTTTACTATAAAGTCCCCTTTTATATGGTTTTTTGGCAATATATGATTTTATTTTCTCATCTTCATCAGGATCCATGTTTTATGTGTGGTGTTTTTTTGTCTGTGTGGGGAATTGGTAGATCCATGTATGATATGACCAATTGTTATTTATATGATATGAATTTCTTAAAGGTATTTCTTAGCTAATGAAAATTTTCATCATGTATCAATATTGTTTGGGTTCTTAGAATTGGATAGAAGGACCTTTTAGGGAGAGTGTGGTTGTTATAAAAAAATCTAATGAAGTATATATGTATATGTTACCGTTCAAATATCATAGTCATATTCAACTGATGTAGGTGAGGAAAATATATTGGTGAATTTTATCCAATATTTCAGAATGGCTATAGAGGATAAGGGTCATTATGGGGGAATGTGATCTAATTCATCAAGTATATAAGGTAAACATACCATTATTCATGGATAGACCACTAAAATATAGTTGGAGTATGGTGTTTCATAAAGTAATAATGTAGACAAATGAATGACAGTTATATGGTGAAATGTAAATGTTTGGACCACAGGAAATGTTATGAGATATGTTGTGATTTACAATGGAATCATTTCCAGAATAACATTGTAGACACTGAGTCCTGGGTTAGTAGTGGCTTTTTTAGAACATGATGACTCAAAATTTGTGTGGTTTAATATTTAATTATAAATTAATTTCATGTTATGGTTTTCAAACTATATATATAATTGTGTTAATGAAAAATTAGTGGTGTATGAAAATATTTTATAACCACCCCTTGCATAATCATCTTGTGTGTCATTTAATCTTCATGATCAATGATCTTGTAAATGGAAATGGCCTAGTGTGAAAGAGCTGTGGAGGTGGACCTCGGTGTTTGGAATTGTTACTAAGTTGGAAGCCAAAGTGATTTGACAATGTAGTTATTTATTTTTTGATTTTTAAATTATACTATGGTTTGACATACCACTTTTGTGTTCCATATTTATTACAAGTTTTAATATGGTATACATAATAATTCATCTATTATATTATTGTTTTTAGTTCATTTAGTCATTCCAATATCATTATTATTAAATTCAAGATTTGATTATAAAAAAGGGATTATTATTCTGAGGGTATAGTATCACTACTTCACCATTCAGATCCTCACTTCTAGTGAGTGACATCTTGCATACAAGGAGGTGTTCATGAGGGCATTTAAATCTCAAGACTAGACCAAGTGATTTGTTTCTTAGTGTTAGATAGTTGTAGCAAAGGAATGATTCCCATTTTTTATTCTTAACTATGGGTGGGGTTCAGTAGAAATGAGTTATGTTGTTAAAAACACAGGTAGGTGACTCACGTAGGATTCTTTCCAGCTCTTATGTGATGGACCACTGAGTTACTAGGGATGGGAATACTATCACAATTGTGGAATTGCAATTTCCATTTGATCCAAAATATGTTTTTATGTTATAGTATTGGTAATTTTGATATATTATTGCATACTGGCTAGGTCAATTTCATCACATATCATATATAGTTGTTGTTTTTATTCCATCTTAGTTAAATAATTAAACATCATGATGTGTTCTTATTATATAGGATATACTATATTGAAATATGAATAAATTGAATTTCATAATTCTTATCATTATGGTTATACTCATTGGATAGGTCTCCTAAAAAAAATCACTTATGTGTTCATGTGAACTTACTAGGTTGTTTTCTTAAGTAATCAATCAAAGGTTTTCTAAAAAACAGTTTATAAATGCATATAATGCTTCTTAAAGACATATAATGGGACATATATAAGATTTTGGTCAGAATTTTCCTCAATGGAGAACATCAATATTTTACCACCAAATTTATAGGAGGATTCACCTGAGGATTCACCTCTACTTTATCCAAGGGTTTAGGAAATGGAACCTCTATAGCCTGGTGTCTTCCTGTTAGTTTAATTTTTAGAATGATGGGCCTAAAGAAAAATTCTTAATTATTTTTGGGGAATTTATCTTCTTCAACAACCAGCCTTCTAGGGTAATGGATCCTCATGTTTTCGAGGATCATAATGAAATCACTGAGGGGATATTCAAAATGGTCAAGACACTATAGGATTTAAGGGTATTAATGTCCACTTTAATTCTTTAGGGACCCAAATAAGATATTGGGGTGTTAGGATCGATAAATATAGGCATGTGGGTCTTACCTGGGAAACCATTAAAGACCTTATCATTAAGGGGTTAATTCCAAAAACACTAAAGTTAGACAAAAATTAGAAGTTCATAAAGCAATAATATATAATAATGTAAATAAGTTATTGTGTTACTCTTTTCACATAGTTATTCTGTAACATCCCACCCCTCCTCGTTAGCTTGATTTGAGGTGTAATTTCTACTTGGCCTTAAAAGACATCCCCAAGGTTCTGAAGGCCGTTAATCAATTCCACGGGAATCAAAATGAGTAGGGGATGATTTTTTATTTGAGAAATAAAACAATCGAACTAAACATTTCATAAAAAGGATAATAAATGATGCATGATAACAATATAATAAACTCAATGTAATATGATTGATATAAAAACCAAACTAAAACTGATTACCATATTGGAAGAAAATTATCTTCAACGTAAAAAGTGAATGAAAAATCGGCAAAACTCAATGACACCAGACAAAAATCCAAAGATTCCAACCTTCTATGTGCTCAAACTCCATAATAAAATACAAGTATCATAAAGAAGCACTAAATATGTGTGGCAAGTTATCTTTTTCTGTGAATTGATGAAAAATATCTATAAAAGAACCAATGTTCCATAGTAGGGTTTAGTAATGAAACTCAGTAGGTTTTCCCCAAATGACTTCCCTAATAAAGAAAAAATGATATAAACTGTTTAAACATATATATAAAATAATTTATATAAACCTTTGGAAACAGATTATATCAAAGAAAAATAGTTTAACTCCATAACTAATTTCCATAATAAAACAATTTCCCTTGAAAATAAACCAAACAATACTTTAAATAATTTAACATTACATTTGTCACACCCATTCTAGGATTCACACACACACACACATGCATGCTTCATTGATAGTTCCACACCGATGAGAAGTTTCTCATCCATCTATTAAGTTGTCACAAAGTGGCAATATCCTTGCGCCCTAATGACACATTCCTCTTATCTAGGGTCATATCCAATTATACCCCAATGGTACACACCCCTTATTTACGTTCAAGTTAAAATATTGGTCTCACACAAACCCATCTATGCCAAAACAATTTCAAACCAACCATTCCAATCCATCCCACCATTAAAGTTCTTTTATTGAAAAGCAGAAACAAAACAATATTTTCATGAATCAAACAACCAAACATATCAAAATAAATCAATAATAAAATTTTAAAAAAGATTCTACAATACTAGAAAATGTATTAATCCACCAGTAAAGAGTGTTTATATGAATATTTTCACACCAATTTCAAAAAAATTTTAATAATTTTTAATAATTTTAAACTAACAATTCATGTTCTAATAGTAGGAGTTGAGAGTAAACCCACTTACCATGGGAATTATGGAGAAAATGAATAATGGCAGGAAGAAGCCCACAAATCTGGGGTGAATTTCCAAAAATACACCGCATATCTCTTACCTTAACATAAAAATTCCAAATCTAACAATTATTGGAATCAACCACCATAGATATATAAATTTAAGACTAGATCGAAGAAACTAGAAAAGGAAAGAAAGTTTATATCAGAAAAAAATGAAAATCTACCACAAAAAAAGAGTTACCAAGGTAATCAAGCTTCAAAGCACCACTAAAATCCTCTGGATTACTTTTGTGTTGATAGGGAAAGATTAAATAGTCTTTGAGAGAAAATAAAGTTCTATTTAGGGTTGAAATAGAGAACAAATGCGGGTTTGATATCGAATCATGGCCGTGATCCATGTTTTTAGAATTTTGTTTTTAAACCTATCATGGTTAGTCACAAATTTATACAAACTGTGTGCTAATCTTCACCTAGCCTATACCTAAAGCTTAACCTCATAATATTGGACAACACATTTAGAAAAATTGTGTTTCAAATGTGAAAAATCTCTATATCCCACTTTTCATGGTATCTTTTGGGTGGCCGCTCGATTTTTCCATGCCATGTGCCTAATCTTTTTCCTACCCAGAAGCCTATATTTCACCTTGCATTGTGTCCTTTAGGATTTTCAAAATTTTAAATAACTTTGATCTAATGTTTAGAAATTTTAAAGTCCCAGAAACATTTGAATATCCTTACAAACCCACCACAATGTCTCCCAAACTATTTACATACTTAAAATCATAAATAAAATGTTAGTTAATTAAAAATATTGGGGACACATTCTCACCACCATTGGTCTTTCCAACCCCAAAAAGTAAGAAATCATCATTCTTTGAAAGATTTATGTCCATTTCTAGATCATTTCTTTCTCCCATACCCATGTTTATTGATGATTATAGCCATGTTTCCACAAAACCAACACTAGACTAATTCTTTTAATATGAATGAATTTTATTTTCCTATCTACAATGCATATCGGGATATGAACAGACGACACATCTATCTCTAGGACAACATGATTGTAACATACTTGGTAAATATAGAACATGATACTTTTATATTTATTAATATTTTTGAATTAAATATTAATTTTAATTTAAAGGGGATTATATGTTCGATGGTATACCTCACATGCAACAATGGGTTTCTCTGAAATCTTATGTTGCACACAAGGTTGAGTGATATTGTAAAAATAATAATACAATGTTGTTATTTTTAAATGGTTGTTAACACATTGACGTTGGTTTTTCGGGAATGAACAAAACTAACCATATTATTATTAAACATTTTTTACAAGTTTTTAAATTTATCCAATAAAATTTAGAGGCATAAAATGAGAAAAAATCAAATTTTAAGTAAAAATACATTAATATTAATTAAAAGGTAGTTTCACCACATTTTGGTAGAGAACCCTTTTAAAATCTAGTTTTTACACTTTTAAATGTTCCATTTTAAAAAATAATTTTTTAGAAGAATGAAATCAAAAATTACCTTGGGTAAATTTTTGATATTTTTTTGAAAAAGATTTTTTTTTAATAAATATTGAAAAATAATGCATTTTAAGACAAAATTGTATTTTCATCTAAATTGGTTATATAAATATGTTGTAGATTCAATTGTTTTAATTGTGTAATTGAATTATATTTTTATCATTTAATATAATGTTGGTCATTTTAAGTAATTTCACTTTGAAATTGGACATAAACAAATGTCAATCTTTTGGTAGTTTTTACTTCTTAAAAACATGATCTCTATTGTTGACAACAGAAATAAATTTTAAATTAATTAATGAAAATTAGCTGGTTTTAATTTGGAAAAATATAAATAAATTTTGGATTTAGACTAATAAAATTAGTTTTGATTTATTTTTTTTTATTTTTCAAATACATTTAATTTTTTGATGAATAGTGAAAACACTTCGTTGTAGATAAAAACCGACTCTTTCATTTATTTTTAATTTTTCTACATCTGTGAATTAAATTTCAAAAATCTGACATACATGGTTGTAATCAAGGTAAAAAATGTGGTCTAATAGGATCAAAATTTTTTTTGGTGAATAGTTGCTTTTGAACTTTATTTACCGCGGTTAAAGTTAAATAGTGTATTCATGGTTAAAATAATATTGTAATAATATAAAATTACCTTAACACATGTTTTAACCTTTTTGGATGAGTTAAGGGAGACCAATATAATTCTTACGTAGAACTTTTTACCTTTGTAAACCACTTGGGTATGATAATTACATTATTAACTTTTATTTGAAGTAAAAATAAAAATATCAAAACATCAATTGTTTTACTAAAACAAATTTAATGATGAATTATATAATAGATAGCTTTCAATATAAATATTCATTAGATATATAAAAATATTTCCTATATAATGGTATTTTATTTATAAATTTTAGACCTTAATTAAATGAATTTATTTATGATAGAATGATGATGTAGTAATTATCTTGTTAATAATTGATTTAAATAAATGAGATTATTAAAATTAAAATAAATATATTTTGAAACATTTTCTTCCATCCAAAAATTTTATAGATAATCATGAGTTGTTATATTTTAATTAATGTATTTTTTTTCAAACTAATCATATTGATATAGATTTTGATAAAGTCATGATATGAATAGTATAAAATTGACATAAATGTTTTTTTTTCGAAAAATGCTATTTTATATAATGATATAGTATTCTTAAAAATATAATATTCAGAATAATAACTTATATAATGTTTAAAATTTCATAATTTACCACTTGAGGTTCTATTGTCATTTTATAGAAATTATTTCTACCATATAGTATGAATATACAAGAAGTCATGGTAAGAGTCAAATTAGTTAACTAAGTGTTAAAGCTAAAAGATTAGGATAAAATTGTGTCTTAGACATGTCTCAAAACTATTAGTTTATCTTTATTCAACCCAAAATAATCTTATATTATAAATAAATGACTTTGTGACCATTTAAAACCGAAAATCATTTTATAATAAAATTATACATTCATACTTTCCTAAAGTGCCCCTCCTCCCTCTCATAAAAGGGTATCACCTATAACCCTTTCTCAAATCCTTGAATCCCCCTTGTATCATCCATCCTCTAACCAAATAATATCCAAACATACCTATATTCCTTGTAGAACCCTTACCATGGGTAGAAGGCAATTCAATAAAGCCTTTTATCTTAAATCGAAAGGAGTTTCCCAATTAAAGGTAATGTCTTCTCTGATGATTATTTCATTTATTTACTTACCCAACCCCATAAACACTATTTATTCAATTATTTTATAAAAAAAACATTATCTTCAATATACTAGGATATTTTAATGAGGAGAATAATAACTACACATACACAGACCTCTATCTAATGGATTGAGAACATTCTGTTTTTCTGGAAGGTGAACTAATGCCTCACAAAACGATTATTGTTCAATTAACCCCTACAGCCTCATATTGTGGCCATTATGATAGAATTTTATGTATATGTGTTATATATATTATATTTATTTTATCTGTATTATTCTATAATTATCATTTATAACATACCTTTATGATTTTTATGTTGTATAAATATGATAATTTCACTTGAGAAAATGTGGACTACCACCCCCCAAAGTGATACGAATCATTCATGGCATACATAGAATGTATAAATTATGATGTTAATGAAAATATGTGACATACATAAAATATGATATTAAAATGGATTTATAATATACCTATTTATGATTTAGTATTCATTTCTTAAATAGGACAAATAAATGAAAGTTGTGTTCAAGCGTACGTACGGCCTACTGTTTATATAAATAGTGCATTTCATTTCTTATCTCCAAATGTTATGTATTATTATAAATATATATATCCTAGAAATAATTTTTATTTAAATCATGAATACAGTTTTGTAGATGATATAATTTGACTACATGTACAATTTATATCAATACCATTTCATTTTTGACTCAAGTACCCAATATCGTCAAAATGACCGATATTAACTCATAAAATAATGTCATTTTTATAATATGGTATTAAGGGAAATACAAGGAATAATAAACTTTTAAAAGGTTCTGGATCAAGTATAAATAAACATAGGTTTATTATTCATAAATAACAAGGATCATATGTGATGTTTCAGACTCAAGGTAAGGGATGTCCTCTCAATCCCCATTCATTGTGGCATACATTGATTTGTAGACGACCTTCCTTTAACTAGTGTATAATCCACTTGGAATTTTAATTTCATCGAATGGGAATCTTTTTTCTACTAAGCATTTTACTGAACAATAAAGGTAATGTTTCTTTTTTATATATAAAATGACGATGACCTTTCTACCACCATAAGAATTATTTGTATTAGGATTCCTTAACAAGATGCATTTTTTTAAAAGAGAAACAAATACCATATACTCTGTTTACGTATTTTGGTTTTGAAAATGGTTTTGAAAATGAATTGATTATGTCAATATATTGAAATGATATACTGTGATTGCAATGTGGAAATGTTATCTTTCAATTATTCTGGTTTTATGTGTTATAAATTTTTTATGGTTCTTGGGATTTATTCACAAATATAGGCGGTTTCATGAAAATCCAAGGGCGGGTGTGCCTGAGGTAGCTCTCCAATGATTTATGTAATGTGACAGAGGTAAACGATAACATTTCTCCTAAGATAATTAGGGAATATACTATGAGGGATATTCCAAACGTAACTCCCTATGTAGCTATGAAATCTACAATGTAAAAATATTATGGATACCACAAGTTAACATTATAATTTTTGATTTCTATGTGTTATTCATCAATCATATTATTTCATGAGGTGTGTTAAAGTGATTATGTTATATGATTTAAAAGTATTATTATTTTAATGAATCAATGGACTGAAGTTTTCTTTTCTTATTTTATTACCCTTACCGATCTTTTTATGCTCATCACAAATTTTTGAAATTTATTTCATAGGGTATAAGGAAGGTTAAGAGAAATGAATAATTCCAAAATATTTTTATCAGTAAATAATTCTTGTTTCATTTTTAGAGTTTTATTTTTGAAAAATATGGATATAGTATAAGTGTATACTATATATTAATTGAGATTTAATGTAATAGTTAATGAATAATTCTCTAAAACTCTAAACTTGAGAAGATCCTCAATGTGAATTCTTGAATTTACTCAAGATTATGAAATGTTTATGTTGGGTCCTTATAGATGGTATCATAGGTTGGTTTGGACAACTTTATGATTTAGGGTAATGGTAAATTAATATCCCAAAATTAATATATGGTAATATTGAAATGATATGTCATTTTTAGATTACCATGCTACTTCGACTAAGATATTTATATTTTCAGAATGGTTTTACTTAGTGGAAATAGGGAAGCTATGATGAGATGATATCAAGAGGAAATCAACCTTTAAAATCAGCAACCTTATATTTTCAAAATTAAAACTGAACAATTTATTACAGATATGGAATAGTTGACTCAGGCTATAAATGGTGGTGGAACCCTTGCGTGAGATCAACCATATTAACCGCAAAATAACATTTCGGTAGTGAATCATTTCAAGAGGCAACATTCCCCATCATTAAGAGGATCATCTGACCATGTGCTAGATTAAGGGTGGATTAAATCGCTGGAAAAGATTTTCTATGAGATGGTGTGTTAATAATGTCAAATGGTAAGTCTTGTATTTACCATTCTCAAGGTCATGCAAATCAATGGTGGTCGATTGTTAAAAATATCATGGATAGTAGCGAGATTGGTTCTCTTGATTGGGATGAATTCAAGGGTATGATTCTTGAGAAATATTTTCCTAAGGAAGTTAAACTTAATATGGGAAAAATATTCTTGGAATTGAGGTAGGAGGATGACTCTGTGAATTCTTATGAAGAAAAATTCACTCGACTGGGAATGTATGCTCCAAATTTTTATGGATAATGATAGCAACATCATTCATTTTTACTTATGATTAAATCCAAATTATTGAAGTGAATTAGTTTCTCGTGAGTTAAAATGTTAAGAAAAAATTGATTGATGTGTTGAGAAGGTGGAAATGGTGTTTAGTAATGACTAGGTGTTCTTTAATATACAACAAAATAAGAGGTCAAGGTGGTAGAAAAAAGGTAAGAAATATTCAAAAAAGTATGATGGTTTGAAACTTATGTTTATAGTTTGTGAAAATTGTGGTAAAAAGAACACTGGCGAATGCCTTTTGAATTCATGTAATATCATTCAATGTGGTAAAATGGGACCAAATGATCATAATTTCACAGAAAAAGTTCAGGGTAATGGTAAGAAAAAATCTGATTTACCATCAGTAAAATGTTTTAAGTGTAATAAAATGGGTCATTATGAAAATGAGTGTCCAAGAAAGAACTCAAATGAAGAAAATAAACCAGACTACAAGCAGGAAGGTGTGGTGAAATATTTTGCAACTTCTTTAGTAGATTTTGGGCCATAAAATGTAGTAGTATTAGGTACCCTGTTTGCTTATTCATATTATTGCAATGTTTTGTTTGGTTCAGGGTCTACACATTCATTCATTTCTAATATTATTATATTAAATTGGGAATTCCATTTCAAGATATTAATCCTGAACTTTTGGTTAAAAAATGGGGAGAAAATTTTTAGTCAAAAAGAATTTATATGAACCTTTCTGTACTTGTGTGTGGAAAAAATCTACCTTCAAACCATATTTTTTACACTAGTAGAGTTTGGTGTTATTTTGGGTATGGATTGGATATCTTTTTATCATGATAAGATTTAATACAGATATAAAGAGGTATCTTTTCAGAAAAAGTTATAGTTTGTGTACAATAATGAACCCTTACTTTTGATAACATATCAAGAAGTTGAGAAACTAGTAAAACATTTAAATGAATGCTACCTTACAATAATTTTTGAAAAAACGAACTGTTCAGATTAATGATGGGCTAGTGGTAAATCAGTATCATGATGTTTTCATGATGATTTTATTGGTATAATACCTGAAAAATAAGTTGAATTTACAGTTGACATAGTTACTGATGCTAATATAATTTCAAAACCCTTTATCGAATTGATCCAATTTAACTATCAGAGTTCAATAAGAAATTTCATGAGTTATTGGATAAAGGTTTCATTCGACCAAGTAGATCACCATGGGGTGATCATGTATTGTTTGTTAAAAAGAAAGATGGATCAATGATATATATAATTGTTTATAGATCCTTGAAAAACAAACTGTGAAGAACAGGTATCCACTACCTCATATTGATGATTTTTTTGATCAGCTCTAGGGAGATCAGTGTTTTTATAAGATTAACATGAGGTTAGGGTACCATCAGTTGATAGTAATGGAAGCATTCATTATGGAGATACATTTCATACTAGATATGGCCATTATTAATTTTTTGTTATGCCTTTTGGGCAAACTAATGCTCCTGCGGTATTCACAGATCTTATGAATAGAATTTTCCATGAGTTATTGGATAAGTCTGTAGTTGTGATTATTGATGATTTTTTGGTCTATTCTAAAATTAAATATGAGCATGAAATTCATTTAAGGGTTTTCTTCCAAACCACAACAAAAATAAACTGTATAGGAAATTTGGCAAGTGAGTTTTGGTTACAAAAAATTTCACTCCTCGGTCACATTGTTTCTAAAGATGGTAGAATAGTGATCCTGCTAAAACAAAAGTTGTTGGAGAGTGACCATGACCTACTAATATCACGAATATATGTATTTTCCTTGGTTTGGAAATCTATTACAGATGCTTTGTTGAAAATTTTCATGGTTATCTAGTCCACAGACTATGTTAACTCAAAAACGTGTCAATTTTACCTGGATAAAATAATGTGATGATTGTTTTTAAGAATTGAATATAAGATTGGTGAATTCTCTAGTTTTGGTATTTCCTTCCAGAGATGGTGAAATTGTAATCTACAATGATTCTTCATTGAAAGGAAATTGTAGCAACCTAATGCATAATGGTTCGTTAATTTCTCATGCTTTATACTAGTTGAAACCTCATGAGTTAAATTACCCTATACATTTATTTAAATTGTCTTCTATTTTTTTCTTTAAAAATTTGGAGTTATCAACTATATAGAGTAAAATGTATAATATATACTGGCGAAAAAAGTTTGAAGAATATATTCACTTAGAAATAATTAAACATGATACATAATAGATGCTTAGAATTAATCAAGGATTATGTTTGGATGATTCATTACCATATAGTAAAAGAAAATAAAGCGACCAATTATTTGAGTCAAAAAATTAATGCTTCATTAACCATGTTATATTTGGAAAAGGATCCTTCGATTAAATCTGGTATAGAAGTTGTTGGTGTTGGAAATTAATCTGTTTTGTTTCAGGTTGTAGTGAAATTGTCACTAGTAGAAAGAATAATGAATGAGAAAAAAAGAAGATAGTGAGTTGCATAAAAAGGTAGAATTGGTTCAGAAGGGTATGTTACCTAAATTTAACATTGATAATGATTATGTTTTTATGTTCGGAAAGATGTTATGGGTTCCATGTGATTCATAGATGAAGAAATATCTATTATGTGATGCTCATAGTTCTCCATTATCAGATCATCATGGAATTTATAAAATGTAAAGTGATTATCAGGTGTATTATTGGGAGATAGAATGAAAAAGTTATTGCTGAATTTATTCTATGATTTTTGATTTGTCAACTGGGTGAAGCAGAGAGACAGTTACCTAAAGGGATGCTTCAGCCTGATCCAATACTAGAGTGGAAATGGGAAAATGTGTCCATGGATTTTGTCTTGGGATTACCAATAACATATTGAGGTAATAATGAAATTTTTGTTATTTTTAATCTATTGATTAAGTCTTCTCATTTTCTTCATATTCAAGATACAGTATTTATAGATCAACTTTATCAATTGTATATTAAAGAGGTAGTAAGGTTACATAAAGTTCCCCTCTCGATTGTATCTGATCATAATCCAATGTTCACTACTAAATTTTGGAAGTTCCTTCAAATGTCATTGGAAATTGAATTAAATTTTAGTAAAATATTCCATCCTCAATCAAATTGGTTGTCAAACTGAAAAATTCAAACAATGGAGGATATTTTACATGAATGTTCAATGGACTACCAGGGAAGTTGGGACAAACATCATCCTTTGGTTGAGTTTACTAAAAATTAACGTTATTATTCCTATATATATATGGAAACATTTTAGGCATTATATGGAATGCAGTGCCGGACTCTAGTATTTTGGGATGGAGAGGGTGAAAGGAAGTTTATGGGACCATAATGAAAGAAGAGATGTGAGAATAAGGTCAGTTGATTCAGAAACACATTAGAAAAGCTCATAGCAGGCAAAATAGTTATGCATATAACTGTAGAAAGGATCATTCTTTGGAGGTAAGTGATCGTGTCTTTTCAAAGTTTGTCCATGGAAAACTGTGATGTGTTTTGTTAAGAAGGGAAAGATGAGTCTGAGGTTCATTGGAACCTATGAAATCATAGAGAACATTGTATCAGTTTCCTACAGAGTGTCTTTATATCTAGGTTTATCCTAGGTACACAATTTTTTTCATGTTTCAATGTTGAGAAAATATATGCTAGATCAATCTCATGTTCCGAGTCAAGAGATTATTCAGTCGAAAGAGAATCTCTCTTTTGAGGAACAACAAATCAAGTTTTTGGAATGAAGATAGAAAGTGTTGTGGAATAAGGTAATTCACCAGGTTATGTTTTGGTTGGAAAACCATATTGTTGAAGAGAATACATATTAATATGAAAATGCTACATGGGATAAATACCAATACTTAGTTGATAAGTAAATAAAATTTCAAGAATGCAGTTTCCAAAAGGTGGAAGTATGTAACGCTGTAGGTAAATAAAGAATTTGAAAATTTCATATTTATTAATATTTTTTTATTAAATATTCAATTTATATTAAATGAGATGCTATGTTTGATGGCGTACCTCACACGCAATAATGGGTTTCTCTGAAATCTTATGTTGCACACAAATACGAGTTTAACAGATAAAATTTAAAATATATTATTATTATTTTTAAATGAAAGTAAACTCTTAGTCATTGTATTAGCGGGAATGAATAGAACTAACCATATTATGATTAAACATTTTTGTTAATTTTTTACATTTATCCAATAAAATATAGAGGCTTAAAATGAGAATGAATCCAACTTTAAGAATGAATACATTAATATTATTTAAAAGGTAATTTTACTGACTTGTGATCGTGAAACCTTTTAATATCTAGTTTTATTCACTTTTAAATGTTCAGTTTGATAAAATAAATGTCTTTTTTAGAAGTGGGACATCAAAATTTAATTTGGGTAAATTTTCGATATATTTTTTATAAAGTTCAATGTTTAGTGAATAGTGAAAATACTTCATTTTAATTCAAGACAGTCTTTTCATATAATTTTTTTAAATAGTTATATTTTACATTACATTTGGTTTAAAGTTTAATTGAATTATATTTTTATCATTTAATCCAATGTTTTCATTTCATGTAATTTCACTTTGAAATTGGACCTAAAGAAATGTCAATCTTTTAGTAGTTTTTACTTCTTAAAAACACTTTTTCTAGATTTGACCATGGAAATTAATTTTTAATTATTTAATGAAGCTTATATGTATTTAATTTGGTCAAGTATACATCATTTTGGAATTTGGATTCTCAAAATTGTTTTTGAGTGAAATTTTGGTATTTTTCTGAAAACATTCAAATTTGGGTGAATTGTGAGAAACACTCCATTGTAGATAAAAACTAACTATTTCATTTATTTTTAATTTTCCCACTTATAAGAAATTAATTTTAGAAATCATACATACATTATTCTAATTTGGGTGAAAATGTTTGTCTCATAGGATCAAAATAATATTTTATGAATAGTGGCTTTTGAATTTCATTTTACGTGTTTAAAGGTAAATAGGATAATTCAATGTCAAAATAATATTATAATAATATAAAATAAGAAAAACATTGTCCAAAAATTATTGGATGAGTCACTTCTAAACAATAAAATAATTGGGTAGAACTCTTAGCCATTGGATGGCACTTTGGGTAAGATAATTACATTAATAACTTTTTTATTTAAAGTAAAAATAAAAATATCTTAAACATATATTGTTTAACTAAAAAAATTATAATTTGGGGTTATATAATTTATATATTTGAATTTAAATATTAATTATAAAGGTAAAATTATTTACTACATCATGGTATTTTATTTATAATTTTAGAAATTAAATAAATATATTTATTTATGACACAATGATAATGTAGTGATTACCTTATTAATGAATGATTTAAATAAATGAGATTATAAAATTAAAATAAATTTATTTTGATACTTTTTATGTTGCCCACGAATTTTAAGGACAATTATGACTTTTTTTTTATTTTAATTAATGAAGTTTTTTTTGAATAAATAAATTGGTTATTGATTTTTAAATAGTCATGATATTAATAGCATAAAAATTTGCATAATTGAGTTTTTAAAACTAATACTATTTTATTTAAAGATATAATACTCCTAAAAATATAATATTCATGAAAATAGATTATATAATGTTTTAAAAATCATTAATGAACCACTTTTTCTTTGATTTTGAAGTTATAGAAACATTATTAACCATAGAGTATGAATATACAAGAAGACATGGTAAGAGTCAAATATGTTAACTAAGGATTAAATGAAAAAAATATAAGGTTAAATTTGTGACCTAAACTTGTATAAAACCTAATGGTTGATAATTTCTCGACCCGATATCATCGTATATTTGAAATAATTAACCTTGGGACCTTTTGAAACCGAAAGTCATTTTATAATGAAATAATACTATCAAATGTTCATAAAGTGCCCCTCAACTATCATATAAAAGGGTATCACATCTAACCCTTACTCACACCTCTGATGCCCCATTGGCTCAACAAAACTATTCCGAAATAAAATCCCAGCATCCCTCTATTCCTACTAGTAGCCTCACTTTGGGAGTAAGGAAATTCAATAAAGATTTTTAGCATAAATAAATAGAAGTTTCCTGATTTGATGAAATGTCGTCTCTCAAGCTTCTTTCATTTACTTCCTTCTCTAACCACTGAAACTCTATTTATTCCATAATTTTATAACAACACCAGAATGTTAAATATAAAAATATGTTGTTATGATATGTATTCAAAATAAAATTACACACACCTCCATCTAATGGATTTAGAGAATACTGTTTCTGTGGACGACGAAGTACTACCTCACGAAATGATGATTATTTGATTTTCCCCTACCACCTCTCATGGTAGAAATTATGATGGAATTGTATTTATATGTGATATATATTATATTTATTAAATCTCTATTTTTATTTAATAATCATTTATAACATACCTTTATTCTTTTCATGTTGTATAAACACAATAATTTCATTTGAGGAAAAAGAAACTACTTCTCCCTCAAAGTAATATGACTCATTCAAGCCATACATGGAATGTATAAAAGATAGAGTTAATGAACCTTTGTAATGTATATACAAAATGATATTATTCTGGATTTATAATATATATATGTATCATTTGGTTTTCATTTCATTAATATGACAGATAAATGAAAGTCCTGTTCATGCATACGTACGACTTACCACCTCCATGAATGATGCATTTCATTTCTTATCTAAAGATGTTATGGATTATTATAAATACATATATAATGTAAATATATTATATTGAAAACATTAATACTATTCTTGAGATTATATAATTTTGACTACACGTACAATTTATATCAGAAATGTTTTTTTGCCTCAACCACCCACTGATGAGAAACCGAGACCAATATTAACTGAAATAATTATGTAATATTTATAACATGGTATTATGTGAATAAAAGGAATGATAAAATATTAAAAGGATCTGAATAATGTAAAAATTTACTTAAGTTTATTATTCATGAATTACAAGGAACATATGTGATGAGTCAGACACAAGGTAAGCATCTTTTTCTCAATCACCTCTCATTAAGGCATAATTTGATGTATACAAAACATTTATTTATATGGTTTATAAAACCCTTTGACATTAATTTCATTCAAAGGGAATCATTTTTAAACAAATCATTTTAATAAATGACAAAGGGAATGTACCTTTTTAATGTGTGTGATGATAATGACATTTCCACCACCGCAAGCATTATTTGATATTTGGCTTCCTTAATAAGATATCAGGTTTTCAAAAGGAAACAAATACCATATAATATTTTTATGTTTTATGGGTTTGAAAATGGTTTTGAGATTGGATTGATTATTTCAATATATTGATATGATATATTGTGATTTCAATGTGGAGATTTTATCTTTCATTTAGGATTGTTTTATGTGTTTTGAATATGTTATAGTTCTGGGTTATTATTTACAAATATGGGTTGTTCCATGAAAAAAAGGGTGTGTGAGCCCAAGATAGCTGTCCAATGCACTGGGTAACATGATGGAGGTAAATTTTATTGTTTCTTAAAAAATATTTAGGAAATATACTATGAAGGGTATTCCATACATAACTCTCTAAGAATCTGTGAAAGATACAATGTAAGTATGTTATGGATTCCACAAGTTACCTTTATGATTTATGATTTATATGTGTTATTCCTAAATCCTATGATTTCAATAGGTATGTTAATGATATTAAGTTTTATTATTGAAAAATATTATTTCATTGGTTTAATGAATCGATAGACTAATGTTTTCTTTTCTTCTTTTATTACCCTTACTGACATATTTATGGTCATCCCATGTTTTTGAAATGTATTTCACATTGTATAAGGAAGGGTAAGGGAAAGGAAGAATTCAAGAATATTTTAATAAGGAAGAGAATTCTTGATTTATTTAAGGAGGTTAATTTGTGTAAAACTTTATATAGATTAAAAGTGTCTAATTTATTATATTTGATATATAATGTTATAGTTATGGACTAATTCCTGAAAAATATAAAAATGAAAAGACCTTGAATGTGTATTCTTGACTTAACTCATAGATATGTAATGTGTACAACTATTTACTTATACTGATCCCATTGAAAAATATGGTTATGATCAGACTCATACTTTTTCAATTGAGATACAGGAAACAAATTATTTGCAACACTGAACTGTGGTGGAAATTACCACTCATAGTCCACCTCACCAACCCATTCATGTATTTTAAAATGTTCAATGTATTAAGGAGATAGAATATCATGCATCCCATAATGTTGGTGTGTAATCCTTGGAGATATCCTAAAAATACATCATCACTCACCTTGGAATGAAAATGGTTATCAACGATGATCTGTATCCATTTTTTGATGGCTCTTAGTAATCTACATCTATTTCCAGATCAACTGAATCTTCTCTATTATCTCCTAGACAAGGCTCTGCCCATCCAAAATAGTATCACCCTTTTCCACCCAAAAATGAGGAGAATGAAATGGAATCCCATTCAATTATCCAAAAGGACCCATATGCATCAAGTCATGACAACTATTGTCATATGATATATCCACTAATGATACATTCTCCTCCCATGAGCCACCAAAATCCATTACAGTTGCACAGAACATGTACTCCAATTTTTATATCATCCATTTGGATTATCTGTCCATTTGAGGATGATATGTTATACTCATAGTCAATAGAGTCCCAAGTTATTTTTGTAAGAATTTATATAAATGAGATTTAAACTCGGGTCAATATCTAACACTCTCAAAACTGGAATTCCATTCCAATTTACCACTTCTTTAGTATAGATTTTTGACAAGTCTTTCCTTATATGGGATTCATGAATAAGTATAAAATGGTACAAGTTTTTGATCTAATCTACTATCACCCATATGAAATCATGTTTCCATTCTATTCTTGGAATCCCTATGACAAAATCCTTGGATATATTCACTAATTTACAAATAGATAAAGTTAAATGCTACAATAGACCTACTCGTTGTTGATGCTCTGCCTTAACATGCAGATGAGTTAATACAATAGGAAAAAACTCAGCCACATTCTTTTTTTTAACAACCAACCAAAACAATTATTTTAATGCCTTATACATATTCTATATTAAATGATGTATTTACCATCCCAAACGGTGCTAAGAATGTAGAAGTTTTTCATGAAAATCCATAGGTATGACCATCCAATATCATAAGAAAAAAACTGAACTCACATCTAGCCTCCATCATGTAGTGGTCTCCCCACAATTGATTTTTTGACGTTATCATAACACACTATGAGTCACATGCATGTTCCTATATAATTATCACTAAAAAATTAATAATGAGTGAAATTGGAAAGAAAATAATAACTTCAACCAATTTATCACATTTTAGTTCATGTATGCTATTACTAACATCAACTATTATTGTTCTAATGCATCTTTTTTCAATTGAGAATTTTACATATTTCATAATGATTTTTCCGCCAGATTTCCATTACCAGGTGTATACATTAAGTTAATCATGAGAATTTGGAGATACTAATTCTATCTTCTGTTTCTCATATTAAAATCACTTTGTGATAAAATATTTTTCCAGCTTTATGATCATTAAAAAATGTAAATGTTTCACCAAATAAGTGATGATGTCATGTTTTTAATCATGGAATATGATAGTTGAATCCAAATTCTGTGTTGGTTAGATCATAACATGAAACCATGACTATCTTTATCCATAAGAAACAAAAATATCTCCCAATATGAGAACACATAACATCCCAAATCCCTAAGCATCACAATACACCAAGTACCCTTATCATGTTTTTGAAAATATAATAAATTGTGCAGATGTAAGGAGAACAATAATATCTAGAAAATAAATCTAAAATTTATAATTACATTGGAATAGAACATCATTCCTTATCAAATATTTTATTAGTGAGTATATATGTGAATTTTTTTGAATAAAGCATAAGTGACAACTAGCTAAACCAAGTAAAACTCATATCTCAACGATATTATTTGGCTTTTTCCAAGAGATAATGTCCTCTACATTTTCTAGATCCACATAATATTTATTTTCAGAGAGTACATGGACAATGGAATGTACCAATTGTATCCAAAAATCACACTTTTGTAGTTTGGAATATAGACAATGACCCTGAAAGATTCCCAACACTGTCACAAAGTGTTTCTCATTCTAGGACATTGTCATTGAATACACAAAAATTTCATCCAAAACCACACCATAAAATAATATTGATATATTTTAAATATAAAATTCATAAATTCCTAAAAAACTATTGGTTCTTTTATAATAACAATATGTATTACCACATATTCATAATCTCCATTCATAATCCAGATTTTTTTTCCAGAATATTCTCATTCCAAACTCAAAATTGGTGATTTCTTGAGCACCAGTCATATTTGGAGGACCAATGAGATCCCATAATTTGAATTAATATATCATTAATTAATAAATGTGTATTCCAATTCTTTATCATAACAAGATTAATCTTTGGATAATCTACACACAACTGACGAGTTTGAACTTCTTCTTTTTTGATAGACAAGAACAGTGCTACCCATGGAGATGTTCTCATCCTAATGAAACGTTTTCTTTCTATCTATAATAAATAAAATTTTAATTTCCATTGTAACACCCTAATCTTCCATGGTACACTTCTCTTTGAATAATACAATATCGTGTGTTGTATGCAACTTCAAGTTCTAACACACCACAACCAATCAAACTAATCGTTATGAATAGTAATACCAACTTTTTTGAATATTATAAATTTTATCTTTGAAAATGGACTTCATTTTTGGATTCAATGTATCAAAATTTTATTAGGGTGAATTTTTGGTATGTTTCTGAAAACATTCAATTTTTTATGAATAGTGAAAAACACCGAGTCATTGTTTAAAACCAAATTTTTATTTAAATAATTATTTATTTTATTTAAACATATTTTAGGTAAAAATAGATACATAATACCTATATATGTTCAATGTAATTCATTATAGTCCGTGTATAATAATTTTATATATATAAAAATTTTATTAAACTTTTTATCGTCTTTTACCTACCTCCTTGGAGTATTTGCAAATTTACATAAAACTAAATTTTTTCACTTTTGTGAGTTTAATTTCAAAAATATGAGAGACATGGTTAATGTCAAGGAGTAAAATGTGGTTCAATAAGATAAAAATATTTTTTGGTGAACAGTAACTCTTTACTTTTATTTAACACAGTTAAAACTAAATAGGGTAATTAATGGTAAAAATTTTATTATTATTACCCTAACACATTTCATAATTCTATTGGATAAGTATAATTAAACCAAAAACAACACTATGAACAAAATATGAACCTTTAGGTTCACTTGGATTAGATAAGGACATTTATTATTATTTAATTCAAAGAAGACTTAAATGAGTTAAAATCGAAGTTTAATAACTAAAAGATTTTTAATTTAGGGTTATACATGAGATAAATTAGACTATAAATATTACATAGAAAGATAAAAATATTTCCTACATAATGGTATTCTATTTATATATTTTAGACCATAAATAATATTATTTATTTATGACACAATGATGATGCAGTAACTACCTAATTAATGAAATATTAAAATAATCAATATTATAAATATCCAAACAAATGTTATTTGACACTTTTATTGAATTCAAATAATTTTATAGCTTAATATGACATAGTAGGGTTAGTTAGTTGAATTTATTTGAAGTAATAATTCTTTTATGATTTTCACAAAATTCAATTTCCAAATA
Organism: Viscum album; assembly: GCA_963277665.1. Lineage (NCBI taxonomy): Eukaryota > Viridiplantae > Streptophyta > Magnoliopsida > Santalales > Viscaceae > Viscum > Viscum album. The sequence continues at coordinate 1,585,888,951 of OY728131.1, forward strand.
GTGTCAAAATTGACAAAAAAATGTTTTTAAAACAAATATTATATTATTTATTTATATTCTATTTCTAAAAATATAAGGATCTTCCAAATGACTTAGATAAGGTTATATATATTAATAATGAACCACTCATGATTCTCTTGTCTTTTTATATTATGTTTTTTTACCATATCATATAAAAATACAAAGAGACTTGGTAAATGTCAAACTATTTAACTAAGAGATAAATCTAAAAGATAAGGTTAATATAGTATCCCAAACCTATCTAAAACCTATTGGTTGAGTGGTTTTCGACTCATCCCCACCATAGAATTTATATAATCCATTTTTAGCCATTATAAACTGAAAATTATTTTATTATAAAATAATATTTACAGGTTTTCATACGGTGCCCCTAAGACCTCTTATAAAAGGGAACTCCCCCTTCTCTCTAACTGACACCTTCAAAGCCATTTGGTTCAGAATAAACCCACCCAAATACTTTCTCAACTATCATACCTTCATATTAAAGGAATTACTTTATTTATAAAGCCAACTTAAAGAGCCCTTTTGATCAAATCAAAAGGAAGAACCTGAAGAAGAGGTAAATATTTCATCACCTCTTTCAAGTTCTTTTCTTCTTCCACTTCATTTTTATTTGTTATTTATATTCCAAAATAATAACTCCAGTATCTTATATATAATTTAATTTTATTATAAATATGTTACAACTAAATTCATTATTTAATCCATCCTTTGAATGACATTTCACCATACCTGCATCCGTACGGCTTACCGTCTCCACGTCGTGGTGGAATTGTTATTCAATACATTATTATTTGGAAGGGTATAATAATTATTTTTAATTGATGTAAATAATAAATATAACATGATAATGATTCTGTATATATGATATACCATCCAATTATATATTATTTTAATATCAAAATAGGGATATTGTCACTCGTGCGTACGTACGTATTACCGTCTCCAAGAACGTGATGAGATTCATTCTCCATCGTATCCATTCAAGAATAATTTTCATTTGATGATAAAAAATAATATTTAAAGAATTGATATAATTATGGATATGAATAAGATACATCCTGTCCATAACAAATATGAATCACATAATAAATAATATAAAGGAGGACAAATCTGTTAACATCCGATACAATGGTAATACTTAGATATTATTTACAAAACAATGTTAAAAGATCATATATCAAATCCTATTAATGTATATGATTATTTTATAATTTAATGAAAATTATTTCACCATTATAAATGAGTTTAACTTACCCTCAGCCAATGAAAAGTACATGGTAAGGGTTAATTCTATAATCTCATCATCATCAAAGGTTGTTTATACATAATTATCTACTAGGACCTCTTTATCATCCACATCCATGTTTCGTAAAAATGTATTTCAAAAAATTATTAATATTTTATAGTATTTTCGTTAAATTCATTTATACCCTTGTTTTACTATTTATAAGATGTTTATAAATGAATTATTTCATTGTTTTCCAAACAAGTTCCTTTTAAACATTTTCGCCAACATTGAGGTAAGAATGTTTTCTTTAACTTATACGGCAGGTGCGGCTATTTTCTGTTGTTATAAAATCGTCAAAGCTTCCCTTATGAGCTTATAATAATATTTTCAAATTAAATGTTTTCTATATAATTAAGTGTCATTTAAATGATTTCAAAAAATAGATATTTCTCTCAAATAGTTTTTATTTCTTCTATGTCAGCATCCTTTGACGGATTTTAAGCTTCATTGAAGTTGATTTATTATGATACAAAACTTCCATATTGTATTAAAGGTTTTTTGATATGTTTGACTATGGATGTGTTATTTTTATACCATTCATGGGTTATGGAGAACGTATTTACATTTCATATTCTACTTTTAATAGAAATGTTTATGTTATGTTTAGACTTGTTCATATGAGGATTGCATTGGACTTGGTAAGTGACGGGTGAAGCCCGCTATAGCTCCTAGATGCATTGGTAGGTCTTATGGGACAAAATATTGTCTTGGCACAAGGTCTTGACAAAACTTTATTTGTAGTCTTGGCACAAGGCCTTGAATATGTGGTTATGAAATTATGGAATTAGGCATTTAATCATTATGAATGTGGTTATTCATATTGCATGTGATTATTTGAATAGTATAATATCCATGTGAATAAGTAAATGTAATTATTTAATTTTATTTGTTTCCATATTGTGCTGAAGTTCATGTTTAAAATGATTTTTTAGGTTTACATTGCGTTAAATGTTTATTCTTATTTATGAACGTTTTCGCTATGTTGTCATCCTTACAGAGCATCTGAGCTCACCCCTTCTTGTGTTTTATTTTTCCTTGGATGTGAAGTAGTATATTTTTAATGACTTGCAGGGATAGTCTATGGGTTCTCATATTTTTCTTCAGAAACAATGTTGTTTTACTTTTCCATTTAATGATTTAATGAAAACCTTATGAATTTATCTAGTGTTTCCAAGGATACTAAACTAATCTTTCTTTCGAAACTTCAACTTTTGTTATCATGCAAATGTTATGTAATAATTCAATGACTCTAGTTAAATGGGGTTGGGGCATTACAGTTGGTATCAGAGGATGTTTAGTACAAACCTCGGAATCTATATTTAGGTATATTCTGATTAGAGCACATTATCCTAGGATAAAATTTGAGGATTAGTATAGAAGAACTTCCTAGAATTTTGGTATAGTAGAGATTTTCTGAGTTTTACAAGAAAAAAATTCATGTTTGGATATGAGCAGGTATAGGCGGCTCTGGCATAGATGTACCTAGGGGTAAATCCTGAAAATAATGCATTGAGCTATACTCGAACATGAACTGGTGCACGACAACAGCCCTTGCTGCACTCTTGGTTACGAAAATCCCGGGATATATGCTTAGTTTAATTATCATTTTCATTAAAAACCATTATGAAGGGTTTATGAGTATATACTTCCTCAATGAAAACATTTTTATTATTATGTATTATATCCATAAATTGTATAATTTATGTTAAGTGTTTTTCGAGTTTGGAATTATGTATTTCGATTTATAAACTAATCTATTTTTTTCCATTGCTAGAAATTGTGCCTAGTGGAAGGAATGGAAACCGTATCAATGAAAAAAATATATGTAGGTATTTACCTCCTTCTCAAGATAATTATAGTGGAGTTGGTGATAAAACAGGTGCTGATCAGCTTATCACTGTACTGGGAAAACTCACTTAGGATATGAATAATACCCTTACCCGTATGGAGCTCCCTAATCCACAGCGTGGAGGATAAATGATAGATAACTTCATGAGGAAACAACCATCAACATTAAATGGGGGTATAAATCCACTAGAAGCTGAGAAATGGATAAATTCTATAGAAAAAATATTCCACGCCTTGGGGAGTAGCGAAAGGGAAAAAGTTGTCATGGAAGTTTACCGCCTCACTGAAGATGCTGCTCAATGGTGGTCATTGATTCAAAACACGAATGAAGATTATGAAGTATCAAATAAGTAATATAGGGATTTTAAAGAGATTTTCATAGAAAAATACATTCTTCATTACCATCGAGAGGATATGGAAGAACAATTTTTGAGTCTGAGGAAAAAGGAGGATGAGAATGTTGCGATGTATGAGTCTCTCTTTACAAAGTTATCAAGGCAAGCTAAAGATTATACACAGAACCCAAGAAGTACGATTGATCATTTCTTTGATGGGTTAAAACCGTTTCTTCATCAAGAATTATTCTCACAATCCTTCTCGTCGTATGAAGATATTGTCTCATTTGCTATCAATATAGAAAAAGAATTCTCTAAGTCTTACGACTTTAAAGAAAAAAAGAGAATAAGAGATCTATTGGACACTCTAGAAATAAAACTAAGGGGAAGAAGGGAAAAGTTGAATATACATCCTGCAGTAAATGTTGGAAGAAACACCCTGGTACTTGCCTGATGGGAATGGGGGTATGTTACAAGTGTGGTGAAAAAGGCCACCAAGCTTGTGATTACAAGGGGAAGAATGAGGTTGTCGATGTTGAATTCTACAATTGTAAAGAAAGGGGGAATTATGAAAAATAATTTCCTAAGTGTCAGGGGAACTTACTTAAGAAAAGGCCAATGTATCAAGGCCAAGCTTATGTTATCACTACTACTGAGGATGAAACTACAAAAGACGCAGTGGTAGGTAATTTGATGGTTTCCTCAAGTTTTGAAAATGCTTTATTTGAATCTGGATCATCTCATTAATTCATATCTTCCCTGTTTGTAAAAGAAAATTAGATATTTCCAATTTGATTTAACAAGGGAGTTGTGAGTCAAAACTCTTAAGGGAAGTATCATTACTACAATGTTCTGTGAATTAGTTCCTATTGGAGAATATACATGTTCATTATCTTCATATCTCATCTTCATACCCATGACTGAATATGATATAATCCTCAGTATAGATTGGCTCCCAGACCAGGATTCAAAAAAAATTTGTTAGAAGAAGGAGGTTACTATTTTTTATGACGATGATAAAGAACAACTTATCTTTAGGGAAGAATCCACCCCACCTAATTCTTATTTAGGTCCACCCCAAGTAGCTCAACTAAATTCAATCATTGGAGAGGAAGAGAATGAAATAACTATGGGTGAGGAAAAGAATGTTCAAATATAGGATGTACCTATTGTGAAAGAATATGTTGATGTGTTTCCCTAAGATTTACCTAGACATACTCTAGAATGAGAAATTAATTTTTCCATTGATTTAATTCCAGGATCAAGGACCATATCGAAGACCCCTTATAGAATGTCCACTGTAGAATTAGTGGAACTAAAGAAACAACTAGAGGAATTGAGTAATAAGGGATTTATTCTCCTTATTGTTTCTCCATGGGGAGCCCCTGTCCTTTTTGTTAAGAAAAAATATGGATCTATGAGGTTGTGAATTGACTACAGGGGGATCAGTGATATAATGATAAATAACAAGTATCCCCTACCTCGCATTGATGATTTATTTGACCAACTTCATGGATCTCAATTGTTTTCAAATATTGACCTTCTATTTAGATATCATTAGTTGAGCGTGAAGAAGGAAGATATTTCAGTGACAACATTTCGAACCAGGTAAGAGCATTACGAGTTTACCGTAATGCCTTTTGGATTGACTAATGCACCCTTTGTCTTCATGGATCTAATGAATAGAATTTTCAAGGAATATTTCCACAATTTTTTGGTGTTATTTATTAATGATATCTTGTAATACAATAAAATCTACGAAGATCGTGAAAATCAGTTGCACATTATCCTTAAGACTCTTAGAAGACATGAATTATATTAGATGTTTATCAAGTGTGAATTCTGGCTTCAGGTTATTTCTTTTCTGGGACATATTGTCTCCAATGATGAAATCTTTGTTGATCCTTCTATGACCATGGCAATCCATGAATGGCCAGCACCGAAAAGTATATCTATGTTACGTAGTTTTATTTGTTTATCATGTTATTATTGACATTTTGTCCCAAATTTTTCCCGGTTGGATAACCCATTAACCAAGATCAGACGTAAAGGTGTGAATTTTTTTTGGAAAAAAGAGTGTGATGAATTGTTCGAAGAACTAATGATAATATTAGTCAACGCTTCTATCGTGACTCTACTATCGGGGAATGATGGGTTTATATTTATAGTGATGGTTCAAAGAAGAGACTTGGTTGTGTCGTTATGCATACTGATAGAGTTATTTCCTATGCATCACGACAGCTAAAAATTCATGAGAAAAACTATTCTACTCATGATATTGAGTTAGCAGCTGTAATATTTTCTTTGAAGATGTAGAGACACTATCTCTATGGTGAAAAATGTGAGATTTATACTGATAAAAATAGTTTGAAGTATATTTTTCACAGAAAGAACTCAACATGAGGCAAAGGAGATGGCTTGAACTACTCAATGATTATTATTGCATGATACAATACAACCTGGGGAAAGCAAATAATGTGGCAGATGCTTTGAGTAGAAAAGATCATGGAGTTTTGAACAAGATGAGAGTTGAAAAGGATCCTATATACATGAATCTAGTAAAGATGGATATGGGAATAACCATGGAAGGTGAAAGATCAATAATTTTTCAAATGGTTTCAAAACCATCTTTACTAGAAAGGATAAAGAGTTCTTAGACCGGTGATGAAGAGTTTCAAAAGATGATTACATCTGTGAATGATGTGCGATTGAGTGAATTTGTGTATGAAGATAGAATTTTGAAATTTGGGAAGAGACTTTGTGTTCCAGATATACCTGATCTAAAAAGTTAATTGTTCGATGATGCCCATAGTTCCAATTTCTCTATACACACTAGGAGCACCAAAATGTATAGAGATTTGAAGGAATATTTTTGGTGGGACAACATGAAGAGGGAGATTTTTGATTTGGTGCCAAGATATAGGGTTTGTCAACAAGTGTACATTGGAAGGAAACATCCTGGAAGAGTCTTTCAACCTCTTTCCATACCTGAGTAGAAATGGGATAACATTTTGATGGACTTTTCCATGGGACTACCAAAGACTCCTAGAAGGAACGATGCAAAATTGTTAATTGTCGATCATTTTACCAAGTCAGCAAATTTTCTTTCTATAAGAGAAGATTTATCACTTTAAAGATTGGAAGGACTATATGTTAAGGAATTTGTTACACTTAATGGAGTACCACGATCGATTATTTATGATCCTGATCCGCGTTTTACATCAAGATTCTGGAAAAGTCATCAGAAAGACCTGGATACTAAACATTGTTTGAGCACTGCCTACCACCCCCAAACTGATGGACAATCAGAACGGACCATTCAAACCTTATAATACATGTTGAGATCATGCTCACTTGACTTTCAAGGTATGTGGGATCAATATTTACCTCTGGTAGAATTTTCCTATAACAATATCTTCAATTCAAGTATTCCGATGGCACAATATGAAGCGTTATACGAAAAGAGATGTCACACACCAACCTGTTGGGATGTTGTTGGTGAACGAATACTCATAGGCCTAGAACATGTGCAGGAAACAAGGAAAAAGGTGAATGTAATCCAAAACCACATCAAAGCAGCTCAATGTAGGCAGAAGAGCTATGCGGATAACCGAAGGAAGGTTTTTGAATTTTAGGTAGGAGATCATGTTTTCTTGAAGGTATCTCTATGGATGGGTGTTATACGTTTAGGTAAGAAGTGAAAATTGAGTCCCAACTACATCGGACCTTTCGAAAGTCTAGAACAAATTGAGGTTGTAGCTTATCATTTGGAAATGCCGCCACATCATTCTAAAGTCCATGATGTGTTCCACATATGACTATTGAGAAAATACATGCCTGACCCAATTCATGTACTCTCCTATGACGAATTAGAACAGGAACCTGACCTGTCTTATTGAGAAGATCCTATTAGGGTTCTTGATACAAGAGAACAAGTGCTGAGAAACTGGAATAATCGTCTTTTAAAAGTTCTATTGAGAAACCATATGATGGAATAGGCAACATGGGAACCTGAGAAACTTATGATGAAGAACCACCCAAGTCATTTTATGTAGTAATATTCTAGAAATTTCTAGGATGAAATTATTTGATGGAGGGGAGAATGTAACACCCCAAGCTTTCATGGTATGCTTCTCTTTGAATAATACAATAACATGTGTTATACGAAACATCGAGTTCTAACACACCACAACCAATCAAACTAGCCATTATGAATAGTAATACCCAATTTTTTAAATTTTATTAAGTTTTTCATTCAAAATGGACTTCATTTTTGGATTTGGAATATCGAAATTAGCTTAGGGTGAAATTTTGGTATTTTTCTAAAAACATTCAATTTTTGATGAATAGTGAAAAACACATAGTCATTGTTTAAAACCGACTTTTTATTTAAATAATTATTTATTTTTTCTTAAAATTATTTATAGAAGAAATAGGTATATAATACTTATATAGTTTAAATGTAATTCATTGGAGTTGGTTTATAATAAATAAATATATATATATATATATATAAATTTTATTGAACTTTTTATCGTCTTTTACCATTCTCGTTGGAGTATTTGAAAATTTACATAAAACGTAATTTTACCGCTCATGTGAGTTGAATTTACAAAATTATATAGACACTATTAATAACAAGGAGTAGAATTTGGTTCACTAAGATAAAAATAATTTCTGGTGAATAGTAACTTTTTACTTTTATTTACCACGGTTAAAAGTAAATAGGGTAATTATGGGTAAAAATGATATTATTATTACCCTAACACATGTCCTAACTCTATTAGATAAGTATAATTAGACCAAAAACAACCTTAGGAATAAAATATGAACCTCTTTGGTCAACATTGATTAGATTAGGACATTTATTAATATTTAATTCAAAGAAGAGTTAAAAGAGTTAAAATAAATGTTTAATAACTAAAACATTTTTAATATAGGGTTATACATAAGATAAATTCGACTATAATTATTAATTAGAAAGATAAAAAAATTTCCTACATAATGGTATTATATATATATTTTTTAGACATTAAATAATTTAATTTATTTACGACACAATGATGATGTAGTAATTACCTAATCAATGAAATATTAAAATAATTGATATTATAAATATCAAAATAAATGAAATTTTAGACTTTATATGAATTAAACTAATTTTTTAGGTTAATATTACATATTAGGGTTGGTTAGTTGAATTGTGTTCGAAGTAATAATGATTTTATAATTTTTAAAAAAATCAATTACCAAATAGTTTCAAAATTGACACAAAAGAGTTTTGAAAAAAAATATTATATTATTAATTGATATTATATTTATAAAAATATAATTTTAGGACAAATTACTTAGATAAGGTTATATATATTAATAATAAACCACTTGGGGTTCTCTTGGCTTGTAATAGTATGTTTATTAACCATATAATATAAAAATACAAAGAGACATGGTAAATGTCAAACTATTTAAATAAGAGTTAAATCTAAAAGATAAGGTTTATATAGTGACCCAAACCTGTCTAAAACCCATTGGATGAGTGGTTTTAGAACCATAGCCACCTTATCCTTTAAATAATCCATTATGAATCCATTAGATGCCGAAAATTATTTTATTATAAAATAAATTTTCTACCATTTCCTAAGATGCCCCTCACCCCTGTTATAAAAGGGAACTCCCCCTTCTCTCTAACTCACACCTTCAAATCCATTTGTCTTGGACAATACCTGCCCAAATACCCTCTCAACTATCATCCCTTTATCTTAAAGGTATTCTGTTAGTCAGAAAGACAACCTAATGATCCCTTTTGATCATATGAAAAGGAAGAACCCGAAGAAGAGGTAAATATTTCATCACCACTTTCAATTTCCTTTATTCCACTTACTTTTTTTGTTTTTCCATTATAAAATAATAACTCCAGTATCTGATATATACAATGATGTTATTATAAATATGGTACATCCAAATTCATTATTCTATCCATCCTCTGAATGACATGTCAACATACGTGTGTACGTACGGCTTACCGTCTCCACGTCTCGGTGTAATTGTTATTAAATACATTATTATTTGGATTGGAATAATAATGATGTGTAATTGATGTAAATAATGAATATAACATGATAATGATTATGTATATATGATATACCATCCAATTATATATTATTTTAATATCAAAAAAATGATATTGTCGCTCGTGCATACGTACGGATTACCGTCTCCACGAACGCGATGATATTCATTCCCCATCGTATCCATTCATGACTAATTTTCATTTGATGATTAAAATTAATGTTTAAAGAATTGATATCTTTCTGAATTTGAATAATATACATCCCATCCATAACATATATGACTCACATAAAAAATAATATAAAGGAAAATGAATATGTTAACACCCAAAATTATGATAATACTAAGATATTATTAACAAAGCATATTAAAAGATCATATATGTTAGTATATTAATGTATATGATTCTTGTACAATTTAATAACAATTATTTCACTATCAGACAAGAGTTTAACCAATCCTCACCCAGTGAAAAGTACAAGGTAAGGGTTAATTCTACAATCTCTTCATTATCCGAGGTTGTTTATACATAATTACCTACTAGGACCTCTTTATCATCCACATCCTTGTTTCTTAAAAATGTATTTCAAAACATTATTAATATTTGATAGACTATGGGTTATAGTCATTTATTAAATTTTTTTGACTTTTTATTAGATGTATATAAATGAATCATTATGTTTTTTCCCAAACAAGGTCCTTTTTAAACTTTTCGAGAAAATTAAGGTAAGAATGTATTTTTTAGCTTATTCAGTGGGTGCATATATTTTACACTGTTATAAAATTTTCAATTCTTCCCATACGAGCTAATAAAAATATTTTCAAAATAAATTTTCTCTTTTATAATTATGTGACTTTTAAATGATTTCAAAAAAGAGATATTTCACTCAAATAGTTTTGATTTCATCTATGTCAACATCCTTTGATGGATTTTAGGGTTATTTGAAGTTAATTTATTATGAGACAAAACTTCCATATTGTATTGAATGTTTTGTGATATGTTTGAATGTGGATGTGTTATTTTCATACCATTCATGGTTTATGGAGAAATTATTGACATTTCGTATGCTAGTTTTTATACGAATGTTTATGTTATGTTTAAACTTATTCATATGAGGAATGCATTGGACTTAGTAAATGACAGGTGGAGATCGCTATAGCTCCTTGATGCATCGTTAGGTATCATGAAACAAACTAGTTTCTTGGCATAAGGCCTTGAAAAAATCTAATTTGTAGACTTGGTAGGAGCCCTTGACTATGGGGTTATGGAAGTATGAAATTATGCATTCCATCATTATGAAAGTGGTCTTTGATATTTCATGTGATTATTCGACTATTAGAATATCCATTTGAATAAGTAAATTGAATTATTTCATTTTATTTTTTACAATATTATTCTGATGTTCAAGTTTAAATGGTTTTTTTTTAGTTCTACATTGACTTAAATTTTTATACTTATTTATGAAAGTTTCTGCTATATTGTTATCCTTACGGAGCATCTAAGCTCACCCCTTTCTATATTTTATTTTTCCCAGGATGCGTAGAAGTATATTATGACTGAATTTCAGGGATAGTCTATGGGATATCAGTGTATTCTTTGGAAAAAAATTTGTTTTTGTTTTAAATTTTATGATGTAATGATAACCTTATGAATGTATCTCATGTTTCCAAGGCTACTAAACTAATCAGTATTTCGGGACATGATATTTTGTGATAATTCCAATGTTATGTAATAATGCACCAACTCTGGGTAACTAGGTTCGGGGTGTTACAACCATAATTTGGCTTGTCCCAACCGTCATGATTGAAGGGAAACTGTCTTGGTCCTCAGAAATATATTAATCGTAAACTCCACTTCTCATGTGGGCGGAAACCTTGAGAATTTTTTTATAAAACACCATGACACTAATAAAAACCCATTGTAAAACTATAATTATTGATCTATTCCACCGATGTAAAATACAAAACTATCAAATTGTATGATATCATTCCAACTACGGGTTCCAACAAGCCTATTGCACCTGACATTACATTCTAGTCTCCTCTAATGAGATGCTCAAGGACTTCCTCAGTCATAATACTAACATGTTAGGTATAAAATTTTGTGTGGTCTTTGAATATTTTCTACAAATCCATAACCATATTATATCTCATAAATCTATCTCAAGAATTACGAAATCCCAAAAAAACTCAACACCATCAATGGTTATAAATCATTCTCTACACATGGACATGAAACATTCTCTTTGACAAAGAAGAGTTTTTAGTTTCAATATAAAAGGCATCATCTCAATATCTAAACTCATCAAATAAATGGCATGAGAAGAAATAAAGGAATGAGATTTATCTATATCAGAAAAAATATTGTATAAGATTATAAATCAAAATAATTTTACTTATCACCATCAATGGTCCATAAAGATAATCTACAATAACTATCTCAACGCTATATAACTTAATACTTGCAGTAATTTGTTATTTATTTATCTGTTGAGATTAACCATGTTGAGGATTAATGGTATACCAGGAATCAAAATGTCAAACTCTATTCTACTAATGAGAGGTACTTTTCTACCCATGTCCAGTTGTAGAATAAGATGTTTATGACAAATGAGTTGTGTCCCGAACACCTAACCCCAGAGCACTATGATAATAGCGCTAATGATTACCCATTTTTCCGCAATTGTAATATTCTATTAATAGTACCTTACACTCTCCCTTCATTTGGATAGATGATCCACATTGGAAGAATCTATCTTTTATCTAGGTTTTTAGAGGAACATTCACTAATTCAGCCATATAGATTTGAGTCATACCAATACCTTGAAAAAATGTGACCCTCTTCCTCTTACTAACATAATTTGAGTTCACACCATTTCCCAATAGTATCAACTAGCACATTCCACCTTTTGATCTTGATATGTCCCTTTATACCACCAATCACTCTATTAACAATCTCAGTATAATCTATTATAGAATATATGACAACCTTTGAGAGAATCTATTGTGTTATCCCCAATTAATAAATGTATTCCTTAAAGGGTGAACATAAAATAACTTAGGGTGAAAAGCGGACTAAATTCATAAATTTATCGCCAAAATATATCAATGTGTGGATCTATTGATATAAGCTAAAAAAGTGGGGTTTTCAAAAACCCTAAATATTTGAGGACGAAATGTTTTTTTGAACAATTTTCTAAAATCCTCTCTTCCTTGCCCTTTTCAAATTTAGTCTAAACAACTAAATCCTTCCATTGGGGTTCATTATACCCTAGAATATACATCACCATAATTACTTTCAACTCTAATTTTATTCCATGTAAATCAATCATTCGATTCAACATTTTTAACCACAACTCAGCTTCTCCAGTTGAGAATCTCATTGATAAGATTGGTGGATTATGATTCTGTAATTGCAGGAAATGAGACACTCTCTATGTTTCATCCCTCCTTTTACATATATTTACAAACCTAAATTTCGGAACATTAATTTGAACTAGTTTATGGTTCACCTGTGGTTCAGGGGTATCCACTTTCTTAGCAGCTTCTTCCGGTTCATTTCTACGATGCCTACCTGGTCCCATTTTCAATAACCACAAAAAAACTATATGTATCACTCTCTTGCAACTGAAGGATAAAAAATATCAAATTCTACCACATCATATATCACAAAATTTAATTACAAAATTCAATATTTTCAACATTCAACCACTTATGAAAATTTCCCCATGCTTTTTAAAATAATAAGATTTTCAATATAAGAATATCATTCTTTATCAAATTCACACAATTAAAAACTGATTTATCAATTTAAAAAAACAAATCTTTTTTCCAAATAATAATTCAACAATCAATAAAATACGAACTCATAGTGGGATGCAATTTCAAAAATTCATTTCATGCCCTTCTAATTGGGTAAACATATAACATCGATAATTCAATTCATATATATTCCTCTAAAATATGTATGTACCAACCTCTATTGTAACATGATTTTTAGCATAAAAATTATAGCTACATATTTTTATTCTCTACATTTCAATTACAAACAATCCTACTCTTTTCTACCAACCTGACATAGGGAATCTATCATAATAAATATCTACTCCAATATGAATAAAATGATGACCAAGTTAAAGAGTGAATGAGGCTAATACCACCTACAAGTTATGAGAAAGACAAGCTGAAACCACTTGTGGCATCCCACACGTCGTTATTGGATTGAGTTGAGTTAGAATTGATACTTTTACTTATGTGACACCCCAAGGAGCTAAATGTTGGATATAAATTCAAATTGATTCAATATGAGTTGGGGAAATATTTTCATTGATATATAAAACAACCCAACCAAACATTTCATATCAAAAGGATACTACATGAAAAATAATAACAATGTACCAAAACTCAAAGTATAATAAATAATACGAAAAAATACAATAGATTACCATAGTAGAAGGCACCTAACATTAATGTACAAAGTGGAAGAAAAACCAAAAAACTCAACGACACCAAACAAAACTCCAAATCTACTAACATTATCTATGATCCAACTTCACAACAAAACCCAATTATTATGAAGCACCACTAATATTGTTTCGTGCTTTAACTTGTCATATCCCTAGATGAAAAACATCAACAGAACCAAAAAATCTCCAATTTAGTGGTGAGTAGTTAAACTCATTAGGACTTTCGAAGTGAATTCCTAAATCATTTCACATGGATAGAACATGTTATCACGTTTACAAAAAATACATATTAAAAAATTTAAATATTTTATATCAAATAAAAGTAGTTTATCAACCAAATAGTGTTCCATAAAAAAATAGTTACCATGAAAAAGAAAGCAAAAAATAGATTAAACCATTTAAAATTCTTTTTTGGAATACACATTCCATGATTCACACACACGCCTACACATGAATACTTTACTAATTGTACCAAACTCATGAGTAGTTTCTCATCCATCCGCTATGTCAGCACTAAGTGGAAAATATCCTTGGGTCCCAATGAAACATTACCCTTATCATGGGTCATGTCCCTTTGTACCCAGATAGAAAATAACCCTTATTATGGGAAACTTCGAGAACATGAACTCACACAAACTCAGGTCTTCCAAAACCATTTCAATCCAACCATTCCTAGACACTCCAATAAAACAATTATTTTATTGGAAAACCATTAAAACAGAAACATATTTCCATGATTCAAAAAAACATCCGTTTTAAAATCCCTATTTTAAAATCATTCAATATATCACTTTTCCCAACAATTCCAGAGTTCCACAAAATACTCAAACCATCAGAAATGTGGGTTTGTACCATGATTTACTCACCAATTTTTCAATTAAAGTCAATAAATTTAATCTATTTGAGACTAATCCTTCATGTCATAACATTAGGATTTGATATTGAATCCACCTACATTAGTAATTAGGTTAAAAACTAATAATGTCTTGAAAACACCCAAAAAACTGGTTTGAATCTCTCAAAAACTATATAATATTTCTTCCCCAAACATCAACATGGATAAATATATCCCTGATTAGAATTGAAAACCTTTAATATATCTTCAATAGTCTATATTGATTAAAAATTGTGATAAAAGAAAGTATATCTTTGAAAAACTACAAAAAATACCACAAAAAATACTTTCCATAGGAATTTGTTTTTAACACCCAAATAAGAGTCTTAGGATCTCTTTGGGTTCCATGGGGAATGATTCTACAACCTTTGGGAGGAAGAAATCTAGAGTTTGGGCAGAAATGGAAGAAAAAATATGTCTCTAGAGATAATATCAACCTAGATCCAATTGTTTATGATTTATTTTTTAAACCATGCATGATTAGTCACATAGTTAGGAAATCCATGCACTAACCTTGCGCCAACTTATTTTTTTAAAGATCACCTCACAAATTTTTCCATAATGGTTAGAAAAACTGTAGGCCAACTATGGAATAGACCTATGTTCTAAGTTTCATGCTTTCTCTTAGGTGGTTGCAAAGTTTGGCCAATATGTTCACCTAATTAGGCACCTACCCAAAATCCCATGTTTCACATTTCATGGTTTCCTATGAAATTTTCATGGTTTTGATGATTTTTTCTCAAGCCGTACACCATTATATATTCTTTAAAAACATTATAAAAGACATAAAAACCATCCCAACCATCACCCAAAGACGTTAAATACATAAAAAGTAAAATTAAACGGTTACATACTTAAAACTTGTGGAGATACATAGTCTTCTTTCGCATATCTTTTCTATGAATGATGTGCAAAATTCCCAAAAGTTATAAATTCTCCATCAACCAAAAATTAGGTGCTCGGTATGGGGATTTGTCTTGATAACATACATAGATGATATTTATAAGTCCCACCCCATTGAGAATGTTTTGGACATGAAAAAACATATAACATAATTATATATTGGAATATATTTTCCTCTGAATTAATTTTCTATGCTTGATACCTTTCCTTAAACAAAACCCACAGTCTATTAAAATAGATATATAGTAAACCATTAAAATCAAGCAATTAAAATTGGAAGGAATGAATATTAATAACCAACCAATGGAAAATTATATATATATATATATATATATATTTTAAACAATGAAAAAGTATTTATTATTGTATAATAAATAAGTACTCAATTATTAGTTTTATTATTTTATTCATTAAAAAGTTGATTTATTCAAAAGTGTTTTTTATATTTTATAAACATAAGAATTATAATTAATTAATAAAACTTTTTGAAATTTTATTTGATTAAATGAATATAATTTTTTATGTAAACACTGATTTGTTTTCTTAGTGTGAATTGTTAATATTTTTCTAATAAATGTTTAGTTTTTAGTGAATAGTGAAAAATAATAATTTTTACTACTAGTTTCATTTATTTTCTACTAAATATTGTACTATGTCTTTAATTTTATCTTAAATTAAACTAGGTCAACTTTAGTAAAAAATAATATAATTAATTACATAACAATCATCATTATAATTTATTTTGGTATAGGTAAATTTTTTGAAATGAAAACACATTTTTCTAAAAAAGAAAAGTGTGCAATGTGTTATCATATAAATAAAAATATTTCATATCCATTGATTAATTATATCAATGAAATATATATATTATATATTCATTATAAAATTTTAACATTCATTTGAATTTTTTACAAGGCATAGAGTAGAAGTAAATTAATTTGTATCGTTAAAAATCCATTTTTCAAAAACGTGTTTTCATTACCTTTTTCACGCTCAATTAAAATTAAATCATTCCTCTTATATAAATTAAATATTGTAAAATGTATTACATATTTTTGATCATATAAAATAATATAATTTTAGATGTATATATTAATTTTAATTCATAGTGAATAATAAAAACTGAAGATTTGTGTTTTTATGGTTATGGTTTAAACACGTTTACTAGGGGTTAAAACATGAGATAAGGTTATGATTTCCCGAAATACCTATAAAATTATTATTTATTGAATATAATTAAACCCTATAATATCCTATATATAGATATATTTCTAGTTGGAGACACATTCACATAATAAAAAATTTAAATCATTGAAAACTTTTATGATATTACGGGTGTCCATCCCCTCATTTTTAAAAGAGATCCTCTTCTCCTACCTTATTCAAACATTTTGAGACTTATAGATTAAAAAAATATACTCCAAAACCATCCTATAATAATTAAATTCATACAAGAAGATTTTCTATTCTCCTAACTTGATTCCATTATGACTTAAGGAACAATCCCAAGTAGGTCTCTCAAAGAAAGATATATAGATCTTAACAAAGAACTTTCAATTTTATTCCTTCTTATAATTAATGTAAATAGTTTTTATCCACAAATAGATGATAAATACACTATAAGTAATATAATTATATGTTATTATGAAGACACAACAATGATTTACCACCTCTTCTCAGTCAAATTAGAGATTATATTATTGCTCAGGCTTACGTAAGGACAACTGCCTCCAGGAAAAGATATGACACATTATATACCACCATCATTCATGGTATTTAATTATGATAACTTTATTTTTTATATTTTTTATTTCTATAAAAATAATGTTTTTATAAAAGTTATTTAATATTTTTTCCCATTAATTGATAAATGGAAATATCACTCATGTGCACGTACAGACTACCACCTCTATACATTGATGAAATTAATTTTTCATCACCTATTTATATGAATGGTTATAAATATTTATATAATAAAAATATCATATATTTATATAATTATTAATATTATATTTTTAAATTAACCATGATCAAGGTGTAATGATCGTAACCGCCAAACCAAAATATTGTCGAAAAATAAAGCTCTTAATACCCATAATGACGATGAAAAGGAAAAATAGTTAACGAGTGGGTGAAAATATATTGTATGAAAAAAAATTGTATTAAATGTATTATATTTTATATTAAATATAATTATAAAATTTTAATATTTTATAAAGGAGGATATATCCTTTACAAAGGTAAGTGGACTTATGTTATGGGTTTCATTGTTTCCTTTTCAAATTCATGAGGCATGTTTAATACTTAGAACCATAATTTATTTTATGTGGTGTGATTACTACATAATAAAATAAATTTTACAGTCACACATATACATATATATATTAAATTAATTGGTTTTGAAGATCTATATCATTCATTTTCATTATGTGGCTCCCAATTAAAGGATACCATTGTTGAAAGGGTTTTGAGTCAATTTCTCTTCCTTTAGAAAGGTAATAATTATACACACCAATTTATTAGTAGTATGGTATATATAGTGGAAAAAATTATTATTTATTAATAAATTATATAATTAATTTTATTTAGAGAAACATATGATTTCCAAGCATCGAATTACACTATTTTCAAATAATACCGATGTCATTAGTGTTTTTTATCCCATTATTGTTTCATTGAGACATGTATGCTTTTTTAGACCCATCATAATTTATCATGTGTATAAACTTCCATGTTAATTTTTATTATCAATTAAATCCTTAATTTTATGGTATCTAATGTTTCATTTTATGTTATTTATTTTATGGGGGTTATGATTCAAAATTTACTATTGTGGTATGGTATTTATGTTACAATCTGATTTTTACTAGTATTATTTATGATTAATTTTTCCAATGATTAAATTTTATGATCTATTTCTACAAAAATGTATGAATTTTCTTATCCTTTGGTTGTTTTGATATATGATATGTTTTATATTCTCCTTCACCTCTCTAAGTACTCTTAAGACTGAAATAATGTTTGAAAAAAACTAATTTATTTGTCTCCTTAGTCGGGAATATCTTCTTACATGTACATATATTGAATAAAATGTTTTCAATAATGTTTGTAAAATTAAAAAAATATTTTTAAATTATGTGTTTATATATAATGTAATATTATTATCAAATATTAAAATGAATCTTTTTTTCAATTTCCAAACATGGTACTTTTTACTTCCTCAAAAAAATATAAATGAATTATTGTTTTAGAATTCACCACAGGAATGAATTACCTCACAATCAGGAATAACCATTTATTTGCAGTTTTATTTATAAGTATACTTAATATTTGAAAATAAAATATTTCACTTAATATTTTGTTAACATTTTGATCCAAAAGATGTTTATAATATAAAAGGATATTTTCCTCACAAAATGTTCTAATTATAATTTAAATGTATTTTTATCAATGAAATAATCCTTAAATGTTACATAAGATTTATTAGAGATATGATACAATTTACTATAATTATTATATATTTGTATAATTTAGGAAAATGATAATTATTTTTTATGTGAAACTCTAATTATTTAAACATGTTATTATATGATGGTATGATGAATGTTTAATGATATTGTGGATCACTTATGCATGGTTTTCATTATGTTTATAGTGGACCCATAATTAAATAATCCTATAAATTTGGATATGTCCTGAGATAATAATGAAGATTATGGAGAGTGAACCTTGTCTAGTAAGAGGCATTGTCTACAAATATTTTCTAGGAAGTGAACTATGACTATAAAATTGATGGATTGTATATGGAACAACTCCAATATGATAGTCTAGGATATTATACTTTTCTAAGGAAATAACGGAGGGTGGAGTGAACTAAATCCACTATTCTCGTATTTATTGTTATCCTTGAAAAAGGAAATAATTTATAGTTTTTGTATACATGAAAAATACTTGTGTCTTATTCTTGAAATATTTTTTCTTTACTCATGAATGATAATTTGTGATTCTATACTCATATTTCATATGTAATTCAATTAATAAAACATTATACAATATTTAATGGCTATTATTTATAAATTTATGGGTGTGATTTTCTAATTTTTAGCCCATGTTCTCAAACTATTATTATTTTCTTATGCTCTCTTATTATTATTTTGTGGATGCCTATTGTGTTTACTATTACTGAGCATATAATCTCACCCTTTTATGTGTTTCCCTTCCATAGGTTATGACAAAAATTATTTATGATATGTATAAGGTGTCTAGTAGTTATGAATAACTGAATTCTAAATTATTGAGATATTTTATTCTTAGTAGATTAAATATCCATTTTTTGTAAAATAGACTCACCATTTATGGTGGTCAGGTGTGTATTATTGTGAAATGTATTGAATATTCATAAAAATAATTTAATATTTATGTATGAAAAGTATTGTTCACTATAGTTAGAATCAGAGGAATGATATAGTACATTATAGAAATTAAGATAAAGAAACATTAGTAATAAACATTATGATAATCATATGCGTAGAAGATAAAATATTGTTTTGGTAAATAAAGAAGTGTAGTATTCCTATGAAAATATATCTTAGTCTTGATTCTACAAGTGGATGTGGTTTTCCAACACAATAATCTACAGGTAATAACCATAAAATGAGTCGGTTGTGTATATCATGACTATTAATGAAATCAATGATGAAGGGGAATATACTATGATACAAGTTCTAAACCCCTAGGGATATACATATATTAAGTAAGATTTCATTTTAGATCTATTATCCAAGATTTTAAAAGATAATTATTGTTGATTCCCCCGGTTAAAAAAAAGGTTTCATAGGTTGAACATAAATATTAATGGTTTAGATATCATTAGAATTATTTTTTAGGATTATATGATTACCCAGTATAGTTACCCACAGAATGATTTTGGTTTTAGATAATGGAAGTATCTTGGTAGAATCATGTGGATATTAACAATGGTATAAAATTTAACAACATTACTCATGATAAAGCATGCGAGAAATGAGATGGAATGTGAATCCTTAAGATTATTCCTAAAAATATATATTATTATATGATTAAATAATTGAAACTAGGTGAGTTTAAAAATAAAAAAATTAATAGAAATATAGTGTTTTATAATGATATTTTAGGAAATAATTTCCATCTTCTTACATGTCAATAATGTGGGAATAATATCCTGGTTAAATGTCTCAAAGGAACAAATTGATGCTTTTTTGTAGAAAGGAAGGACATGAATAAAGCAATTTATTGGGAAAAATAAAGAGGTAAATGGAGGGAAATAAATTTCATCCCAAGGTACCATTTAATGTTAAATTTTTTATGTTTGAGGAACCTAGGAATTATCTAATCCAATTCCTTAATGAAATGCTTAACTCATAGACTACAAATTTGAATATTCTATGAAAATCACTAAAGTGGAATAAATAATGTTTTTATATATTTTAATTTGAGAATCATGCCGTATAAGTGTATTAATAAGGATATTATGGTTATATAAATCATAAAAAATCTAAGGATTATTCTCTAATATTTTTTCATTAAGGGTTTGTAAGAATATATTGAATGGTACCGATAATATAAAAAATGATATATTGATAAGGTGAAATTTTTTTATGACACGTGATTAAGTGATAAATAACCTATAATATGTATTTGAGAATGAGATAATATTGTTTAGTTGGGATAAATTGTTGATGTATATTGATAATGTATATTGGATGGTATTGTTTGACTTAAAATTTAATCAATTTTATGAAACATTGATTAATATTATATTCGACTAAGATTATTTAATTTTTAAAATTTATGGAATATATTAGATAGTATTGTAATTTATTTTAGTAATAAGGATATATTTTATTAATGGAAGCAGATATATTATCATTGAGGAGTTATGGTGATTCAGGATATTGTCTTCTTTTAGGAGAATATCTGACCAATCCATTCAAATTTTTGGTATGTGACATTAAGAGATACATTATGTTTCTTGAGGAATAATGATACCTCAATTATGGAAATTTTAAGAGATATTTTTATAAAGTAATGTATTTGGAATATGATCAAAATTATTTGGAAGGAATTCAAACATTAACTATTTATTAAGTGGTTTATGTTGAAATTGGGGTGTAACTATTCAGGCTTAACTGATTAATGTATTATTTCATAATATGAAAATTTATTAATATTAGATAATTGGTGATAAAATTTTTTTTATAATTGTATTGAGACATAAAGAATTAATTTCCATTCATTTAAAGATATTATGATCCATCAAAAGTTTATTTTTGTGCTTCTGTCTTGGAAAATTTATATTTAACATTCATTTATTTGAGTAAGAGATGATATAGAAGTAAAAATTGATAGAAACAAAACCAGATGATGAAATTGTTATTATAAAATAGTGAGAAATAAGATTAAAATAATTTCTCATATTTCATGGTAAATGAATTAATAAAATCTAGGAAAAAATATCATGATAATAAAAATGTTTTACATTTTAAAACGTTTTTGAGGAGTTGATGGCCGTTTTCACCACTCATGAATATATGGTTTTATGGTCATTAACATGTTTATGTACATATTATTGATTTTTGTCTGTTATTAATTGGGAATAATATCTATCCTCAAGGTCTATTTATTCAGTTCCTACTCTGGTTCACTATATATTAGTACTAGATTATGTGGTTTTTAAGTTAGCCATTATGTTTCCTACTTCCCATTTTCAAAGGGGGCATTATTATTCATTTGGATGACGCGGGGTTTCAAAAAATATATTTTAGAATATAAAAAATGATTCTAAATAAAAAATTGTGATAATTTAATATATTTAAGGTGGGTAAATGTAACACACCATTATTTTATAATATATTTTTCTTCATATAAATTGTATGATATCTATAGTTTTCCTTACATGTAACTCTGTGTCTATATGAATCATGATATTGTAAACTATTTTTAGATTGTTTTTAAATTTCTAGGTATAAATATTAAAAATAACATTATAAAAAATATTTATAAATTATTTAAATCATTTAATTTAATAAATTAACTCATTATAAATAAGTACTCAATTTTAGGTAATGTCATTTTATTCATTGAAATCTTTTTTATTCAAAAATAATTTTCTGGAATTTTCCATGCACAAAATTTAAAATTAAATAATACTGCTTTTGGAATGTTTATTTTACTAAATGAATATAATTTTTCAATAATCATGTCAATATTATCTTAGGATGAATTTTTGTGATTGTCCTAAAAAGATAAATTTTCCAGTGATTACGGAAAAATGTCATTTTAAAAAATTGTCATTTAATTTCATGTTAATGTTTAATTATGATATATATTCATCTATAATGTAACCTATGTATCCATTAATTACATACTATATAATTAATTAAAAACTAATCTTCATCATAATTTATTTTTTATTTGTAATTTTTTTGGCTTGAAAACACATTTTTCTAGAAAATAGTTTATATCATGAAATATGTTTTTATTATTAAAAATTAATTTAATATATAATGATTAATGGTTTTTTTTAAATTAAAAATTACATATTAATTATAATATATTCATTATTTGTTTTATTTTTTTCCTTATATGCACTATATATAAATTTATTATTACTCTTATAAATTCATTTTCCAAAAACGTTTTTATTGTTGATTGTAAGCTTCATTAAAATTAAAATTTTCCACTTATAAAAATTAAATCTAGAAAAATGTATTAAATATTTTAAATAATAATAATTAAAATACATTAATAGATTCATGTTTCCTAGGTATTTATAAAAACAGATATGTTTTATTACTGTTGTTATGTTTAAAACGGGTTTACATAGTGTTAATCCATAAGAAAAAGGTAGGATTGCCACCCAGAGCATTGAAATTATTATTTTTTGAATATATTTTAATCTTCTATATTTTTAATTATTTTTCATATTTTTTAGGTTCCACTTTACATTGAAAATAACCTTAAATCACTGAAATCATTTATGCAATTTAATATTTATCCCTACCCATTCCTAGAAAAGGGAACCTCTTCACCACCCTTATTTCAATATTTTTTGCATTATATATTAAATATAACTATTTAAAAACCTACCAATAATACTTAACATTACCCTAGAGATTATTTTCTTCTCATTTCACCAATAATTCAAGGGTTAAGGATAAAACCAATGGAGGTCTCTCAAAGAAGAGGTACAGATCATAACTAGTCAAATTCAATTTTATTTATTCTTCTACATCTTATAAAAATGTTGTATCCAAAAAAATAAATGAATAAATAAAGTATAAAAAATTTACTAATATGTTATTTTGATGAGGAAACAACCATTTACCACCACTTCTCAATAAAATGAGCGATTAATGTGTCTCTCATAAATATATGTAGATTTCCGCTTCCACATAGTGATATAACTTATTTTTCACCACCAAAATTCATTTTTATTTTTTATGATAGATTTAGGATTTATTTATGATTCTTATATTATATTAATATTCTTGAATGTTTAATTAAAATTTACCTTTCTATCATTCCAACCATCAAAAATGGAAAACATCACTCGTGGGAAGCTACAGACTACTATCTTTATATAGTAATGAAATTATTTTTTCTTTGCTACATAATATTATTGCATAAAGATATGTATATATAGAATATATATTAAAAATATATCATTATTAATAATTATGTAGATGATTGAACCATGATTAATGTTCAGGGACCATAACCATTAACTGAAGACATACATAAAAAATGAAGCAGTTAACACATGAAATGATAGTGATAATGAAATATTGACAGTGAACTAGTGACGTGATGTTATAAGTAAATAATTGTTTGTATCATATGTATAATTATGAATTTTTATATATAAGAAAATAAATTATATCCATTATACAATAGGTTATAGGACTTACATGGAAAGACGGACTTGTCATTACAATTTCTCTGTCTCATTTAAAAATTAATGATACATATTTGATATTGTGTACCATCATTTTTTTATGTGTTGTGATAACTAAATAAATTATTTATATTTAGATAATCCTAAAATTTAATTGGTTTTAATATCCATATCATGTAATTCTCTAAAATTTCATTCAATTTATAAGATAAATTGGTTGTAATTATTCCTACATAGTTGCTTTTCATTAAGACATGTTTTAAAGTTATGAAAAAAATTATTTTTTATAGGGTGTATACACTAAAAAATAATTTATCATGGAATAATATATGTTTTAATAAAATTTATTCATATAACCATATTATTTACAATATTTTAATGAATTTATTTGAAAAAAGGTACTAATGTTATAAGGGTTCTTCTTCTAAATATTGTTTTATTGGGACATGTTTCATGTTATACACCTAACGAGTGTTATGATGGGTATATACAACCCCATGGATATTTTTTATCATGAATATGAATAATTTCATGGTATTAATGGTTAAATTTGTTGTTATTTCCTTCATGGAGGTTATTATTCACAAATTACCACTATGGTATGGGATTGATGTTATAATCCCATTTTTATTGGAATTCATTATGCTTAAATTTTCAAATTTTGAGGCTGTATGATTTATCCCTCCAATAAAATATTTATTCCCATCTCTTACTTTTATTTTTTTTGTTACATTTTTTAATTCCCTTTCCCCTCTTAATATACAACTTTCGGGGTAATAATTTTTTAAATTAAAAAAAGACTTTATTTATCCCTTCATTCAGTAGACTTCTATTATATGTCCATATTTTCTTTAACTTGTTTAGAACAATGTTTTCACTATTATAAAATTTTATTTTAATTATTTTTTACTATTTTTTACTATATTTTTTGTGAGTATATGAAATATTCTTATTATTTTCCCAATAAGGTACTGTTGATATTTACATAAAATGTGAAATGAATTCTTATTTTAACGTACATCGGATGGATAAATTTCCAAGAATCTTGAATAATATATTATTTAATGCATATTTTAAATTTATATTTTGTTATTTTAAAATAAAAAATTTTCTTTAATATTTTATATTCTTATAGAATATATATATGTTTATTCAAATAAAATTGGTATTTTCATCCAAAAATGATCTAGTGATCCCATAAAGGTATTTTTATCTATTTAAACACCCACTAATGTTCATATAATTTCAAAAGAATATAATCCAATACCACCACATACATTATTTCTCAAAATCATTTATGATTTTAATGATGAAATTTTTATGAAACCCTTATCTGTGGCATCCCGACTTTTTTATAACATAAACTTTCATTACATTACACAAAACTGAGGATCTTTAAGGTTTAGTGTCTTGGAAACCAGGAACATAAAACATGAAAACAACATAAAACATTATTATTAAACACTTGAAAGGCTTCTCCTTAAGTTCATCCTAGGTTTATAACTGCATCTCATAACCTGGGGACATACATCAAAAAAAAGGGTGAGAAGAAGGCCCAGTAAGGGAGACAAGAGAAACATTTTACATGTAAATTTGAGATACTTCAACAAGGTCATGAAAATAACTTTAAGGCATGAGAAAGAAATCATGAGGCAAGTCATAATAAAAATAACGTTTTTATAACTTGAAGATGTGGATACAACATTTAATATTGACAATCATTTATATTTCACCAAGGTCCATCCCCATGGTGTCATTAAAAATTACCAAGATTATTCACTAAGGCGTCGTTAAAAATAGTCATCTCTAGAGATTAAGTCTTTACCCAATGAATTAGAGCGCTATCAAGGAGCACCCATGACATTTATTTATTATCATGTGATCCACATATATCATCATCAATAATTTCATAAACAACCCATATAGAAAAAAAGGAATGGGTATCATTTCATAATCATAATGTTTTAAAAACTGCTTTAAAGACATGATCATTACATCACTTTAAACCCACGGAAAGGGAGAGTGGGTCTCATGTATGTAAATCCCAGAATTTAAAATATAAAAACCTGGTATATATGTGAATACCCCTATAGAAGAGAGATCTTTGATTATTCACTTAATAAAATAAAATAACTTAAGAAAAAGAGAGAGACAATTTGAGACGAAAATTCTGCAGCATAACAGCTATGTTACGAGGTTTTAGAAAACATTGAAAAGAGAGGGGACATGGGTCACCCACTCATAAATTATCCATAAAACAGTAGGGGAACAGAATATGAAAGATTTAAGAACATGGTAAGGAAATTTGAAATATATACCATATGAAATGAACAACATGAAAGGAAGACAAAAATAAGATTTCTCTTATAAAAATCCGGCAGCCTAACGGCATCACATAAACTTCAACAAAAAATGAATTGACAAGATCAAAATAGGGTCTCTCGTCATATGAAAATAAGATTTCAGTATGATAGATATAGAGATCATACCCCAACATAATTAAAAAGGAACTTTAAAGACATTACAGGAAAGTAGAACTTTGAACAAAAGAAGGGTGAAAGAATCCCTTAAAAATTCGGCAGCCTAACGGCGCCACTTAAACATTATTAAAACGAATTGGTGAGAGAAAGAGGGGGTATCTCATCATATGAACATGAAAAGGTAAGTAATATGAATATATAAGAACACCCTACAACATATGAACATGGATCATAAAAGGAATGACATAAAAGAGATTACTTGAAAAAAAGAGAGAGGTAGGATCCCTTACCTTAAACGTAACTCTTAAAACTCAATGGTTAGGACCTTGAGAGGCTTGAGGGAACCTTGGGAGGACTCCTTGGGAAGTAAGGAGACCATAACTTCGTTGATGATGGTGTTGGTGTCGAATGTATGAGAGGAGGGCTTGGTATTTATAAGGAATGTGAGGGGACAAGGCATTAATGGCCAAGGGACACCTCATTGGTGGTTTTGGAAAAACCATGGGCTTGCCCATGGTATTTGCCCATGGTATTGGCCACTTGGGACAACTCAAAAATAATTAATTCCCTTTAGTATACCATAACTTAAAATATCTCATGACATCATCATGACACAGTTATGATGTCATTTAACATACCGAAACCCTAAAACTACATTTTTACTATTCACTGAAAATTCAACTTTCTCAGAAAAATCCCAAAAAATTACTATAATATAATATCGATGCTCTGAGTGAAAAAATAAATTACATTTTATAAAAATAGTTTTCAAAATATTTTTAATTAAATTTTTAAATAAAAAACACTATTCACCCGAAAAAACTAATACTTTATTAATAATTTATGAAACCGTTATTTAACCATTTTATTGAATCACGTTACTTAATCAAGGTGTATAAATTATATTAAAACTTTATTTAAGTGAGATTACTAATCCATTTGGTCACATTACTAATCCTAAGTGTTAAAATCACTATTCATAATTTACTATTCATCAATAATTAAGTTGATCTTATTAGACTTCAAATTCTTTACTGAACACTTCTAAAGAAGGCCATTTTTTGAAAATATTACACATCATTAATTATTGAAGGTTTACATAAATATTTTAAAATATCTTTTTTTTCAAAATTCATGAAAAAAATACACCCTAAGATTATCCGGACATTTGAAATTTCACAAACATCACTAAAGGAAGAAATCTCAATTTATTCCTCCCAAAGGATTACACAAAGAAGCTACAGTCTCGTCACATAGCCCCTTATAACACCAGCATAAGACCTAAGTCTAAGGTGTGCTATGGTGAGAGAATCAGGGGGAGGCTCAAATAACATTGCCCTAGTAGTAATCTCTACTAACTTGAACTTCTCCCGCAGGCGTTTCTGTTCAAGATTGAAACGCTGGAGTTCGGCTTGGCCTTGGTCCAATGCGAAGCCCAAAGAAGCCACACCCTTCCCAAGCTTTGATAAGTGGGATTTATAAGGTTCGAGTCTACTGGATGAAGCCATCGAATCCTCTTTCTACATTAACCATTAACACTTCTCTTAAATCGTTAAGAGTAAGTTAATATACTGTTTAAAAGGTTTGGGTCGTTACATTCTTCCCCCCTTAAGAAATTTCATCCCCAAAATTTTATACTTGAGGCCCAGTCGAAAAGGTGAGGGTACTTTTGCTTCATTATTTTCTCAGGATCCCAAGTCGCTACTTCATATTTATTATTCCTCCACAACACTTTCAAAAGGTGGGTAGTCTTGTTTCATAGATCCTTTTCTCTAAGGTCTAAGATCTCCACTAGCTGCTCCTCATAAGAGAGGTCATGTTCCAGTTGTACCACCTCTGGGTTCAGTACATGCAAAGGGTCAGGTATGTACTTCCTCAAGAGAGATACATGGAAGACATCGTGAACTTGAGCTAGGTTTGGTGGAAGTGCTAGTCGATAGGCCACTACTCCTATGCGATCAAGGATTTCATAGGGGCCAATGTACCTAGGGATGGTCTTCCCTTTCTTCCCAAACGACATGACTCTCTTCCATGGAGAAATTTGATGGAAGACTTTGTCACCAACACCAAACTCCAAGTCCCTTCGACAGTTTTCATCATAGCTCTTCTGCTAAATCTGAGCAGCCTTTATGTGTTGTTGGATGGCATGAACGTGTTCTGTCATCTCTTGCACAAGATCAGGGCCAAGAAGCTTCCTCTCACCAGTTTCATCCCAAAAAGTAGAAGTTATACATCTCTTTCCATACAGAGCTTCATAGGGTTCCATCTGAATACTCGAATGTAAGATGTTGTTATAGGAGAACTCAACTAATGGGAGGTGTTGATCCCATCCACCATTAAATTCCATTGAACATAATCTCATCATGTCTTCGAGTGTCCAAATAGTCTTTTCAGATTGGCCATCAGTTTGAGGACGATAGGCCGTACTAAAATTCAATTCAGTATTCAGAGTATGTTGAAGTCTTCTCCAGCATTTTGATGTGAATTTTGGATCACGATCAGACACGATGGATAGTGGTACCCCATGCAGCCTTACCAATTCCTTTATGTATATCTTGGCAAGTTGATCCAGAGAGAAATCTTCCCAAATAGAGATAAAATGGGCGGTCTTGGTGAGACGGTCCACAATAACCCATATCACATTATTTCATTTGGATGTTTTCGGGAGACCAGTTACAAAGTCCATAGTGATATTATCCCACTTCCATACTTGTATGGGTAGCGGTTGCAATACCCCCTTTGGAAGTTGTCGTTCTGCCTATACTTGATGACACACCAGGAACCTTGTAGTGTAATCAGAAATCTCCCACTTCATGTTATCCCATCTACAATGATCACGAAGGTCTCTATACATTTTAGTGCTTCCCGGATGTATAGAGAAAGTAGAGCTATGAGCTTCATCCATCAGTTCTTCCTTTATCTCAGGAATAGATGGAACACATAGTCTTGTATGAAATTTCAATACACCTTCTTGATCAATATTGAAATCAGGGAACTTCCCATCCTTTACAGCCTGAAACTTCTCCTGCAGTAAAGGATATTTTTTGAGCCTTCTTGATCTTCTCTAGTAATGAAGGTTGAGAAATCATTTGGGATATGGTTAATGATGTCCCTTCCCTTACAATTCCCAAGTCCAGTTTTACTAGATACTTAATCATGGGATCTCCTAGGATTCTCATTGTTTCCAGAACAACAGGATCTTTCCTGCATAACGCATCCACGACTTTGGTTGCTCTTCCAGGGTGATAATAAATTGAACAATCATAGTCTTTAATAAGCTCCAACCATCTCCTTTGTCTCATGTTAAATTAATTATGTGTGAAAATATACTTTACACTTTGGTGGTTGGTGTATATATCATATTTCTCCCCATAATTATAGTGCCTCCATATCTTTTGAGAAAAAATAACTACCGCTAGCTCGAGATCATGTGTAGGATAATTCTGCTCGTGAATCTTCAACTATCGAGATACATTAATAATTACCTTGTCATTTTGCATGAGGACTCACCCAATCCCTTTCAGTGATGCATCGCTAAAAATAAAGAATCCTTCTCCGATAGAGGGTAGTGTTAACACATGTGCAGTAACCAATATCTTCTTCAGCTCTTGTAAACTTTCCTCGCATTCCTTTGTCCTGATGAACTTAACCCATTATCGAGTCAACTTGGTTAGTGGATTAGAAATCCAAGAAATTTTTTTCACAAACCACCTATAATATCCTGCTAAACCAAGGAAACTACGAATCTCAGTTACTGTTGTGGGTTGATCCCACTCCTCCACAACCATTGTCTTTGCAGGGTCAACTGAGATTCTTTCATTGGTTATGATGTGCCCCAAGAAAGCCACTTTTTGTAACCAAAACACACACTTGCTGAACTTTCCAAAGAGCCTCTCCTTCCAGAGTGTTTTTAAAATAACCCTCAGATGATCTTCATGATCCTCACGACTTTTTGAATATATCAAAATATCATCAATAAAAACTAACAAAAAGTTATCAAGGTAGTCCTTAAAGACTCTATTAATCAAATCCATGAAAATATCAGGAGTATTAGTCAAGCCGAAGGTCATAACAGTAAAATCATAATGCCCATATCTTGATCGGAAGGCAGTCGTTTGAATATCTTCGTTCTTCACCCTTAGTTGATGATAACCAGATCGAAGGTCAATCTTGGAGAAGAATTGATCCCCACAAAGTTGTTCAAATAAATCATAAATTCGTGGTAGAGGTTATCTGTTCTTCACTGTGATCCCGTTCAGTTCTCTATAATCAATGCATAGACGCATTAATCCATCCTTCTTCTTCACAAAGAGAACTGCTGCTCCCCAAGGAGACACACTCGGTCGGATAAACCCCTTCTCCAACAAGTCTTGGAGTTGTTTCTTTAACTCTTCTAGCTATACATTTTCTATTCTATACAGGGTCTTTGATATCGGTTTAGACCGAGGTACGAGTTCAATGGAGAACTCTACCTATCTTTCTGGGGGAGGTCCATGTAACTCCTCAGGAAATACATCCATGTATTCCTGAACAATCAGAACATCTTCTATTTGTATACTCCCTTTTCCTTCTTCATCATCACCGATTAACTCCATAAAGAAAGCTATAGGAGGTGCTTCTAGATAGGGATTAGTTCGGGATATCTCTCCTTGGAAGATAATTGTAGGTTGTTCATTCAATACTACTTTGATTTCCTTACTTCTGCATTTGATCTTAGCATTATATTTTGAGATCCAGTCCATCCCTAGTATAACGTCGAAGTCCAACATGGGAATGACTACTAGATTTGTGATAAGATTGTGCTCACTGAAGTAAACACTAGATTCTTTAAACACTGTTGATGCATGGATAATCCCACTTGGAGTCTTGACTGACAATTCTACCTCAACCAGTTCAGGGATTGATTCTATATTATTTGCAAACTTGGAGGAAATAAAGGAATGCGTAGAACCAGAATTAAACAAAGTACATGCTAGTTTTGAGAGGACAACAAGAGTACTTGCTACCACATCGTTCGGAACTTCAACTTCAGTTGTTATGATATCAAAAGCATGACCTTGCTCCCCTGGACTTTGCTGAGGTTGATGGTGATTCTTTTCCACTGCCTTCGAATTTGGACAGTGATTAGCAAAGTGCCCAAGTTATCCACACTTGAAGAATATGACTTCAGGTAGGACTGGAACAATATTTTCTCTATCGTCAGTGTTTGGGAGTTGAGGCTTCACCTCACTAAGAAAATTCTAAGAAACATGGACTCTTCTTCCACACCTGTAGGACTTTCCACTTCCGATCAAGTAGTGCCCCGAATGCTTCTTCCCACATTTATTGCATGTGGTAAGTTACATTTTCTTTCCACCTCTTCCCTGATCAAAAGTCTTCCTTAAACTGGGCTCCAATGATCTATTCTTGTAATTTGATTTATGAGACCACTATGTCTCACCAAACCCTAGCTCGACTTTTATTGCACTCCGCACGATCTCTTCGTAGCTACTGTAGTCACGGTTGGCTAGATTCTTCCGCAGATGAGGTCTCAGTCCACCGAAAAATCTATGAACCTTCCCACTTGGATCCATGAAAAAGATAGAGGTATATCGTGAAAGTTGGGTGAAGTTCGTCTCATAGATTCCGACAGATTCATTCTCCTTATGCTTCAGCTTGAGAAACTCTTTCTCCATTCTCGTTCTCATGGAACGAGGGAAATACTTATTAAAGAATATTCCCTGGAACTCTTCCCACTCCATAGCTTCCATCTCTCCTCTAGGCTTCGTGATTTTGACCAGTGACCACCACTGATTAGCTTCTCCCTCTAGACGGTAAACAGCAAGGGTGACTTTTTCTTGTTCCGAACAAAGGAGTACAGAAAAGATCTTTTCAATGGATCTTATCCATTATTCCGCAACTAATGGGTCAGTAGATCCACTGAATTTTGGTGGCCGTTGACGTATGACGGACTCAATAGAGTGTTGTTCCCTTCGTGGTGAGGTAAACCTCTCAGCTTGATTCAAGTTATTGCTCATAACTTGAGTCATTTGGTTTATCATTCGCATGAATGTTTCCATTCCGGCTTCCTTCGGAGGGCCATCAGCAAATTGTGCTTTGCGGTCACCATCTGCACGATTCCTCCTATTTCCCACCATTTTCTAAAAGGATAAAAATTTAGTGAGAAACTTATTTCATTTATGAATTTTTTAACTAAGACTTCATGCTTAGACAATTACATTTCTCTATAATTCTTTCATAATGATTCATAAAAAGCTTCTGATTATCCAAACATATCCCCCGGGAGTGTCGTAACCAAGAGTGAAGCAAGGCCTATTATCATGCACCAGTTCCCGTTCGAGTCTAGCTCAATGCGGTGTTTTCGGGTTTTACCCCTATGTACATCTGTGCTAGAGCCGCCTCTACCTGCTCATATCCAGACAGGGATGTATTTGTTTGATAAACCACTTACTCAATACTTACCAAAATACCAGGAATTTTTCCTATATTTAAACTCTTCTATAGGGTTATTTCTAATGTTTTTATATCCTAATTTCCACAAATAACTAAACCATCCTTTGATACCAACTGTGGCATCCCACCTTCTTATAACATAAAATTTCATTACATTACACAAAACTGAGGATATTTAATGTTTACTATCTGAGAAACCAGGAACATAAATGTAATGACCCAATCATTTTGAGTAGTATATTAACTTACACTTAATGATTTAATAAGATGTTAATGGTTAATGCAGAAAGAGGAGTCGATGGCTTCATCCAGTAGACTCGAACCTTATGAAGCCCACTTATCAGAGCTTGGGAAGGAGGTGGCATCTTTGGGCTTCGCTTTCGACCAAGCCCAAGCCAAACTCCAACGTGTGAAGCTTGAACGGAAACGCATGCGGGAGAAGTTCAAGTTATTAGAGATTACTACTAGGGAAATTTTATCTGAGCCTCCCTCAGATTCTCTCACCATAGCACACCTTACACTTAGGTCATATGCCGGTGTTATAAGGGGCTATGTGATTAGACCCTAGCTTCTTTGTGTAATCCTTTGGGATGAATAAATTAAGATTTCTTCCTTTAGTGATGTTTGTGAAATTTCAAATGTCCGGATAATTTTAGGATGTATTTATTGATGAATTTTGAAAAAATGATATTTTAAAATGTTTATGTAAACCCTAAATAATTAATGATTTGTATTGATTTTCAAAAAATGGTCTTCTGCAAAAGTGTTCAGTAAGGAATTTGGAGTCTAATAAGATCAACATAATTTTTGATGAATAGTAAATTATGAATAGTGATTTTACACTTAGGATTAGTAATGTGACCAAATGGATTAGTAATTTCACTCAAAGAAAGCTTTAATATAATTTTGACACCTAGATTAAGTAATGTGATTCAATAAAATGGGTAAATAACGGTTTCATAAATTATTAGCCAACTATTAGTTTTTTCAGGTGAATAGTGTTTTTTAATTAAAAATTTAATTAAAAATATTTCGAAAATTATTTTTATAAAATGGAGTTCATAAATGTAATGAGAGTATTGATATTTGGTTAAGGTGAAATTTTGGGATTTTTCTGAGAAAGATGAATTTTTCAGTGAATAGTAAAAATGCAGTTTTAGGGTTTCAGTATGTTTAATGACATCATAATTGTGTAATGATGATGTCATGAGATATGTTAAGGGTTGTCCGGACAAGGGTGATGAATTATTGTTTTGGGGGCCCCATGTGGCCTAACTCCATGGTAAATGCTAAGGGAGAGCACATGGTTTTGAGAAAAGCACTTGTGAGGTGTCCCTTGGCCATTACTTCCTTGTCCCCTCATTTTCCCTATAAATTACCACCCTTTCCTCATTTAGTTTTCACTCCCAACTCTCCCCCAACGAAGTTATGGTCTCCTTACCTCCCAAGGAGTCCTCCCAAGGTTCCCCCAAGCCCTCATGGTCCAAACCTTTGAGTTTTAAGAGTTAAGTTTTAAGGTAAGGGATCCGACCTCTCTCTTTCTTTTCATGTAATCTCTTTTATGTCATTCCTTTTATGCTCCATGTTATTATGTGAGAGGATGTTATTTTATATTCCTCTTACTGCCCTTTTCATGTTTATATGATGAGAGATCCCCTCTTACTCTCATCATTTCGTTTTATGAAAGTTTAAGTGACGTCGTTAGGGAGCCAAATTTTTAAGGCATTCTTTCACCCTTCTCATTTTTCAAGTTCAATTTTCATGTCCAGTATATCAAGTTTCTTTTTATTATGTTGGGGTATGATCTCTATATCTATCATACTGATCTATTATGATCATATGATGAGATACCCTATTTGATCTTGTCAAATCATTTTTTATTGAAGTTAAGTGACGTCGTTAGGCTGCCGAATTTTCATAAGAGAAATCTTATTTTTGTCTCACTTCCATAATTTTTCATTTCATATGGTATATCTTTCAAATTTAATTACCATGTTCTTAAATCCCTTATATTCTGTCCCCCTACTATTTTATGGATCAATTATGAGTGGGTGACCCATGTCCCCTCACTTTTCAATGTTTTCTAAAACCTTGTAACATAACTGTTATGCTGTAGAATTTTCTTCTCAAAATGCCTCTCTCTTTTCTCAAAATTATTTTATGTTATAAAGTGAATACTCAAAGATCTTATTTCTACAAGGGTATTCACATATATATATCATAATTTTCTATTTTAAATTCTGGGAATTACATACATGAGACCCACTTTCCCTTTCCATGGGTTTAAAGTGACATTAAGATCATGTCTTTAAAGCAGTTTTTAGAACGTTATGATTATGAAATGAAACCCATTTCTTTTGTTCTATATGAGTTCATTATTAAATTTTTGATGATGATATATGTGTCTCACATGAAAATAAATGCAAATTTAAGGGTGCGCCCTGATAGCGCTCCAATGCATTGGGTAATGATGTAACCACTAGAGATTACAATTTTCACGATACCTTGGTGAATAACCTTGGTAATTTTTAAATGACACCTTGGGGATGGACCTTGGTGATATGTTCATGATTGTCTATGTTAAATGTTGTAGCCACATCTTCAAGTTATGAAAAATTTTATTTTTATTACGAAATGCCTCATGATTTTTTCTCATGCCTTAAAGTTCTTTTCATGTCCTTGTTGAAGTATATCAAGTTCACATGTAAAATGTTCCTCTTGTTTCCCTTACTGGGCCTTCTACTCACCCTTTCTTTTGATGTATGTCCCCAGGTTATGAGATGTAGTAATGAACCTAGGATGAACTTAAGGAGAAGCCTTTCAAGTGTTTAAGAATAATGCTTTATGTTGTTTTCATGTTTTATGTTCCTAGTTTCCAGGACACTAAACCTTAAAGATCCTCAGTATTGTGTAATGTAAAGAAAGTTTATGTTATAAAAAGACGGGATTCAATAGTTGGTATCAAAGGATGGTTTAGTTATTTGTGGAAATTAGGATATAAAAACTTTATGAAGAACCCTATAGAAAATTTTAAGTATAGGAAAACTTCCTGGTATTTTGGTAAATATTGAGTAAGTGGTTTATCAAACAAATACATCCCTGTCTGGATACGAGCAGGTAGAGGCGGCTTTGGCACATATGCACATAGGGGTAAAACCCAAAAACACCGCTTTGAGCTAGACTCGAACGGGAACTAGTGCACAATAATAGGCCTTGCTGCACTCTTGGTTACGACACTCACGGGGGATATGTTTGGTTAATCACAAGCTTTTTATGAATCATTATGAAGGAATTATAGAGAAGTGTAATTGTCTAAGCATGAAGTCTTAGTTAAAAGATTCATAAATGAAATAAGTTTCTCACTAAGGTTTTATTCTTTTAGAAAATGGCTGGAAATAGGAGGAACCGTGCCGATGGTGACTGCAATGCACCATGTGCTGACGGCCCTCCGATGGAAGCCGGAATGGAAACATTCATGCGAATGATGAACCAACTGACTCAAGTTATGAGTAATAACTTGAATCAAGAGGAGAGGACGATCTCACCATGAAGGGAACAACATTCTGTTGAGTCCTTTATGCATTAACGACCACCAACATTCAGTGGATCTACTGACCCATTGGTTGCGGAACATTGGATAAGCTCCATTGAAAAGATCTTTTCTATACTTCATTGTTTGGAACAAGAAAAAGTCACCCTTGCTGTTTACTTCCTAGAGGGAGAAGCTGATCAGTGGTGGTCACTGATCAAAAAAAAAGAAGCCACAAGGAGAGATGGAAGCTATGGAGTGGGAAGAGTTCCGGGAAATATTCTTTAATAAGTATTTCCCTCGTTCGATGAGAACGAGAATGGAGAAAGAATTTCTCGAGATGAAGCAGAAGGAGAATGAATCAGTTGGAACCTACGAGATGAACTTCACAAGGCTTTCCCGTTATACCTCAAGATTTTTCATGGACCCTAATGGGAAGGTTGATAGATTCTTTGGCGGACTACGACCTCATATGCGGAAGAATCTAGCCAACAGGGACTACGATAGCTATGAAGAAATAGTTCGAAGTGCTATGAAAGTTGAACTAGAGATTGGGGAGACACAATGGTCTCACAAGTCAAATGAGAAGAAGAGAACTCTAGAACCAATCCTGGGAATAAGTTTTGATCAGGAAAGAGGTGGAAAGCATATACAACATGCCACATGCAATAAATGTGGGAAGAAGCATTCGGGGAACTGCTTGATCGGAAGTGGTATGTGCTATAGGTGTGGAAAAGAAGGCCATATTTCATGGAATTGTCGTAGTGATGTAAAGCCTCAACTTCCCAACACTAACGATAGAGGAAATATGGTTCTGGACCTACCTGAAGTCACATGCCTCAAGTGTGGACAGCTTGGGAACATTCCTAATCAATGTCCAAATCCGAGGGCGGTGGAGGGGAATCACCATCAACCTCAGCAGATGCCAAGGGAGCAAGGTCGTGCTTTCGCTATCACATCAAATGAAGTTGAAGTTCCGAATGATGTGGTAGCAGGTACTCTTTTTGTCCTATCAAAACTAGCAAGTACTTTATTTGATTCTGGTTCTACGCATTCCTTTATTTCCTCCAAGTTTGCAAGGAATATAGAATCAATCCCCGAACTGCTAGAGGTAGAGTTGTCAGTCAAGACTCCAAGTGGGATTATCCTTGCATCAACAGTATTTAGAGACTCTAGTGTTTACTTTGGTGAGCACAATCTTATCGCAAATCTATTAGTCATTCCCATGATGGAATTCGACATTATACTAGGGATGGACTGGCTCTCAAAGTATAATGCTAAGATCAAATGCAGAAGTAAGGAAATCTCAGTAGTCTTGAATGAATGACCTACAGTTATCTTCCAAGGAGAGATATCCCGAACTGATCCCTATCTAGAAGAACCTCCTATATCCTTCTTTATGGAGTTAATTGGTGATGATGACGAAGGAAAAAGGAGCATACAAATAGAAGATGTTCCGATTGTTCAGGAATACATGGATGTATTTCCTGAGGAGTTACTTGGTCCTCCCCTAGAAAGAGAGGTAGAGTTCTCCATTGAACTCGTACCTAGGTCTCAAATGATATCAAAGACTCCATATAGAATGGAAAATGTGAAGATAGAAGAGTTAAAGAAACAACTCCAAGACTTGTTAGAGAAGGGGTTTATCCGACCAAGTGTTTCTCCTTGGGAGCACCAGTTCTCTTTGTAAAGAAGAAGGATGGATCAATGCGGCTATGCATTGATTATAGAGAACTGAATGGGATCACAGTGAAGAATAGATATCCTCTTCCAAGAATTGATGATTTATTTGACCAACTTTGTGGGGCTCAATTCTTCTCTAAGATTGACCTTCGATCTGGTTATCATCAACTGAGGGTTAAGAAGGAAGATATTCCAAAGACTGTCTTCCGATCAAGATATGGGCATTATGATTTTACTGTTATGCCCTTCGTCTTGACTAATGCTCTTGCCATTTTCATGGATTTGATGAATAGAGTCTTTAAGGACTACCTTGATAACTTTGTGGTAGTTTTTATTGATGATATTTTGATATATTCAAAAATTCGTGAGGAGCATGAAGATCATCTGAGGGTTATTTTGAAAACTCTGCGGAATGAGAGGCTCTTTGGAAAGTTTAGCAAGTGTGAGTTTTGGTTACAACAAGTGGCTTTCTTGGGGAACATCGTAACCAATGAAGGAATCTCAGTTGACCTTGCAAAGACAATAGTTGTGGAGGAGTGGCCTCAACCCACAACAGTAACTGAGATTTGTAGTTTCCTTAGTTTAGCTGGATATTATAGGAGGTTTGTGAAAAACTTTTCACGGATTTATAATACACTAACCAAGTTGACTCGAAAAGGGGTTAAGTTCATCTGGACAAAGGAATGCGAGGAAAGTTTCCAAGAGCTGAAGAAGAGATTGGTTACTGCACCTGTGTTAACAGTACCCTCTACCGGAGAAGGATTTGTTATTTTTAGCGATGCATCTCTGAAAGGTCTTGGGTGCGTCCTCATGCAAAATGACAAGGTAATTGATTATGCATCTCGACAGTTGAAGATTCATGAGCAGAATTATCCTATGAATGATCTAGAGCTAGTGGCAGTTGTTTTTTCTCTAAAGATATGCAGGCACTATCATTATGGGGAGAAATGTGATATATACACCAACCACCAAAGTTTAAAGTATATTTTCACGCATAAAGAATTGAACATGAGACAAAGGAGATGGTTGGAGCTTATTAAATACTATGATTGTTCAATTCATTATCACCCTGGAAGAGCAAATAAAGTCGCGGATGCGTTAAGTAGGAAAGATCCTGTTGTTCTGGAAACAATGAGGATCCTAGGAGATTCCTCGATTAAAGATCTAGTAAAACTGGACATGGGAATTATAAGGAAATGGACATCATCAACCCTATCCCAAATGATTTCTCAACCTTCATTACTAGAGAATATCAAGAAGGCTAAAAAAATTTCCTTTGCTGCAGGAGAAGTTTGAGGCTGTAAAGGATGGGAAGTTCCCTGATTTCAATATTGATCAAGAAGGTGTATTGAAATTTCGTACAAGACTATGTGTCCCATCTATTCCAGAGATAAAGAAAGAACTGATGGATGAAGCTCATAGTTCTAATTTCTCTATACATCTGGGAAGCACTAAGATGTATAGAGACCTTCGTGATCATTATTGGTGGGATAACATGAAGAGGGAGATTTCTGATTTCACTACAAGGTGCCTAGTGTGTCAGCAAGTAAAGGCAGAACGAAAACTTCCCAAGGGGGTATTACAACCGCTACCCATACCAGTATGGAATTGGGATAATATCACCATGGACTTTGTAACTGGTCTCCCGAAAACGTCCAAAGGAAACAATGCGATATGGTTTATTGTGGACCGTCTCACCAAGACCGCCCATTTTATCTCTATTC
The DNA here is from genome assembly GCA_963277665.1 of Viscum album. Taxonomy (NCBI): domain Eukaryota; kingdom Viridiplantae; phylum Streptophyta; class Magnoliopsida; order Santalales; family Viscaceae; genus Viscum; species Viscum album. Next base: position 1,585,929,583 of record OY728131.1, read on the forward strand.
GGGAAGATTTCTCTCTGGATCAACTTGCCAAGATATATTTAAAGGAAGTGGTAAGGCTGCATGGGGTACCACTATCCATCGTGTCTGATCGTGATCCAAGATTCACATCAAAATTCTGGAGAAGTCTCCAGCATGCTCTAAATACTGAATTGAATTTTAGTACGGCCTATCATCCTCAAACTGATGGCCAATCTGAAAGGACTATTCAGACACTCGAAGACATGCTGAGATTATGCTCAATGGAATTCAAAGGTGGATGGGATCAACACCTCCCATTAGTTGAGTTCTCCTATAACAACAGCTTCCATACGAGTATTTAGATGACACCCTATGAAGCTCTGTATGGAAAGCGATGTAGAACTCCTACTTGTTGGGATGAAACTGGTGAGAGAAAGCTTATTAGGCCTGATCTTGTGCAAGAGATGACAGAATAGGTTCATGCCAACCAACAACACATAAAGGCTGCTCAGAGTCGGTAGAAGAGCTATGCTGACAATCATCGAAGGGACTTGGAGTTTGGTGTTGGCAACAAAGTCTTCCTACGAATTTCTCCATGGAAGAGAGTCATGCGGTTTGGGAAGAAAGGGAAGCTCATCCCTAGGTATATTGGCCCCTATGAAATCCTTGATCGCATAAGAGCAGTGGCCTATCGTCTAGCACTTCCACCGAACCTAGCTCAAGTTCATGATGTCTTCCATGTATCTCTCTTGAGGAAGTACATACCTGACCCTTTGCATGTACTGAACCCAGAGGTGGTACAACTGGAACATGAACTCTCTTATGAGGAGCAGCCAGTGGAGATCTTAGACCATAGAGACAAGGTTCTACGAAACAAGACTACCCACCTTGTGAAAGTGTTGTGGAGGAATCATAAATATGAAGAAGAGACTTGGGAGCCTGAGGAAATAATGAAGCAAAAGTACCCTCACCTTTTCGACTAGGCCTCAAGTATAAATATCAGGGACGGAATTTCTTAAGGGGGGAAGAATGTAACGACCCAATATTTTTGAGAAGTATATTAACTTACTCTTAATGATTTAATAAGATGTTAATGGTTAATGCAGAAAGAGGAGTCGATGGCTTCATCAAGTAGACTCGAACCTTATGAAGCCCACTTATCAGAGCTTGGGAAGGAGGTGGCATCTTTGGGCTTTGCTTTGGACCAAGCCCATGCTGAACTCCAGCGTGTCAAGATTGAACGGAAACGCCCGCGAGAGAAGTTCAAGTTAGTAGAGATTACTACAAGGGCAATGTTATCTGAGCCTCCCTCAGATTCTCTCACCATAGCACACCTTACACTTAGTTCATATGCCGGTGTTATAAGGGGCTATGTGATGAGACCCTAGCTTCTTTGTGTAATCCTTTGGGATGATTAAATTAATATTTCTTCCTTTAGTGATGTTTATGAAATTTCAAATGTCCGGATAATTTTAGGATGTATTTATTGATGAATTTTGAAAAAAGGATATTTTAAAATGTTTATGTAAACCCTAAATAATTAATGATGTGTATTGATTTTCAAAAAATGGTCTTCTGCAAAAGTGTTCAGTAATGAATTTGGAGTCTAATAAGTTCAACATAATTTTTGATGAATAGTAAATTATGAATAGTGATTTTACGCTTAGGATTAGTAATGTGACCAAATGTATTAGTAATTTCACTCAAATAAAGTTTTAATATAATTTTGACACCTAGATTAAGTGATGTGATTCAATAAAATGGGTAAATAACAGTTTCATAAATTATTAGCCAAGTATTAGTTTTTTCGGGTGAATAGTGTTTTTTAATTGAAAATTTAATTAAAAATAATTAGAAAATTATTTTTATAAAAAGGACATTATTTTTGAACTTATAACATCGATATTATGTTATGGTAATTTTTGGGGATTTTTCTGAAAAAAACGAATTCTCGATGAATAGTGTTTTTATTTAAAAATTAAATTAAAAATATTTAGAAAATTATTTTTATAAATTGGAGTTCATAAATATAACTAGAGGATCGATATTTGGTTAACGTGAAATTTTGGGATTTTTCTGAGAAAGATGAATTTTTTAGTGAATAGTAAAAATGCAGTTTTAGGGTTTCGGTATGTTTAATGACATCATAACTGTGTCATGATGATGTCATGAGATATTTTAAGCGTTGGCCGGCCAAGGGTGATGAATTATTGTTTTGGGGGCCCCATGTGGCCAAACTCCATGGTAAATTCCAAGGGAGAGCACATGGTTTTTAGAAAAGCACTTGTGAGGTGTCCCTTGGCCATTAATGCATTGTCCCCTCACTTTCCCTATAAATACCCACCCTTTCCTACTTTAGTTTTTACTCTCAACTCTCCCCCAACGATGTTCTGGTCTCCTTACCTCCCAAGATTCCTCCCAAGGTGCCCCTAATCCCTCAAGGTCCAAACCTTTGTGTTTTAAGAGTTACGTTTTAAGGTAAGGGATCCGACCTCTCTCTTTCTTTTCATGTAATATCTTTTATGTCATTCCTTTTATGCTCCAAGTTCTTATGTGAGAGGGTGTTATTTTATATTCATCTTACTTCCCTTTTAATGTTTATATGATGAGAGGTCCCCTCTTACTCTCATCATTTCTTTTTATGAAAGTTTAAGTGATTCCGTTAGGCTGCCGAATTTTTAAGGGATTCTTTCACCCTTCTCATTTTTCAAGTTCGATTTTCATGTCAAGTCTTTCAAGTTCCTTTTTATTATGTTGGGGTATGATCTCTATATCTATCATACTGATCTATTATGATCATATGATGAGAGACCCTATTTGATCTTGTCAAATCATTTTTTTTATTGAAGTTAAGTGACGCCGTTAGACAACCGAATTTTCATAAGAGAAATCTTATTTTTGTCTCACTTCCATGTTTTTTCATTTCATATGGTATATCTTTCAAATTTCATTACCATGTTCTTAAATCCATTATATTCTGTCCCCCTACTATTTTATGGATCAATTATGAGTGGCTGACCCATGTCCCCTCTCTTTTCAATGTTTTCTAAAACCTTGTAACATAGCCGTTATGCTGCAGAATTTTCTTCTCAAAATGCCTCTCTCTTTCCTCAAAATTATTTTATGTTATAAAGTGAATACTCAAAGATCTTATTTCTACAAGGGTATTCACATATATATAAAAATTTTCTATTTTAAGTTCTGGGATTTACATACATGAGACCCGCTTTCCCATTCCATGGGTTTAAAGTGACATTAAGATCATGTCTTTAAAGCAGTTTTTAGAACGTTATGATTATGAAATGAAACCCATTTATTTTGTGCTATATGGGTTTTTTATGAAATGTTTGATGATGATATATGTGGATCACATGATAATAAAGTCAAATTTAAGGGTGTTCCCTGATAGCGCTCCAATGCATTGGGTAATGATGTAACCACTAGAGATTACAACTTTCACGATACCTTGGTGAATAACCTTGGTAATTTTCAAATGACACCTTGGGGATGGACCTTGGTGATATGTTCATGATTGTCTATGTAAAATGATGTAGCCACATCTTCATGTTATGAAAAATGTTATTTTTATTATGAAATGCCTCGTGATTTATTTCTCATGCCTTAAAGTTCTTTTCATGTCCTTATTGAAGTATATCAAGTTCACAAGTAAAATGTTCCTCTTGTTTCCCTTACTAGGCCTTCTGCTCACCCTTTCTTTTGATGTATGTCCCCAGGTTATGAGATATAGTAATGAACCTAGGATGAACTTAAGGATAAGCCTTTCAAGTGTTTAAGAAGAATAATTTATGTTGTTTTCATGTTTTATGTTCCTAGTTTCCAAGACACTAAACCTTAAAGATCCTCAGTATTGTGTAATGTAATGAACGTTTATGTTATAAAAATATGGGATGCAATAATAAAACATGAAAACAACATAAAACATTTTTCTTAATCACTTGAAAAGCTTCTACTTATGTTCATACTAGGTTCATTACTGCATCTCATAACTTGGGGACATACATCAAAAGAAAGGGTGAGCCGAAGGCCCAGTAAGGGAAACAAGAGAATCATTTTACATGTGAACTTGAGATACTTCAGTAAGGTCATGAAAGGAACTTTAAGGCATGAGAAAGAAATAATGAGGCATATCATAATAAAAATAACATTTTTCATAAATTGAAGATGTGGCTACAAAATTTAATATTGACAATCATTTCTGTTTCACCAAGGTCCATCCCCAAGGTGTCATTAAAAATTACCAAGGTTATTCACCAAGACGTCGTTAAAAATTGTCATCTCTAGGGATTAAGTCTTTATCCAATGAATTAGAGAGCTATCAGGGCGAACCATTGACATTTAATTATTATCATGTGAGACAAATATATCATCATAAATCAGTTCATAAACAACTCATATAGAAAAAAAGGAATGGTTTTCATTTCATAATCATAAGGTTTTAAAAACTGCTATAAAGACATGATCTTTACGTCACTTTAAAGCCACAGAAAGGGAGAGCGGGTATCATGTATGTAAATCCAATTATTTAAAATATAACAACATGGTATATATTTTAATACCACTATAGAATATAGAGCTTTGATTATTCAATTAATAAAATAAAATAACTTTAGAAAAAGAGAGAGACATTTTGAGACGGAAATTCTGCAGCATAACGGATATGTTACGAGGTTTTAGAAAATATTGAAAAGAGAAGGGACATGGGTCACCCACTAATAAATGATCCATAATAAATTAGGAGAATATAATATTAAGGATTTAAGAACATGGTAATGAAATTTTAAAGATATACCATATGAAATGAAGTACATGAATGTAAGACAAAAATAAGATTTCTCTTATAAAAATTTGGCAGCCTAACAGCGTCACTTAAACTTAAACAAAAAATGAATTGAAAAGATCAAAATAGGGTCTCTAATCATATGAAAATAAGATTTCAGTATGATATATATAGATATAATACCCCAAAATAATTATAAATTAACTTTAAAGACTTGACATGAATGTAGAACATTGAACAAAATAAGGGTGAAAGAATCCCTTAAAAATTCGGCAGCCTAATGACGCCACTTAAACAATCTTAAAACGATTTGATGAGAGCAAGAGGGGGTATATCATCATATGAACATGAAAAGGGAAGTGATATGAATATATAAGAACACCATAAAACATAATAACATGGAGCATAAAAGGAATGACATAAAAGAGATTACTTGAAAAGAAAGAGAGAGGTCAGATCCCTTACCTTCAACGTAACTCTTAAAACTCAATAGTTGGGACCTTGAGAGGCTTGAGGGCACCATGGGAGGACTCCTTGGGAGGTAAGGAGACCAGAACATAGTTGAGGATGGTTTTGGAGTCTAATGTATGAGAGGAGGGCTTGGTATTTATAGGGAAAGTGAGGGGACAAGACATTAATGGCCAAGGGACACCTCATTGGTGGTTTTGGCAAAACCATGGGCTTGACCATGGTATTTTCCCATGGTATTGGCCACATGGGACAACTCACAAAATAATTCATCCCCTTTAGTCGACCATACCTTAAAATATCTCATGACATCATCATGACACAGTTTTGATGTCATTTAACATACAGAAACCCTAAAACTACATTTTTACTATTCACTGAAAATTCATCTTTCTCAGAATAAACCGAAAAAATTACCATAACATAATATCAATGCTCTGAGTTCAAAAATAAATTCCATTTTATAAAAATAATTTTCTAAATATTTTTAATTAAATTTTCAAATAAAAAACACTATTCACCTGAAAAAACTAATACTTGATTAATATTTTATGAAACCATTATTTAACCATTTTATTGAATCTCATTACTTAATCAAGGTGTCTAAATTATATTAAAACTTTCTTTAAGTGAGATTACTAATCCATTTGGTTACATTACTAATCCTAAGTGTAAAAATCACTATTCATAATTTACTATTCATCAAAAATTGAGTTGATCTTTTTAGACTCCAAATTCCTTACTGAACACTTTTGCAGAAGACCATTTTTTGAAAATCATTACACATCATTAATTATTTAAGGTTTACATAAATATTTTAAAATATCATTTTTTCAAAATTCATCAATAAAATAAATCATAAAATTATCCGGACATTTGAAATTTCACAAACATCACTAAAGGAAGAAATATCAATTTATTCATCCCAAAGGATTACACAAAGAAGCTACGGTCTTGTCACATAGCCCCTTATAACACCAGCATAAGACCTAAGTGTAAGGTGTGGTATGGTGAGAGAATCTGAGGGTGGCTCAGATAACATTGCCTGAGTTGTAGTCTCTACTAACTTTAACTTCACCCGCAGGCGTTTCCGTTCAAGCTTGACACGCTGGAGTTCTGCTTGGGATTGGTCCAAAGCAAGGCCCAAAGATGCCACCTCTTCCCAAGCTCTGATAAGTGGGCTTCATAAGGTTCGAGTATACTGGATGAATCCATTGACACCTCTTTCTGCATTAACCATTAACATCTCTATTAAATCGTTAAGTGTATGTTAATATACTATTTAAAAAGTTTGGGTCGTTACATTATCCATTCAAAAGTTACGATATGATGACACTAATATGATCTTGTGGCATATAGGTATATGATTTCAGTTTTGTGATGGGTGGGACAATAATTATATAGAACTCTGATGAACTTGGTGAAGATAGATATCTCATGAGATAATAAGGACTATAATGGAGACTGAACCCAATTTGGTAGTGATGTATTATAATAACACAGTCTTTTGAGTGAACCATACTAAGTAAATGACTAAATGATGAGTGAAAAAAATCCACTATGATAGTTTTAGAAGAAAACTATAACTATGGAAATGATGGAATAGGGAGGGGAACTGATAAACTATGATAGTATTGGAGATTATTGTTGACTAAAGAAATGCTTTTATATTCTAATTTACATTCCTCAAACATATTTATTATTTTTATGATATGTTTTCATGGATAATGATTGATTATTGATGATTCTGAACACTAATGTATTCATTATTTTGAAAGATAAAACATTACACTGTGCTTCATGATTATTATATATGAATAATTGGTTGTAATATTCAGATGGCTAGATCATATTATTATACCCATATGTTTATCTTTTGATAAATAATGATCAAATAATTAATATATATTCTATTTATACTTACATAGAATTTTTCATGACCCTTTCATATGTTACCCATCCCTAGGATAAGAGAAAAGGATTTATGTACGATATGTCTAAGAAGGGCGCTAGTTGTGAAGAACTAAATTGGAAATTATGTATATGTTTTATTTACTAGTTTTTTATGTATCCAAGTTTCCAAATAAATTAAACCAATATGGATCTTAAACATGTATTATTGTAAAATTTGTTGAATACTAATATAAAATTATTTGTTATTAATGTATGAAACTTATGGGTTTCTATAAGATATGTGAGTCTTATTTCATCTTACAGTGGCCTAATTATTGGACTCCTTATTGATGATTTGGGTTCCCCTAATAGTATTAGAAATAGGAAGGGAGAGGTGTCACACAAGGGTGGAAGTGGGAATAAGGAGTAGGGTAAGTTTTATTCTACCCCATCTATATGAGGTGATTACTTATTATGCTTCAAATATGAGAACAGAGGGTTCCTCAACATGACATTTGGATGATAACCTATTGAGTTTTCCTGATGTGGAAATTTAGGTTATCTCTAGTGTTAACTTTCAAGGGAATCATGGATGAGTTACGGGTAGTGGTAGAGGATGACCATAGTTGGGGATATAATTTCTATAATCATTGATGAATCAGATGAGTCAAGGTCCTCGAGGTCATTATTGTGGACTTAAAACGTGTAATATGTTTACACAAGACAATATTCCCACATATGGAAAAGGGAAACTTTCTAATTTTATGGTACAATCAGGAATACATTAGTTCATTATACTTCAATGATGTAAAAAATGTCTCATTGTTGTTGTTGACTATGTACATCAGTCAAATTTTATGATCTTAATGTTTAATATCTTATATGTTATCTTCTATATAGACTAGTAGAATAGTTATGGGGAATAAATCAACTTCTATCGAAGATTATTATCCTTTACCTTACCTATGAGGTAGAAATTTTGAATGATTGGTGAATGGGATGTCATAAGAGGAAGAATTGGACAAGTACTGATCCATATTAACGAAATTATGACACAAGTAGTATGATTAACTATTGTGATGAAACCAATAGCTGGAACCCCTTCACATATTCCAGTGATTGATATCAATGTAGTTGTCTTTTCAAAAGAATTTTTTGGTCTCTCTAATAATAGAGGAATGAATTTTTAGATTGATCATGTGCTAGGAGAACAAACTATATCATTTTATTCATATATTATAACACTTTTGTATCCGATTTACTCATGTTATATATCATGTATTAGACGATTACAGGTTTTATTAGACTACGAATATATATGGGGGGTTCTATGATGTTATTCAAAAAAGTAAAACAATAGTATGTGGTTATTCATGAATTATAAATACACAAATTAGATATTAGTGAAGAACAAGTACCTATTAACAAGGATTGATAACATGTTTGATCAGTAACAAAGACCCTAGTTGTTCCAAATATTGATCTATAATCAGTCTACCAATGTCTTTATGTTAGAAAAGAGGAAATACCTCTGATGAAATTTGTAAGTAGATATAGATTTCATGAGTACCTAGTGAATTCTTTTCATTTGATGAATTCACCTATGATGCTCATGGATCTCATGAATTTGGTCTTCCATATATACCTAGACTCCTTCATTGTGGAGTCCGTAAATGATATCTAAATATACTTAGGGACATCATAGTTACATACAAGATATAATTAAATAATATTAATTATCCTTAGATAATTTTGAATTTATTCCAATCTTTCAAATGTAATTTTGGATCCAACATATATTCATTCATGGGATTATGAATTCTATGGTTTTTATTTCAGTTGATCTATAGTTTGTATAATTGGTAATTCCTTGAGAATTAACTTGGAATGATTTTTAGATCAGGATTTTCCATAGGTTATCCGGGTACTACTAGGGGTTCATTAAATTTTTCTCCATTATATCAGTCCTTATTATATGGATTTCAAATTAGGGGGTGATGATTGAGTGGATAAATCAGTGTGAGGAGGCCATACTAATGCTAAAGAAAAGATTGATGACACACATGATCCTAATATTTCAAGATCCTATGACCATATATGTCATTTAATGGGATTCCCTAGGTTTTTAATTAATCTTTTGGTTACTGTCGATGGTTCAGGTAATAAATTATGTGTCATTTCTTCCATGAACTGATGAGTAAAACTACGTTAGGAATGAATTTAAGATGGGATCCATGGTACATTCCCCAAAGTATTGGTTCCATTATCTCTTTAGGGAGTGATATATCCTCTATATGGACAAAAAGATATTTTGCTATGTGTTCTCTAAGTGATACATGAATCTATAAGGGAGGGATTATATGGAGTATCTGAAATCCATTGATTTTGATATCAATAAATATTTAGGAAAATGTAATGATGTTGTGGGTCCACTCATTCGGAATTTTTAGGAACTTGGAAAGAAACCTTTATAAGTGGAATTGTAGTTAGTGGTCTTATTGGATGATTGGTTGGTGGATGCATCTATATAACAAGGCATGATGAAATGTTCCCTCGTGGTTATCATATTGATGTTGGTGAATGAGGTAAAGACCATTTAAGATATGGACCTTGAATTCTTAGTAATGGACGAATGATAAATTGGAATTGAAATATTTCCATGATGTTCATTAGATAGTAATGATGTCATGTATGACTATGGGATAGTTTTAGTTCATGCTTCCATGAGAGTATAACTAGTGAGTGAATATCATGCCTCATACTAGGTTGTGAATCCAGGGTTGAGGAAGATGTATCATGATATCGTATGGATTTTTCATTGCAAGGTACGATGAACTGGATCATAGGTTTTGTCTTTTGATTCCAAACATTCTAAATAGCTATGGAAATGATTCAACATTGTGATATATTTTTTATCCACATTAAATTTCAAAGTTGAATAGGTATGACATGATTATGGACATCATTATGTGGTTACCCAGAACCTCGAGTGGTCAATATGTTTTATTGTTGATAGTTGACCAACTTATGAATGATTCAGATTCCATGTTTATATGATATACTCATTCAATAAATTTATAGGGAATGATTTATTTTCCCAAGATTTTATTGCTTGATGAAGTGCTGAATATTTTTTTTTTCAGAAATAGAGTAATTTTTCATTCCAGGATTTTTGAAAGTATTTTAGAAATAATTGGGGACTTAGTTAAAATAATTTAAATCATATCATTTGTATAAAAATGCACATTTATGAAGGAAAATCTAGCTCAGGGAGGATATTATTCAAGAATACTCCCTAGACCTCATTGGAACATGGTATAAAAAACTAGACTTATCAGAGTTAACTTATAGTAATTTCTTTCAAAATTATATTTAGATGTAGCCTTCTAAGTCTATTTATGGTCAGATTTTTTAGTCACTATTATATTGGTACAAGGTATGAAATACCACTAAAATTATGATGAGTATAGTGTAGGAGACGACCACACAGGTGATGTTGATTTAGGAAATTTTTTTACTGTGTATACAATAATCCTATTCCGACCCAAGGAGATTACCATTCAAGATCACTATAAGTGATTGGGTTTTGTTGTGAGTGTCACCTCAGTTTGTGAATAATAATTTTTGGAGACAAGGGAAGCCTGAACTAGAGTATATAGGATCATTTTTTATCACAAAAAAAAAATTACTCTAGTGTCTTACCAAACAAACCATTCTTCCCAATATTTTGGGAGTGCGTTGTTGATGTTTGGGATTAATGGCCTTAGTTATTCAATTAGTACCACTAAATGAACTTATTAAGGATAAAATGTCATTAGAGGGGGATATTTATATCACCTTAATATTTTGAGTGTTCCCTAATTTATGTTTTGGAATACCTTAAATGGGTTTTTGATACTTTTGATGTTTAAATTTATGTTCAATAAGTGTTATGTGTTTCTAAATTGATTAAATAAGAGGTTTGGAATTTTTAGGTACACCATGGGTAAGATCATTCTATGGTACAGTATATTTTATGCCTAGAACCTATCCGTTCAAAATAGAACAATTAAACCACCTATAGATGGGTATGGTATCAGATGTGCAATCGTTTATCCTTTCTATGTGGAAAAGATAGTTTTGTTCTCCCCACACTATTTTGGAATAACTGTTGAGTCAAAAATGGGAAGGGATCAACTCCACATCCCATAGGAATATCATGTACGGTTTCATGTTCATCATGTGATTTAGTTCCCCCTGGTCATTGTGGGTATCTCATTGTTGTGGTGATGTATGATTTAGAATTCACAATAACCTATTTTACTACTAGTTTGGGGGGGAGTGATGAATCTTTATGAAAATTCATTAAATCATTTATAGAGGATGTTTAATGTGTTAGAAACTCGTTTTTTTCACCCAAATAGATGGATCTTCATCCCCCATTTAATAGTTTTTAGAAGATTTTGATTCTAGGAAGTGGTTTTGGATGTCCTCCCCCATTGTGAAATAATCTAGGGATATCCCTTCCTTATCAGGATGTTTGTAATGATTTTGGGTCATGGGGATGTCAAATTATTATTCTCTTTTCTCTTGTGATTGAAGTCTGAATCGATCTGTTTCCTTCATTGAGATCAACATCAGATCTACAGAATTGGAGAACTCTTCCTTTGAATGGATCTTGATATATGATTGATTAGGGGTTTTATTGCACAATATTATTTTATTTCAATCTGATTTCATCATCTCCTCCTTGAATCAAATTCTAGAATCTATGTTGAGATGGATTGAATATAAGTGGGGAAATTCTTATCATGTTATGTTTTTACGTTTGGTCTGCATACGTGATAGGGGTGCTGAAATCCTTTTCATTAACTGTATTTTGACAACAATGAACTTGAGGTCATAATATCATAACGATATAGAAAAATTTTAAAAGGTTTCTAGAATGATATGATGTTATGTGCTCATGTACATTGATGATTGTGCTTGATGTGTGTGTCTTGTAGGTTTTTGTGTGATATTTTGACAACAAATATTGATATAAATTCTTATAATTTCTATGATATCACATTGTTGTGGATGTTTCAAAGAACATATATCTTTATTTATGTATCATGATTATTGATTTTTTTAGAATTATCCAGACAGATCTTTGAGGGGGATCATGGGTGTGGTGATAAATCCCATGGACATGTATTAAATTATGGCACTAATTGGGTGTCACATACATGTTCAATCGATTTGGGGGTAGACAATGTAAGAGTGAATTGTATCAAATGTGTCTGAATGACGATAAATGATAAATACCATGAACGGGTTAATATGATCCAATTAATATGGAATGTCATGTTGATGTACCAATATGAGTGGATTGATGTACCCCTTTATGGTGGGGCATGAGGTATTTTGAAGAAGGAATGTATACATATGACTAAGGGGAATAAGATACTGAATTGACATGTAATCATTATGGCATGTTTCATGAAATGAAACAACTTACATTAGAATCCTTACCTGTAAAGTGTCGAATATGATGGGTTAGGGGTTCATGGAAGCTTTTATTGAACATGATGACCCAACACTTACGTTATTTACTATTTATGTATTAATTATTTTTATATTGTGTTTTAGATCTGATAGAGACACACACACACATAGACACATATATATATGAACTTATGTTGAGGGAAAAGTGGTGGTTTTCTACTCGGTTTTATACTCACCCTATAAGAGAATCTTGATGCAGTTGTAGATATCATGATTAGGGATCCATGAAAGGGAAAGGGACTAGATATATGGAGTTGATGAGGTGGAGATTAGTGTTAATATGATGTATCGAGATAAACTCCAAAGTGACTTAATAATATCTATTTATTTTTATGTTATTGTTGTGACCAAGTTGGATGAATTTTTTTGAATGCCGAAAGAATGTTGTGCTTATTATATATATTTTATTTTAATTACATTAAATATATCCACTTTGTTTGTTTTGGTGACCAGAATAAAGGGGAATCATAATCAGAAGATCATACACATTTTTGATAAGAAGGGTCCTCAGTTGTTTTTTATTTTGATGAATATTTCTGGTTAAAATGGTTATCATACATATAGTGTGTCCAGAATTAATGATTCGATCGGTATAAGATAATGTATTTTAATATGAATTTATCCATATAAACCATGATGACACTTTAATGTTCAACTTATTCTCCAATATCATATGTTTTATAAAACACTTGTGATACAAGATTAGTGAATAAATGTGGATAATATGTGTATTAAATATTAATTCATGAAATTTTATTTCAATACTAATTTTATCAAAGTACAAAATTTATCATGTTACATGTAGAATTTTTTGGAAGAATAAAAGGGGATGTGAATTTTAAAGATTCGATGAAGTGAAGATTGAGTGATCAATCAAACTGTCTGATCCAACGTACTCTCTAATTTTCGGAATTAAATATTTCCCAGAATCAATAATCATTTAGAATTTTTATAAGAAAGAATTAGTTACTAACACCAATCCATTTGATGGTGTGCACATCCAATTTATTAAATGTTTTTGATAATGATCATTATGTTGTAGTTATTGGGTCCGATGACTGAGAGGAGTTTCAGAGACTAGTCTATTAAATGAGATCAGAGATAGAATAAATGGATGATGTTCAATAATGTAGTCACCCATTTTCACCCTGTATATTTATTCATTAAGTGGGTAAAGAGTGAAACAAATTTTTTTATTTGATTTCATTGGGTCAATATTCATCGAACAATTCTTGACCATAATTCATTGGAACAAAATAAAATCTCATCCATTAGACATTTAATTAAACCAATAAGTAAATATTAAGTAGAGTTGATCAGGCTCAAAATCATTAGTATGAGATTATGTTGAATAATATAAGAAAATATGATTTATTTGGATTTTTTATAGAGTCTTTAAGGTTTTTTTTCACATTTCATAGAATTTTAAATGTTATTTATTGTTTAATTTTTTCTAAGATGAATATCATTTAGTTGGTACAACAGATCATAATGAGAAGTTATTTATTACTCTTTATATTGCATAGAGAAATGGGATGGGGTTTGTAGTCTTATATATTTTTATCCATAATAAAGAAAATCACAATGAAATATGTATCATACTAAATAAGTGTTAGTAATTTCAAATCCATCTAATGATTATAGAGGATTCAATATGTTTTGAGGGGAATCGATATGAGTTTATAAGAACTGAAATAGTAAAATATGATGTTAAAATAAATTGAATTTTTTCTGAGAATATTAGTTGAGTGGGAAGACATTTTTAGATTCCAACACATACCACTTATTCTCCACTATAAATATCTAGAATTACATTGTATTTTCTGATGATGGGACATTTTTCACATGTTAAGAGAGAGAGACAACAAATTTAAATTTTAGAGAGAAGAATTTTCTAGACAATTTTTTACTGATAATCATTTATAGATAGAATAAGAAGAAAATGAATGTATTACTGGAGTAGAATGAGTCATCAGACGTAGGTTTCTGGTGAATGTTTGAGATTGTTAAGAATTTTTTCCAGATAATTATTTCTTATTTGTTTTCTAGAATGAGGTATCAGACATTGGATTTAAAATTATCCATCATATTGAGATTTTTTATGAATTATAGAATGGTTGTTTTTTATATTATATTATGTATGAAATTAAAGTAGAACTTTTTTGAATAATTTGAAAAGTATAAGTTGATAAGATAACATGAAAACATGTTTAAGACCAACTAGATAAGGTTTAATAACTTGTTATAGAAACATTTTTACCTTATTCATGCTATAATAAGGACATGTAGTGTTATATAGATCATAGTGCTATAGAATATTAAGGGTATATCATAATTGTGTCATCCCAAATAAAACTTCTAGTGTATTGTGTTGTATTTCATTATGTCTAAACCATACTAAGTACTAGATACTCTTATTGAGTTTTGAACCTTATCAATACTTATGTTTTTTTGGATGGGTGAATTATTTGTTTTCAGCAACGTGATAGATCAAAAACAGGAGGTAGAAGTTGTTACAAGATAAAGATACCATTAAATAAAAATAAATATCTAATTCACCCCTCCCACTCTTTGCGAAACATTTATCCCGGTTGGGCCTTATCAATAGGCATCAGAGCAACAGATCCCGTAATTTACTCTTTCATGATTTTTTGAGCAGAAATTATTATGGAGAATCTTAATTTTTCTAATAGTAACTGAATTATGGTATTTGATGAAAAGAGAAATCATATCTCAAAACATAGAATGTTTCCATATCTTATATATATCGGGTTGGATGTTTTTGAAGCTACTACAAATGAATTTCCTCCCATTGATTAAAAGTTTCCTTTGATATTTGTGGACATAAAGAATCTGAAGAATGATGGAAGAGATAAGAGTGATTTATTATCATCGCTTTATGAAAGTAAATTCAATTATTGAAGGGAGTTTCTACTGCAAATGGTATCTATGAAATGTTTAAGAACATTTTTGAAGAAAATAAAAAGCTACGGAAAGCCATGTAACAAATATAGAGGCTGATGTATGAATATCTTAAAATGGGTGATTATAAATCCTGTGTTGACTTCGTTATAAAGGTGGATTCTATTTTCAACACTATTATATGTCATTATGAGATGCTAAATGAATCTACTATTTTTTAAAATGTCTTGATAATTTATCTTAATAAGTTTTACGTCAATGTTTCATATTTTGAGGTTAGATATCCAGAAACTCTACCTCTAGATGGCCATCATAGTAATCAAAGGCCTTATTTTTTTATTGATTTTTTGATAACTCTATTTTAAGGGATGAAGGGAAAATCTTAAAAGGATTATAAGCTTAGGAATTATATTTCTCATAGGCTTGGAGACATTACATGACTCGTAGTTATTAAGGAGATCATACTGACTATGAATACTTGAAACTACTCATCCTCGACATCTACATCTTGATCAAATCTCCACCTTTTCATTACTGTTCATCTAGAATTCCCATGTGAAAAAGTCTACAATCACGATACCAATTGAAAATTCCATACCCTCTCATTCTTCCAAAGTCTGTTTATCCCTGATCTAGTGAATGGGGCCTGCTCTTTCCTCCTCTGGAGTGGTTCCTTGTAGAATCTGTCTTTGAAACTGAAAATCATGTGGCCTTGAAGGCCTTGAGGTGGATAGAATGCCATGAGGTGGACCAAAATCCTAACTGACCTGAAGGCCTGGGTGGCCCCAAGGCCATAAGGACTCTAAGACCAAACTGGTGGCCCAAGGTGAACAGTTTTTATCCCTTTTTTCAAAAAATGTGAAGAGATGTACATGAAAGTATAAAGGGAAACATCCCATGATTTTTTTTAATGTGGAGACATTGGAAACTTCGTTAAAAATTATACATAAAGTAAAAATTAATAATATAGTGAGGATGATGACATAAGGCCATGGGGATCTTTGAAGAAACATGGTGATAAGTCTAAATTATTTTCAATTATATAGGTTAAAAGTTCTCAAAATCTAAAAGGTGAAGGTGTTTTGTCTAAATATAATGAAGTGGATGTTATTGAAGCTTTTGTTGAAATGTATAATGATGTTTCCAGATAAAAAAGTTTCTATAAAATAATTAATGATGAAGAATTTGGATGTAGTACTTATAAATAAGAATAAAATGATCTTAAATTTTATCTAAAAAGAGAGTTGAAATAATTCATTGGGAATATTTTAAGACATGAATGAGAAATAATGAGTTGTATAAGGAATTCATTAAAACAAATATTAAATAATGATTTCATAATGGGAATGATAAGTTACATGAAGAGGTTAATTTTCTGGAGAAGTCTTATAAGAAGTAAAAGAATTATAATGAACACATAGAAGCTTAGTTTAAAGAAAAATTAGAATAGTTGGAACTTGTTAAAAAAATGTTTTATAGATTTGAGTAGAAATATATATGATTAGAGAACTATATCCCTAAAGATGTCTTAAGATGTTGAAAGGGAAAACCGGAGAATATCAAAATCTATCTTCAATGTAATAAAAGGATATTTAAAATTTTCCTAAGAAGATGAAGGATGTGAAATTAATGGATATTACTAAGACTAACAATGTTAGAAGTTCAGATGTTTCTAAAAATTTTGAGTCGAAATAAAAATTAGTTACCACTCTTCAGTCAAATAAGTTTGGAAGGAAATATAATTTCAAGAAGATGATTCCTACTGATAAAATAAATTTACAGAGTCAAAATATTTATGCAAATGATAAGAATTATGATGATAAACATGATAATAATTCTATAAATAATAAATTTTATATAAGAATGCATTCTTTTTATGGATACTGTTGGTATTGTGGTGGATTTTGGAATACCAAAAATTTATTTTTTTCAATCAATAGAAATAAAATTGTTCTATGAATTTTTAGAGGTAAATATCAAGGGGGGACAATCCCCTCAAAATATAAAATTAGATAATTATGTTTTAAAAATTTAAAATAGGTTCAAAGCATTTTAAACTATTTAGAAAAGATTTTAACAACCTAAACATCTTTAAAAATAGTGTCAACTTTTGTTACTAGTACAAAAACATATTTTTAACAATTCATAGAATCTAGATGTGAGGAAGGATAATGGGTAATAAAAATCTCTTATTCTTGAAAAGGCTCTCAAAGCTACAAAATGAGAATTAACCTAGATAATGGTTAGTGGTTATTCTTTTCATATGATTGGAGATATGAAATTGTTGATGAATGTGAAGGATTTCAATGAAGTAATGTTTACATTTCCAAATGATCAATCCCTTAGAATCAAAGGTGTTTGTCTGGATATTATTGGCATTGAAAAGTTAAAATCCATGAAATCTATGTTTTTTATGAGTTTAAACCCAACATGTTTAGAGATTCACAACTTTTTTATGAAGGTAATAAATTTATTCATAGAAAAGAATGTTTTTGTGTTAAAATAGTGGAAGATAAACAAATTGTTAAAAAAGGAAAACATACTAATTGAAAAGAAATTCATGTTTGTGCTATTTAGAACTCACGTTACATGGGAATGAATAAAGAATATAGTTAGTGGTATAAAAGTTTGGGACATATATTTCATATAGAAAAGTAATATTTATCGATGAGAGAGAGTGTCTGTGATATTTGTGATAAGAACAGTAGAAGAGGTTGGTGTTGCATAATTTTTTAGAGAGGGATTGTTGCCAAATCTATGCATAATAATTTTGATATTCAATCAAAGAAACCCCTGGAAGTTATTCATTCTGACATCTATGATCCAATAAATTAATTTTTTGTAGATACATACTAAATTAACATAATTGATGATTTTTCCATAATTGATTGTATTATGAATTAGAAAAATAAATAAAATGATCAAAATATGATTATGAGTTTCAAGAGAAGATAAAATAAGTAATGTGGGTATTCTATAATGACTTTTAGAATTGATTATGGTGATGAGTACCAGAATGAAGATTTTAGATGATATCATGATAAACATGGATTTCTATTTGAGTTCAGCACAACATATACACCTTAACAAAATGTTTTCACTGAGGGGAAGAATCGAGGTTTGGTTGAAATAGGTTGTACTTTGTTACATGAATATGGTTTTACTAATTTACTTTGTAGGGGTGATATGAGAACAACTATTTATATTCAAAATTGGTGTTTCTATAGGACATGATATTACATGTCTCCCTATGAATTTTTTTATGAAAAAACTCTAATTTTTAATCACATAATTGTTTTCAGAATTCCATACATCATAAATAACAATGGAAAAAACCATAAGAAGTTTGATCATAGAGGTAAAATGGAATATTTTGAAGGTACTCCCAAGATAGAAGAGGATGTAGATGTTTCAATAGTGAAACATAATCATTAGTTGATTAATTATTTTTAAAAGTTTTTTAAAAAGATTTGGAATATGCGATATAATCACATGTAGATGAGGATGAATAAGACGTCAAAATATTTTTCCAAGAAAAATAAGAAGGGTTCCAACAATTATGATACAAAAAATGGTAGAATTAGGATCACCTATTTATAGTGATGAGGAAGAATATCATATATCTCATCCAAGGATGAGGACATATGAGGAATCTCACAAAATAATTGGCGATTAACAACAAAAGGCTCAAAAAAATAACATCAAAAGTCATTACACATTCTTCTATTTTTTCAAAATTTGAGATGAATGTTGCTGATAATGATTTTGGGAATCCATAATGAATTCATTATAGTAATAAAGAGATGAATAAAATTAAGAAGAATGATACATGGGAACTCGTACCAAAGAAAAAAATTATTGTTAGTGAAATGTGGGGTTTCTAGAATTAGTTAAATGAAGATGGATAATTAATAGGAATAAAATAAAGATTGTTGTGTCATGTTAAATCACAGATTTAAGGTATTGATTTTGATAAAACATTTTCTTTAGTGGAAATGATAGAAACAATTAGAATATTTCAATCTATTATTTTAGAAATAAGTTAAAAAGAATTTCATTTTGAAGCCTTGTTATCCTTTCTTAATGGAGAACATGATAAAGATGTTTTTATTTAATAACCAAGTGGTTTTATTATTGAGATGGATGAATGTTGTGTCTACAGACTAGATAATTCATTTCATAAGATAAAATTATTACGAGGGAATATTATTCCAAATTTCAATCCTTTTTAAGAAAGTATAGTTTTAGGAAATAAGGGCTTGATAGTAATATATTGAAGAATTAAATTCATTAAATATACTTCATTATAATTGTTTATGTTCATGAAATTATATTTTACTAGAATGATGAAAAAACATGTGAATTTTTTGCTAAAGAAATGAAAATGTTGATTGAAATTTCCATTCTTAGTGAAATGAAATAAATTTTTGGGTAAAAAAAAAAAAAAAAAATAAGAAACACATATTTCTTTATCATCAAATTTATGACATGGAAGTTGTTACGAAATTTACCATAGAAAATTAAAAAACTATTTACACACCAATTTCAGGGTGAACGAAATTTTTTAAAAATAGAGAGTGTATGGTAGTTGACTATAATGTGTTTTAGAAGATGATTGGATGTTTGTTGTATCTGAATGCCTCTAGACCAAACGCTGTTAATATTTTTACCATACATGTACAATTCAAATGTTCTCTAAATGAATCACATCCATTAGAAGGAAAAATTAATTCTAATATATATCAAAGAAAGAAAGAGTTTTTGGAATACAGTATGATTGATCAGGGAGAACATATTTCATTGGTTATATAGATTCTTATTAGGAATAAACTATTGATAATAAAACATCCATATATGGTAGAGTTTAATTTCAACTGAAAAAATTTGTATGTTGGAATACTAAGAAACAAAAATCAGTAACTCTTAGAACTTACGATGATAGATATGTTTCTATCACTCAAGATTCCACACAACTTATATGGATAAAAACTCAGTTGGAAGAAAAACTTATTGATGTTATGTTACACTTTGTATTTTGTTTTGATAAATATAGATCCATAAATTTTAAATGAAACCCAAAACAAAATTCTCATTTAAAATACAGTGATAAAAAATAACATTTCATCAATGAGAATGTGGAAAACAATGATATCAAGCTTGAGTATGTTCTTATATTGGAACTAGTTGATGGAATTTTCAAAAAACCATTATCATAGGAAGAATTTTACAAACTATGGTGGAACAAGGGTGTTCGACCTCTTTCTCATCAGGGTTGAGGAATGTGTGTCTGTCCCACCTCTTATCGTATAATTTAATAGTGTTGTCATGGGGGTAGATATTTTTCATAAATATATCCATTTGATTGTGTTAAACATTTTAATAAAGCATGTATTTAGGTGGAATTTTGGGTATGTTGTGAACTAATAATTTAAGTGTTTGAACTATTCAAATTTTTTACTGATATGGTTGTAAAAAATTTGTTTGTTTTTTAAAAATAAAGAAGATTTAATGAAATATTTTTTTTAAAATGTCTTGATGTTTCAAGAATAAATGTTTTTAACAATCTAATTATGAATATCATTGTTTTTATCTCAACTATTTTTGTTTCTAATAATGAGTTCAATCATATAGGTTTAGAATTATTGATAAGTGATCTATATATTTAGGTTATAATGTATAGTTATTTATAAACCTTGGTTGACAAAAAATCCAATGGGGGAGATTATTGAAAAAAAATTGGCTGGAAATTGTTTTTGGATATTGAACATTGTTTATTATTATTATTTTATGTTATGTTTTCATTAAGATAAATCAATTAACATTGGATGTTTTAGTGACTAGATGTAAGAGGGAATGAAAATTAGTATATTTGATGTAGTTTTGGTGATAAATTTTATCAGGTTCTATTTTCTATTTTGAATATGTTACCTTGGTGAAATGTTTTTTAGACACACATTGAGCCCGAAATGAATTTCTTTATCGGTGTGAGGAAATATAGTAGAGTCTAAATTCTCTACATACCAAACATAAATATTATTTTCCATTTAATTTATTTTAAAATATCAGAATTTTTAAAAAACAATGGTTTTAAATCATTGAGATAAAAAGGTTAAATGATGTGTTGTGTACATTAAGTTAGACAACGTTATGTTGATCTTAATTTTAAAAAATTATTTATTTTATCATAATACAAGAAGACTATCGAAGGATAAATGTGGATACAATGATTGAAATATTGTTAAGTACTGATTGAATTATCAATAAAACTTTACAATTCTTCGAGCCATCCAATTCACCAAATTAAATGTCTCATAGGATTAATACTTAATTGGAAATCTTGAAGAAATATATTACTACTGAAATTGGTCCATCAGACATGTTGTGGAACCTTTTAATTGGATGTATTCTGAAAAAAATACAGATGTTAAAGATTTTGGTATAATTAAAAGTGATGATTTTTAGAGACTCATCCACTAGACAAGATCAGAGACTAATTAACCGAGTGATGTTCAATAATGTTGTAAACCATTTTCATCCAGTATATTTTATAATGAACTAGAATTTTATCAATGAAATTTAACCTTTTGAAATTATTTTATATAGTATAAAACACATACATCACATATAGATGTTAATTAAAACATCATTCTCATAAAATAATAATTAAATAAGTGGTATTTATATATATTAATTAACCTATGATGATGGAATAGTATCATCATGCCTAGAAAATTAATGTGACCATTAGGAATAGTATTCTAGCCAAACAAAAATAGTGACATCACCTATGTAAGTATAAATAAAATTTCAGATTCTTATAAATTAAAATATAATATAATTATATCACAGTATAAGTAAATAAATGTTTTAAATATGATAAATTATGTGATGGTATTATTATATGACGTAAATTTTATTTATAATTTAATAATTAATATAATTATATCAAAGACATTTTATTTTCAAAAATTTAATCTTAAATAGTTATTATATTATTATTATAAGGTAATTTTATCATATGTTAATTAATTTTTCAACATGTCATAAAATCTGTTATAATATTAAAATCAGTATATTTTTAATTAATTATGATTTTAATTAAAACATAAATAACTCATATTAAGAAAATAATTTTTGTAAAATGGAATTCATTTTATAAATATATATGTCAAAAAATGATTAGGGTGAATGTTTATGATTTCACTAAAATAGTTGATTTTTTTTGTGAATAATGAAAGATTGTAATTTATGGTATTTAACATTTTAAGCAAAAAACATGAAATATTGAGTAATTTATGATATATGCACCATTATCTTGAACTATTTTCCCTACTTACTATATTTAGTCATGGGAATCAATAAAATTGTTATTCTTTATCTATAATTACAAACTAATTAATAAAATAATCAAAAAACACTCTTATCATCCCATATAAAAACAATTCGTCACTACCTCTTCTCCTCACACCTCTAAAGCCTTTAAAATGACTAAATTATACCAAATTCCCATAAAAATACTCTTCCCCATTTATAATAGATTATTGTCTCTAAATAATACTAATCCCAAATGCCTTAATAAGTTTCTCATGGAGAAGACATTCAAGAGGTAAAACCCTCCTTTCACATTTCATTTCTTTTCATAAACTATCTGAACCTACCCAATCCAAAGTGGCATGAAAACTCCATTATAAAATATATAATGGAATGATATTATGTTAATTAAAAATCCATCATCAAATCTATTCTCTTATCCTGTTATTCTGAAAATGAATTCAACATACCTGATGTGCCCATTTTTCACCTTCGTGGATGATGCACTTTTATTTTCTATTACCGCCTTTGTGGATGAAAATTATTTAATTTACATTACCACCATCATGGATGGTTATAAAGCCCTTATAATTTTTAAAAAACTATTTTAAAATATTCATTATAATTTTATTTATGTTCTAGAACTAATACATATACATAATAATGAATAATAAATAAAAAATTTCACAATGATCTAAAAACTGTGAAAACAATCTAAATGATTACCATTAACATTTTTTCAAATTAATTTTACTCATGTGCCAAAAAAAATATATATATAAAAATTAATATTTTATAAGTCCATTAATAACACATCATTTCAATTATGGATAACTTTTCTAATTTAATATGAATTTCTATAGTTTTATACAATTGAACCGATCCTGAATCCCACGAAAACTGACACACCCAGAATGGTTAAATTGAACTCTATAATTCATCAACATGGTCATAAATGGTATTAATAAAATAATAACAAATAAAATAAATTAATTATGGGTTATTAATTATGTAATTAATCAATCTAATTTGATTATATGTGATATTAAATATAAGTGCAGAAAGCATTTGGACATAAGGTATAGGGATTCTTGAACCCAACTCTCTTTCTTCGTGGTTTTCCCTTTTTCACACCAAATTTTAGTACAGATGTTTATTAAATGTTCCTTAAACATAATTTCATTATTAATTCATCTTTTTTGGGATAAAATGTTTTCAATAATGATTTTATCACAAGTATAATGATTTTCAAAATAACTCTTCATTCCAAAACACATCATGATTCCTCTTGAGTTATTTTTTCTTCCCTCAAAAGTGATGATTTCTAAACCAAATATGAAATTTTTATTTCTTTCGGTATCCTTATTATTTATTCATAAATGATTTATTAGTTAAATATTTTTGAAACCCATTTCATTACATCAGTTATTTCATGGTTATTTCTATTTTACATTATATGTGTCATTCATGACTAAGTAAATGTTATGATGTGATTGGTGTACCCGGTATTATATATCCTTTAAAGAAGTTAGGTAATTATATTTTTCATATGATATAATGTGTAATATCTATGAACATGATGTTATCTTGTTCACAATGAAGATGCAATGATTAGGTACAACTGTTATGCTTGATGATTGTGCAGGATTTATTCAAAAAAATTGTGTGGTATGTGACCAATTGGACATGATATTCCATGTTTATGAATTTACAAATTTCAAGACTTTATCTAAAGAATCTTATCATGATTATTATTATGATCCTATTCTTTAGTTTTGATGATGATAATTATTCTCACCCATGTTTTATTTATTCATGTCCTTATTCATCCTCTTATAAGGCTTTTAGCTTACCCCTTTCTTTTATGTATATCCCAATATGACTAAATATACAAAAAATAACATAAGATTTACTTGATAATAAACAATATATTAAAAAAAACTATGTCATATTTGTATTATTTGATTCATGGTCTTAATTTTTCCAAGATACCAAACCCATGGATCATAGATTGTAACACTTTTATGTCATTTTTCTAAAAATATTGTAAAATCTAGGTAAGAATAGATGTGTTTCTCTACTTGATATCAAATATTGGAGTATTAAATTTAGGAATTAGGATTAAAGGATTTTAGTGACAACCCTTTAGTTATGAATAATTATATGTAAATATACATGAATATTTTTATTAAAAAAATACATAACATAGGGATCCCATAAAATATTCCTTTAGTTTAAATAGATTTAAATGTTAAATTATTCATTCTTTTTTGACATAATTTTTGCTCAATCCTTATATATTTTAGAAAACGATGGGAACCTAGAGAAACTAGGTCAAAAAAACCATGTGAGGGACAATGAAACAATCTCTTAAATTATATCCCTATTTCCATTGGAGGGGGTGTTAAAAAACATCATGGAAATGAATTCCTAGCTCTCTCACGGTATGAAAAAAAAACCTAAACTAGGTGGCTCGTACACGATCACATAATAAAGAGAATATTTCTATTAAATCCTCTATTCAAAAATTACCACTAACATTTAGTGGATCTTCTGTTCTAATTATTGTGGAATAATGGATTACATCAATGTAGAATAAAATTTATGTGACATACTATTATGATAATTAGAAGATGAATCTATCCATCCACTGTTTAAAGGGAGATGATGATCAATAGTGTGTTGTTATTGAGAAAATAAAATGAATAACGAAATAGATTATATGGAGTGGGAATACATTGTGAAAATATTTCTTAATAAGTATTCCAATTAAACTCTTTTGAAAAATTTGGTGAGAGAATTCATAGAGCTGATGAAAAAGTATGGTGGATCTATTACGTCTTATAAAGACAATTTCACAAGGATTTCAAGGTACCCATAAGGTTTTGTTATCAATAATGATAGAAAATTTGATAGAATATGATTTTTTAAAAATAATCCTTAAAAAATCTCTTTCTATTCAAGACATTGGGAGTTTTGAACAATTTGTTTGATGTGATATCAAAGTAGAGATGAAGTTTATAGAATGGTCTCATGGATATGGAGATAAGAAATAAATATAGAGATTCAAGACAAAGGATCTAATGAAAAAGTTTTAATGAAATATCAACCACCTACATGTCCAAATTTTGAGAAGTAGCATCATGTAGATTGCCACAAAGGTACGGGGAAACACTTCATGTGTGGGATAGAAGGCCACCAAGCTCTTGAATGTTGTAGAAACATGAATAATCCAGAATACGTGATGTATTAAAGGATATCACTGCCCATGGTTCAATTATTATACTATAGGGAGAAAGGGAACTATCAAATCTACTGCACTAAACCTCAATTCTATTAGGGTAATCATCATTAGTTTCCACCAATTCAATAGAAGAAATAGAAAGCTTATGAAATCAACACTACCGAGGTAATAAAAGAAAATGAATTCATAACATGTACAATTAATATTCAATAAATAATGGAAAATATATATTCGATTCTATTTCTATGAATTCCTTTATATCCTATAATTCTTCTAGAACTATTGAATAGATTCCTTGATAACATAATGTTTAGATATTTGTAAAAAAACATAGTGACTTGATCATTGTGCCCCACATGTTGGATGCTTCTCATATTGTCATATGTGGGAATATTCTTCCTATTAATCTCATAATACATCCCATGGTGGAATTTGATGCTATAACGGGAATGGATTGTCTCCCATTATATAGTGCAAAAATCAGTTTTCGGTAAAATTAAATATCTTTTTATTTTCAAAACCATTCCATGATCCTCTAAAAATGAATTTATGAACATAAATATCTTTTTTAAAATTTATCAAAAATGTGGTTGTTAATTCCATATGGACAATAATACGTTTCTCAAATGATTGAGTCAAAATAATCTATCAACCTGGATGGAATTTCCATTGTTATGGAATATAGTGATATATTTCTTGAGGAGATATCCATAGTTCCCCTAGAATGTGAGGTATATTTATCAATAGAACTTATACCCGGATCCACTCCTTTCTCAAAATGTCCCTACAGGATGGCCCCTATCAAACTAGAGGAGTTAAAGAAGAATCTTCAATGAAACTTCCATAAAGGGTTTATATTACCTAGGGAATCACGATGTGGTGTTCCAGTGTCTTTTTAAAGAATATTTATATATCAATGTGGGTATGTATTGATTAACATGATCTTAACCTGATCAACATAAATAAAATTCATCGCCTTCATGGTATTGATGACTTGTTCAATAAACTACAGGGATCTAAGTACTTCTCAATGGCATATATTCATTCTAGATAACATCAACTGAAGGTGAGGATAATGTTATTTAGAATACTTCTTTCTTAGCATAGTATAATAATTATGAGTTCATAGTGATTCTCTTCAAACATACTAATTCCCCAAAAATATTTGTGGATTTGGTGAATAGAGTCATGAAAGAATACATTGTAATTTCACTGATAGTGCTTATCGATAATAATCTCATCTACATTAAGAGAGTGGAGGAAAATTAATAATATCTATAGCTATTTCTTGGTGACATTAAAAAGGATAAATTGTAGGAACTTTTCAAAAACTGTCACTTTTGGAAGTTTAAAGTTACATTTTTCTTTTACATGATCACATGTAAGGGAATATATATGGAAACTTCAATGAAAAGGGTAATTGAGGAATGGACTAGACTTACTAGTTTCATAGAAATCAAAAGTTTTCTTTGTATTAGTAGAGTACCACTAATGTTTTGTAATAAATTTCTAATGATTATCTACCCTGCTAAATACGTTAATGTGAAATGGGGTAAATATGTATGGATAGAAGAATGTGAGGAAAGATTATAGGATCTCATCAACAGGAAAATTACTACACCTATAATCAGACTATTAATATGTAGAGAAGTATTCTCAATATACAGTGATGCTTCAAAGAAGGTCATGGGTTATATAATCAGTCATAATGATAATGTGATAGCATATTAACCATTTAATTTGGACATCCATAAGAAAAACAACATAGTGAATGATCTGGGGCAAGAATATGTTAATTATTATTTGAAAATATGGAATCACTATTTATTTGGTGTGAAGAGTGACATATATACTGATTACAATACTCTAAAGTATATTTTCACATATAATGAGATAAATATGAATTGAAGAAGATAGTTAGAGATAATTAAAGACAATGGTTTCTATATTCATTACCAAAAGGGAAAGGTGAAAAATTTGGATGATGTTGTTAGTAGAAAAGATATTTCAACCTTATCTATGATATAAATTGAGAAAGATTCAATATTCCTAGATATACATTTCTTGGATTTATAAATAATAATGGTAGTGAATATATCCTACCTTCCCAAAATGATCTTGCAACTATTTATCCATGGGATGATCTGTGTGGTATAAATAAATTTCAGGGAGCTTCAAAGGAATGTGATAGTTATGAATAAATGGAAGCTACACAAGATCCTAATTGATGTGGATGCTATCATCAGATTTGGAATATGGCCTTTTATGCCTTCATCACCGAAGATAATGAATTAACAACTAGATATTGAATATATCTCATCGTTCTCAATCCATTCTAAAAGTAAAGAAGATATACCCTGATCGTAATGAGAACTTCTTATGGGACAACATTACAAATAAGATTGTAGATTATATCTCAGGATGATTTGAAAGTTAGAAAGTTAATGAAAAGTGACAATATTACAAAGGTATGATGCAATCATTGCCTATATCCACATGTAAATGAGATAATTTATTCATCTAATTCATCCAAAATCACTAAAAAACATCCAAAGGCAACATTACAATATGGGTTATGGTAGGTCAACTTTTCAAGACTACCCACTTTATCAAGAGTCATGAATAATTATCACTTAAAAAAATTTCCACGATATATGTGAAGGCTGTTATGAGCTAGCATGGTGTTCAAATTTCAATCATCCCTAATCTTTATCCAAGGATCACATATAATTAATGGAGAAGTGTAAGAACCTGGTTTTTTCCCATAAAAGAGTTTGGAATTTTCTTGATGTTATTCCGGAGCAGGGCCTTCAGACAGGGTGCGATTCTGAACCTTGGTGTGGCCGGAATTAAATTTTCAGTGTGTTCACATTGGGAAAACCAAATAAATAGGACAACTTCTAAAAAATAGCTTGGATTGGAAAAAATAGGGCACTGTTGAGTCCGGAGTGTGTCGTTTACCCTAGGAGGGGTGTAATTTTCGTGGGTGCGATCCTTCAGTGGAAAATGTGACTAGGGGTGTTTTCGTAATTGAGCAGCCTCAGGTGTTGAATTTATATCTTTTGAATGGGAGCTCAGAATAAAATTCCTAGGCCGCGGTTGTGATTGGGAGGTGGTGTTTACCCTATGGGAGGCTTAACCTCGACCGCGTCGAGAGTTTCATATGCAGGTTAATTTTGGGGTTTAAATTAATTAAACTTTGTAATTAATTTTTTTACTTAAGAAAACTACCACACCCTTCTTCCCCTTTGATTTTATCTGCAAAAATAACTCAAAACAAGGAATCCCTACCTCTCCTCAAGCACCCCTCCTCTCCTCAACAAGGTGTTGCGGCTCCGACAGATCGCTTGCAAATCGACGGGCAAAGCCCCTGAGGTAGGATCGTGTGTTATATATCAATTACCGCATCTAATTTGAGATTGATTTACAGCATGAAATTTATTTTTAATTTTCTATCAAAGACTATGAATTCATATTATATGTTTTGAGATTTCTGACGCATCTTTCAGATTTAATATCCGAGTCCCGAGGCATCCGCAGCGGTCCAGCGAAGATTCAGGGGTGTTTGGGTGGTTTCTGGCGGGTTTCAGGCCGGTCCAGCGGCTCCGTGCAGCGGCCCGGTGGGTCCGGAGGCAGTGCGGTAGGTCTTTAGCGGAGGCCGCCGGTAGCTCGCGGTCGTGCGGTGCAGGGGGCCGGGCGAGGACGTGGACGACAAGGGTGAGCTGGCCTTGGCGAGGGCGAGGCGGCCAGGCTGTTGGCGGGCCAACACGGTCGGCGAGGGTCAGTGGAGGTTGGAACCAACTAGGGCACGATGAAATGGGAAATGGGTTTTTCATGACGCTAAGGAGCAGGCAAGAACATGCAACTCGGGGTCCCATGGAATTTCAGCCGGACCGGCTGAGCCGGTCCGGGCGAGACCGGTCGGCCCACCTCATTTCATCCGTTAAAATTAAAATGTCTCAAAATTTCAAACCATAAATTGGATTCCTTTTCCATATATGGAGACAAATTCCTTGGTTCGAGAAGGAAATTTTGAGATTGTCTTAGGAGTTTTAAAATCCGAAGATGGGGGCTCGGTGGTGCAACACGTACGTTAAGTGGTTTAGCGTGTTTCTCCGAGGTTCTTGTTTTGGGCAGCACATACACATCCAGAGTCTGTTTTTAGTGTCGTCAGCGGCGTTGCAACCCTAGAGTTTAGAAAAATATTTCCAATATGGTTTCGGGCATTGAAACCGGAGTTGAGGTGTGGGCCCCATGTTCCATCTTTTATGTTGTGAGCAGCATTTCACAACTTTCTCATCGGACGTCCATTCGGGGTGTGAGGTCAGTCGATTCTGAGTGTTTTTTCAAGGACATCGCAATGGCGCAATCTACCCGCTTTAATTCAACATGATTTTGTGGGCCCCACGAGGGCTGTTTTGGGAGTTGGTGGTGAATTCTATCTTTATCACCATGTGTCCGTTTCAGATTAGAGGATAGTAATCTTGTGTCCTTTTTCGAGAGGATCACAATGGTGGGATTCATTCTTAACGCTTCGAGACCGGTATATGGGTCCCACGTAGCACCGCTCGTGTGTGGCATGGTATGATGCATCCTTTTCTCCGGATATCCATTCCACTCGAGTGAGTAGTCAATTTGACGTGTTTTCCTAAGGGGATTGAAATGGTGCGATGCACCCGAATGTTTTCAGGGAAGAGGTTCGAGACCACGGGACACCATTCGGGCGTAAAGCAGTGTTGAACGACTTTCACATCAGATGTCTATTGGAGGCGATTAAATAGTCTATCTCGCGTGTTTTTCCATGAAGTTTACAACGGTGTGATCCGTTTGGATGTGCGGAGTCTCATTCGAGATCTCATTAAATGTGGAAGCATGAAAGGTGCTCTGGTGGCGGTTCTTCTTGCTATGTTTGGAAGAGAACCCTTGGAGTGTGATCGTGTTCACTCCTGTGTGAGTGAAATTGATGTTTAAAGAGATATGGTTTTCCATGCTAGGGATGTCGAGGAAGAAGGTTGGAAAAATTACATTTTCACCCTTCGTGATGACGTTGGGTGTCGTGTGCACGATAGCCTTTGGGCTAGAGATGAGGTATAGTTTGGGAGTATAGGGGGATGATTTGAGGTATATGTTATAGTTTGTACCCGATAATGTTTGTGTGATTGGTTTGGATATGAGATAGGGCCACACATCATGTGGTCCCCTTGTGTGTGCCGTGTTCTGCTTTATAAACCTTTGATCTCTCGCGACATAGAGGGTCCCTATATTCAGGATGGTTTAAACTAGCAGGGTTGAGTGGTTTCCACTAGTTCTATTCTTGATAGTTTGGTTGGTGGAGTTGTTTGGGTTCCCCTTTTTTCCTTTAGCCATATGGGCTTTTAGTATCAAGTCCCTCCATGTTCCCTGGTAATGTTTTTGTGGATTTGGTGTGACCAATACATTTGCGGGCACCGATCCTCTACCCAAGAGGTTTTTTACAGTAGGGTACGGATCCCCAGTGATCCTGGGCGTAGATTCCCTTGTTGATTATTGATATCATATCCTCCTTCCACGATCTACCGTGACGTGTTTCCCTAGGAGGAGCTATGGGTATCGGCGTTACCCACACTACACTGGCACTGAACCTATAGTAGGTGAATTGTTTTGGATTTGGGTGGCTGTGCAATACCCACCCCATGTTCTGTTTTCCAGTGTTGTACCATCCAATAGGGATGGCCAGGGCAGTTCCAGGTTTACCCTCCAGCGGGGCTGGGCAGTGTGTTGCTAATCGACTTCTTCGGGTTTACCCTCTAGAGGGTCTGGGAAGTGGGTTGCTCATTTACTTCTTAGGGTTTACCCATCAGTAGAGACTAGGTAGTGGGTTACCCGACGAACCCTTACGGTTTACACTCCAGCAGAGACTGAGCAATGGGTTATCTGATGACCCCTTAGGGTTTACCCTCCAGCAGAAACTGGGCAGTGGGTTACCCGACGACCCCTGAGGGTTAACCCTTTAGCAGAGACAAGGCAGTGGGTTGCCTAATGAACACTTAGTGTTTACCCTCCAGGAGAGACTAGGTAGTGGGTTACCCGAATACCTTTTAGGGTTTACCATGTAGCAGAGACTAGGCAATGGGTTACCCAACGACTTCTTAGGGTTTACACTCTAGCAGAGACTAGGAAGTGTGTTACCCGATGAATTCTTTCAGACTTAGTCCATTATACTAGGCTTGTCTATGGATTTTCTTCATGACTACTGGTACGAGACCCTTGGTTGTACAAGTTAGTGTTGTGAGACCATTGAATTTGAGAAGAACTCTCGACTTTGTTACAGTGAAGTGGTGTGGTTTGAATTTCCTTAGAACTCTCAAGTACGAGGGGCGATTTCACCACCAAGATGAATCCTTGTGATGTGACCTAAAACCGTGCGGGAAAGTCAGTGTTGTCCAAAGAGGATAGTGTCAGGGTGTGGTGATTTGAGCCCCTTGGCTTATTGTTTAGGGCAGACTTGCAGGATGCTGGGCTTCGATGGTGTTTACTTCTGTGACTGTTGGCTAATCACTTTCTTGGGCTGGGCTATGAGATGGAGGTCCTATTACGATCTTTTTCAGGTTTCTTGTTGAGAATATGAATATGTATATACCTTGTTCCAGTACCCACTTCTTGGGTTTTGATTACTCCACTTCCAGTAGAGGTGAGGACGCGTGGGGTATGCCACATGCTTTCTGTGTCTAGCTTCTTGTGGTTGGATGAGTCTACTATTCTACAATAGGTAGTGAAGTTTCAACAGGAAGTTCAACTTCTCCCCGTTCCTAGCTCCTTTTGTTAGGACGATTATACTTCCTTCATCTTGTTGTGTTGAGCTATACTCTTTACTGTACTCTCTATTGTACTCCTTTACTATTCCTAGTTCAATCTACTACTCACTCTTCAGTACTTCCTTTGTTGTACCCTAGAGCCTTCAAGGTATCCTAATGAGTATTTTTATACTCACCCCTGCTTGGGATTTTCCCGCACTTGGTGTGCCCTTTCAGAGGACAGACAGGTTGTTCATAACTACATAAGAGCTTAGGGGTTCGAGAACTTGGAACGCATGCAGTGGTCGTAGTCAGGTTCCAGGTTTGGGACTCTCCAAACTGTTTTATTATTGTTTACCTGTTACCGGGTTGTGGCACTTTTCTGGTTGGGCATGTGTTTTTACCTTTTCTTTTAATTTTACATTAAGCACTCACTTTGTACTATTTAGAGGTTGATGAACCTTTGTGGTTAGTTTATAGTAGTTAATACTTTACTTTTCCTTATACTATACACTTCTGGATTGAGTGGGGTGCATGTGTGTGTACAAGTACTTTGGAAACTGTCTCCCCATGTTGTTTAGCCTTCAGTGATTTTCAGAATCCCCTAGCCTATGGAGGCGGGCTTGGGGTAGTTACGGCTTGAGACTGGGTACGGTCGGGTCGTGACAATGTGGTATCGGAGGTAGTTCTTTCCTTAGGACATTGTTCGGACTTCCCTAAAAAAGAATTTTTTGGGATCTAGGGAAACAATGTCAACGTGTCTTGAGAGAAGCTCTCAAGCCAGGGAGTCCAGTGATGGGTGGTGGCCGACGTATCCATTCACCAGGACCCTGATGACACGCTTGTCGACTCAGCATGTTGAGACACTCGTTGTAGGGAAATTAGTTTGTGCATCGCATAGGATTGATTCTTTGACTGTCCTTATTGAGTCAACTCCCCATTCATGCGACTGTTACATATAAATATATGCTCATCTAATCGCGACACTCCTTGATAACATTCAGGATGTCTCCATGAAGACAGCCATCCAGGATACTATCTTTGGTTCGTGACGACGACCCTGTGAGCTACATGGCCTCAGTCCAGAACCCATCATGCAAGTCCCTTTATCTGGGTGGGTCGGTAGTAGCACCCCCTCCTGGTGACCAGCTGACAGCATCATCATAGCAGACTGAGCTTGAGCGCAGTTTGAGCGTGCTCCGTGAGTTCAAGTGGTTGAGACCGCCGAGGTTCAGTGGTGAGGCAGACCCTCCAGCAGTAGAGGTTTGTCTAGAGATAGTGGTTTTCCTCTTCAGTCTTGCGTATAAACTGGTAGATATGATGGTGGCTTTGGCACCATACTTTTTCCACATAGCAGTTGGGAGTTGCTGGAGTCTGGTGACAAGGTTACTCGATGATTCATCACTTTCGTGGGATGACTTTCAGCTGCTATTTTGTGAGGAGTTCTACCACTCTTAATTACTCTCTGTTCGGATCCAGGAGCTCCTGCAGTTTTAACATGGAGGGATTATGGTGACTGAGTATGTGACTAGTGTTGCAGACAATGCACGTTTTTACCCGGACCTAGTCCACGAGGGCAACTTCCAAGCACGGAAGTTCGAGTAGGGTCTCCGCAAAGAGATTCATGTAGTCATAGTACCCTTGGGCTTTTCCACTTATTTCGGGGTGCTAGAGTAGGCACTGGTGACAGAGAGATTCTTTTCGCGTTCTACAGTTGGTGGTGGCAGTAGGCTCGACAGATCTGAGACATCTACCGCAGCTAGCAGGCATTGACTAACAGAACCTCAACGTAGGTGGGTTTC
Source organism: Viscum album (assembly GCA_963277665.1). Lineage (NCBI taxonomy): Eukaryota > Viridiplantae > Streptophyta > Magnoliopsida > Santalales > Viscaceae > Viscum > Viscum album. Next base: position 1,585,964,278 of record OY728131.1, read on the forward strand.
CAATAACCGGACTCATGGGTGTGGTCGTACACCACAATGGAACCAGAGGGCACCAGTGCAGCATGGATAGATTCGGTGTAATGCTTGCGATGAGTGAGGTCACTTGGAACGAGACTGCCCGACCAGGCATGCTGAGAATATCGGGCAGGCAGCAGGTGCACCACCATGGCAGAGGCAGCACCGTGATCGGAGTAGTGGCCGGAGAGCTGGTACTAATAGAGGAGCGGGAGGAGCTGGAAGTGGGGGACGACATAACGAGGCCTTCCCATCACCATCAGGTAGTCCACGTCAGGCCCTGGGAGATGATAGTTGGGGCCACGGACAACCGGGAGCTTTGGATGTCTACGATCCTGCAGAGCATGAGGTGATAAGCGGTACGCTCTACAACTATTCTACTTTTTGCAGTAGAATTGTTAGACTCTGTATGTGAAATTATTTTCTCCCTGATCTTTTTTTGAGGTGATAAGATGGTGATGCGGGGCATCGGTGTAACCCTGTGTCAGTAGAGTAGAAGACGTGGAACCTTTTCTATAGTTTATGGCATCGACTCCTTCACTTTCTGATTATGTAAGAGAGTCTTTGTCGTGTGACATCGACTGTGAAAACATGCATGACCAGATATCCCTGAGTGTTTTACCATATGGATATTTTGAATGAGGGAATCACCGGGCTTTGTCACATGTCCAAATGGTGATTCCAGTCATAACATGCGATGTGGGGGTTTGACTAGGGAGGTGTGCTACCCCCGAGGGCCTTCGGGCCGTTTTAGACTGTGCAAAGGAATGGCGAGGTTGTCTACCTCCATGCCCTAACCCAACCAAAGTCAATAGTTGGTGCACGAAGACTCCCAAATTACGTACCTGAGGAGATGTGTGCGTGCTCTTATGCACGTCATCGGTGAGGGAGGACCTCGCGTGAATAGATCAAATCCTTTGTGTGTAGTGACGCAGAACTTTGCAAGATTTCTTATGGATACGGGAGAGTTAGGTGTGGGCTTAGTATCCTGAGTTGTTCCCCTAGTTTTTATTTTAGGGGATGAAATTATTTAAGGATGGAATGATGTAAGAACACATTTGTTTCCGATAAAAGACTTTGGATTTTACTTGATGTTATTCCAGAGCTGCGACTTCAGACGTCATGCAATTCCGAGCCCTGGTGTGACAAAAATAAAATTTTCAGTGTGTTCGCACTGGGAACACCAAATAAATATGATAGCTCCTAAATGATAGCTCAGATGGGACCAATGAGGGAACCGTTGAGTCTGTAGAATTCCATTTAACCTTAGAGGGGTGTAATTTTCGCGGGAGAGACAAATCGCTGCAAAAATGAGACCAGGGGCGTTTTCATAATTTAGCGGGCTGTGGCGTTGAATTTATAACATTCGAATGGGAGATCATAATAAAATTATTATTCCACTATTGTGATTAAATGGTGGTTTCTAACCTAGGGGAGTCTTAACCTTGACCCTGTCGAGAGTTTTGGATGCGGGTTAATTTGGGGGTTTAAATTAATTAAACTTTTTAATTAATTTTCTTTACTTAAGAAAACTTCCCCACCCTTCTTTCCACTTGATTTTCTCTGGCATAAAAAATCCCAAAAATAAAGCCCTCCCTCTCCACAATAACCCTTCCTCTCGTTAACAAGGTGTTGTGGATATGGCGGATCTCTTGCAAAGCGACGGGCTAAGCCCCCGAGGTAGGATCATGCATTAAATTTCAGTTACTGCATCTACTTTGAGCCTGATTTATAGAATGAAATATATGTTTAATTTTCGATCAAATCCCATGAATGCGTATTATATGTTCTATTCATTCTGATGCATCTTTCAGATTTAATATCCGAGTCTCGAGGTGTCCGCAGCAGTCCGACGAAGATCCAGGGGTGTTTGGGTGGTTTCCGGCAGGTTTCAGGCCGGTCCGGGGGCTACGCGCGACGGCCCGGCGGGTCCGGCAGCATCGCAGTAGGTCTTCAGCAGAGTCGGTTGGCGGCTCCTGGTCGTGCGGCATAGGCAGTCGGGCAAGCACGCAGATGGCGAGGGTGAGCGGGCCTTGGCGAGGGCGAGGCGGCCAGGCGGTCTGCGGGTCGACTCAGTAGGAGAGGGTCGGCAGAGGTGGGTGCCAGCTGGTGTGCGACGACGAGGGAACCAGGAACTTCGTGACCCCAGGGAGCAGGCAAGGACCCATGACTCACGGGTCCCATGGAATCTCAGCCAGACCGGCATAGCCGGTCTGGGTGAGATGGGCCGGCCTAGGCGGTGAACCGCCGGCCGGTTCAGGCAGGGTGGTCCGGCCGAACCGGCCCGACCCACCTCATTTCGTCCGTTAAAATTAAAATGTCTCAAATTTTCAGACCATAAATTGGAATCATGTTCTGTCTATGGCAAGGTGTTTCATGTGTTGAGACAGATGTTTTGAGATGGCCTCAAGAGTTTTTAAATCCCGAGACGGGGGCTCGGTGGCACGACACATACATTAAGTGGTTTAGTGTGTTTCTCTGAGGTTATAGTCTTGGGTAGAGTAGACACATCTAGAGTCCGTTTTGAGCGCCATTAGTGGCATTGCGACCCTGGAGTCAAGACGAAGATTTCCAGAATGGATTCGGGCATTGAAACTAGAGTTGAGGTGTGAGCCCCATGGCCCATCTTTTAAACTGCTAGTAGCGTTTCACAACTTTCTCATCGGACTTCCGTTCGGGGCATGCGGGTAGTCGATTATGAGTGTTTTTCTAAGGGAATTTCAATGGAGCAATCCACCTGATTTAATTATTCATGATGCTGCAGCCTCACGAGGGCTGTTTTTGGAGTTGGCGGTGATTTCCATCTTTATCCCCGAGTGTCTGTTTCGGATAAGTGGATTGTCAATCTTGTGTCCTTTTTCTAGAGGATCGCAACAGTGTGATCCGTTTGTAGCGCTTATAGAATGGGATGCGGGTTTCACATAGCACCACTTATGTGTAGCATGGAGAGATTCATCCTTTTCTCTGGATATCCATTCCACCCAATTGATTAGTCAATTTGATGTGTTTTCTTGAGAGGATCGAAATGGTGCGATGCGCTCTACTGTTTCTAGGGACAAGGATTGGGACCACAGGACGTCGTTCGGGCGTAAAGCAGTGTTGAACGAATTTCACTTTGGATGTATGTAAGAGGCGATTAAATAGTCGATCTCACATGTGTTTCCATGAGGATTACAATGGTGAAATCCGTTTGGATGTGCATAGTCTCATTCGAGATCTCATTAAATGTGGAAGCTGGAAAGGTGTTATGGTGGTGGTTCTTTTTCCTGTGTTTTGAAGCAAACCCTTGGTGTGTGATCTCATTCATTCCCCTGTGAGTGAAGTTGATGTTTGAAGTGATATTTTTGGTCGTTCTAGGGCTGTGGAGGAAGCACGTTGGAAAATTTATGTTTTCTCCCTTCGTGCTGACGTTGGGTGTCATGTGCACGATAACATTTTGGCTAGAGATGAGGTATACTATGGAAGTATACGAGTATGCTTGGAGGTTCATGTTGTATTTTGTACCTGATAATGTTTGTGTAGTTCATTGGGAGATGATATAGGGCCACACGTCGTGTGGGCACCTTGTGCATTCCATGTTATAGTTTACATACCTTTGATCTCTCGCAACATAGAGGGTCCCTCTGTTCACGATTGTTGAAACTAGCAGGGTTGAGTGGTTTCCCATGGTTCTATTCTTGACGGTTTGGTCGACGTAGTTGTTTGGTTTCCCCTTTTCTCGATGGCTGTTTGGGATTTTAGTATCACGTCCCTTCATGTTCCCTAGAAGTGTTTTTGTAGATTTTGTGTGACCAATACATTACGCATGCACATATCCTCGACCAAGGAGGTTGTTTCCAGTAGGGTACGGAGCCCCAGTGATCCTGGGCATAGATTCCTTAGCTGAGTATCAAGATCATATCCTTCTTATGTGATCTAATGTGACGTATTTCCATAGGCATAGCTCTAGGTATTTGCATGACCCACACTACACGGGCGCTGAACCTCTACTAGGTGAATTGTTCTGGAGTTGGGTGGTTGTGCGATACCTACTCCGTGTTCTGTTTTCCAGTGTTTTACCATCCAATAGGGATGTCCAGAGAAGTTCCGGGTTTACCCTCTAGCGGGGCTTGGTAGTGGTTTTCTCATCGACTTCTTCGAGTTTACCCTCCAGGGGGGCTGGGTAGTGGGTTGCTTATTTACTTCTTAGGGTTTATCCTCCAGCAGAGACTTGGCAGTGGGTTACCCGAAAACCCCTTAAAGTTTACCCTTCAGCAAAGACTAGGCAGTGGGTTACCTGACGATCCATTAGGGTTTTCCCTCCAGCAGAGACTAGGCAGTAGGTTACCCGATGACCTCTTAGGGTTTACCCTCCAGTAGAGACTAGGCAGTGGGTTACCCGAAAACCCCTTAGGGTTTACTCCCAGTCAAGACTAGCTAGTGGGTTACCCAACGACCTCTTAGGGTTTACCATCCAGCTGAGACTGGGCAGTGGGATACCCAACGACTTCATAGGATTTTAACCTCCAACAAGGACTGAGCAGTGGGTTACCCAAGGAATTCTTTCAGACTCAGTCTTTTCTACTAGGCTAGTCTAGGGAATTTCTCTGTGGCTACCAGAGCGGGACCCTTGGTTATACGAGTTAGTGATGTTACAACTTTGTCTTTGAGAAGACATCTCGATTGTGTGAAAGGGAAGATGTGTGGTTTGACTTTCCCCAAAACTCTCAAGTATGAGGGGAGATTTCCTCACCAAGATGCGTCCATGTGATGAGACCTAAAACTGTATAGGCAACTCAGTGCTGCCCAAAGAGGGTAGTGTCAAGGTGCGGTGATTTGAGCCCCTTGGCATGAAATTTGGGGTAGACGTGCAAGATGTTGGGCATTGATTGTGTATACTTCTGGGACTGTTGGCTACTCACATTCATGGGATGATCTATGATATGGAGATCCTCTTACGATCTTGTTCAGGTTTCTTGTTGAGCATATGGATATGTATATACCTTTTTCCAGTACCCACTTCATGGGTTTTGGTTACTCTCATTATAGGAGAGGCGAAGACACGTGGGGTATGCCACTTGCTTTCCGTGTCTAGCTTCTCATGGTTGGATGAGTCTACTCTCCTGCTATAGGTAGTGAAGGCTCGATGAATGTTCATCTTCTACCCATTCCTAGCTCCTTGTGTTAGGATGAGTCTACTTCCTTCCTGTTGTTGTGTTGATCTATAATAATTATTGCACTTTCTATTGTACTCCTTTACTATTACCTATTCGATCTACTGCTCACTCTTCAGTACTTCCTTTGTTTCTCCCTCAATCCTTCGAGGTATCCTAATGAGTATTTCTATACTCACCCCTTCATGGGATTTTCCCGCACTTGGTGTGCCCTTGCAGAAGACAGACAAGTTTTTCATAACTAAAGAGGAGATTAGGAGTTCAGGAGCATAGACCTCGTGTAGTGGTCGTAGTCGGGTTCCAAGTGTGGGACTCTCCCAACTATTTTACATTTTTTTACCTGTTGCTAGGTTTTGTCACATTTATGATTGGGTGTGTGTTTTTCCCTTTTCTTTTCAATTTACCTTCAGCACTCACTTTTTACTATTTAGAGGTCGATGCACCTTCATGGTTATTTTATAGTTGTTGGTTCTTTACTTTTCCTTGTACTCTACACTTCTGAATTGAGTGGGATCCATGTGTGTGTGTACAGGTACATAGGCAAAGGCCTCCCCGCGTTGTTTATCCTTCGGCGCTTATTTCCATCCCTTGGACTTTGAAGGCAGGCTTGGGGTAGTTGCGACTCGATCTTTGGTAGGGTCAGGCCGTGACAAGAAGTCTTCCACATGATATGAATAAGGAATTTAAATTTAGCATATCCTATCACTCCCGAAATTATTTCCAATCTATTGGACTATTCATATTCTCTAGGACAAGTTGAAAACATTTTAAATGGAATTAATAAGAGGATGTTCTCATCATCTCCCATTGGTTGAGCTCTTGTATAACAATAGCTTCCACTAGAGTTTTAAAATGGATTTATATAAATCCTTGTTTGAGATTAAATTTATAACTCAATATTATTGGGATGAATTTTGTGAATCAAATCTAAATTGACCTAATCTTTTGGAAGATATGATAGAGAGGGTTCAATCCATCGAATAACATATCTGGTATACAAAGATCCAGGAAATGAGCTGTGCTAAAAACTATAAAAGGGTATTGGATTTCATTGTTTTAGTCAATGTATTATTTAACATAACACCAAGGAAGAAAGACATGTTGTTTGGAATGAAAGGGATGATTAGACCAAGGTACATCCCCCCTCCCCATTGAAAACACTGATCACATCAGGGGAGTGGCCTATCAGCTTGCACTTAACCCTAACATTGATCATGCTCATGACATGATTCATGTATCTATCCCGAGAAAGTTCATACCCGAACCCTAAACTATACTGAATCCAAAGGTTGTATAATTGGATAATGACTACTCATATGAAGAGAAGAAAGTGGAGATCTTATATTGTTGAGACCAAGACCTATGCAAAAGATGATACACCATGTCAAAGGGTTTTAGAAGAACCATAAGTATGATTAGGTAATATGGATACTATAGGAAGTGATGAATGGGAAATACCTTCACCTATTTTCACCATATATTTAAAAATGATGTTTTAAGGGAAAATATTAAAATGGAAGAAGAATGCAACAACCTATAATGTTATATATGTAATTTACCTTCTTATAATTTTGTAATATAATAAATTACAAATTCATCACAATGATAATGAAATAAAAACATCATTATCATAAATGAATACTGAAATATGTGGTAATTATTGAAATTATGGAAAATATACTACTATAATAGTAACCTGGTAATTGGAATAATAATATGACCATTAGTAATAATAATCCATCCAATAGAATAGTTGCCTCACAGATGAGAATGTAAATAAAATTTAGGTGTCATATAAATTAAAAAATGATATAATGATATGATTGTATAAGTAAATTAATGTTTTAAAAATGATAAATTAAGTGTTTCTATTTTTTATGAATAAAAATGTTTTTTTAATTTTTATTTAATGTAATTGTTTAAAATAAAAATTATTTTCATAAAATATTTTCATAAATTAATTTTCTTTTAAATTATAATCTACTTTTATCAGATATAAATTAATTTTTTGATGTGTGATAAAATCTAGCAAAATATAAAAATTATTATTATATGAATAAATGATTATTTTAATTAAAAATTAAATTTATCATGTTTAAAAAATTATTCTCCAAAAATGTTGTCTAATTTATAAATCTACACATCAAAAAATGGTTAGTGTTATTTTTTTGGGATTTTTTAACATAGTTGGTTTTGTGGTGAATGGTGAAATATGGAAATTTATAGTATTTAACATTTTAAGACTAATACATGAATTATTGAGTCACGAATGATGTAAGAATAATTATATAGAAATGTTATTCTATAGTTACTAAATTTATTCATGGGAATCTAGAATATTTTTATTCTTGATCCAAAATAATAAACTGATTAATAATATAATATAAAAACTTCCCTCCCCTCCCCTATTAAGATCACCCCTCTCCACTTCTTCTCCTAACAAATCCAAATACTTATAGATTTTATAAATTCTATATAATTACCTTTAAATTACACTTTCCCATTTCCATGAGCTACTAGTCTCAACAAAAGGCGAACCCCAAGTTCCTTAAGGAGGTTGTCAAGGATAAGACATTCAAGAGGTAAAATCCTCCTTCATTATCATTGATTTTTTTTTCTTGTGTTATCCTATCCTCATATAACCTATCCCAATAGGCATGAAAATAATAGTACAATATATATACAATAATTTTAATGTCTTAGTATCATATCCTTCATCAAATATCCACTCTTATCTGTTTATTTTAAAAAAACAATGCATCTGTCATGAGGTGTCGATTTTCCGCCATTATGGATGATTATTTTTCGTTTTCTGTAACAGCCTTTATGGCTGGTCGTAGAATAGTTATAATAGTAAAAAAAGATATTAAAATATGTATTACATCCTTATTTTACTGGAAGTAATATATATACATAATATTTAATAATAATAGAAATCTAGTTTGTAATGATTGAAAAACCGCCAAAAAATCTATATGTTTATCATTAACACTTTATCTAATGAATCATCATAATTTTAGAAAAAAATTATATATAAGACCATTTAAAATTATTTGAGCTCATTGTTGATAGATAATTTCAATTCTAGATAATTACTCTCATTTTAGACAAATCTCTATAATTGTATACAATTGAACTGATCTTGAAAGCAAAGAACATAAACACTCCCATAATGACAAAATTTAACTCTATGACTCATCAAAATAATCGTAAATGGAATTAAAAAATAGTAATAAATGAAATTAATGTATAAATACATATTAATAAATTAATTAATTATTATAATATCATTACACATAAAATTATGTATAAGTGAAAAATGCATTCAGACATAAGGTAAAGGGATTCTCGAACCCAACACTCTTTCTTTTGGGTTTTCCCTCTTTCACAACATATTTCATTATGAATGTTCAATTAATATATATAATATACCATTTCAATATTATCCAACTTTCTTTTCAAGGATATATATGTTTCCATACATGATTTAATGAAAAAAATAATGATTCTTCAAAAGAAATCTTCTTTCCAAAACACATCTTGACTCCTCTTGAGTAATTTCTTATTCGCTCGAGATTGATGACTTACAAACCAAATATGATCTTAATTATTATTTTAGTAACCCCAAATTTTATTCAAAATAGAGTTCTCAATGAAATACTTATTAATACTACTACTTTCCATCATTTATTTCATGGTTATGAGTGTTATACATTCTACGTGGCCTGAATGATTATGTAAATCTTATGATTTGATGGGTGTGCCCAAAATTATATATCCCACCAATGCATTGGGAAATGTTATTTTTCTCATGATATAATGATTAATTTTTATTATAATTATTATATATCTATCGAAATTATGATGTTATGAATATTCACATATGTAATTTGTGAACATGATTCAAGATTTGTTCAAAACTATGTGTGTTATTTGACCACTAAGACATGATGTTACTTATTTATTTATTCAAAAATTTTGTGATATTTTATGAATATTACTCTCATGATTATTATGATTTTCCAATGATTATTTTATCATGATTATGATTATTCTCACCCATGTTTTCACGATATGTGCCCATATTCATCCTCTTACAGGACATCTAGCTCACCTTTTTCATTGATTTATATCCTCAGGTGTCTACATGTACGAAGTTGAACATGAGATTAGAAGGATAAAAAGATTAATTTAAATAATTTTTTATTTTCTATTATCCTTAAGTGATGTATAGAACAAATGTTTTTAATATATTAAACACATGGTTCCTGGATTTTTTGGATTTTATGTTGATTTTTTTTCGAATCATGCAAAATTTAGGTAAAAATTTAGGGTCACTATAAATTTATTATCCATGTGGTTCAACAGATAAATAAAATATTTTTTGTTTAGTTTCAGTTGGGACAGGATTCATCAAAAAATGCTTTACAATGATTTATCAGAAGGAAACTTAGGCTTATCCATCATATACAGAATTACATAGATAAATCAACCAATGATGTAATTCATTGAACATGAAACAATAGGTCTTAAAAGATGTTGAAAAATAGACCAGAAATATATTTCTTTTGTATAGTTTTTCTAGAGTTCTATCAATGGGGTTTTCAAATTATAAATAAGGTTCAATTAAGTTTATGGATGAATGTTTTAAATGTTTTATGTCTTTTAGCTCGTATGGTGCAATGAAATTATAATTAATTCATTTGTTTTCATATGTTATGGGGAAATTAAATGAGTTTTTTAGTCATACATTTGTTTCATCATAATGAATAATATTAGAATTATATATGTATCATAATGAATAAGAGTTATTATGTTTGAATAAGGATGATGTTTTTAGAAGATTAAAGATGTTTAGAGATGAATCAAGGAGACTAGAGAAGAACTAACATGTTAAATATGAATTATAAATGAATTTGAAATATGAGATTTGGTAAATTTTATTGTGTGGGAAAACATTTTTAGATTCATAACAATAACACTATTGGATCTCCTAAAAAATTATGAAGTAAAATGTTCTTTTCCATGACATAACATTATTCACATGGGAAGAGATATAGTTAGAGTTCTAGAGTTATAGAGAGAAGATGTTTCTTGACAAAGCATTCTTGAGACTGTTTTCTTGATAGAAGAAAAATAATAATGAGTTACCAGTTCAGATAGAGTCATCAGATGTATTATTCTATGGAATGTTTAATGTTTTTTAGAATTGTTTCCATAAAATAATTTCATTTATATTTTCCTTAAAAAGGTATCATGTAAAGGAATTGGACTGATCCATCATACTGAGTTTTTGTACAATGTCCAGAATGTTTGTTTCTCTCTACTGCAGGGTTGGAATGTGAAGAATTGAGTTTTGAGGAATTAAAAAGATGGATGTTGATATGGTAGAGAAGTAACATGTTTTATACCAACTATTTAAGTTTTTTTTACTTTTTATAGATTTTTTACATCACTCGTGTAAGAAGATGGACGTGAACAATCGTATTGATCATATTTTTACATAAGTGTAAGGGTATATACAAGTTGTTATATCCTCACAAAAGTATTGTTTTTAGTGGATTTTTGGGTATCAGATTATTTCTGAACCATCCTAAGTAATTGATAAACTTATTGAGTAGTAACCACTGTAAATACTTGTGGTCCTATGGATGTGTGAATGTTTTTATCCAATTTATAGACCTTTAACATGAGGTGATGTATGTTATAAAATAACAATAAATAAATCAATGATTCACCACTCCCCCTCTCAGTGATACACCCATCTTTATTGAGCCGCTTTAATGTCTCTTCTTATTATCTCGTTTAACCTTCAAAATTTGCGGTCCTTGGTTATTACTTCTTTTAATATGGTTTCCCTAAAATGTACTATATTTTATTATTTTTATTATTTATTTATCTTTTTTCCCATTTTTATTATAATTATTTTTATATGATATCGGTTTGTAGCTTCTATTACTTATTGTATTATCTCCCCACTATACCATTCAGACCCTGATTACCAATCATTTACCACATTCATATATGGAGGTGTGCATGAGCTAATATACCTCTACATGCCATAAAAAGTTATTCATGTTTTTACATTACAACCTATATCTCGTGATCCATCTTACCCTTCTATATCTTCCCAAAAAACTCAAATGACCACTACATTCCCAATACCAAGTGTCATTTACTCATTGGTTGAGAAACAAATTAAATGAACAAAAAATTAATAAAATGGTAGAAGAAAATAGATATTAAAGCATGATTAAAAAAATTATCGAAATTAAAGGGAAACACATGGATTCCATCTTGATTATAACAAATCCAACAATGATGAACTACATCATTATTGGTTGGTTAATTCATTGGAAATATGATTTTTTGGTTTTAGAAAAATGGATGTTCTGGGAATTATTTATCCTATCAAAAAATTAATATTATTGGAATTATTATGATATATTTTTATGTCTTTAGAGGATTAAGATATGTCTCGAGTGATTAGGAGAGCGTTAATGTATGGTCTGGTTGGTTCTGTTTTAGATATCAGTTGTACGTGACAGATCATACTGTAACCAAGGGTGTTCAAGCATGGTTTGTGTTATGGGATTTTAACTTTTTGGGTAAAGGGAGAGGTTCTTACTATAGCAGGATTCATTAAATCATGATGTTTCTATATAGTATTAAATTTTAGTATAGGCAGATGGTTGTATAATGTCTTTGTGGAGTTTCATTGTGTTGATGTGTGCTTAACATTTGTTTTTTTTCAAATACAATGGAAAATTCCATAGTGTTAGGCTTTTCAATATGGTGTAGGGTAGTTAAGAGTAATTATATGGAAATGTAGGATTAATATTTTTCCATATAGAATTACATTTTTCTATGAGGGCTATAGGTTTCAAGGAAATGAATGGGATATGTTGTGTGGGATAGCTCAAGGGGGATGTGTCACATCCTCACGGGGGATGCTACTCCAAAACCTTCATATGAACATGGTATTATAGACATTGTCATCATAGTCATGGATATTAGATAAACTCTTTCCTAGGTTAATTAATTCCCAGGCATTAGAGTGTAATATTTCCATAATCTAAATGGATCATGGAAATAAGCTCACCTATTGAAGCTTATTTCCCTGTACCTTGTGGATTATAATTTTAGAAAAATGAGGGAATGTTTTATGAACATGTGAGATGATCAGGGGATAGTCTTCGACCATTATCTCCATTTATCATTGATGTATTGAATTTAAACAACCACTGTGAAAGTTAACAATGTTTATATGTTCCCAAACTCAAATTATGTTTTATTTACATCAAATGGATAAAAAATAAAATTATATATATATAAATATAAGTGTGTGTATTTATATAAAACTCAACATAGGTTAGTGATTAAATCATTGCTTTATGTTAGAGGATATTGTGATATCAAATCTATAGGGATGTTTTTTCATAGTCTATATTTCTATTGTCCGAACCGTATTAATAGTGGGTTACACCAATAGTGAAACCACACATGTTATCTTTTTCTATTTCCATAGATTATGACTCTCTTCTAGAGACTATTACAATATTTTTTTCCAATGATTAAATGATAATTTTCCAATAGTTAAATACTTCCCCGTGAGGGGTACTGATGGGGAATGATCACACTATAGTATCAAAGGATGCATTCTAGGAGTTTCTCAAGGGGGAATGATCTAGTCATAAAGGGTGGGTTTTACTATGGAGGATTCTCAAGAGATATTATTATTTGGATACTTTATGTTCTTGATTGCATAATAAATCCTGGGGATACATCACAATGCGTAGTTTGGTGTACGAGTTACCCCATAACCCAGTCTGTCACACCACAAGTCAACCATGGATGAGGGGTATTGGGTTATGACCCCCTTTAATCACACTATAATGTGAAATCATCCATGTTTTAAAAAATGATGTTAGGATTTTAATTTTTGATTTAAAATTAAATCCATCATTTGAGATTCTTTGTTTTTTTAACATTTGAACCGGAGTATGTTGGGATACTCTCCACTTCGTCTACCCCATTCAACCTCTATGAATCTTTGTGAGTGGAGGTGGATGTATCCAGGGTACGGATCTTCCTTCTTCCTCCACATCTCTTGGCTTTTTAATAAAATATTAATTTGTAATTAAACACTTTGGTATTTAGTGTTGATTCTATAAGAGTGTGGTGTAATCATATTGATAAAAAAACATTCACACTTCTTTGATAGAGGGGATCCCAATAAGATGAATACATTTGTTATTTTTTTCATTTTAATTAATATATTTTTCTTGCATGAATTATTTAGGAATTTAAAAAAATTAGGATATATTAAAGGATTAATTTAGACTGAATTTTTGGGATTTATTGTTTTAGATTTCTAGGTGGATTCTGGTGGTGATGTGAACCCCTTTTCTCAAGGAATAGGTTATGGTAGATCATCAATAATAATTGATTGATTATCCAAAAACTATTAGTAATGAAATTAATATTTTTTAAAATTTTAAATTATTATAATGAGTTTTATATTAGTTTAAAGTTGTTATATATGGTGTTATAATATCACATTTATGGTTTGTGGCCAATTATGATTTGTCAATATTGGTTTTATAGATTCAATTAAATGGAATAAATTCAGTATGAGGCAGGTGGTTCCTACTTTTTTCTATATGGATTGTTCATTTCAGTCACATGACATGTAATATTTGGTCTCACCACCAATGTACTACTGAATTTATATTAAAATCAATTCATATATCTTGATTTATTTGAGGGTTATAAAATTACCTGTTCTGTGATAGACCCTTTGATCATTAATCTTGATGCCTCAGTCCTTGATGGTCATGTTATTGATCATCAAAATAAAATGGTTGATATGGGGTCCTAGAGGGGTATGAATTCCATGAGGTAATGAATGTTTGGACATGTAATTATGTTTCTATTTTTTATCTAAATAGGGAATCTGTAACAACCCCTTTTTATTGTAAATATTTCTCTTAAAATAAATACAGTGACTAGAACCTTGTTTCGCACAAAAAAAAAATATAAAATTCTCTGTGTAATATTATATAAGAAAAATATTAAAATATTAAAACCTATAATATATATAAATTTGGATATCAATTAAAAATTCATAAAAAATTTTATTAAGAAATCATAAATCATATAGGGTTTAATTTTTTTAAAATATATTTTTAATTATATATTTTATTATTTGCTAAAATTAAATTTATAATTTCGTGAATTATAATATTTTAAAATTAAATTCATGTATGAAATAATAATTCCAAAATTATCTTACGATTAATTTTTGATACATTTATAAAAGAATTAATATTTAGGGGAATGGTGAAGAATTCAAGAACTATGCCATTTATCACCTAATTTTTATATAAATAATACCTGCAATTTTATAACACAATTTAATTAACAAAATATTCATTTAATGATAAAATATATGTATTTTAAAAAAATATTTTAATCCTAGAAATATAATGTCCTATATTTTAGAACATAAGTGAAATTTCATCTTATTTTGAAACAATTTTATCTATTTTTTAATGAATCGCCTTAAAAGTAATATTTGGTATTTGATTTCATTAGAACAAAAAAAAACGTTTATATTATATATAATGATATATATAATTTCATTAAAATAAAAAATATTTGTAATTTTACCCTACATGTTGCAACGTCTTGGTTTCGGGTTCCGACAACAGGTGCCCCATACCTAGTTGGTTAGATAGTCCCAAGTGCATTTCCCCAAACGCTAGAGGTTGACGACTATAAAAGAGTTCCTTGGGCGTGATAGTGGGAAATTGATTCCCTTATTGGTAGATTAATGCATCGGAAATAAATAGATATACAATAGAGGAAGCAGTAATAACTTGCAGTAAGAGTACAACTAAAGAATCTGTAAGATAAACAACCGGATCACACACACACACACACACACATATATATGATGCATGATACATATGTCTAAGAATGTGTCTAAACAAGTCACAATACTATAATACACTACTAAACAACGAACAATGAAAAAAAAATAAACTCCAGTAGTATCACAAGCCTCATCTTGGTCCCATTCTCTCTACCTCCACAGCAGTAAAGTACATAACGTAGAAGGGGCGCTTTCCCTTATCAATACCTGGAGCAGTATAATCTATTTGGGCCCAAAATCATGACAAAAATAAGGTGTGAGAGGAATCTCAGTAGGAAACCACCCAAAGATCTGTGCTTAACTGTCAGTGAATATATGTGGAAGGTAATAAGAAAAATGAAGTAGTAAAAAAGGAACTACTAAAAAGTAAAAAATCAAAGAATTTCAATTGAATTTATTTCCATATATCATGTAAGCACCAATTCAAAAACAAGTAACCTCTAGTAAGTACTCAAAACCTAACCCATCTGGTTCAACCAAACAAACACAAGCAACCATCTAGGGATCAATCACAGTCTAACACCTCTGGTTTAGTTTTATCAAAGACTCTCTGAGAAATCACTCACCTTCAATTCCCCCTATGGTCTTGTATTGGTAATTGTAGACACTATGAGGAAGCAATCAATGCCCAATTCACCCAGTTGTCTCGTAACATGGAAATAAAAACACTCTAAGGGAGAACTTACGTCCATCCCCCCTAAGGTATCACAACGTAATAGTAAAAAAACACTCTAGAGAATCCTTTAGCATCCATTATTTCTATGATCTACTACACCATTTTCCCATAGTCTTGTGTAAATAAATCATGAATAGATATGTTCAGTAGCCAAAGTAAACCTCATGAACTACTTGGCTAAATAGCTACAATGAATATTACAATAGAAGATAAAATCACTCCATCCTAACAATTGTAGGCATGGAAAAAAGAATCCAAACTGGAAAATCTAGAACAAACGGTCAAAATCAATAAGAAAATGGGAAATAAATCAATAACATGGAAAATAACCCTATTTACAATCAAACAACCTATACTCAGGAACAAAAGGCATAGTAGACAATAACAGGGCTAAAATCATTAAACACACAATACACCATTCTAGGGTATTGGGGCCTTTTCACATTAAATTCAAAGACTAAATACAAAAAGGCGCAAACCTCCAACCTCAGTATTGTACAGTCGATGTCATTGAATCTCAGAGTTTTATTTGAACTAGAACACCATAGATCTAAAAAAATTTGAAAAACCTTTATCCAAGGATATATAATGAGAGAGGATAAATAAATATATGAATCTCTAAAAAAATGGATTAACTCACCTATTCGATTCCAATGCAACCGACATAGTTTGATTTGGAGAACAGACGACAAGTCGGTGGCTTGGAGAAGAATTGCGCTCCTTGGTCACTCCTAGATGAGACATCGTTAGAAGAAGGGGTTCCTGTGAATGAGACGCGACCCAGGTCTGATATAACAATTAAAATTAAAAGTGCACGACATGTCTTTTTAATGTACATGACATGTATATACCATTATCGGGCCCCACTTTAGGAGGTCACTAGGTCACCCCACATGGCCATCTACCCGGCCATTACACGATCAATACATGGTCACCCGTAACAACTGGGTACACATTGTGTACTCCAAATTACACGGTGTGTAATCCTTAAATTCCCACATTCTCTTCTTTTTTCACAAAAAAACTAGAAAAGAAAAACCAATTCCTCAAAAGAAGGTCTGAGTTCTTAAAATAAATTTCCCCTTAATGAAATTCATCCCTGCATTTTCCTAGTAAGGCAATGTTGAAGAAGAATCCTCAAACTGCTCCGGTCACTAAGATGGTACAACATCCACCCTCTACCATGTTTCATTCTGTACTCGCCTATATTTCCATAACACTCATACTAGAGGAACTGGCTGGCCTTGGAGAACCCTTGCACTATGATCAACAATTCAGATAATATGCTACTCGAACGATGCATCCTCCTCTAGCTCAACCTCGTCAGGCTGAAAAATATGAGATGGGTCTGAGAAGTAATTTCATAGATGTGTAACGTGGAAGATGTCGTGCACAGCCCGATACGTATGAGGTAACTGAAACCTATAGAATATAGGCCTGACTCTCTCAGAAACATCAAACGGTCAAATATATCTCAGTGAAATCTTGCCATGTCTCCTAATACTTTCATGTCCCAACATTGGTTTGAAATGTAGGAAATTATAATATCCAACCTCAAACTCTAGAGGTCATCTTATTTGACCAGCATAAGACTTCCATCATGACTGTGTAGTATCCATCCCCTTCTGAATCATCTCCACCTACTCTGTGGTCTCCTGAACAAGAAGAGGTCCCAAAATAGCTACCTCTTCTGCCTCCACCCAACATAAGTGTGATCAGCATGGCCTACAATAAAATCCTTATAAGGTGCCACTTGAATAGTTGATTGAAAAATATTATTGTAGGGAAACTCCACAAGAGGTTTGTGATTCTCCCAAGAACCTATAAAACCTTGGACGCATGCTCGAAGCATTTCCTCCAACACCTGAATAGTATGCTCGGATTGTCCCTCTGTCTGGGGGTGGAAAGATTTACTCAAAATTTCATATATACCCAAATCCCTCTATAATCCTTGCCATAGCCGAGACGTAAAGTGGGGGTCCTAATCTGAAAAAATGGAGTGAGTAACTTCATGTAAATGCACAATCTCTCATATGTACAAAAATCCCAGCTCATCATCACTGATGGTCTCCTTGATTGGCAAGAAGTGAGAAACCTTTGTGTGTCTATCAATAAAAACTATAACTACATCATTCCCCCTAATAGATCACGACAAACATGTCACAAAATCCATGGCGACATCATTCCATTTCCACTCGGTAATGGGTAACTAATTTAAAAGTCTTATAGGTAACTAATGATCTGACTTCACCTACTAAAAGGTGCAACACCACAACACAAAACCCACAACATATCTCTTCATACTTGGCCAATAATACTGACAGTGTAGATCTTGATACACCTTAAAAAAACCATGATGAACTTCCCAAACTAAGGAATGAAAGTCTTTCATCTGCTCATCACATATTTCTATAGACACCACTTAGACGGCCATGAAAATGAAAGATCTCATCCCCTTTTATGGTCCATCCAGGAATAGGGTCCTCCCCTAACACTCTCTCTCATAGGACAAGGCCTTAAATATTTAATATCTTCCTCATTCACACTTGATCATGTACAGTAGAGGTAACAACTACCTAAGGAAGAAATGTATGCCCATATCTATCGTGCACCTCCAAATGCATCTCTGAGAATATTACCATAAGCTACCACTCATTATTGGCCTCTTGAACTGCTTATATTTGATTCCTTCTACTCAACGCATCTAATACTGTGTTGCCTTTCCTAAGCATATAGGAATGCTCAAAATCAAAGGATGAAAGGTACTTAACACAACTGCGTTGTCTCAGATTCATATTTCACTGAGTGATGATATATTTGAGACATTTACGGTCGGTGAAAACTACATAATTATCTCCCAATAGATAATGGCTCCAACAACATAATGCTTGAATAACTACAGCCAACTCAATATCAGGATTTGGTTAATTCCTCTCCATTGGCCTTAACTGCTGAGACCCATATGCAATGAGTCCTTCTCCCTACAAATGCACTGCTCCCTACCTAATACCTGATGCATCACAATAAATATTATATCTCTTTCCCATCTCAATAAATACTAGTATCAGTGTCGAATTAAACCTCCATTTATTCTTTTTAAAGGCAAACTCAGAAGAATCTATCCACAGGTACATCACACCCTTCTATGTGATCCATGTCAGTGGTGCTACTAACCATGAAATGTCCTATATAAAACGTATGTAGTAAACAGCCAACCCTATAAAACTCTATACCTCAAATAAATTTATCGAATGCTCCTAGGAAAATACTGCCCTCAATTTCTCTAGGTCTACTGATACTCTTTTATCTGAGATAACATGACCTAAGAAGTAACTATCGTCTATCCAAAAGTGGAATTTTGAGAGCTTAGCATACAACTGATGATCTATTAGTGTACCCAAAATGATCTCAATATATGTGGCATGGTCCTGTTGAGAGTGAGATTACACCAAGATATCATCCACAAAGACTACCACAAAATAATCAAAGTATGGATGGAACACTCATTTCATTAGTGCTATGAAAACTGTAGAGCATTTGTGAGACCGAAGATAGTATCCACATACTCTTATTGACCAAACCTACTCAAAAATGTTGTAAGAGGTATATTTGATGTAATAATGCACAAATTATGGTAATTGAATCACAAGTCAATCTTTGAGAACACCCAATCACCTTGAAGATGATCATAGAGGTCATAAATCCTCAGCAACAGATATCGATTCTTTACCATCAATTGGTTCAGCTTCTGATAATCCACCCAATATATGAGGGTACTGCTATGCATACCTAGACATCCCACTCGCCCCTGTGTAGAATCAATCCGCCTTCTTGCGATGTAAAACTCACCCTATGGTGATAGTAGTTGACAATAGCTTGGAATGGAACTAAGTAGTCCATTCAGAAAATGAAATCATAGCCTGTAATATCTAAGACATAAATGTTCCAAAAAAAGTGACACCCACCAAATTCAAGAGGGAACTCCTTGCACTATCATAAACTAGCCATTATATTCCTCAACAGAGTGTTCAATGTCAAAACTCTAGAAGAAGAAAAGGTATAGATCCCAAGGCTCTCCACAATAGCAACAAATATGAAGCTATTGGAAGCCCCTGTATCAAAAAGTTCTAAAGCTAAAACTGAGGCAACTAGGATCATGCCTCGAAATTTAGAGGGTCCGAGATCCTTCTCTGACTAGGTCTTATCCACTATAAAAAAATTTTCCTGTACCACAACCCTGTGACTATGCCTGACCACCCTAAGCTGATCCACTCTTTTGTCACTGAATTCCTACTGATTTTCTCCATGATCACGACCTCCAACATGGCCTAAATTTCCGGAAGAACACTAGTTTCTAGACTAATGTTACACTTGTGGTGCTACTTCTAAACGTGAAGTAATAGAAGTACCTAGATCACCCGTTACTTGTGAGAAGAACTGACAAAACTGCTAAAGGTGACCCATATTCCGGAAAGATCAAAACTCCACTGGGTCTCCCTAGCAATATGGCCTCGTATTCCCAAACTTCCCACACTGGTAGCACACCACCTAGCTACATGAAGAAGTATAATAAATTTCTAGATCCCCTTACATAGTCTCCTTGCGGGGCATCCTACTGTTAGAAGAAGGGATACCAACTTCGAATGCCGAGCCTCCTGGGCTCACAACCCCGAAATCCCTCATATTACGCTTCGTGATCAATGCCTGGTTGACTATAGAGGTGATGTAAGTCAACCATAAGATGTTCAAATGAGATCAGATGTAATTCCTGAGACCATCCTCAGTCTTCCTTGTTATAAATAACACATCACCTCTTGTGATTGGTGTAAATCATGACATCTCTATGAAGAAAGAATAGTACTTCATGACGAAAAGAGTAACCTATTCTAGAATCATGAACTCTCAGGCTCGATCGGCCCTCAAAGTCTCTGTGTAGAAGTATTCATAGAAGATATGTAGAAACTCATTCCAATCCATACCCTGCTATTGTCCCTCATATGAGATCACATCCCACCATCTCTTGGATGAATCCCATTTGATGTACATAGTGAGCTTCACCCTCCTCTATAGAGTCATCTCCAGATGCTCGAACATTGATAGCATAGCTTCAAACCATGACTTAATAGCCTGAGGTACTACATCCCCTACGAATGTGGGAGGATGCTACTTCTGAAAGACCTCAGCATTAACCACAAAAATCCTTCTCGGAACATTACTTCAACACCTGTGTCTGGGATAACATTTGGTGCCAAGACATGTAGAAATAGAGGATTGGCTGGTAGTTCATGAACATCTCTATCTCGTGTCTAGTCACTACCTCATAACTTTTGTAAAATTGAAGGATGTATCAGTGACATGAATCTATAAGGTCAATTGCACACCTTAGATCAATATTAAAAAGGACTGAAATTTATATGTGAATGAAGGGAATAGAAGAAATAAAGCATTCAAGAACTCTAAAATGTTGATACATGGCGTTTAAAACTCTTAAAAGGCATGTTCCCTTATGATTTCACACAAATTTTTACTCCTTCCAACCCTGGTCATGTAACACACCATACACATGGCACGTTGTCCTAACACATGGCGTGTAGTTGAGTCCTCTTCCTCTGCCTGAGTTCTTCTACTAAACATAATCTACACGGTTCTCCTAGAGCAAGACTACAAGACATGTTTATTCTATACACGATGTGTAATAGAAATAACTTCACCGACCTGTGTAGTTAGTCACACGACCAGTTACATGGATGACTCAACACTGTGTGTTTTTGAGAAACATGGCATGTACTGACTACCCATAATACACTCGCGTCGTTGGTCACATGGCCGGACACATGGTCTATACATAAGGTGTGTACATATAGTACATGGTGTGTTCCACCAATGATTTCCCAACCCCATGTCTTGACCCACAAAGGTTGTAACACTATTCTGGACTACACGGTGTGTACATACACTACACGGTGTGTACTTATGAAAAATAGTTCCTTTCGGAAGGAAGGATAAATGGCGTGTATTTATCATTGCACGCCATGTATTATGGGGTTTTTCGGATAGTAAGCCTCAAAAAATACTCTGTAACCTATAAAAACAATAAAAAAACATTAAAGTGCCAAATTCTGATCCATGATGGCCCATACTCCCCAAGAATCAATGCTTTTAATCTTATACATGTTATATAAAAGAAAAACAATGCAATGATCCACCAAATTCTGATCCACGAGGGCCCATAAAACCTCAAGGACCACAGTTTGGAATTTATTACAATGAAATTTAAACATTTGAAATACCCTATCAAACAACATGTATTCAATAAAGGCATCGATAAAAACATCATGCATATCTAGAAAAACATCTATCACAACAACATGAAATCAGTAATGAAACCAAAATGGAAAGGCAAAAATACATGACACATGATCACTAGAAAGTAGATATATAATGCATGAGATGGAATACCATCATCTCATTAGGTTGAAACAAAAATAAAACCTCAATAATATCAACAATAATAGCATATAACTTGTGAATCTCTGAATGGTAAAATAAAATCAACCGTAATAATTGATATACCATAAAATAGTAATAATTGAGGTAAATTTTCATTTCCCTATACACGGGTTAGATACTCCTAGGAACAACTTATTACCAACTACCTATTATAACCTATCCCTAACTATAGGCTCCAAAAAGTAATTGAAGAAGAATGGAATTCCTTTGAAACAACTTTTTAACATCCCAGTTCTGGGTGCCGCCCAGAGGTGCCCCAGACTCGGTTGGTTAGATAGCCTCAAATACATTTACCCAAATGCAAGATTCTGCTAACTAGTAAAGAGTTCTTTGGGTGTGATAGTGGGGAAACTATCACCACATTGGCAGAGTAACACAAGGGAAATAAATAGATATACAATGGAGGAACCAGTAATAACAAGAAGTAAGTGAACGGTGGAAGAATAAAATAGATAAACAAGAAGAGCACATATAAATAAATGATGCATGATACATATGTCTAGTAAAGTATCCAAACAATTTAAATTTATGGAAAATAGTACTAATCCAAATTATAACAAAAACTAATAAACTATAGTAGCATCGCATGTTTCAACATAGTCCCATGATCTCTAGCTCCACAACAGTCAAGTACCTAACATAGTAAGGCGCTTGCCCTTATCTATACCTGCCACAATATAATCAATTTGGGACCAAAAGAATGACCCAAACAGGGTGTGAGATGAATCCTAGTAGGCAACCACCAAAACATCAATGCGTAAAAATATGTGAATATATGAGGAAAGGAATAAGAAAAATGAAGCAATAAAGAAGAAAGTACTTAAAAGTAAACTATCCTGCAATTTAAATTGCATTCATTTTCATATATCAAGTAAGAAACAATTCAAAAACAAGTAACCCTATAAGAATTACTCACAGAATAACCCCTCTGGTTGAACCAAACAAACCCAAGAAACCCTCTGAGAAGCACTCACAGTCTAACCCCTTTGGTTTTGGTTAAACAAAGACACTCGGAGGAAGCACACACTATCAATTCCCCATATGGCCTTGTATTAGTATATATAGACACTATGAGGAAGCACTCAATTTCCAAATCCCACTATAGTCTCATAAAGTGGAACTACAGACACACTGAGGGAGCAATTATGTCCATCCCCCCTATGGCCTCAAAATGTAAAAGTAAACAGACTCTATGGAGAAGCCCTCAGCATGCATTCTCCCCATGGTCTACTACACCAGGTTCCCATTTCCCCATGTAAGTAAATCTTGCACAAAGATGTTCAGTAGCCAATGTAAACCTCAATAACTACTTGGATAAATATCTACAAATCATATAACAACAATAGATAAAATCATTATATCCTAACAACACTTGGCATGGAAAACAAGCACCATAATTGGAAAAGCTAGACCGAATGGTTAAAATCAATACGAACATGGGAAATTAATCCATAACATGGAAAATAACCTTATTTACAATAAAACAACCTCTACTCAGGAATACAAGTCATAGAAACAAATAACACGGCAAAAATCACTAAACAGGCAATACCCCGTCCTTGGGTATTAGGCACTTTTGCACATAAAATTCAAGGACTAACTACGGAAAGGAACAAACCACCTACCTCAGTGTTGTTTGATCAATATAGTTGAATCAAAACCTTTGATTAGACTTTGAACTCCGTAGATCTACAAAAATTCCAAAAATGTACAACCATGGATATCATACGAGTGAAAAGAAATCAAGAGAAAAAGATCTAGAAGAAGGAAGAACTCAGTGATGAAATTCCAACACAAATAACAGAGTATGATTTGTAGAAAGGATAGTGAGTCAGGGGATCAGAGAATAATCATACTCTTTGGTCGATCTAGGATGAGACATCATTAGAAGAAGGAGTTTTTGTAAAAAAGAGGCGACCTCAGTCCAATATAACAATTAAAAAGGAAAAGTACACGAAATGTTTTTTAAAGTACATGGTGTGTATATCCCTCTGCCGTACCCCAATTTTGGTGGTCTCTAGGTCACCCCACATGACCATGTAATAAAGTGTTACATGGCCAGTACACAGTCACCAGCAGCAACTTGGTACACGATGTGTAATCCAATTTACAGGGCATGTACTCCTTAAATATCCAGATTCTCCTATTTTTCTCAAAAACACCAGAAAAGAAAAACACATACCTGAAAAGAATGTTTAGTACTTAAACATGTAAAATTCATGCTTAAAATATACATTATGTTAAAAGTGGGTTTTACACAATGTATGATGCAATACCATAAATTCATTTTTCTAAAACAAAAAAAAAATATTTAAAAATCATATTTTCATTAATTAAATTAGAATATCCAAATTAGTTAATAAATGTAATTTCAATTTTGGTTATTAATATTAATTACCAAGCCTAATATTTTATTTCCATGATTTAGGGTTAATTTTGGTAAAGGATAATAACCAATGGTAAATCTATATGTTACTCAATACTATCTTTAAATGAATAATTTAGAGAATTATGGAACCTAATACCATTTACACTCCATTATTTCCCCCATTTGGTGCTATTTTCCATTGAATAGTGTCATGTCATTATTGAAAAATAATGGGTATTAATAAAATTTCCCATTTCTTCACTTATTAAAGGGTTATAATTATACTAATCCATGCAACAAAAATTAATTTAAATGTAATCCGTACACATACAATTTTATTTCCCCTTTAACCTTATACCACATTCTTAATCACCTAGGTCCTTAATATTTCCCAAACCTATTCATGATCAAGGAGGTTCCTAAGTGAAAATAAATTTATTCTTCATATGTGTTTCAATTCCCTTTAGATTTAATTATATAATTTTTTTACCACAAACAAATTCCATTATAATATAATGAATTCAATATTATTACTATTATGATATTTTTTTATTAATAGTGTTATACAAATTTGTTCTTCCTAATCAACTTTTAGAAAAACACTCATCGTGTGTACGTATGAACTACTTCCTCTATGAGATAATGTTTTTTTCAAATAAATTTAAATTCATTTTGAATTCCCCAAATAATATAACTCACAACATTAAAAAAAACCAAATAATACCATTATTCTCATGATATAGTGATATAATTTCAAAATAATAAATTTCAAATCCTCACTCACTAATCAAATTATAACATGTTCATGATTGGGTCAATTTAACCCACTACATGAACGGTACTATAAAAATGTACCATAAATGACTATGGAAACCTAAAAAATGGGTTTTTTGAATATTATAAAGTAATGTTTTTTTTATTTTTATAGATTGTTCATATTAATATTCAAATGATTATTGATACTTGACCTTCTAATTGTTAATAATTAAAAAAATGTTTTTTACCAACTTATTTATAACAAAATATAACTAAAACTCTCATAGAATGAGATAAAGACATTATACATCAATGAAAAAGGTCTATTTTAGTGCCTTAACATATCTCGGAAGGATATGATATATATTAATGTGTTGGAATTAGTATCTAAATATTAGAATGTTCTAAGAACTATCAATGTTACTTACACCTAATGGAAATGGAAGTTCATAATTAACTAACATATTTTCCATAAATGGTTTTAAGGGAAATAAATAAATTTATATATATGTGGTTATTATAAATAATAGGTAATTAATATAGATATTTTTTTGGTTCAGGAGGATACTTTGAGATAAAAAAGTTTGAATTCAAGGTAAAGGGTTCATTGAATCGACTTCTTAACTATTCGATTAGAGGATTTCATATATGAATATGGTCATCATGGTTTATTTTAATATACCAATCCAACATATAATATGGTATTTCTATTTTTTGCAGTTAAATTATTTCTCTTCATCAAAAAAATAATTTTAAATGAATTACCTTCTCATATAATGGTGTGATGTTGGAATGAATAACCCTCATTCTCACCATCAAATATTTTCTTTCAATGTACATTTTCCCTGTTAAAGTAATTTTTATTTATGAAATATATATATTGTTTGTGTTTTTGTTTTTATTATTTCCATTTACACATTTTTAATTGAATATCTCAAAAAAATTCTCTGATGAGGGTTTTTTTAAAGATATACATAATTATTAAGAAATAAGTTTCTTTTCATGTTGATAAAAATATTTTCCAATTAGAATTTATTAGAATCAAATATGTTTCTCTTCAAGGGTCTAGTATTTGGAGCTATTATATAATGATTTAAAAAGGAATTATTTTTCCTCTGAAATAATGTATTTAATTATATTATTATGACTTATTTTATTGATAATTCTTAAATAGTTTTTTAGAATAATTTTATATTTTCATTATTGTTTTCCTCTATGTATTTTATCTCATGATGAAATTATTTGGTCAACCTATAAATTATATTATAACATGATTCCATTTAGAAATAATAAATTTTCAATCCATGATTTCTTAAGTTTATATTATTTGATTCTTTTGTAAAATTGTATAAACCCCCTTATTATTTTTTGGCTTCATTATAATATGAAGACGATTGATTTTATAAGGCGCACACACATATATATTATATTGTTTGGGGTTCTATATTTCCTTATAAAAAATTGGTAATTTTTTTTATTTTATGAGTTAGTATGGTGTGAAAATAATGAGTTTGTTCATAAACTAACAGGTTTAATGAGTTTTATCACATTTTAATGTGTTGACATTATGAGTTTGTTCCCAAAGGTGTGATATAATAATTTTGATATTGTGATTATAAATGAAAAAATGAATTTATTCCCAATTTAATTGGAATAATATGTTTTCTTTCAAGGTTCTATATGATTATGATCATGAAATATTTCTATTTTTTTTTATTTTTATACAACATTACATTCCTTGGTTAAGTTTTTAAACATCTGTATCTTTCTCATAGTGATTTAATGATTAGAAACACTCATTGTTTGTGTCTACAAATTTTATTTAAGGGAGTTTCATTGTTTTTATTGAATACAAAATAATTGAATTCAATGATATCATAAATAATTTGAATTATTCTAAAATATCACTAAAGATCACTATTACATGTTTTAATGATTTTTTATAAGATAAAAGAACTGCAAAATTATGTGAACTAAAGTATAGGATCAATTCTTAGAATTGCGGATGTGAAAAAAACTTTGTATCAGGTGTTATATGAAATAACAACATTGTCTCTAAAAACCCACCAATCGGCTGTTAGGAGAATGCAGTTATCATCAGATCCCAACATCACCACTGTTAACCTAGTGGGTTCTACCGGGGGACTATTGTCATTGAGGAAACTTATCTAAGAGTGTATTATATATGTTAATTAATTATCATTTATAGATAATTATGTATTTTTTCCGAACTAATACTTTTAGATAATGTTACCAGATGTCTTAGAGGTTATATGTAGAGGATCAATAGTGTTTGGATCAAAACAACTATATTATGTTGAATATCTATATTTGTATCAAGTCCAATAATTTAAAATTCCCCAATCCACCCTCTAAAAGGCCATTTTCCATTTCCATAAAAAAAATAACTCTTCCCTATCCATGTGTGTGTATATATATATATATATTTATCTCAAAATTTTACACATAATTCAATAGTAATATAAGAGAAGATTTGTTAAGTATTTTTACTAAGAAAATCATTATTCTCTCATCCAACTTTATAACATTATTTCTTGGTTGTATGTAAAAACAACGATTACTTTCATTTTTGGGTCCCCATTAAAACCATGGAATTTTTAGTTCTTGGGTGTCCATTAAATTAAATAAAAATAGTACTTCGGTCTTCTTTAAATCTAAGGAAATTCCTTTATATAAAATATCTCCCTAGTTATGGGGTGGGCTACGTTGGGGCCCCTTGTGTGAAGTTTTTAAACTCCCTATCAAATTACTATTTATAATTTATTTAATTTCCTACATTTCATCATTATAAATCTATGAGCATCATTTAATAAAATTCATATAGTCATTTATATTCTTAATTTACATTGACATTATCAATTTAATACATATAAAATTGATCGCTAATCGCTTAATCAATTTCATAATTTTATACACTTTTTCAATTATAAATCATTTTATGTTTAAAAAATATATTTCTTAAATATATTTAAAATGTATTCGAATCCCACTTTCTATACTTTCCTCTATATTCCCAATCGAACAATTAGAATATGTTGAGTGTTTTTTTATAAAAAATATTTTATCTTCAAATTTTATTTATTTAAAAATTCTAATCCTAAGTGATTTCATTGATAAATATTTTTATTATGGAATATAGTTCATATTATCTTACAAATACTTTTTTTGGCACTGATTATCCCTATTAAAAATTAATTTTCACATTTTCATAATTTATTTATATACACAGATTAGAAAATTTTAATACATGAATATGTTCCCAATGAATAATATAAATGTAAGTTGACACATTTAAAATTCATGGATTCCTTAAATTTTGGTCTTCATAAAAATGAATTAAATATTATTTCTATATGAACAATTATCATGAAACATAAGAATTATTAGATGGAACACAAAAAGACATAATAAAATTAAAATACACAATATTGGATATGAATAATAAATATTTTTAATGTTTCTCCATGCATCTTAATGAAAATATTTCCAACGATTTTATATTCTACACTATCTTGTTTATAGTAAATAAATTAGAGATTATTTTCTATACAAGTTATCTTGAAGAAAACTATATTGTTTTCACCAAGTTCATGTTCTCCAAAATTGATAGTTATCATATAATCCAAAAAAGATGAAGAATATAAGTACATATTCTTTATTCAACAAATTATGTAATTTTTAAACAAAACTTCTTTTTCATACATTACAAAAGACCTTTTCATGTTTATGTTTTTAGAGATTTAGAGCATACCAAATAAATAATGAACACATACATTACAAAGTGGATACTCCCAATTAGTATCAATTTGTTTTCAGAATATAACACTTTAAAACTGAAACACATTTTCTCTTTTAAAAATATCTGCATGATTTTCAACATTACTTCATCTTAATTCCTACTCATCCTTCATCCCTAAAAAATTATTTTAAAATGTGAGATTAAATAAAAAACATAGTAGGGGAAAAAAAAATAAATAGATATTTTTATCCATGTATAAATAATTATATCCTATAAAAGAGTTTTCCATTAACCTAATATAATTTAGGATCAAATAATAATTTACTTACACATTAAATCCACTTTATTGCCCTATTTTTTCCAAAAAAAACACTGTATAAGAATATATAAATTCAAAATCACAATCAAGAAGTTTTTTCAGAAAATATGAGTACCCATGAATAACATTTTCAAAAAAATAAAAAAATTTAGCCTAAAAGGGCGTAATCAAACTGTTTAAAAAATGACCATTACATTGAATTTGTATATTGAAATATTAACATTAAAACACATTATTGATCATATGAAATTTATTTAGGTCTTATTTTAAATCATTTTTATATTACTACCCAAATAAACCTAACAAGAACCCTTGAAAATAGAGAAACCTACTCAGTTCATTCCAACATAATTATACAGAGAACAAAACCATTTTCCAATGAATTAGAGAGATATATTAGTCTCAAAAATTATTATTAAAAATTTAATAGGATAATAGGAATAAAAAACACATAAAATATTACATTTACATCATGATACTCATAAAAATACACTTTTAAACCCATAAGTAAATCATTTTTTTATATCGATATATCCAATATATTTAAAACCCTCATTTTAAAAACTAATGAAACCATATAAAGGGAGATATCATTTTATTTTAATAAAACATGTAATATTGTAAATTAATCCATACATAAAATAAATTTATTATTAGAGAAAATGAAATGACATAAAATATTTTAAATTCGAAAATTATATCTTCCATTTTCCAAAACATTCCATTTAAAATATATAAAATATTCCTTTTAAAAAATTTAATGGAATTTAAATTATACCTAAAATGATCTTTATAATTAATAAATTTATAAATAAATATATTTATAAACTAATTTTAATAATATGTAAATGGAAGAAACAAAATTATACAATAAATAATTAAAATAAATAAAATAAGGTCTTAAGAAAAAGTGTCTCTTACCTCGAGTCAAAATTCTCATGTATATTATTTATCATCCTGAATAATAAAACACTATTAATTATTTAGTCATATAATAACTTCTTTCCTATATTATTACTTATAATTCACTTATATCCATGTTATAATTAATTAATTAATTCATTACGTTTACATCAAACATTTTGAGGACTTTTTGTTGTCAAGTTCAAAATATCTTTGGTGGGATAACATTTTTCAAATACATAATTTTTATATCATTTCAATAATGGTAAATATTTTACAATTATCTGTTATATAGATTAATTATACATTTATAACCATTTATTTTCAATTAATATGATTAAATAATTACTTAACAATCATGGAGATGGACGACCATACATACACATAATTATCATTTTCATCTTTCAATGAACATTGAGGGAAATAAGTTAAGTATCATTTTATAATATGATAATCATAATTATGTCATAAATATTAAATTATTCATTTAATTACACCAATATGTACAATCAATTTTAGGTGGTTATCAAAAACCAAATACATCTTATCTTGAGGAGGTAGTTCATACCCACACATGAGTGATGAATTTATTTTACATTGGATTGAAATAATAGAACATTAATATTAATTTACCATTTAATAATAAAAATATGTATCATATATATCATATTATTTCATTTATATTAATTATTATTACCAACTATATCATTGGGTGATGAAAAATTAAATATATCGTCTCATGAGGCGGTAGTATGCATGTTTACTTGTGTAGACAACCGATGTTTTTTTGTTAGATGTTTAGTTAGATGAAAAACTGTTATAATATAAATATAATAAAAAAAATTATATTTAGGAAATAAATTTTATTAATCCATCATCATTGAAGATGGTTTTATAGATGTAGACTAATGAATAAAATGAAAACACTCAGTTTAGAAAAATAACACCTCTTTTGAAAACTTCCTTATATTTTTAATAAATTCCATGCTAGGATGATATTATGATTAAAAGAGAACATAAATGATAATTATAGGAATATATTTATGTTATTTTATAATATATTTTTGGATATATTTGGTGCATTAATTGTGGAGAAGAAAGGACAAGGATTTTATTTCAAAAGTCAGAGAGGGGACACTCTTGGAATTTTTCAAACGATCGAAATATATTAATGACTTACTAAGAAATGATGCTTCAAAAATATACATTTTCCATTAATAGATTATAAAGGTTCTATATATAACTTTAAAATAGTAAATTGTAAAGGTTTTAAGTCATTTTGAACATTTTCTTATTAGTTTTAACCCTTATAACCCATTTTAACTCTATGTGGGGTAACTGACATTTTTACAAAAGTTGACATTCATAATGAACTGAAATGATAGTGAACTAATTAAAATATTTCAAAATTATGACTATAAATATTGATAAAAATTTATAAAATTTATTTTCTAAAAGTGGAATAAATTAAAATAAAAACAAAACCAAAAACTAAGATGATAAACATTTTACATGAATAAAATCATTTTTAAGTGTAATTGTTTTTTATTCCCAATTGAAGTATATTATTTTTTATAATAAAAGTGATTGGATAATTTTTATCCAAATGGTAATAATTAGATTTATAAATATACTAAATTAAATTTTAATTTTTAAACAATTTAATAGAATATAAGGATTTATATTAAATCGAAATTTATTCACTATTCACTAAAAATTATTCCCTTTTAAAAAAATTTAAAATTTCTGATAAAGATAATTTTATTATTATGAATCAATTTTTTTTACCTATTTTAAAAATAATGCATGTAAAATGTTTTGAATTTTTTATAATATTAATAAAAAAATTGTAATGAAAACATTTTTTGAAGAAAATGTATTTCCGAAAAATAAAATGAATTATCATTATTCCATTACAAATTACTATAATTAAACGAATGTTAATTCCTATAATTGGATTTATAATCCACTTATGTCATTAGAATCATTTATCAATAGTGGTAAATTTAATCACAGCATATAAAAACACTTTTCACAGAAAAATGTTTTTTATGAAAAAGAAATATTTTCTGTTCAAAATATTTTATATTCATTCCCAACCAATTTAAAATTAATATAATAATGATAATTTGTATTATTAAGAAATAATTATAAATATATATTTCATAATATTATAATTTAAATTTATACCCACAAAACCAATAGCTAGGTCACAATTATAATATTTAAATAATAATAGTATATCATTAATAATTTTGTTTTCTTTAATGTGTAAACCAAACTCGGTCAAATAGATCATTTTAAGAAAATAAATTCTAAAATCCTAGGTTTCCTCATTATATCCCCATAAATAAATTTCATCCACACAATGTTATCTAATTTCTTATAAAAGGGTTTTAGAAAACATGTCCCATGTTCTTAAAATAAAACACATGATTTATAAAATTGAATTATATTTAATATTTAAAAATAACATTATCTAAAACCCATATTTAATAAATGGTTACAAAAATTATCCTTTTGGAAAGAGACAATAGTAAATAAAAAGTTAAATGAGAATAAAATATTACTTGGTTTCTGTAAAATGAAATAATTTTTTTGGAAGTGAAAGCATAGACTTTTAAAGAAGATCAATTTAAGATAAAACAATATTATTTTTTTGAAAAGAGAGGTGATCATAAATTCCAAAAAATAGTTATAAAATTGAAAAAAGATCAAGATTGTTTTCCTAGAGATTAGGGATTATTTTAACATATTTATAGAGAGAATAATAAAATATATTTACTTGATTTCTTCCCATTTCATAATAAAATTTTATCCTTTTGTTGAGATTTGAAAAATTTAAATCTCTATTAAAAATGTATCTTAAAATATTTAATATTAAAGATGAATTATTTAATTCCTTAAGAACTAAAATCATCTTCTAATGGATCGCATGATCTAATAACTGATAACAAGTAATTAAACATGTATTTATATATTATCGAATAAATATTTTATAAAAGTTAAGATAATATACAATATTAATAGATACAACATTAATATTAAAAGAATTAACAATAATACCTTGAGTTATACATTAAACATTCCTTAATTAACTCACCTTACAACTCTTCAAAATATTCCTCATGATGTTCAAAACCCAAAAACTATAAGTAATTTATCACATATTCATCCAATATCAATATAAGATATATCTCAAAGTAACATTAGTAACTAATACAGTAATATACCAAAAAATGTATATATCATAACAATATAATCTATAAAATATTCTAATATTTTCTATAAATAACCTAAATCACCATAAAAAATTTAAAATAATATATATATATCGTAAAGATAATTGATCATTTATTCTTCAAATTTAATATAATCATATCCAAATGTATTTCAATGTTCTTTAACTATATAATCTTGCAAAAATAGTGAACATTATGAAAAACAAAATTAATCACTTAGTCATAGAATAAATTTTCAACTTCATTGTTATCATTAAAATAAATTATATGCTACCATTAGGTAATAAACCTTTTACCCAATTAAACATATTTTCCTCACCATGAAATTTCATATTAACTCAAAAGGCAATCAATATCTCTCAACTTTTATCCACAAAATATAAGATAATTAGACCTAAAATAACCTTTTATCCAAAACCTCAAGACAATATTAAGGGTTATATATATACTAAAAATATATATTACAACTCAATAAATTTATTTAGGGTACTCTCATAATATAAAACATCAAAATTTTAGTATTTCCATAAAACTTATGGTCATACTTAAAGTTATCGACCTTTAATGAAAACACTAGTTCATTATATCCCATGAAACCCTATATATAGACCCAATTAATTATTTTTTTCTTAAAAATAAAATTACCATTTTTTATCTTATGCCTTAATACTTCCTTCTAAATATTATAAATATTAATCATGTCTTCAAATTCATCAATATCTTCACAAAATGGAAAATATAGTTCATACCTTTTACCTTTCATTTTTAATTTCATCATCATCTAGTATAATGGAATTGGATTTGTTAAACCTTAATCTATATGGTCATTTTGATCCACTTATTTATTGTTCCTTAAATGAGATTTATTTTAATCATTCCTATATAATTTAGATAATTCACATGATACATTTGAACGAGTAATATCCCCCTTCATAGAGTTACCTCAACTTTTAATTTTTTAGGAAGTTTAATGCTATATTTCATCCATTTCCACATATTAATCATCTTATAACTTTTTTTAAAACACATCCCAGTGTTTTTATTTAAACATTATAGAAACATAGAATGAAGATTATTTTTACGGTTATGATCTCAATCACATGCTCTTCAAGGGAAATAAACAATCCTATTATTTGGTGCATTGTGGAACTAACATTGTTTTATGATGTTAATAAAAAAATTTGATATTGGGTTAAGAATAAATAAATTATTTTATAATGACTCTATCATTCAATTGGGTTTCATTTTCTAAAACCCTTTTCATTTTTCATTATATCCACTATTATATTGATTCCTACTAGTTCCATATATTTAATAAATAAAAAAATAGTTAGTGTGAGTTTATCAAATAAAGTCGTCATAAACCATATTATGAGAATGATAAAAAGTAATATATACTTAACTAAGTAATATTATATTCAACACTTTTAATTGATGAAAAATAACCACAATTATCTATAAAAACAATCCCTTCAGATTATAGAGGGCATCTAAATCATGCGCAGACAAAATCACTACCTCCCAAGTTATATAAACCATTGAACCAATACCTGCTATAAGGACTACGTATATGGTGCACTCAACCCAGATACCTTATTAAATAGGTATGTGACATGATTTTCCAGTTTCTTGAAGGGAGTACCCAGTCCTCACAGTCTAGTGCCTAGCACATGGGCATCAACAACAAAAAGAAGGAATGATTTCTCTCAACTAGAAGACAAAAAAATGATATATATAGAAATAAATAAGAATGAAATGAGATAATAAATTAATATATATATTATAAAATATATATAATGATGGAGGTGACACAGATTAAATATTAACAAAACAATCTGTATCATATAAGTTCAACTACAAGGTTAAAAAAACTAAATAGTTACCCAATTAGACTACAATAGATAGCATTAAAAAACCCCAACCACCTCACCACCAGATACCCAACCTATCCGATAGAGAAACTTGTCATATTATTGAGGTTCATTACATTTTTGTGAATCAAAAGACATTACAAGGTCTATGTACCACAAAAGTGGTGGACTGGTTGTAAAATAAGAGGCTTAGTAGGATCCCAACTAGGTGTTCCATATCAAGTAAATATAAAATAATCTAACAATGTTCAACGTCAATGAAAACTATGAATGATAAACAGTTTAACAATTCTATTTCAAATTAATGAAAAAAAATAATTTTCTATTTATCTATACATTCAAAATTAATAATGAAAAACAACTCAAAAAAATTATTATACAAAAAACCATTCAAATCCAAAAAAGTAGGTATCAATTATCATATAAAATATATGGATGCATATACAAACCATCACATTCCAAAGCACAAGTAACATCATTAAAAGGGTCAAATTATGATGTGATAAATAAGACACTAGTTCCAAACAGAGAAAATCACACACACATTATAATCCTAGACATATACATTGAATTTATAAAATAGTGGAACAACCCATGAAGTGGCCCCACAACAAGTCTAAAATGTGTCTACAACAACATTCTTAGGGATCATAGAAACACAACATGAATAAACCCCTTAGATATTTGACAAGGCATATTACTACACATTTCACCTATGTACCCAAGACTTATCATATGCTCTATTTTTCAATCCATTTCATTGAAACCAGTTTTTGAAAAAAAATTCATGAAACCATTTCACAAATCACTTTCACAATGCTTTCTAAAGAAATTTTCTTTTACTAACACTAGGGAGAAACCAACTATTATATAAAACCATTTATACACACATAAAATAATAAATGTTTCAGGAATTTTTTTACATAACAATTTATCAAAACCAAAGAAATGATGTTCATCCAAAAAAGGTTATTAACGGAACCAGCTATCTCAAAAATAGGGTTGCATATGCATGAAAAGGGATCCACCTATAGGAAGAACACAAAAAAAACAAAGGAGGCCCTATAGTCAATATACACATCACATAATTGATTCTAATTAATGACAGGGTTGGAGAACAAGAAATATTTCATCATAACTCAAGAAAGAACACGCACTACACTATAACCAAAAAAGGATCGACTATTAGAATAGGATTACATTATAGATCTAAAATGAAGTCAGTAGAATTGCCATAACAGATTAATGAATCTAATAACACATTGTTAAAGCGATACTACGATCATAGACAATGAATAAAAACGAGGACTAATCTCCCAAATAGATGAAACCCATTAAAAACTGAGGTCAATGAATAAACAAATTGATTCAAATGGAGCATTGATACCCAAAATAATTGGAGAAGAGATCTAGGTCAAGATAAATGAGGGTGAAGTGAAGGAAATTGAAAAATCACTCAGACTTCACCCTAACACGAAAATATAATGTATAATACAAGGAATCTAATACTTGTACATGTCATATAATACTTAGGTACATTATAAAAAAACTACTCATTACCTTTTTCCTAAAAACATGATTTTAATCTTTACACAACATGAAAACATTACAGGGAATGTAACTCATTCATTCTATGAATTTAGATCTTGACATGATCCTAGTAGAAAATATACTCATGTACTCAAATTAAATATTTTAAACATTATATACAGAGAGAAAAAAATCATATTCTTGTAGAAAAAATAGAAAACTTCATCAGGAACTATCTGAAATTTGGGAAAACCATAAAAATATATAACACCTTAATACTAGACAATATTAATTCAAAATAATATAAATCATTTAATTTTAGGTTATTCCACATATATAATGATATCCATCTATGGGAGTCCAAAGATTCACCCAAATTAAATAGGAAAGGGAACCAAGAGAAGGTAAATACTGGAAATATAATAACGCAATGTTACAAGATCCCCATAAAATGATATTTAGTCCCCAAAAAGTCACGTTGAAGAATAAATTTAGCTAAAGAGTTGATACCAATGATCCCTTTTCATTGATTTTTCCTACCAAGTCTCATAAAAAATTGATCTATACTGCCATAACACTTGGACCAATGAAATTGACTCCCTACACAAGAATTTTAATTGAGAGATAGTAATCACAACTACATTCTAAATAATTGAATTTTTTTTATTTTAATCTATATATTCCCAACAATAAATGTGATTGATATAAGGAAGGAATTTCATGAGATGTGATATGTTGATGAAAATCAGGAATTCTTATCAACTAAAACAGAAATGAGAATCGAAAAGAAACATTTATGACACTATGTGAACTTAGTAAGTCAAACACATATCAAAGACAATGTTCCATATTTTCTAAAATGATGTTGTCCCAAATAAGGAAGAAATTAAAAAAAAGGACTCCGGTGAATAATTATTATGTATGACACTACCAATATGTATATTTTCTATTTCTTCTATAAGCTATAACTATATACCGACATATGCCTTGAATCCTCAATAAAGTCTTTTGGTCCAAACTCAATCCCACCAAAGAGGTTTCTCCTACCCCTTCCCAATAAAGAGGTGATCTACAAAGGTGACCAAAAAAAGATTACTATTTCTATAAGAAATCTCAATGACTCTGATATAGCTATCCTAGATCCACTAAAATAAAACACACAAGCACTAGAAATATTCTCCATGATCTAAATAACACACTTCTTATGATAGTCAGTCTCTAGATGTTTATTTTCACTCAATATAACCTATGTCTCCATCACCTTTTAAAGTCCCCCAAAATGATGATGTAAATACAGTATCCCTATCATAAACAATAACATAAGGAATCCCATGTAACCTCATGATATACTACACACACAACTAACCCAGATCATCAACTTTTTTGGTGCCCTAGATCCGAATGTAGTGACCTATCATTTTAAACTAATCATTAACCACTATGATAGAATTTATCATATAGGAAGTCCTTGTTAATCAAACAATAAAAACCTTTGATACCTTTTCCTATTCAAACACTATCTTGGGAAGAGGTTGGAGGAAACCAGAAGGTTTCATATGGCCAACCATTACCTATTGGCATGTGTAACTATGGGGAACATAATAATCAATTTCACACTTCACAATTGGCCTCTAGAACCACCGTGTCATTTAATAATACCTATATTTAATTCCCAGATGAAATCCCATAAATAACTATTACCATAAAAAACAGAACTCAACAAAGATGCTGGTATAAAAACCGATTTCCAAAACCAATTATACTATAGAAATAGATAGACCAACCAAAAATGGTCTCCCCAACATATAAGGATTCTTAAAATCCATTGAACTCTTCATCATTCTGCTAACCCTTCAGAATAGACTGAGGAATATATTTTCATAACTAAACACAAGCCAACATCATACCTCAAAAATTCTCCCAGGATTCTAGATACAACTGATAAAAATCCCCATAAGGATCCACTCATCTGTAGATTCCAAAAATAGCATGTGATGACACTTTCCTATCATGTGTGTCAAAAATAAAATTACCCATCCCCAACATGTAGGTGATGTGAAAGTCAATTGTATGAAGGTTCTCTACCCACCACAAATTTCTAATCCTCATGTATTTTGGATAGATTATATATCTCAGACTATTATGGTCAGAGAAGTCTGGAAACCATTTTATAAAAATATAATGTCACCAACACTTAAGATCATGCATTAAAATGAAAATATAAAAATCATGAGTGAGTTAATTATTCTAATCCAATAAAATATAAAGAGAAATGCAAACATCCATGTAATCATCCTACACAAAAAAACCCAAACTGGCACCATTGGAATCATAGAAAACCACATACCCCTTACTAGGATTATGTAAGATCAGAATAGTATCTAATTTCTGAATTCTATTCCAATCTTTGAGAAATGACATACACTTTTCATCCCATGGAAATTTCACAGCCTTCCTATTAAGAGAATTTAAAGGCTAAATAGTCTATGAGAAATCCATAATGAACCATATGTAGTATCCTGTTAGATCATGAAATATTTGAATATCGAAGACATTCCTTGTTGGGATCCATGAAAAAACAACATTAACCTTCTCTTGATCAACTGATTAACCATGATTCAGAATCATTAAACCCAAGAACATCATTTCATGGATCCAAAAATTAAATTTCAAAATCTTTATATACAGATGAAGAATTCTAAATATCTATATAACCAAATATAGATTGTGTTAGTGCTCATTATTTAATCTTGAATAAAAAAATATCATCCAAAAACACTACCACAAAAGTTTCAATATATTGGTGGAATATCTGATTCATCAAATCCATGAAAACTATAGGAGAATTAGTGATACCAAACTACATCACATGATATGAAAAATTTTCTTACCTACTAATAAAATCCAAATTTATTATATTATACTCTCGGACTCTAAGTTGACAATAACCTGGCAAAATATCAATATTTGAAAATATCTTTTCCTCTTTTAACCGATCAAAAAATCAACCACATGAGGAAAAGGATACTTCTTATTAATAATTAATGAGCTCATATTCTGATAGTCCACACACAATTAGAGTGAAGAATGTTCTTCTTGTGTAAGATAATTGGGGTTGCCTATTTTGAATCACTGGGAGTGAAAAAACCCTTTTCCATAGGAGCATTCAAATGAATACACATCACTTTTAACTCAATTGGTTTCATATGATAAAAAGGTATAAAAATGAGTTGTGTCTCAGGACCGGTTCTACTGAAAATTATACCTCCATCTCAAGAGGAATACTATATAAATAATATGGGAAAATGACAGAATTGTTTCAAACAATACTGGGAAGATCAATAAATGAAGAATCACTATTAGGCTCAACCCCAACATCAGAAAAAAAACTCCTTATCTCAGGTACAAAAGGTACATCGTCACCAGACCATGGATATTTAGAAACCTTTTTATTACCATGGATGACCTCAAAATACTTATATATATATATATATATCTTTATAGTTACATGCATGATGAAATTGTGTGATTTTGAGGCCCGATGCACCTAAAATAATTTTATAAAAATATAAAATATATAATATTTTTCCTATTCTTTTCTTAAAGAAAATTAGTTAACTCATAAATGGAATCTCACATTGGAAATATGACACCATGGTTGAGTTCATAAAATAGTGTTTACTCTAGGCGTGACCTAATTTAGGTCAGTTTGGGGGAATTTGAACATCTCACCCTATGGCTGTACATTCAGAGGATTAATTAATTATTTAATTAAGTAATTAATTTTTCAATTTAAAATATATGATATTCATACAAAATTAAATTCCATGTAGAATCCATTAATGGTTATTCAAAAAAAAAACAGAGTAGTATTCTTGTTCTAATTCCCTTCATTTTATTGGCATAATAACCTTGAGAGATGAAAAAAAAATGATCAGTGCAAAACTGGACACAAAATAATGAAATGGCATTAATCAATTATTTTAGGGAATTTTTTTCAACAAGGAATGATCAAATATCTATGAATGACTAAAAAATTTATAGTTCACACCATTTTTTTATATTTATTTGAGTTGAATGATCCCTTTCTCAGATCTATTCCAAATGTGGTTAATTACATGTGTTCGTGTACAAGAAATTTAATTATTTATTCAGTTTAGTCACCTATAATTTCATTTTAATTAATCATTGGAAAATAACTATAAGAAAAAAAATTAATACATTTTTATTGTTCCTATCCCCCACAATTTCATTTTTTCTTCAACAGTTGGACCCTGTAGCCCTGACTCGACGTTGTTTCATGTTACCAAGCCCGATCGGACATCCAGAAGCATGGAGAATTCATGATTGAGGGATGGATTAATGAATTAGGCATAGATTTGGGATGATTAGAAGTTATGGTTGATTTTTTTGATTATATATCAAATAATCAATTATAAAATTTTTTCAGGGCATGTGGAAGGTGCGACGTATGAGAAAGGATCAATGGAATCATGATTTTGGTTAATGGAGGATAGAAACCATGATCCCTACCTAAAAACACTAATATTGGATAGATATTGGACCAAAATTGAAGGAAAAATCTAGATCTATAGCACAAAATGTGGATATGGAAATCTGTGAAAAACTATACTACATGACACACAACTCAATGAACACACGACGTGTCTCCCCATAGCTGCAGCCAATAGGGTTCCAATAGATTATAATGATGAAATTATGTGTATCCTTCTTGCATTCCTTGTAACTCAACCCTGGATGGTGATCTATGTGGTGGATCACATGTGTAAGACATTGTGTGGGAGTAAATGACTAGAGAACTCAGGAAGTAACTTTTGTGAAGAAACACAGTGTGTACAAAGTACACATACATGGGGTCAAGTATAGAGACACGACTAGAAGGACACAACCTATTCCGAGATTGTTTGGACATGTAATGTAGTCTACCAGCACAGTGTGTTCTCTTACATGTATTGGAAGTCATGTTATGTCAAGGGACACAACCAAGAAATGGAGTAGGACCACACATTTTTCAGGTACCCTCACTAAGCATAAAATACTTTTTTCCATTTTAATAAGATCAATAATATGTATCTCTATTGTCTGAAATCATATTTTCACCTAAGAGTATCCATTCCTGACTCTTTTTCTTTGAAACACATTATTGTTCCCATTATTGTGTATTTTTAGATATTGTGTGCATTTTTCAAGCATGAATTTTATTTGAGGCGATGACTAATGGACACAATGATTACGTATAGAATCATCATAGGCTACTAGTTGATTGTAACCCCCCCCAATAAACATGGATTTCAGGTCCTCCACCATCAAAGTGGAACACCCTAATCAGATATGATGTAGGTCCATGACGACCATAGTGGACCCCCACCCCTGTCACACTAGGGAATAAGTCATTGACCAATAGTATGAGACCCCCAATCTGTTTGGGTGTGGGTCCTTTCCATTCTGAGAGGAATCACCATATCAGATATGACATGTGTCCTCGATGAAAAAAGGGGAACCCTCTGATTGCATTAGGGTGTGTGTCCTTAACCTATAGAGTAGAACCCTCCATTATCTTTTGCATGGATCCTCTACCTTCTATGTGTCACCCCCAATCATATATGGAGTGGTTCCTTGATGACCAAAGTAGAACTCCGCTAGCACACATGGGAACTGGTTCTTTATCTTTATACAAACACACCATTAAATCATTAGGGAACAAGTCATCTACATCTACATACTGAGTGGAACCCCCCTAACACACTAGGCCATGATCCTATACTTTGAGTTTCTCCCCCATTGACTTTGCGACCATGTTACGAGGCATGGTTTTACTTCCAAAATTACTTATTAATATTTTCATGAGATGCTGTAAATTGTTGATGGTATTTTGGAACTATTAGTTACTCTAAAACTTGGTCTAAGCTGTGAGATTGATATCCCCTTTCTCTATCCTTTTGGAATCTATGGATGATCATATATTTATATTTCTATATGTATCAATACCTTAGGATTTAGTTACTCACTTTCCATGAGATTTGAATATGTGTGAGGTATGAAAGTAGATTTAAATTATTATTATCTTACCATGTTTGAATTATTTTACACTATATATATGGTTGTTGAATACTCACCATGTAGTTCGTCAACTAACTGTGTTGCGTCCCTTGTGATTATATATGGATTCTCTCTCTCTCTCTCTCTTGGTCTAGGTTGAGATATCCTATTTCTCTGCATCCTATTTTATAACTATAGTCATTATCCTCCAATTGTATCCCTTAATTAATCTATATAGTGTAACCCCCTTTATCTTTTGCATGGGTCCTCTACCTTTCATGTGGAACCCCTAATTAGATAGGAAGAGGTTCCTCGATGACCAAAGTAGAACCCCTCCCCCAACACACATGGGAAGTGGTCATTTATATATATATATATAAGAACCCACTTAAATCATCAGGGAACAAATCCTATACATCTACATATGGAGTTGAACCCCCTAACACACTAGGTCACGATCTTGTACTTTTAGTTGTGCCCCATCGACATTACGACACAGTTACGAGGCATGGTTTTACTTTCACAATTAGGTATTTGTATATGCATGAGATACGGTGAATTGTTGATGGATTTTTGGAACTATTAGTGACTCTAAACATTTGACTGAGCTATTATATTGATATCCCCATTATCTCTACTTTGGCCTTCTATGGATGATCATATATTTATTTACCTATATGTATTAATACATTTGGATATAGTTACTCATTTTCCATGATATACGAAGACATGTGAGGTACGAAACTTTTTTTATATGATTAGATTACCATGTATGAAT
Source organism: Viscum album (assembly GCA_963277665.1). Lineage (NCBI taxonomy): Eukaryota > Viridiplantae > Streptophyta > Magnoliopsida > Santalales > Viscaceae > Viscum > Viscum album. The sequence goes on from OY728131.1 coordinate 1,586,008,156, forward strand.
TTTTTTAACCTATATATATGTTGGTAGAAGACTAAATGTGGAGTTTATCTACTCACTGTGTTGAGTCCCTTATGTTTGGACAAGGTTACTCTCTCTCTCTCTCTCTCTTGGTCTGGGATGAGATGTTCTATTTATCTGTATCCTATTTTCTATTTATAGTCATTATCATCTTATTGTATCTCTTACATATCATCCATTATATTTTGTGTTGTCCTACTGGGTATGTATATAATCACCTATACATGGGATTTTCCCACAGGTTTCATGTCCCATGCATTCAATGGATAGGTCAGTAAAGACTTCAATGGATCTTAAGGATACATACATTTTTGGACTATGTACGGTGGTCAAATCATGGAGACCATGAGATGAAATTTCTTAATTTTTTTTTACTTTCTATTTTTCTAATATTTGGACATATTTATAGTTGGGAATGTATTTGTTCCATATACATTTTACTTTACACAATCATTCCATTTTATTGTCCATAGGTTTTTCATGGATGTTTATTCCCTTATATTTTCTCTTCTTTTATTATTACATCATATTTTATTTTTCAAAGAAATGTTTGTGTGTGTTAGTATAGGTACATAAAAAAGGCTTTGTTATGTTAGTTATTCCTTTAGTACTGGTCGCTAGCCCATGGCCTATAGAGGCAGGCTTGGGGAAATGGAGATTTAAGCCGATGATTAGGTCTGGTCATGAAATATTGGTATCAAATGTGGTTATATTGTTGGGATGGTGCTTCTAGTAGTCTCCTTACGATGATATAGTTTGGTATAGGGAAAATTTATCAGAGTGTCTTGAGTGCATCTCTTAGGCCAGGGTGTGGGTGGCTGACATATCCATTTACCGGGACATTGACTTCTTTCTTGTCATCTTCGAATACCGAGATATTGGTTGTAGGGATCAAAGTTACAAGAATCATATATAATTGATCCATTTAATATTATTCTAAAATTAATTCACTATTATTATATATATATATATATACATATATTCCCATTTGACTGTGGTACTTCATGATAACATTCAAAATTGATTTGCAATGAAAACCAACTAGGATACCAGTTTCAGATCATTATAATGATATGATGAGTGATGATGAATAATTTCATGGTCCATCCCAAGATTATTCCCCTTTATGTGGGTTGGTATAAGCATCTATACCTATTGACATGTAGTTTATCCCAGTAGAGCATGTTAAGGATTCATGTAGGTATAATGCACTATGTGAGTTCTAGTGCCAGAGGCCATTGAGCATTCATTACAAGCTAAATACTTATATGGAATATGAATGGCTATAGTTTTTGGTTCGTGAATTCAAGATCATTCATACCCTCAATGGATTAGGTACTTACTATGGCTACTATCCTCTTCCACAGAATAGTTGGGTGCTGGAAGAGTCTAGTAACTCAGATGCACGATGAGTTGACTCTCGCGTGTCCTAAATTCCACTAGTTGTTCCTTGAGAAGTACTAACACTCCTTATTGCACTCTTTATGAATTTAGGAGATTATGAGGCTTCTGCATTTATGGATGAAAGATGATGGGTACTCAGTGTGGTTTACATACATTACATGATACTCCACTCGTATGAACTGAGATGGAATCTTTTGAGCATGATTTTTTGAAGAGGGACACTGCTGATACATTCAATATAGCATAGTACCCTTGAGAATCCCCACCAATTATGGGGTGTTGGAGCTGGAACTGGTGCTAGTAATATTTCTATCAGAGGGTCACCAATGAGTAAATGTCGGTAGAAGGCATCATAGTGCTGAGTCGTCTGTTGCATCTAGTAGGTTCCAGATGATAGAATCTTGATGGAATATTCTTAATCAAGATGAGACTCAGGGACATTGATAGGGGTATATTAGGGAAGGGAAGTTATTTTCTTGTGATGGGTGAGGTCACATTATCAAAGACTTATTGAACAAATATGCTGAAAAGCAAAAGAAAATAGTTTGTGGACTACCACAATAGAGGTAGTGTCAAGATTGGGGAAATGCACAGGGAGGGAAGGGTGGTCCCCAGGGAGACAGAGTTGGTGGAGGTGAAAAATTAACTATAGGTGGTGGACAATGATATGATTTCCTTCTACCAAAGCCCCATATTTCCCATGTCAAGGTCAGGGAGCTATTTCATAGGGACATGGATAACCATTGTCTTTGGATGCTTATGAACCCACAACACATTAGTTGATTAGAAGTAAGATCTGTTTTCATTATTCTCTATCTTCATTATTAATAAACACGAGATCCAGTCATTCCTTCATCATTATATGTGTAAGAGATAGATCTCCTATGTTGGGCACTATCCCAACAACAATTTCATGAGGTTCATATATGGAACCTATCTTTTGTATCTATTATATTCCAGCACTATGAGTTATCACTTGGTTGAGATATGTTAATGTAAGACCTTTTCGTCATCACGATGGAACCCTATGATGGAATCTCGGGTATGGATTGGGATTCTATGGTCTGATCCCAGATTGACTATAACCATAGATGAGTTATATGTATTCACACTGATGGGATGATATTCACCTTTATTCCTAAGAGAGATATCATGAAAGGATTAATGGGTTCTATGAGTAGGAGGTCTTATCCCATCACCCATCATTTAATGAGTATAGCCCAATGTTCAAAAGGCTCTTTCGGAATTTGGATTTATTATTTTAAAAATGATTGCATTGATTCCTTCCCCCAAGGATTTTTTGGGACCACATCCTAGGAATGATATGGATTTTGGCATCGACATGCATCTTGGGAACACTTTGATATACTCACGACTTATTGGATGGCCCATACCGAGCTCCTGGATATGTGGGTATCATTAGAGGACCTTTGAGGAAGGGTTTTATCAGGTAAAATGTGTACCCCTATGAATATCCTATGTTGGCTGTGAAACAATTTAATGGGAGCATGTGAATATGCATGGACTACCATTACCTAAACTAGGTTATGATAAAAAAAGATGTACCCATTTCAGAGAATAGAAAACCTCTTTTACCAGTTCTCAGGTGGAAGATGGATCTTGATGATCGGTCTATGGTATGACTACCATGATTTGAGGATATACGAGAATGATATTGCACATTTGGTATTCTGATGTCATTACAGTCACTATGATTTCCTACTAAATCCCTTTTGCATGAATAATTCCCCCACCATGTTTGGGGCTTCGATGAACTAGTTATTCCAATATTACATAGACTATATTTTTCTCATATCCATCAATGATGCACTAATCTACTCTAAATCTGTGGGTGAATATTAAGATAACATGGGGATAGTTCTATATTTACATCAAGATCACCAAATTTATGAAAATATCTCAAAGTTTCAGTTTTAGATTCCTAAGTTAAACTTTATGGGGCATGTCATTTATGAGCATGGTTTGGCCGTAGAACCAAAAATGATTGATTATGTGATTTCTTGGGAGCCACCAAATTGTGTTTCAAATGTGAGGAAATACTTTTGTTTAGTGGGGTACTATAAGAGTTTTTTGGATGACATCTCAAAAAATGTATCCCCTTTGACCACCCAACTGTGGAAGGGGTAGCCGTTTACCTGGACTGAGCATTTCGAGAGGTACTTTAAGGATTTTAGGATGAGATTGATATGCATTCATATTTTTTTGAGACTAATAGAAGAGGGAATGATGTATGTAGTGTATTCTAAAGCCTTAGGGTCTGGTATCAGCATCGTGTTAATGCATACATAGGTAGTTATCACAAATTTTTTGAGTTAGTAGAGAAAATATGAGCAGAACTACCAGACTCAAAAACCATAGATAACATCGACATTATTCTACCAAAGGATTTTAATTAAATACCTTATGGGATAAAGTTTTGGGATTACTCACACCATATGAGTCTAAGGTATGTCTTCACATAGATATACTTGTATATTATTCCATGGTGAAAGATGGAGTTTTATCCGGACTATGAATTCTATATAGTCTATACTTCTAGGAAGTACAATGTAGTATAAGATTACCTTAGTACTAAGTCCCATGCATTCTTGGTGTAAGAGGAATATAAGTTGTTGACATCCTTGTAGTTAACCCTAGTAGATTAGGAAGGTAAAACATTTCTGATGTTTAGGGTGTTGCTTTCCCCACTTCTTGAGCATGTGAGAGAGTCCCAACTGAGAGACAACAACTGTGAGGTCTTATGTGACCATATATCCACCTATAACTCATGAAATGGAAATTTTGAAGGAGGGAATCATGTCGTGTTTTTTTTCAAGGAAGGGCGGTGGTTCCAGTCATGATTTAAGAGGAAGTGATATAAGAGTTTCATACTTCTCCAAGGCATATACATCTTGGTGTGGGAACGATGTGTAGAGACCTTCTGTGGTAGTTTTGGTGGCCCAATATTAGATAGAATACAGATGAGTTTGTCTCATGGTGCCTCACCTATCAGTAGATGAAGGATAAGCACCACGTTTCAGCCAGTTTTTTGTGGCTCATTGAGATCCTGGAGTGGATGTGGGATGAAAAATCCATGGACTTTGTAATAGGGCTTCCATGAAATCTGAAATTCCATGACACCATCTGGGTGATAGTTGACCGACTCATGATGTCAGAACACTTACTTTATATTAGGGGGAAGATTTTAGTGGAGACTTTATGTAATTTATACATACAATAGATCATTCTCCATCTTGGGGATCCCTCAAAAATTGTCTCTGATCATGATGTGTGGTTCATGTAATGGTGGTGGAGATGCTTGAAAGAGGCAGTTTGGATGAAAATGTGGATGAGTATATAATTTGACCCCAATAATGATGGGTATAATGAAAAAAATCCAGGTATTAGAGGATATGTTTTTGGATTTCATGTTAGACTTAGGCCAATGGTGGGAGGATCATTTTCCCTTGGTCGAGATTGAGTAAAAATATTTTTATTACTATACCAACAACATAGATACTCTTGAGGACATATATAGTAGAACTTGTAGGTAAACCTTGGGCTATATAGGGATTGTTGAAACATCATTTTTGGGCCTATAGATGTAGCATGTTACTATAAAGAGGCCCTAGGTCATCCATGAGAAGATGATAATGTCTCAATGCTTGATGAAATCTTACACATTTCAACATCTTACTCCCTTCCAGTTGGATTAGGGTGACCATGTTTTCCTAAGAGTCTACCAATTATGTCATTTGTAGAGGTTTCATTGAGGAGGCAAGATATCCCCAAGGGCCATTGGGTTACTCAATATTTTGAATAAGGTTGGTAATTTTTATTACCACCTTACCCAACATGTATAGGTAGAGCAGGTACATGACTCCTTTCACATGTCAAAACTGAGTATATATGTTCACGACCCTATGATCATGCTCGTCTAAGAAGAGCTGGACATCAAGGATTAATCAACATTTATAGAGCACATCGTGGTGATCAAGGATCTATATGAGAGGACCTTTTATGAACTGATCATCCACTTGGTTCATGGTTTGTGACAACACAAGAATGTATAAGAGTGGTCCTAGGAGCCGGAAATATATGTGTGGTATATGTATCCTATTATGATTGTATAGTTTTGATTTTTGGGAATATAAATATTGAAGAACGGAATTATGTAGAGATAATGTTTTTTTATTGAATGAAATTTAAATATTTCTCTATATATAACTGGAGACAGGAAATAAAAAGGCATGTGATTCTAAAGCACGATGTGGTCAAAATTAACTTTAGAACGAATGATAAATATATTTCATATTACACATGATAAGTTAATAAATAAAATAGTATAACTCTTAAATAGAATCTCAAATTATAAATATAAGACCATGATTAAGTCAATAAGGATGCACTTACCCTAGTTTTGACCGAATGTAGGTCAACGTTGGGCATTCAGATACCTCACCCATTAAAGATATGTTCGGCGGATTAATTAATTAATTATTAAATTAATTCATTAATTTGAACTTAATTAAATATATACAATTGAATCACCATGGATAATCCTCTAGGGTTAGCTGCATAAACCCTATGAGGATTCCAAAGGTTCTTCCCATTCTTTTGTTGGTGGAATCTCATCAGATGATGACAAAATTCCAAATCGAAGAAAATCAATATGTAGTGATTGCAATAAATTCCTTTGATCATTTGTGGGAGCATTCTTCAATGAAAAATTATCCATTCTTTAGGTAATTATTATTTATTTTTGTTTTAAACACATTTTTATTAAATTTACTGACTAGATTGATATCTTTCTTAGATCGGTACCAATTGTGGCCAATTTTCTACTCCTATGTACTAAAATTTAATTTTTTATTCAGTTATCCCACCTAGATTAATCTTTTTCTTGATCATTGGTCAATAAATATTGGAAATGATCTCTAAACTGTTGTTCTTGTTTCTTTCCCCCTCAATTTATTCTAATTCTTCGCTAGTTGGACCCTATGGTCCTAGTTCGACCATTCCAGGCAGTACCATGATCGATCTAACCCCCACAATCATGACATATTTATGATCAAGGGATGGATCAACGAATCAAAAATAGATCTGAGATTTTTTTTTTGGTTTGGGATAATCGTTTTGATGATCATTGGCATAATTATCAAATATGGAAGGTTTTAGGGGTGTGTAGAATATGTGGTGTATCATCGAGGATCGATGGATTCAGATTTACTACAAATATTTATTGGGAACCATGATCTATAGATAGATCCACTAATATTAGGTGGGGAAAATTCCAAAATCGAAGGCAGAAAGAAAAATATGAGGTGTGGAACTCAGACATATAAATCTATGACAAACCCGACAATACACCATTTACATAGATGAAAATATGTTGTTTAGCCTCCTGGTTGTGAGGGCTAGGGTTTCAGAGGATTATAATGATGGTACATGTTGTATCCTTTTACATGTTGGGTACCTCATACCTATATGGATGATCGATGTGTTAGATCAGAGGTGTATTACTCCATTTCGGAGACACATCTAGCCACAAAGCCACATACTGAAGTACACAGACATAGATAGATCACATGGGTAACAACCCATTTGAATCTACATGCCATCTACCAAAGTACATAGGAACGATGTAAACTATATAGAAACAATTAGAAGGACATGAACTAGTTATAAACAGATTGGACATGCTCTACAAGCTAACTGTTTAGTGTATACTCATACATGGATTAGGAGCTGTGTTCTAGACAGGAAGTGGACTAGGACTACACACCATGTGGTTCCCCTTCTATGTTCTGTATGTCTTGTATCCTATTGAGGAAACTTCAATATTCTATATATCCTTTTATTGAATCCAAATTATAGCCCATGGGTAGACTATACAAAGTTTTTTTACTTTGTATAGCATGATGGTTCTATTGATTTTTTCTTTTAATATTAGATGTGTAATGTTCTTGGTGGATATCTTATTTGAGGTGATTACTACAAATGGAAGTGATCAGGTAGAGAGTCACCAGAGGCTACATATAGAGTAGAACCCCTCCAACTTCTTCGGTGAGAGTTCACTACCTTATCAGTGGAATCCCTTTATCCGATAGGATGTGGGACATCAATGACCATAACGGAGCCCCACTATCCCACCAAGGTGCAGGTCATTGACCTATAGAGTGGACCCCCCCCGTTATCTTAGGCACATGTCCTCTACCTTTCATGTGGAACCCCCTATTTGATAGGGTGACCGTCCTTTATGAAAAATGGGGATCCCCCTGTCAAAACCAAGGGTGGGTCCTTAAACTATATAGTGAAACCCCCCATAATATTTGGTGTTGATCCTCTAACTTATGATTGAAACCCCCTATCAGATTGGGTGTGTGTACTTAGTGACCATAGTTGAACCCCTAGTCCACCCAAGGCACAAGTCCTCAACATATAGAGTAGAACCACCCATGATGCCTCAGTGAATATTTACTATATAACTACATACACTTCAGAAATCCCCAAATGCACTAGATCATGAGATAACTACATGGAGTTGGGCCCCCTCGACTGTGTAACACAAAGAGGAGGCATGGTTTGATTTCTGTGTATTCTTTTTAGTAGTGACATGATATGATTAAAATAATTGATAGAATTTTGGAATTATTTGTTCAACTTATTCTTGGGACGAGCTGTAAAATAGATATCCCTTTACATTATCAATTGATATTCTTTGAAGGAGAATATATATATACCTATCTATATCTATACCTTTGGATTTAGTTACTCTCTTTACGTGAGATTCCAAGTCACATGAGTTATACCACATGCTTTTTGTGTTTACCTTATCATGGTTTGATGATTTTACTCTCCTTGTATGGTTGATAAATGATTTATATGGTCTTCATGTACTCATCATGTTGATACCCTTGGTATTAGATGAGAATACTCTCTTATTGGTCTAGGATGAGTTGTTCTCTCTTTTAGGGTGTCTTACTGGGTATAAATATACTCAACCATTCATTTTCATTGCCCACATGTGTTGTGTCTTCTTTATATGATGGACAAATAGATTGTGACCTCAAAGGAGCCAAGTGAAACCATATGCTTTGGACCATGTATGGTGGTCAATGCTTTGAGATCATTAGTGTACATCTCTCAACTAAATACAATCTTGTTTTGATTGGTTGAGATATTTTTTATTGGAAATTTATCTTTCACCATTACATCGATGTTTACACTATTTTAATCTTGTAATGATTAGAGTATTTTCATGTGTGGTTGTTTCATTCGTATTTTTTCTTCATATTTTATATTTACTTCCTCTACACTTATGCATCGTTATTCTTGTTTGTGCATATGTACATAGAAAATTTTATCCCACTTTCAGTTATACCTTCAGTGCTGGTCTCCTTCCCATGGCCTATAGAGGCGGGCTTGAGGTAGTTCAAGTTGATCTTCCAAATTGGATCGGGTCATGACATGATCTTACATTCCATGAAACACCCTTGAGATCCAAATGGCCATGAGAAAAGTGACACAAAATTGATAACAATGAATATTAACATGCTGATCAACCAGAATATTCATCATGATAATGATGTCAAATAGATCTTAATCGAGAACAAGAATGTCCCATTCTAACACTACATCATCTATCGATAGTGCATAAGAAGAAAACTAAATCCCTTTCCCTTTGAACATTTGAATAAGTGTCTCTAAATCCATATAAAATAAAATGTTATTTCTTAGAAGTGTAATAATTTCAAAAAAAACATCTAGATAAAATTTTTTATGAATCACTAGTATCGAAGAAAGAAATCCCTAATGGGGATTAAATAAAGATGACACCAATCACTGTTATTCGACCTACATCTACCTCCATTGGAAATCCATATATTATGTGAAGGTTTTTCACCCAAATATCATTTAGATGAGTCCTTATTGTTTTTATTGAATTTGACTTCACTGTTGCAGCTTTTGGAGCCAATGCCCTATAACCATATCAAGGTGCAGAGGAAACCTATCACTATGGACCGCTCTTATGATGATTTTCTAACATTATATTAATTTTTTGCGTGCCAATGAAGCTTCCACTGGGTGGAATAAAAGGGTAATAATCCCCATATTTACAACCATATTCCTATCATACATTGTAGCTCTATATTCCATCTTGGAATAGGTCAAAATCACAAGCATATATACTTTACGATCTGATATCATGTCCCAAACCCTGTAGGTACATCTAATATATTTTGTTGGTCACTATTTATAAAATCTGGTGCAAAATGAATTATCCCAGTAAACTGATTGGTGTATGACAAAAACCAAAAAATATACCTTCTTCAATGAGAAGAACTCCAATGAATTATCAATTATAAATGACTTTGGAACAATGTGTATGCAGTATAGAGTTCTAAAACTCTTTCAGACCAATCCCATGTGCCTATCATCCTACAACATGAAATCCTACAAACACTTCTTAGTACCCTTGATCCTGAATAGCATACACTTCCCCATGATCCACTTAGGTGTATTCAAGAATTAAAATATTAGATTTATCATTTTAATCCATTCCCCTACCACTTCATGTTCATTTACAGCCTTAAAGGATGGAAGATTCTTGCACAAGATCTAGCATGATTGATCTGTATCTCCTACCTCCCCTTGATACAATTCAATGAATTTGTTCTAAGCATGTGGAAAATTTTGGTTGATAGCTCAGACTAGACACATGATAGAATCAATTGATATATGATTGATAGGTGGAATGTCTTAGGCAGTATGTGATCCATCCTCCTATGGAACCCATGGAAGGCATCTCAGAGACATATCACTATACACCAAAATAGAATAAATGAACTGACACAAAATAATATTTGTTCAACCCAAAAAAACCATAAGGAAAAAACTAATAATAAGATAAAAAAACTAAACACAAGACACATACATCCAAACATCCCCAAGAATATCATGTCTCTTCATGGAAAAAGTTTGACATGAACTCACAATAACCATCATACCATGTTCTGACAATCCAATCTCCATTATACAAAAAGTCCAAAGACATTTACTCTTGAGGGATGACCTAGATCTAATATGATATTGTAAAAAATAAAACCTTGATACCCTCTCAGGTTGGTAGTTCACCAGATTTACCACATACCTCAAGGGCATTTTTGATCTCCACAGGCTGGCATCTCGCACCCATGCATCAATAACAAAAATTGGGTACTATTTCTCCCAACCTAAAGTGTAAAACAACACATGTATACATATAATGAAGGAAAAACAAGAAAGCATGAATATATAAGTCATAAAAGATAGATAAAATTGAATGTGATACATCTAAAATAATAGACAAACAATATCTAAGAGAGAAATCTAACTACAAGGATAATAATACAAAACAGCCAATCCAATAGACTCTTTATGATATAATGGGAAAACTCCAACTATCCCACCACCAACTACCCATCCAACTAGTATAAAACAACACTAACTCAATATATAACCCTTCCATTCCCTCCATTGAAATACATAACAAGGTCTATGCACTGCTAAATAGGTTAACTAGGACATAGATAATAGGATCAGTATGATCCCGCCATGGTTTTCCATATCACATTTATATACAATAATCCAATCATGCTCAACATTAAGGAAAACAAGGGATTATAAATAGTTTAATATTTTAATACCAAATGTGTAACCCTTTGATTTTTTATAGTAATTTTTTTGAATAAATTAAATTTTTATTCATGTCGTGGAATGCACTAATTCAAAACATTCTTTCACGTAGCACTAAATCAACCTATGTTGTAGAAAAAATAAATTAGGATTCTATTTCATGAAACACGGATTTGGAATACATTACACATTATTCCAATATTTCTATAAAACATCCGTTTATAATTATAATTATTTAAATAATTTAATTATATCCTATCCGTTAAAATTATCTACATGAATAGTAAAATAATTTTTTTTTATTTTATTATATAAAAAAAATTATTGATAATGAAATATATTAATTTTCATAAATTCCTTTTATGTTTAGAAATATTTTTTCTAAAATGAACAATTTTTAATGTTCTTCTATGAAAATAGTAAAATTAATTCAAGGAACATTTAGAAATTTAATTTAATATAATAAAAATCATTTTTTAATTTATAATTTTAAAATTGTATTATTGTGAATTTTTGGGTTTTTTTCTAGGATCATCATTTTTTGCATGAATAATGAAAAATACAAGATTTTAATTCAAAACATCCTTTTCATATTAATTATTTATAAAGAAAAATTACATTATCATTTAGTTTATAAAAATAATTATATAAAATTATTATCAATTAATCCAATTTAGGTTATTAAAATAAGTTCCACTTTTAAATTGGGTAAAAAAACATTGCAATCTTTTGAATGTTTTTACCTTAAAAACCAGCAATGTGGTCCTGCCAGTGGGGTTATTTCTAAATTAATTTCTGAAAATTATGTGAATATAATTTTTAAATATTAATTGAATATTTCCAATCATCATAATTATTAATTTCTAATAATTTCAAATTAGTTTTAGGAAAAAAACATTAATGAAATTGATTAAAGTTAAATACAACGATTAAGAGAAAAAATAGGTTAACGATGTAATAATCCTTAAATTTACGACCAAAAAATGACATAGAAACTTTTCCAACACCGATTGGATAAAAATTATTTGACCATGAACATTCCATTATCGATTTATTTTAGTATAAATATTTTTAAGTAAAAAAGTAGTTACACCTGATTTTTTTTTAAAAAACTCAAGGGTATCATTTCCCTTGCCTACAAAAGTCCACCACCTCTCCCTTACCATCACACCTCTAACCACTTGAGATTAATTAATATCTCCCCAATAGACTTCCCAAAGTTATTTTATTACTCATATAATCCTCTAATTGGGATGAATGTATTCGAAGGAATCCTTTTGGTAGGAACCAAAAAATATTTACCCGATTAAGAGGTAACGTCTTCTCTCAAGATCATTTTCTTTATTTTCTTTGTACACCCCACCACAAAAATATATTACATGATTTTATAATAACACAATTATCATTTATTTACAAGGATGTATTCACAATAAGGGTTTTAGCAACACGTACACACACCTCCATCTAATGTGTAACAGATATATTATTAATGTGTACGGTGTACAACCACCTCACCAAATGATTATTGTTCATTTTTTCGTACCACCTATCATGGTGGAAATTATGATGGAAAGTATATTTTTATATGTAATGTATTATATTTATTATTTATTTGAGATTATTTCTCCTTTTACTACACATAAAATTATACATTACATTTGTTGTAAATATAATAATTTTTTTTGAGGAAGTGTGGACAACCGCCTCCACAAAGTTATGTGATTCATTCACACACTACACAGAATTTATTAAATATGATTGTTATGATATTATATGATATTTTTATAAAATAATTCTACTATCATATTTATATATATATATAAACATATGTCATTTACCTTCATTCTTTAAATACAATAATAAAAATGGAATCAACCTTCATACGTAAGTATGATAACTTACCAGATACATGAATAATGTATTCTATATCATACCTATATATTTTATATTTTATCATAATAAGAATAAAATGAATATAAATTATATTTATATCGTTTCTTACATTTTTAAATCATTATATATGCGTAAGGACCAAAGCTATAACAAATTAAGACACATGCGAAGAATAAAGTGAATATTACCTGAAGTGAAATATTAACATAGGATTGTTAAATATTGGGTCATATATGGTCATAATAAAACCATATATAGTATTATATATAATAACATTATAAATTAAAATATGTTTAATAATCTAAAATTTATTATACAAGAATTCTATATGAGTACGAAGGGAATCAAGATATATGGTAACGGGGTTTCACCTCACTATTTTTTATGCGAGAAAGATGTTTTATTCATAACCCATTCCTTTTATATTGTGTGTATACTATCCATGAATGAATTAAATTATGATTATAATTAAATTTATAGGTATTTACATATCAATTTTATGAACATTATTTCATGTGAAAATCTAACTAATCGTTAAGACAATTTTGTCTCAATTTTCTTTCTTTGAGACACAAGTTTTTTAGGCCCATAAAATATTTTCTAAGGTGTATATACAAAAATTTTACATTTTAGATAATGAAAATACTTATTTTAATTTTATTTAAATCTTAATTTAATTTCCATTTATTACATGCAATGTATTATCCCATGTTACCATGAATTAATATTATATTGAAATCATCTCATTGTTTTTCGAGATTGTTAATGATTATGCTTCATTGATGAAATATTTTAGTCCATACATCAAGAATACTAAAGAGTTTCCTTATCCATTTTTATATAATATATAACAATGTATTAGTACCAATTTTCTACTCTTTTTATATTAATAAAATTAATAAAATTTTCTTAAGAAAAATATTACCGGATTTTTCTCTTCTGTCAGAAACCTCTTTTATTTCAAAAACCATATTTTAAAAAAATTTATCTAAACTCTTTTTAAAAGAAAATTGGAGATTAATTTAAAGGAAAAAGGATTTTAATAATGTATTATGGTCTTTAGGGCTTCATTTATATGTTTTCAAAGCTGTTTTCAAAGGGAATTTTTAATAATATTTTATACCGAAATGATATTTTTCTCAAGAAAAGTTTTTAAATGATATTTCAATATTATTTCCCATATAATAAAACAACTATTGGTGTAACTCATTATTATTTAGGGAAATTATTTGATGTTTCCATTCACATTTTTTACCCTAATTTCATATTTTTTGAATGCTTTATGTTTATGAAACCCATTTTCCATTCATGGGTTATATGCTTTTGACACCCACTTCATTTCACAGGTTATGTTTATGATTAAATGATTATGAAACATGTATTTTTTTAAAGTTTGTGATATGAATATATATTTATAATACCAATTTCATTTTAGGGGTTATTATATGATTATTTATGATCTTTTGGAACATGAATGTATTATTTCATTATGAAATGGGTGGGACCTATATCTCACTTCAATGCATTGGGTTACGATTTATGTCTCATGAGATAGAAATGGATGGAATAAGAAATATACTCGGTTCAATATTACAGGGATGGAATGAGAAGTGAAATTGGTTATGTAATACATGGATGGAATGGGGAAAGATCCAGATTCCATAAATGACTTTTTTCCCTAAGATTTCCTCAGAAGCAATATCTTGAAAACTATGGAAATAATTATATATACTTATGTGACTGAAAATATTCCGTGGTTTATCCCAATGTTATGATTTCATGGATTATGTGAGTTATTTTTTTGTGATTGATGTCTTATTAATTTCATACCATTGTGCTATGATTCATTTTTATGATCATTGATATGCAGTGCATGATCTTATATTTTTATGATCATGTTCTCAAACCCTTATTCTCGGAAATATGATTACGTGTCTCCATTGTTTAACATTACTGAGCATTTGAGCTCATCCCTTTTTTATGTTTCCTTCCCCCATGTTATGAAGAAATGTATTATTTTTTGGGTGTCTAATATAGGTCCTAGTCATGAAGAACCTAATGGGATATTATATAGCTCATTTATGTACCGGTGATTATGTTTCCATGGTTCCAGTGGTACTATACCCATATTGTTTTTGGGAAGATTTTTCTACAATGTATTAAGTAATAAAATAAAGTTATGTAATGTTAATGTAATAAAACGAAGGGGTTCTATAAAAATAATAAAAAAACAATTTAATTTATCCTTTTACTAAATTTTTATAATTAATTAGTTATTAAAATTCAAAGAATTTATTATTGAATAATGTATTCCTATTCTTTCAATAGAGGTATCACATGTCATATAAAATTCATAGATGCACAATCAAAATATTACAACATAATAAATAGGTAACATCATGATAAGGATCCTAGTTGGTCAAGATAGTTTGAACACTCATACCTAACACTAACAATCACCTGAACATTAATCCACTAGACATATTCATGTTATCTAGGCTATAGAGGAAAAAACAATAATGTGAACCCCCCAATAGGTATAACATGTCCCTATAAAAAATTCATTCGTAAAAGAGAAACAACCCTTGAATGAACCCCCTGATAGTGGATGAGGCATTTTACTACACCTTCCACCTATGTATGCAAGGAATCCCATGTTTTCAATTTTCCAAACCATTTTATCCATACCAAGATTTAAGAACCTGTTCACAAATACACTTCATAAATCCATTTAACAATGATTTGAAAAAACCATTTTTATTTACCATGTCTAGGGAAAATCATCTTTTATCAGAACACCATTTCCTCACACACAAATCAATCCTTCAATCATGTTATTTAATATTACAGTATATATTTTCAATTCCAAATAAATGTAGTTGATCAAATAATTTATGAAGATACAACAACCTACCTTGAAAATATTATCACAAATTATTGAGAAGTGATCAACATACAAGAAGAAAAAACATTGAAAACAGAGGCCATAAAATCAATCTTCACATATAATAATTGATTAAATTTAAAAATAGTTTTAGTTATGAGTATAGAAAATAACTCACCTCAATAACACACACTCGTTATACCACAACTAACAATGGATCGACTCACTAGACATGATCACATGATAGGTATAGAAAGGAATCAATAGAATTATAATCAAATATAAACAGATCAAAAATTCCAATGAAATAATGCTACCATTATGAAAGGAAATAATGAAATAGGAGGATTACTCAATATAGATATGTAACCAAAATAAAACATAGATCAACTACCGGTGAAATAAATTCTAATAGAGTAAAGTTTTCCCAAATTTCTTGAGAAGAGCTCTTGGTTGGTAGAAAATAAGATGTAGTGAATGCAATGAAAACAAACATTCACATAGTTCCCTATAAAGACACATTAATGAGAATTAAGCTACATGTATTCTCTTTACACATCATGTAATACATGGGGTCTATATATTCTGAAAAACCAATCACATTTTATTAAAAACATGATTTATAACATTACATGGTGCGTTACTCTCTAATAATGTTCATTCAGCTCATGAAATGGCCTGGAGATCATTGTATGTCATATACTCCAATTATACTATGTTTAAATTTTTACAGGACATTAAGAACCATATATTACAATATAAAAAATCAAAAAATTATGAGGTTCCATTTGAACTTGGGGAAAACCCTATATAAAACTACACATTAATACTCAAAAACCCTTAAATTATAGAAACATAAATTTCTTAAAATTTGTCTATTCTCCCCAGAAAATGATTTCTATCTATGTGAATCCCAAGAGACACCAAAATTAAATAATAAAGTTAACCAATATAAGGAAATTACATAAATGATGGTAGTGGGATGTTACACAATCCTTACAAAAACTATAATTTAACTTTTAAATATGAATTAATGTTCATTTATTTTTTAAGATCACTCTAGGTTCAAATTTCATTCAAATTAGGTTATAAATTCTATATACATAACCCATACATTAAAATTTGGAAACTCCCACTTAGTATCCGTATTTTCACAATATAATACATTTAAAATGATTTTTTTATTTTGATGAAAAATCATCACTATCTTCAACATGACTTCATCATTGTTCCAAATAAACCTTAAACACTATGATATATTTAAATTTTGGTGAACACAAAAATATATGTAAGTAAAATTAAAAATAATAGAAAGAGCATCATTATTAAATTTAAAAACATTAATATCTTATATGATAGTATTTATTAAACCTAATACTTATCTAAATAAAATAATCATTTACATACACATGAAATTATCTATTTTACCAACTATTTTTTAAAAAAAACTATTTATAATTATTTATAATGTAAAAATCATAATCAATAGGGTTTCATTGAAAAAATGAGAATCCTTGAATGAAATTCTTAAAAAATACCTCTTTATCTTAAAATGGATTAATAATTAATTTAAAAAAGATCATTACCTTATAATGTGAAAAACAAATCTTGAAATTTTTTTATAATGAATAAATAAGTCTTGAAGGGTCCTTGAGACATAATATTCGAAAAACCCTTAAAATGACCCTAACTAAAAGAATAAAAAACTTGGTTAATTACTACATAATTATAAGAAGAACGTATTCATTACCCAATAAATTAGAGACCAATATTAGTCTCACCCATCAATAGAAAAATGTTAATTTATCCTAACATGCATAAATCACTTAAAATATTTCATTTACATCTTCAAAATCATAAGAATATTCTTTTAAACCAATAAGTATGATATTATATGATATATATATAACCCTTTAAATTTGAAACCCATTTTAAAAATGGAAATTACAAAATAAGAGAAATTTGTTTTTTCATTACATGAATCTTGGAATCATGTATAGTAATCCCAATAGAAAATAATTATTGTGGTGGCAGTAAATTTTAGTGAAATAATATACATTAAAATTGAAAATTATGTTGTCCTTTTGTTAAAACGTTTTGTATCAAAATACATAAAGACATTCCTTTTGAAAAAATTTGAAATAATTTCATAGGTAACAAGAAATTTATTTATTAATAATTTATATCCATATAAATATATTTTTGGAATTTTTAATAATATTGAAAAAAATAAAATTATTTATATAATAAATCTTTAAAACACTTTAAATGAGGTTTAGAGGTAATCTGTCCCTTGCCACGTATAAGACTTATCATGGAACATATTTGTCATAATTAATAATGAATATATGTTTATTATTTATTTTATTTATAACCCTTTTAATGTTTATTAATCATTTTATTTCACTTATATAAATGATATACTTAATTACTTAATTGATTAAGTTTACATCAAATATTTTGAGGATTTTTGGTTTATAAGTCTAAATGAATTTAGTAGGTGAATTTTATCCAATGGTTCATGATTATATCATTGAAATAATATCAATCTTGTAATAAATATCATATTCATTGATTAATTATATTTTTAAAACTATCTATGTGGGGTTGTTATAAACAATGAAATACATGATAATTATTATGATGGTATGTCGTATGTCTGTATGAACAATATTTCCATTTTTTAATGAACATGTGGGAAAGAAGTTAAGTATAACTCTATCTTAAAAGATTTATGATTATAATACAAATAATATATTTACTATTTAAATTCTCCAATATATATTATCCGTTTAAGACGATGATGAAAAATTAAATATGTAGGTTTGCGAATATGTAGACCACACATATATATGAGCGAGGTTTTTATTTTTCATTTGATGGTACAGAAAAAAAGTAAAATATTTATCAAAAATTAAATAATTAAATTATTATCATATTTACCATGTCATTAAATTTGAATCCATTTTTATTATCGACTATAAGATTTGATGATGGAAAAAGAAATAAAACATCTCATGAGGCGATAGTCCATACGTAGGCATGACTGATGTTTTTTATTACATTGTTATAACATAAACATAACAAAATTTATTTATATTAAAGATATTTATTTCATTATTTTAGAATGTTTTAATAATATTTAAATGAACTTGAAGATGAAATAAAACACAAGATATTGTTTGAGAACTACACCTCTTCATCGGACAACCTCCATTGGATTATTCCTAAATCTATCTTAGGTTGGTATTATGGTAATACAAATACCTCAAAGTGATTGTAATAGATTTTTCGGAATGTATTTCCATATTAATTTTCATATCTAATAGGCTCTTTATTTATGTATAATAGAATAGAGTGGGTGTCTATTTATAAGCAATCTAGAAGAAAAACTTGTAATTATTCAAAAGATTAAAATATATTAATGTCTTAATCAAGAAAATTGAGTTTAAAATGTACTATTTTAGTAAAGGAGGTAATTTAGGGTAAAAATTCAACCATAAAATAATTGCTTCAAATTTTATTGTTTGTTTTAGCCCTTGCCTTTTTAGTTTTAACCCTTTTAACCCGTTTCAACTATATCCATGGTAACTGACTTTTATAACAATGTTACTATTCCATATGGAAAATAATGACCGTGACCTCAATACTAAATTCAGAAATTATGATTCCAAATAAGAAATAAAATTTATCAAATTATATTTCTATATGTGGTGTAAATTATTTTAATAAAAAATTAAAAAAACACAGAAAAATATGGTTTTCAAAAAATATATATATAGAAGTATAAATAAAATTTTATTCCAAATTCAACTAAAATTTTTATTCCAATTATATTTATTAGATTAATTTTAATCAATTTTAAGTAACTAAATTTCAAAATCAATTAAAAACAAAATATGATGTTACTGAAATGTGAATGGAATGATTGTTTTCTATAAAATTGTTATTTTTTCAGTATATGCTAAAAATGTATTCATTTTAGAAAAATTTAAAAAATCACTATAAGATAATTTCAATATTATGAATAAAAATCATATCCAATTTTTCAAATAATATTTATAAATGTGGAAAAAATTAATTATAAAGTACATGAAAAAATTGTAATGAAAAATATTTTTGATTAAAAATGTTTTTTTGATGAATAAATTATTCTTTCTTATTGTTTTCCAAGTAACCATAATCAAATGAATATTTATTTAATAAATTATATATATAATATATTTATATCATTATAATAAAATATATATTGTGATAAAGTTACACAATTAATATATAAATATTTTATCATGACATATATGTTCCAACACGTACATTAAATCTTATTATTTGAATATTTGACAAATTACATTTTGAACCACAATAGAATCATATAGGTCTAGTATATTTGGAAACATAGAAACCTAAATAATATGTTCATAACATTCTCTAATGAAGTTCTTCAGAACCAGTACCCTTCTTAGACATATCAAAATTAAAATACATTATCATAATCTAGGGAAATGAAATGTAAAAATGGGTTAGATCGGATTCAGAAAAATGGTAAAAATTAGAGATATCAATGATCATATGAGAATAAAATGAAGATTAAGGTACATTAGCATGAAATAATCAATTTCAAACTATAAGCTATATATTATATATCATAATATAGATTTCTAAAAAATGTATCTGTAGTTTATTTGAAATGAATCATAAATTAATCGGTAAATATGAACCATGAGATCATTACATTCAGATAATACATTAGTTTGTGGAATAAACAAAATCTTATATCTTTTTGAACTTATATAAATTGAAATAGGTTCACACAATAATTTTATGATATTAAATTAAGAACTTTCATAAACATATTGAAATTAATGTAGGTCCATGCATAATGTTATAAAAATGAAATCACAGTCCACACATATTTTCATGGACATGAAAACTGGGTAATTGAATAATCTGCTGGACATGAAAACTGGGTCCATGAATAATCATTTCTACATCACAGTTAGGTCCATGTACGAATTTTTTAATTTTAAATTAGGTTCATGCATAAAATTTTACTTCATGAGTATTCTATATTTAACCAATCCATTGGATAGATTAATTGGACCCAACCATCTCATAATGATAATTGATTTATATAAATGACTCATGATCATAAGTTATAACATTATAAACAACTCATAGAAAATAATGAGTATCCTTAAAAATATCATTATCATAATCATAAAAACCCACAGAATGAAAAAGGTTTGTATAATTGGATTATATCCCAAGTAAATCATAACTAACATCAATGGATGTTATAATAGATGAAAATTTTAATTAAAGGAAAAAAAAGAAATGTTTTCAAAGAAAATATACTTTTCCCTTTGAAGTGACATTTTTGAAACCGAAAAAATTCTGAAAATATTAATGAAAACAATTTATTTTTAAATTATCATGGAAATATGTAATGGGAGATTAAAAAAATTGATCATTATAAATATTTTAAAATTCCACTCATGCTTAATATGTCAATATAAAACATTATTCCACATTATTGCAGGAAAATACAAAAGTAGTTCATTTGTAAAACTACAAAGAGTACACTATCAAACCATTTTATAAAAATTAAATCATGAGTAAAAATGTTCTTTAAACATTATATGAAATTAGTAAAATAATTATTCATAATATATTTTTAAAAACATGGTTATATAAGTGTAACATCCCTGAAAAAGTGAGACTTAAAAGGCTAAATGTTACTATCAATGTCAATAAGTTGCACCTTTCTTTTCAAAAGCCTACCTGATTAGAACTCCACAGTTAAGCATGCTTTTCCAGGAATAGTTTTCAAGATGGGTGACATTTTGGGATGTTACCCAGGGTGTGTCTGAGTGAGGAAAAAACACACTAAAAGAACATGTGTTGGCCTTTTGGGACAGTCATTAGTCTGATAAGCGACCCTAGTGAGTAATAGCTTATAATGTGCTGGGAAGGCAACCAAGGTATTACAGGAGACCCATGGGGTCAGATGACAAGGTTCATGGACCTAGGAGGAGGGTCGTGATAATTGTTATCTGAGCCAATACCCAGCCGGAAGTGTTTAGGCACTACCTAGGATTGATGCCTGTGGTCCACAACGAGGGCGTTGTGCTTTAAAGGGGTGGATAATGTAACACCCCTGAAAAAGTGAGAATTAAAAGGCTATATTTTACTACCTATATCAACAAGGTCTACCTTTATTTTAGGGATACTACCTGATTAGAACTCTACAGTTATGCATGCTTGGCCTAGAGTGGTAATCAGGATGGGTGACCTTCTAAGAAGTTACCCAGGGTGAGTGTGAGTGAGGACAAAACACACTGAAAGAACATGTGTTGGACTATAGGGGTAGTCATTAGTCTGATAAGAAACCCATGTGAGTAATAGACTATAGTGTGCTAGGAAGGAAACCAAGGTATTACAAGAGACCCATGGGGAAAGATGTCAAGGTTCAAGGCCTGGGGAGGCGGGTCGTGACAATAAGAGAAACGTTTTTCTTCCAATGAGGGAAATAATGTCCATTTATTTTAAAAGCATATTTGCAGTCTCTTGAGTACATAAGGTATTGAAAAATGGAAGAAAATATATTTTTTCAATAAATAACCACATCAGAATAAAATTAATTAGTTTTTATATCAAAATCTAATTTTTATTCAGGATAGATTATGATTATGCTTGAAATGATTAAACATTATGACCATCCTCCGAAACACACTGAAAGAACATCTGTTGGCCTATGGGAACAGTCATCAGTATGATAATCGACCCTAGTGAGTAATAGCATATGGTGTGCTGGGAAGGCAACCAAGGTATTACAACAGACCCACTGGGTCATATGTCAAGGTTCATGGCCCGGGGAGGCGGGTCGTGACAGTAAGAGAAATGTTTTTATTCCAAAGAGGGAAATAATGTCCATTTTTTTAAAAGAATACTATCATTATATTGTGTACATAAGGTACTGTAAAATGGTATAAAATATTTATTTTCAATAAATAACCACATCAAAATAAAATTAATTAGTTTTTTTCGGAGGATGGTCCTAATATTTAATCATTGGAAGCATAATCATAAACCATTCTGAATAAAAATGAGATTGTAATATAAAACACTTACCGCTATGGTAACATTTTAATCATAAGTCTTATAAGATTAAAATACTTATATGTATATTAAAATCCCTATAAAATTAATTTGAATAAACATAAATGAAATTAATGTAGAGTATATACACCAAATAAAATAGAAAGGTGTTTAACATGGGATGTGCCTCACAAGGATACATGTTATAGCAAGATCCCTTACCTTAGGATTGACATCCATTATAAACATTCAATCCTACTACACAATAAATATATATTTATTATAAATATATTATATAACAAGTATTATTTATATGGTAAAATATATGATTTAATTAGAAAATTTAATCACCCATTTATTAACAATTATTTTTTAAAATCACACTTCCTGGTGATATGTTTTTTGTATTTCTTGTATATTTTTGTTTTTTAGGTTTGTTTGTGGTACCTTGATCATGGTTAAATCATATCTATAATATTATTAATTATATTAATTTAATATACATCAAATAGATATTTATATTATTATTCATAAAATATTGATATGGAAAAATGTATTACATCACTCATGGAGACGTTACATGGTACATACACATGAATGTTGTTTTCACTTTTTTAAAGATGGAACTAAAGAGAGTTTAATAATAATTCAAATTTATAGAATAATTTTTAAATAATAATAATTTTGAATAATAATCAAACTTATCCTTCTTACCATCCATGTAAAATGATATGATAGACAAATGAAATTACTTCGTGGAGGTGGTAGTCCACAGGTAGACATGAGTGACTTTATAGTTTTTCAATAGAATATTTGGTAATATGATAGATGATCTATTATAATTATATAAAAATAATTATTCCATAAATATCACATATATACTTTAATCCCACTATAATAACCAGACATCAATGTTGGTGGTGGAAAATTAATTTTTACCTTATGCGGTGAATGTATGTTTTATATACACAAAAGCTTTAATGTAACCATCAATTTGGTGGGAATAGGGTTAATAAAATTAGTTTTATAACCATGATAACATTTAAATATATTTATAATATTAGTTTTTTATTTTTATGAATAATGTAATAGATTAATATGAGATAAAATATTTGAATAAGATAGTGATCTGTTAAGGAAATTACTAACTCATTGAAAGAAAAAATTTAGATATCCTCTTAAGGATAACATGTTTTTTATTTTAGTAATAATAAAAGCTCTAGAATATTTATAAATAAGTTTTGAATGGATTATATCATGGGATGGTTGACATAGGTGAATCAATATTAGTGAATATTTGAGCATTGGAGGTTTCCTTTTATAATTGATATAATGGGATTATTTGGAATTTTCTAAAAGAGTAAATTATATTAAAGTCATTATTAAAAACAAAATACATTCCAATGTCTATAGATTAGAATCTATGGTAGGAATAATTTCCAAGACTATTATCCAATATAATTGTTATAGGTTTAAAGGTTCTTTTAAACCATATCATTTGGTTTGAACACATAGTTAACCCATTTTATCCTTAACAATTGTAACATATTTTTCACATTGAAAGGGTTATAATTTTTACTTATAATGTTAATATTGAATAAAAAATGTCAAAAATACTAAATTTAAGATAGAAAATTATCCTAATTTTACTCTTTAATTATTTTATATTCTTAAAATAATTTAATAAATATTACTTTTATAAAACAACAGTAATTTCAATTTTGAATCTATTCATTTATTTTTACTTAAAATAAATAAATAATAACATTTACATTGAATATAATCCATTTAAAGATCACTAATATATTATGGTTATCTAATTTTTTTTATCATTATAAATCAATTATATTATATAACTTTTAATATATTTAAAAAATTATTTTTATTTTTTTATGAATTGGATAAATATTATATTAGTTTTGTACAATCATTTATGGTAATTATTAAACCACTAAAAATTATAAATAAATAACATGATGAATATGTTTGGTATTAAACAAAATTATATTTATATTCATTTATAACTTTCTCATATCCATATGTGGAAATATAATAGATATTTAAAGCTAAGAGAGTTACAATTTTTAACAATCTTTGTTTTAAATATTATAAAGGGAATTTTCATGGAAAAGTTCCCATTAAAAATTAGTTTTGAGACTAAGGTGAAAAAGATATAATTAACTCTATTTGATAAAAATGAAGATGGAAAATAATATCATTATCACTTAGCTAAAAAATAGATAAACCGGTTATACCCTTTATCGACAAGATAGATTATTTCATAGATAGTATTCAAATTTTCCAAAAATAAATGGGTTTAATTTACCATATTTGAACTTCCTATTTCAAAATATGAAATAAAATTTTCAAAATTTAATTTCTATGTGTGTCATAAAATAATTTTAAAAATAGACAGGCATAATGAGTGGAGAACCACTTTTTAGAAATATAAACATTATGGGTAAAATCCTGTTTATTCATATATGATTCTTACAAAAATATTTAAATTAATATACAATTTTTAAAAAATAATATATATAAATTTAATTTAATGTATTCCAAAATAGGGATTAATTTAATTTATTAGGATAAAAATACATTGTGTGCATAAATATTTTCCAGGAAAACATATATTTATTTAAATTTTTTTTTATATTTTTATTTATAATTAATTAATAACAAGTGAGTTAATTTTATATATATGTAGCCATAGGTTTTTTAGAATTTTGTTATTCATCGTAATAACAAAAAAATCTAATAACATGGTGATAATTACAATATAAAAAATTTTAATAGTATTTCACGGTTCATTTAAACAAGAAGTTTCCTATAACAGAAGATATTAAAATGTAAAATAATTTAAAGAAAAATATATTCTAAAATTGAGGGGTGTAAAATTATACCCCAATTAAAATTAATTTCCACCCTAAAATCATTATTTTTATAGGAACATATAAATATTTCATTTTTCATTACAAACTTGGATCCCTAATTACATTATTTAAATTTTTGATTTCTCTAGAGAACTTTCATCAGGTGAGTAGTCTTGTTCTGTAGAATTGTATATCTACAATCTTAGATTTAAACTCGTTTTTCTTTGTAATAATGATCGCAATCCTATGGTATGGACATATAGTTAATTATATGTTATGGATTATTTATTTATATCTTCAAGAGGGATACAAGGATCATGTCCGGAGCATGAGAGAGGTTTAGTGGAAGCACGATGTAATAAGATACCATCCATTCATAATCATGAATCCAAAAAGGGAAAATGTTCATAGGGATCAAATATCCCTTATATTTGAAAATTAAGAACACATTAAATCGATAAATTCCAAGAAATTCCTTCTAACAAACATCAATTTCCAGATCACACCAATTATTTTCAACATAACATTTATAACAACTCTAAGATTACTATTTTGATGTTTAATTGATCTAAAAAAATATCCATTTCCTGTAATATAAGGTCCTAATAGTTTTATTTCTCCGACTTAATCTCAGTATGTTAGAGTTATAAGATTATTACCATAGAGAAATATATTAGGCTCAATCTGAATTCTATATGGAAATATATTGTTTTATGAAACTTTAACCATAGGTAGGTATTGACCGCAACCATCCATGAAATCTATAAAATAATATATAAACATTTCCTCAAGCATTTGAATGATTCTCTCAGATTGACCATCTATCCATGGATGATACAACGTATAGAAAATTAAATATGTTACCAAGTCCAATTGAAGACTTGTTCATAACATTGAGGTAATCCTCAGATCATAGTTGGATACAACAGATTATAGTATTCCATGGAACCTTTCCACTTTCGTAATGTATATTATGTAAATATGGAAAAGATATAATTATTCACATGTTGAAATTATTTGGGATGACTTAACAAAGTGATTGAAGACAACTAAAATAGCATTGTTCCCTTTTGATGTTATTGGGTGTCCAATAATGAAATCCATGGTGAAATTTTCCCATTTTAATTCTGGTAAGGTCTATAGTTATATCATTCCCATAAATTTTCCCACCTATAATGAATAAAATATGATGAAATATGATCCTCATCTAGTATCTTCTACAAATCATATATGGAAAAAACATATAAATAGTTTCTAAAACATATCAGTACATCACATTCAATGTTAAATTTAGAAATATTTCTCACCTTCCTCTATAGCTCTACATATTTCTTATGAACCTATATAATGTTCACTAGGATAGATGGTTAAAAACTCATTTAAGAGAGATAAGATTTCTCCCCATTCCTTCAATATCTCAAGACACATAATTTTCAAATACATAAACATTATATATTTTGTGATCCTAAACATAGATATGATAGTATTATCCTTTCAACTCAGAGCATCTAAAACATCATTTTGTTTCCCAGGGTGGTAATTTATGGATGATTCATAATTTTCAATAACATGCAACCAAATTACCAAGCATATATTAAAATATATCTATATGAATATATATATTAATCATTTATGATCAGTTAATATATGACACATTTCTACATAAATATATTGCCTTAAAATATTTAATTCAAAAAATATAGTAGCTAAATCCAATTCATGAGTTGGTTAATTTTTCTCATGAATCATAAATTTGAGTGAGTCATCATCTATCACCATAATATTCTGAATGAGAATGCACCCCATTACATTATTTAATACCTCACTATAGATTAAAAAAGCTTCTACACTACAGGTTGAAGTAATCATATGTGGTA
Source organism: Viscum album (assembly GCA_963277665.1). NCBI lineage: Eukaryota > Viridiplantae > Streptophyta > Magnoliopsida > Santalales > Viscaceae > Viscum > Viscum album. Next base: position 1,586,035,881 of record OY728131.1, read on the forward strand.
AACTAACCATATATTTAGTTACATTAAATTTCCTTCACATTCATTTATATAAATGAACTTAGCTCCCCTCCATGTTAACCTGGTGAGTGGATTTTACATATAGGGAAAATTATCTATAAATCACCAATAATATCCGACCAAACAAATGAAACTATTCATCTCTATCATAGTTTTTTTGGTTTGGTCAATAATTTAACAACATCTATAGTTAAAGGATATATGGATACACCATCATATGTTATTATATGACCCAAGAATAAAACATTTTGAATCCAAAATTCCTAAAAGGTAAATTTTTCAAAAATATTATTCTTTTTAATGATATTTTCTGTTATCCTAAAGTATTCATAAAACTCTTCATTTCCCATTTAATTCAAGAGTATTATCTTTGAAGACTAACATAAAATGATCAAGTAAATCCTCAAACACTATATTTATCTAATCCATTAAAAAAAAGTGGGAAATTGTATGACTAAATAGAATAATTATACATTAATAGTGTTCATGCCTTATATATAATGTTCTATTGGGTATATCATGCTTCTTATCCCTTGATTCATGTTATTTGTAATGATTCAAAATCTTATAAAAATATTTATCTTCATATAGTTGATCAAATAATTCATCAATTCATGGTAGGGAATACATTTTCATGACAAAAATATTCAATGGTTCTAGAGAATTGGTGAAGTGTCACATCAATCAATTTTTATTCTTAACATAAAGAAATATTGCACCACAAGGTGAGGCACTTGGCTGAATGAAACCCTTATCATGATTATACACGAATTCCTTCGTCAATCCCAATCACACAATTAGGTTCATTCTATATGGATTATTTTATACAGGTGTAGAAATGGGTATGAGTTCTAATGAAAATAATATTTCAAAATAATATTTAATAATAGTCAATTCTTCCAAAAAGGCAACAGTAAATTCCATCACAATATGATTTTATACAATATTGAGTTCCTCACCGACCATATGATATAAAAATCAATTTTGAATGGTAATCATGACTCAAATAATGGATTAAATTTCTCTCAAATTTATATATTTATTATCACGCTGATATACAATCATTTTTTTGTTCCAAATATCAAATGAAACTTAACTTCCATGGAAATTGATATGGGGATTATGTAAAGAAATCGTATCCAATCCCCAATGAACATCAAATTCATCCAAAATGAGAATAATATTTTTTTATAAAGCACATTCCCAAAAAAATTGAAGATAAAATAATAATATACATGAGTAGATATAATCATAAAATTATTTGTTTTCACCACTAATTTAATATATAATAATTGGGGTGAACTTTTGATACCCTAATAAAAGTATTCAAAAATAAAATAGTGGGTATATCCGCACTCAGATGAGATAATATCATATCTATAATGGTTAGTATGTATATAATTATCCATGCCATTGTCTTACCCCTCTCATTGTAAATAGTTATCCCATGATATTATTATTTATATATTAGCATAAATTGTTGATAACATTGATCAACACCATTAACCTTAATGTTTGATCACTAGTTAGCATAATTCTCATACTCCGTCCTTTTGAAACAATGATATGTGTGTGGTGAATTCAATGAAACTTCTTATATATTCTCATTATTTTTAATCTCTTCCCATTACATAAAAATTTGATTTCTTAATGACCTTCCCCACCACAGTTAAATTTCTTTATTCCCCACAAGACAAAATCCACCAAAATAAAGGTAAGCTTATCTTTGTATCTCCATGATTTTAATAACTTCCATTCAATTATATATTTTTATTTTTATCCAAAATATGATATATATATATATATATCTAATATATATTTTCCACTTTATAGAACATCAAATTATTTATTCATATATATTAATGTCTCTTTTGGTTAACACTCTTTATATGATTTGTTTAACTCCACATAAATATCGATTAACCTAATTTTCCAGTTTTATAATATTAACATAATTGTATATAACATGTCTCATTAAATATTCATCATAGGTATCAAAATATTCATCCAATTTTTTATTTAGCTCAACAAATTACATCATCATTTTCATATAAATAATACGATGAATGTACTTATTGAAAAATATTATATTAAACTCCTCCCACTCTGTAGATTCTATTTCTTCCTTTTTGCTCGTATTCTTGATAAGAGCCACCATTGACCTGCATCAGCTTAAAAATGATAAACAACAAAATGAATTTTTCGTTCTCTGATCAATGGATAATGGAATATATCTTTTCAATGGTATGTATTCTTTTCTAAGCAACTAGGGGAGATGTGAAACCACAAATAGTTGGTAGATGTTTCACAGTGAAGTACTCATCTGAATGTTATTATCTCTTTTTATCATTTGGATTCTCAACATGATTAAAATCATCAAAAAAATTCCGTGAGAATAAAATGAAATTTTTCATTCCATCTCATATTACATTTAGTTACTCAAGAGGAAAATCACTTTTTTTTGTCCCATTGAACATCTACAAAATTCCTTCTGTTTTTTTAGTTGAACAAAAAAAAATCATAGAGTGTGTTACAATAATCGTAGTGTAAAACCACATAATCATGAAAAAAAATTATATTATTGATAAATATAGAATCCTTATGTTATTTTTATGAAACATTATGTGTAACATATTTCATCCATGGTCATTTCCAAAAAATTAATATCTTATTATTTACATAGACATATCCCTAGGGGTATCAAAAATGATTCCTTGTCCAAATATCAAATTAATAACTAATACTTAATCTGATACCAACTATAGAGACTCACACTTTTCATACATACATATTCTATATTACTATTCGAAAAATTATTACATGATATTTCCATCCATTCTAGAGTCATATAGGTCTAGTATCAATGGAAACATGGACACATAAATAACTTGTTTATAAGGGTATACCATTATTTATTCACAATTATAACACTTAGTTGATATATCTAACATAAAATAATTATTCATAACCTAGTAAATGGAAACATAGTAAAGGGTGAGCTCAAATCCCTAATAAGGGTAAAAAAGACAAATATCGATGAACGTATAAGCACAACATGAGTATAAGGGTTTGAGAGGATGAACATAAAATTTGAAAAACATTATATGCATATCATATATTATAATATTGATTCATGGAATAAATATTTTCAGTTCACATGTAATTAATAATAAAGTAATCAAATATGTTGAACTATGGGAGAATAAAATTGGAATAATGCATAAGTTTATGTTTTATATATAATCATATAACATTGTGAACATATATAAAATTTAAAGGTTCAGTAATTGTGTCATTGAAATGAGATCAACCACTTACATAAAATTAAGGATATAAAATTGGTTACATGCTTAATTATATGTACATGAAATCAAGGACTACACATAAACATCTTTACATGAAAACATGGTCCATATATATTTCTATGGACATGAAAATAAGGTCCATACATAATATAATAGACATAAAAGCTAAGTAAATTCATAAAATTATGGTCACGAAATGTGGTTCATGCATAACATATTTACCTCATTATTTATCCTTATTTACTCATTGCACTTAAGAGATTTAATGGACCTAACTATTACAAAATTATAATTAATTGACATAAATTCCGTAAGATTAAAAATCATAACACGATAAGATATACTATGGAAAATAAATGGGTCTAATTGTCATCTCATCAACAGAATCATAAAATAGATTGAAAAATAATAATTATTGTATTATTGGATCATATACCAATTAAAACTTAAGAAACATAAATGTTTTTTTATCACTTATAGAAAAACAATTTAGTCGATTACTATGAAATAACATGAGGAAAATAAAATTCATACATTGAAATAAACATTCTAAAAAAAATAAAAGTTTACAATATATTAAATATAAGATTTTATTTCAATGTTAAAATTGAAAATTTTAATGGAATATTTAATGAATTTGTTGACCTTGTTGTTCAGAAATTCCATTTATATCATTTACATGAAAAATAAAACATTCATTTCACACTTTTGTGGAAAATTCTAAATCAATTCAATCGAATATTGATAAAAATGTTTTTTGTAAACTATATTATAAAAATTAAAACATGTATAAAAGTAAATTTAAATAATCATAGAATAATATGAAAAAATTATTTATATCATTTTTAGAAAATATGGATATATAAGAAAAATGTTTTCTAATTAATGTGTGAAAAATGTAGATTTTCCTTATAAAGATATCTTTGGACTCTTGAGTATATATGGGGAGGAAAAATGGAATGAAAAATTTTATTATTATAAAATAACAAAATTAGAAGATATTTAAAGAGTTTTTTGAGAGTGAAATCCTAATATTTAATCATTTCAGATATAATCATAAATAATTCTAATAAAAAATGATATTGTGACACAAAACCTTTACTACTTTGGTAACAAAATCAAAAGTCCTATTAAAAAAACAATATATTAATATTTTAATATCAATAAATTTCCAAATAGAAACAAAAAAATACATAAATGGTAAGTATATACATAACATAACTGAAACAAGTGGTCAAAATTTCATATATCTTAGAGAAATAAAAGTGAGATGAAAATCCCTTACCACAGGTACAAATTTCTTTTCACATGTTCGAACCTCCAATAAAATGAATATATATTAATTCTAAATGTATTATAGAACCATAATAATATATATCATACCATAAATTATTTAATTCATCAACTAACAAACATTTTTTTAATGATGAATAATAAAAATCATAGTTTTGAGTGATATATGCATAATTTTTCATGCATGTTTCAGTTTTGTAGTTATTGTTGTTTTCTTATGATCATGGATCCATCATATCCAGAATGTATATGAAGATAAAAATATCACATATGTCCATTATATTAATATTCTTAATTATTCAAATAATATACACATAGAAAAATAAATTACATCATTCTTATAGACGACATGTCAAATATACCCATAGATGTTATTTTTTGGTTTCGACTAATGACAAGAATGGTAAAAAAATATTTATCCTTTATAGAACCATTATTATATATGAATGAAATTATATCAATAAAATATATACTTATATTAAAAAATTTAAAATATTAATAAAAATTAAATCACATATCTTCGTAGAGTTCATAGTCCACACATATGCATGAACGATGTTATTGTTTTCCAACTGATTGGAAGGTCAAAAAATATTGATATGATATTACTATTCTTAAAAATTAATTATTTAATAAATAACACTTATAAACATTAAATTCATCATAATAATAATTCAATAATTATGATTGTGTTAAATTAATTATATAACTACATTATGATAGTAATCCATTCAAACGCATGAACAACACATTCACTTTCTATTTAATAGATTAAGGGTGAATAAAAGTTTTTTCATAACCATAATAAAATTTATATTTATTAAGAATAAAAAATTTATTATTTTATGATGAGTAAAATAGATTTAGAGGTGTTAAAATAATAATTAAACCTGAAATTGATCAGTTAAGGTGATCACCTATTCTTTGATTGAAACCCATTACATATCCTATAAAGGATACTAGGGTAGGTCTTTTTTGGAATACTAGAACCTATAGAATTTATATAAGTAATTTTATATTAACATTTTTTATTATAAAACAAATGTATGTGGCTCAAAATTTGTAAATAAGTAAGGTTATGAGGGTTTCATTCAGAATTATAGTGAGGGGATTTTTTGGAAGATTCTGAAATATTTAAGTATATCAATGTAATCACCAAGACCAAAGCATCAAAAGAGACATATATCTAAATATATAATATTATTATATTACAATCCTATCAAGTGAAATAATTTGGATAGGAATATGTGTTGTTTTAAACCTTCACTTTTGGTTTGACCCCTTAGATAACCCATTTTGACTTTAACCATAATAACAACATTTAAACTGTTAACGTGTTATAATATTACATATAAGTAAAAAAAATTGAATCATAAATGGAAAAAATATGGAATATTAGACCTTATATTATAATAATTTCCCACTTTAATTATTTTTATAATTAATAAATAATATAATAAAACATTATCTTTACAAAATATCATTAATGACTATTTTCAAACTATATAATTATATTGACTTAAAACCGAAATAAAAAAGTTGAATTTAAATACAGTGATTTTACAAAAGATTAATATATTATATTTATTTAAAAAACCCATGGAATATTATGACTCATTCCAATTATATTACATTACTTATTTTTGAAATTATATATTTATTTTTCAATTAATTGAATAAGTATTGTATTAGCATTGCACAAGAATTTTAAGTAATTATTTAATCACTAAAAATATGAAATAAATTAATACCGTGAATATAATTTCATTGTTCAAAAAAGTGACATTTATAATCATTTATATATTTTTCACTATGTGGAAACATTATATCTATTTTAAACTATTTTAGTGACCCTTGTCACATTATATTATTTAAATATTATATGGGTCATTTTTAAGGATATGTGTCCATTAAACACACGTATTTTGTAACACACAAATATATTAAATGAAAAACATCATTTTTGATACAATATATCACACAAAACACAAATATTAGAAGAGAATATAAATCTCATAGACTTTTTGATATATTTATTTTAATATAAATTGAATCTCTTTTATATCTTGTAATGCGTGAAACACTAATTTTGATCCAAACTCAACACTCTATTGAAATTTAATTTTTTAAAAATTTCCATTAAAACATATCCATTTAGATAGTGGGTATGAATATTAAAAACTAATTTATGAAATTATATGGTTTACAATTATATAATATAAATTTAATCATTATATATTTATTATAAATATAAGAAGATTCATTTGAAAGAAAAAGTAGCATTTTTTGAAAAGCAATATATTTCTAAAATAATGTCTAGTTGCACTTTGTACGGATAATTTAAAATTAGTTTTTTCTAATTATTTAAAATTTACATGAAAAAATAATATTAAATTTTAAAATCCACATCCCTATTTTATGTTTTGATGATTTTTTGAGAATTTTCAGAACAGATTAAATATTTTAGAAATAGTGAAAAATACTAAATTTTAATTGAAATAATTATTTTAATTTAAATTAATTATAATGATAAATTATATATTAAATTTATTTTGACGAAAAATAATTTCAATTATATATTTATAAACTGAATCTAGGTCCCTAGAATCATTTTCATTTTTAATTTTGACAGAAAAATGTTTTCAAATATTAAACTTTTTCTCTTTGAATTCCTTATTCCTCATCTCGTCTCTAGGGTTAATTTAAAATTATTTTTTTTTAATTTTGATAATGGAATTTGGATTAATGGATTGAATATTTTTATTTAACCTAATTTATATTATATTATATGTTAATTTTAATGGTTAACTATAATGAGGTGTAGAAATATTAAAACTTATTTACTATAGTTAAGTTAAAAATGGGTTTACCATGAAGATAACCTTAGAAGATATATCTAAAAAATGACCCAAAACATGTCCAAAGCCCACTTTAATTCCATTATTTGAATTTAACATGTATAATTATTTATAATACTCTATTTTCAACATGTTTTTCATGTTAAAAATTTTGTTACACCATTCCATTTTAAAAAATTACAGGTGTGCGACTTGCCTCAATTACAAAGCAACACCCTCTCTACACTCTTAATCACACCATAAAACCCTTTTAGATCAACTATTAAATTCCAAAATAAATTCCCAAAATTCATACACTTATCCTATAATAATTTTATGTCATAAATCTATTAAAGGAATATATTTGGTATAATCATAAAGAGTTGTTCCAAGCATTGTTAAGATTCTTAACTATGCTATTTTGTTTTATTTTTTCCCACAATTCCTTAATATATTATTCATTTAAGATTATATAATAAAAAGTATCTATAATATAATGAGATTTTATTATGTTTTTTATTTACCAATATCCACCCATGTTCCCTCAAAAGGTAAATGATAATGTCTCACATGTCTACGGTGAGCTACCGCCCCACGAATCAATGTGACACATTTTCCTTCAACACCCCTCACGGTTGGTTATGATTATTGATATGAAGTATATATATAATATTTTCAATTCAATAATACCTATAAAGTCATTATATAACATTTAATTTTTTTATTTTCCATTTTATAGTGGATACAATATCATTACCCATGTGTACGATGGACTACCACCTTATGATGCGATGTGATTAGTTTCTCACTAACACCTCACATGGAAGTTAATAACTATATATTTAATGAATATATGTTATATAAATGAAAAAAAATTAATTTTATGAAATATCTATAATTATTAAAGTATAATATGTCACCATATTTTGACCTTTTAACTCAATGAAATATGATAAAGTCATTCGTGTGAGTGTAGACCACCTCCTCCAGAAAGTGATGTGACTCTCTTTTCATCTTCAAACCATATTTTTGATATATAGTTATACTAAATGAAATAATATGGTATTTATTAGGTTATTATAATTATTTAAATAAACAATATTACTTAACTCTTTCACAAAATGATCTTTCAAAAAATGGAAACGTTATTGTTGCGTACATACGACCTATTATATCCATGGTCATAACAAATTTCATTTCTCAAAAACATATTTCATGATTGGTATTAAAGGTTTAATTAATATATAAATATTATAATTATGTTTTAAATATTATTCTAAAGATTTTTAAATAATGATCTCTTAGACTAATAGTCAACCTATTGATGTCATCATGGGCATATAAGTCAAATATCATTGAAACACATGATGTAAAATTAATTGATTATGTTAGTGAATATAACATAATAATAAGTGAGGTAAAAGGGATAATAAAATTTAAAAGGTTTATTAATAATGTAAATAATTAACAATGTTTTATCAGTCATGAAGATAACGAACATTTATGATGATCCAGAATCAAGGTAACCGTTTCTCATCCCACGTTTACTTCAGAGAGACATATGTCATAATGAACACATATTTTCTTTATATGTTATATATTCTACCCATTATGATATTTTAAATAATTATTATATTTATCTTCATGGTATTTGTTGTTTCATTTGAAGTTATTTATATCATGGGGATTATTATTGAAAAGAAAAAAATGTTTAAGCATTTATTTCACAATCTCATAATTAGTTGAGATTGTTTTTTTCTAAGATTCACATAGGTGAATTATTTGATAATTCAATCATAAGCTCATTATATTTTATTATACTATAGTTTTTTCAAGATAATTATAAATTAATAGTACAATTTTACCTCCCTTTTTTACATAAAATTATTGAAAAAATGATCTTAAATAAATTTTACATTATTTATCTCTTAGGTCGAAAATCCTTTTTTATAAAAATGTTTTCCAAAAATGATTTCAAAAATTATTTAAAATATCCAAATGATATATTAATTTCATTTTTCAAATATTTTAATTTTTTTATGATATTTTTGATGTAATCTTCATTTCATTTTTTAGATGAGGCAATTTTCTAACTTTTTTTATTGAAAATGGACATTATTTTTAACTTATACAACAGACACAAAAATATCCACCGTCATGAATGTGATTTATTTAAACATTCTATTTCAGGATTACATGGTTGATTCTATTGATTTTTCCCATAATATTTGAAAATTATTAGGTTTTAATAGTGGTTATCAAATAATGTAATTTAGAAAATATTTTTTTAATTCACTAGTATAAAAATAAAAATAGTGATTTTCTATGAAAGGTTGTTGTCATCAAGAAATTTTCCATGTGATATTTAAAAATTATTTTCCATAAAATAATTCATCCCTTTATGTATGTTATTTTTAATGGGGATATAATTCAACAATATGAACTATATAATTTCTCTTATTGGATTATTATCAGTTTGACTGAGGATATACTATATTGATATCATTTATTATAATCTTGATTATTTATTACTATTTTATTTATTGGGGAAATAACTTACATTTAGTATTCTAGTTTAAATATGAATGTTTAAATGTATTAATTTTCACCCCTTTCATATGATGAATACAATGGGATTAGTATGAGACCAACTACACCTATTATATCCTCTCGATGTATCGGTAGGTCTCATGTGGAAAACCAGATTGGGTTTTGGTAGAGGGCTTACTCATTTATTTAGATGTTTTGGAATAAGGCCTAAATGATATGTTTTAATTGTCAGACATTATTAGTTCAACAATTATTAATTATTTATTGATATTACATTTGATTATTCGATTAGTTAAAACATTGATAGTATTGTTTTCATGCTATTGTGATTATTTATATGGAATTAATTTATGAACATTTATTGATACCATATTATGGTCATGTTATAGATTAAATTACACGTGTTTATGTTATTTTCCATTCAATATTGATTATGAATTATTTTATCGTGGATTGGGTTGTGCACATAACATTACTGAGAATCTAATATCACCCATTTAATATATTTTATTTTCTCTGGGATTCTAAAAAGTTTTTTTGATATTATATATAAGGAAACAAAATAAGAAATATTAGTGATCTCATAGAAAATAAATTTTGTATTTTATGTTTTCCATTGTATAAAGACATTCCAGTATTTATTATGATTACCAAGTTCAAAAAACTATTAAGTATTTGGGATGTGATTAACTATATCATATTAAAATGTAATAAAGTTGGAACATGCTTTATGTTGCTGGGATTGGGGTCTATATAGTTAGTATTAGTGAATGTTTAGTATAATACTGAGGAACATTATCTAGGAAAACATAGATTAAGGAATATAACCCTATGATCAAATTTGATTACATGAATATAATAAAATTATATTTTTTTGGGTAAGGAAAATATTATGTGGTTTCTCATAGAAAATAAATATTCATTAGGATATTACAAGGGGATGTGGTTCTAGAACAGATATACCTAAGGGTAATAACTATAAAAATTTAACATCTAGCTGTAACTAATCATCACCTAGTGTAAAAAAATGGCCTTACTTGGAAAATGGTTTGACACTCCGAGTGTATTTTCTTTTTATAAACCAAACTTTCATTACCAACCATTATATAGTAGTTGAAAATAAATATATACTCAAAAAAACATGATTTTGAGATTATAAATGCATAAAATTTCAGTTTATGTGATGTGTTTCACTACTTTTGGGACTATACATTATGTTTCATAATATTATGATCAAATATAGTGTATTTTTTTTTATAAATGGTACAAAATGAATGGAATGGGAACTATATCAATTCACTTTCCAATCTATTGATCACCCCTATGAATGATAATAAATATTGATTTGGAGCAAGGGTTAGAAATAATCAAATTATAACCATATTGGGGAGGATGAATCCAAATATATGTAATAGAATTTCCCTTATAAATAAGCCTATTGATCTACCATGTAGTGTAATGATGTTTGACATATTCATGCATCAGAAAGCACCATCATTATCTGGGACTATAAATACATTTTTTGGTAAGTAATGTATAAGTTCTTTAGAGAATATATTTCATTCTCTGGGAAGTAGTGAATGATAGAATGTTTTAATATATATTTATCATCTCTTGTAATATACTAATCAATTGTATTCATAAATTAAAAAATCTATGGTTGAAGTGGAAATAAAAATCATGGAGATGAAGGATTTGAAGTTACACTTCTTGAAAAATTATTTTCATCATTAATAATGAGTGAATATGGAATTATAGTTATTGAGTTGAAGACATAATTAAGCAAAAAATGATTCTATGTATGAATCAAAATTTATATAGTTAACAAGGTATGATTTGGACTATGTACATAATCCAAAGGGAAATATTGACAATTTCTTTGACGGGATTAAGCCAACCCTTTGAAGTGAACAAGTATCCTAAACATCCTCATAATATAATGATATATTGTCATGTTCTATCAACATAGACAAAGTTCTATAACAGTATTTTGTCATTAAAGGGAAGAAAGATATATAGTGTATGACATATAAAGTTATAGTTAAATAGAAGAAGGTAATAAATTATTTTCCAACATATGATACCTATTTAAGGAAATAAATTGGGAAAAGATTAAATAGAAATGATGTTTTCTTTATGTTTAGATACTATTTCCATCATAATCATGAATTAATGGTTAATAAGAATCCTCCAATGTGAAATGTATCCACTATAAGGGGATGAGGGACTATAAAAAGTATTCCCAAAAGAATCAATGTAATATAATTCAAAATATCTAAGGGATTAACAACAATTTTATGTTATTACTAAAGATGAAGTTGAATGATTAATATCTGTGTGTTTGGATTCATGTCTTATGTTAAATAATGATTTTAATTAACTATATTTCGATTTTCAAAATTATGGAAATTATAAGGATTATACGACATTACCATTTCATTAAGAAGTTTAGATCATATGTTTAATGACATTATTGACCAAGAAAAGTGATTTAGTGGAATGATTAACTTCATAGAAAACACATGATTGGAGGAGTGTAAGATCCCAGTTTTTGGAAAGGTATGTTTTCATTATGTTTTGGTTGAATCCCTTGTTTTGGGCTTCAAGGGACATCTTATGAATGTATGAGAGGCCTTTGGGGTGTTCTAGGGGCCCGTGGTATGAAAGGAAGGAAGTCTAGGCATGGAAATCCAGGGTGCACGGCCAGTGCACGGCCAGGGAAAACCCTGTGGCCTACCCGGGTAAACCTTGCAACCCTTCTCCTCCGGGTAGTAACATGCACACGATTTGCACATGGTTTGGAAAATCGTGTGGGTAAACCGTTCAGCCACATAATGTTGTAAAAAATTACAAAATTTCCACTCCATGCTTTTAAACCCCAACACAGGATTTCCTCTCCATTCCTACCTCTTCACCCTAGGAACGAACCCAATCACACATGAGCTCTAAGAGGTCGATATCCCTCGTTTCTAAGGCGTTTTTGGTGCCATTTGTTGCAGATTGAAGCTGCGGTTAAGTATAATTCCATCATTGTTTCTATTTCTAGTTTAGGGTTGTATCTTATCTCCCTCTAGTTCTGAAACTCTAAAACCCTATCTTTTGGGTGAGTTCAAGGTTAAAGCTCCAAAGGTTGGTCGGATTGATGCCTGAGGAATCGATTGAGAGTGCGTTCAACCGCAGTTTCAAGGTAGGTGGTCTACAAGTGATATCTTATAGTTATTTGGGCATTTGTTCATGATTAGTTATGTTCTTGTTTCTCCTTGGTTATGTTTTGAATAACCTTGGCATGTTTGGTAATAATGATGTTTAAAATGGAAAATAGGAACCCTCACAATCCCTGTGGGATGTGTCGGGATTGACTTGACATAATCTAGGGACATCCATGGGATGTGTTGGATTTTCCTGGATTTAGGGATTGTTATTAAACAAGTGACCTTGTTGTGGTGAATTGTAGAGCCCTTGATAAACATGTTGGCATGAATGGGTGATTCATGGAAATTATGAATGGGTTAAATGGGTTAATGTGTAAACTGATTAAAGACTATAATGGATAGGTTGTGGGTCTACTGTTGAATGCTTAGTGAGATAGGCATAACACATGGGAATTGTGTGAATGGTTAAATGATGGGAAATGGTAATGTGTTAATGGGTTAAGGCATAATGTGAATTCCGAAGTGGGTTGTGATGAAGAGTGTTGCCGAAGGGAAATGGTTTGGATGGTTGGTGGTTACATATATATATATATATAAGCATCTGCTCATGGCTTAGAAGAGTGGGGTATGACTTGGGGATCTACGCCCACAGGTTGAGCTAAGATTGAGGTTCTAAACTCCACCCTAATTTCACAGGTTAGGAAAGGGGAATGAGGGTCTATTCTCCATGTGGTTTCATCCACCATGACTGAGGCTTCGAGGTGGGGTTATGGTTGCTATGATGAGATTAGTCCTAGTGAGATAGGATAACAATGTGTTTACCCTCTTGCATGTGATTTTTGGCCTTAGACCCATGTAACATAAGGTATGTGATTAACCCATGGAAAGGTGACAAAATGGTAAATTATGTTAATTGGTATGAAATGAATGGTAATGGAAGTGGCAATGGCTTTGGCTCTAAACCGGTTAATGGCACATAAAATAATTACTTGGAAATTATCATTCATATTCCTTTTTCATGAAATAGCTATTCATACTGGATAATTTGTAGACACTGTTGGTGGTGGCCTACTAAATTTTACTCACACCCTGCTCGGGCCGCCATTGGGTAACCAAGCAGACTTCATTTTTGTAGGTCAGGAGATGGGCAAGGGTCCTTGCTAGATAGTTGAGTGGGAATGTGTAGAACTTGGTGGAGGATCCATACATGGAGTCGGGGCCGTTTGGGGGATTGTGGCCATTGTCCTTATTTTGGGTTTTTGTTCCCTTTGGCACTTGTAGTATGACATGAAATATTTATTTTTGGAAATGGTTGATATACATGTTCCTTGTTTATTGGTTATTGTTTCTGCTATTTGGTTTATTTTTGTTGTGGGTTACTCTGATAAAAAGGGGGTATAGTCTCCCCACATGACCCCGTAGACCCCCGCTACAATTATGCAACCTTTGGCATACAGGGATGCGCGCTTAATGTCATGTAACCACCCGGCTCGGAGCACCGGTTTAGTGGATTTTGGGTCGGGGACATTACAAAGTGGTATCAGAGGAGGTCTTTCTTCTCCTTCTCTGACGTCTTGTTATTCGGGATTGGTATCCAAGCGTTAAGATGTGTCAGGCCTTGGTAATGAGCTTGTGCTTGGGAGTATCTAACCCATGTACGAGGGAAACCCCAAGTCACCCTGGGTGGGAAATGTTGTTCTAGGTTGTTTGATGTTACAGTTGATGATATTTCACCGTTGGGTGACGGACATGTGGGTTGATGTGACTGTATTATGATATTTGTCTTGTGGCCTTAACGACACAAGTATTTTCATTCATGCATCATTTTATGCACCTACGGAGATAGGTGACATGTATTGGGTTATGAACACGCACAGGGTGGGTGTGTGAGGCAGGAAGGTAGGGTGCATCATGCATTTCATGAAACCAAGAAATAATGGGAAGAATGAAATAAAACAAGTGGGTAATTGATTTTTAATGAAATATAAGGGTTTGAAATGAAGTGGAAAGTGTTTTTGTAAAACTTTGTGTGAGTTTGGTGATTGTGTATGGTTGTTTACTCTAGGTGGACCATGGCCCACGGTAGGGATGGTTAGGGTGGTATGTTTGAGGTGTTAATTCCATTGAATTAGTATATGAAAAAGGGTTGTTGTAGCTAGTAAACATATTTTGATGAGGTCATGAATGTTTTATGGGGTGCGTTCTAAATCTTGTGCTTGGCATTGTAGAGAAATGCCACACGACGTCGGTTACTAGTTGGGAAATAGGAGGATGTTGCTAAGAACACTCCTCCGGTAGAAGACCAAGAAAACGTGGTGATCAATGAAGGTAGAGAAGAAATGTTTCAGGATAAATTGTCTTGCCTTATGCAGATGGTGGATAGGGACCCAGGGCAGGCTGCACTGATTATGTTTGAGCTGACCAGGGAGTTCCAGCTGCAGCACCCTACGACCTTCACCAGATAGGGTGGACGAGAGGCAGCATAATTCTGGTTAGAGTCTGTCCAGAAGATATTGGACCATCTAGAGACCCCTATTGAAAATTGAGTAAAGATGGTTGTTTATATGTTGCGGGGCCAGGCTAGGTGTTGGTGGGACATTCAGGCTCAAATCTAGTAGGTTGAGGGAATGTCCTAGAAGGTTTTTCCAGAAAATATTATGGAACATTTCTTCCTAGAGACTTCGAGGCAGGAGCGGGATGCAGAGTTTATGAGTCTGACTCAGGGATTACTATCGGTGATGGACAATGCTAGTCTCTTCATTGATTTGGGACGCTTTTCCCCAGTGTTAGTAGGGGATGAGGCAGTTGTAGCAAAGCGTTTCTAGGATATGGAATGTCCAGAGGTTCTGTAGGAACCCTTGTCAGGCGGGTGAGCATGATGGTGAAAAGCAAGTGTCGGGTATAGGTAGGGGACCAGTTACCCCTTATCTGGCAGAGAGATTGAGCTCCACGGGCCGTATTGGCAGGGGCGGTGGATGTGGAACTCCAGGGAAAGATCACTCACACCAACAGGGCAGTGTAGCATAGAGTACTCTAGCTGGAGCCTAGGGTAGAGGGGAAAGGCAGCTTCAGGTAGTTCAGTTCGCACCTGGTGATGGCGAGGCTGGACCATCGACTGTTTGATGTACGATCCTTGTAGCTTCTACTTTTTCTAGTGCATTGTTTGACAAAGGCTCCACACACTCTTTTGTCTCTTCTCAACTCATGGTAGTGCTAGGTTTACCTATGGAGAGAGTGTGTGGAGTTATGTCAATCGACACTCCATTTGGGGTGTGGGTTGAGGATATCAAGCAGTGCAAGGGATGTGCCTTGGATGTTGGTGGGTATCAATTTCTATGGGATTTGTTCATTATCGAGATTTCAGGGTTTGACCTAATCTTAGGAATGTTTTGGTTGGTGTTGTATCGGGCGAACATAGATTGTTATCGTTGTAGAGTATCATTCATGTCACATGAGGTTGACGCTTATGTCCACTATGGCTAATGGGATATTCGAGCAGGTCGTGCATGACCGTTTGGTTAGCAGTTGAGTGGAGTCACGGATCGAGCGACACGTATCATGCTTAATGACAATGAAAGAAGGTAGAATTATATTTTCCCTCATATGGTGGATCGATTTCAGGATGTGTTTCTAGAGGATTTCTCAGGGTTACCCCCCCCCCCTGAGAGGGATGATGAGTTCACGATCGAGTTGCTGCCGGGAGCAGAGCTAGTTTCTATTCCGCCATACTGATGACACCGGAATAACTCTAGGAATTGAAGGTTCAACATGATGAGTTGGAGTGTAAGGGTTTTATCTATCCAAGTACGTCTCCATGGGGATGTCCCGTGCTTTTTGAAAATAAGGCCGATGGGTCGTTAAGGCTGTGTGTAGGAAATCAAAAGTTCAATCAGATGATGGTGAAAAATTGGTACCCTCTTCTCAGAATTGTTGACCTATTTGATCATTTAAGGGGAGAATCGGTGTTTTCTATGAATGATATAATGTTGGGTTATCACAAATTGAGGGTGAGGTATTCTAACATACTGCTGCACCACTCTCAGGCTTGACCAAGAAAGGAATTAGGTTCCAGTGGTCTAAGGCCTATGAGAATGCCTTTCTGGAGTTGAAGAAGTGGTTGATGACTGCACCTATCTTGATTTTACATGATCCAGGTGAGATGTACATCTTGTTTTGTGATGCGTCCAGAGCCAGACATGGGGCTGTGTTGATGCAAGATAAGCAGGTTGTGGCTTATGGGTCGAGGTAGTTGAGACCCCATGAGCGGAACTATCCCACTCATGATATTGATTTTTCTGTAGTGGTGTACACCTTGAAGTGATGGAGGCACTATCTGTTGGAAAAACGATTCACTGTGTTTACTGACCATAAGGCTTTAAAGTAAATCTTCTCACTGTGGGACCAGAATCTTCGGTAGTGAATATGGGTTGAATATCTCTAGTCTTTTGACATTGAGTTGGTGTACATGCTGGGAAAGGGAAACAATGTTGCTGATTTTCTGAACATAATGGTTCAGAATCAGGTGGATCAAGAGTCTAGAACCGAGTGGAAGGTGATGGCTTTGTTTGCAGAAATGCACCTGGAGGTGTAGGAGGTGAGTGGTCAGGTCACTCATGCTTCCTTTGCGTTGGAGTGGAAGCTTTTGAGTCGAGTTAAGGAAGGTCATCTTGATGATCCTGAGTGTTTGATCATGAAAGAAAATCTTAATGGTGGGGAGCTACCTTTTGGCGTGGTCGTCGGCATGGACGATATTGTTTGTGTTCTTGATCGTGTGGTTGTGCCAAAGTGTGTGTGGGAAGAGTTGATGTGTGAGTTCCATGAATTAAAGTGGGAAGTGCATCCTGGTTTGACCAAGATGTACTGTGATCTCCGAAGGTAGTTTTGGTGGCCTGGAATGAAGAAGGAAGTTGCGGGCTTTGTGGCACGGTGCCTTATCTATCAGCAGGTGAAGGCTGAACATAAACACCCAGGTGGTTTATTGAATCCATTTCCCATTCGGGAATGGAAGTGGGATGATATAACAATGGATTTTTTCATGGGTCTATTGAGGACGCCGTGGAAGAATGATGCAATCTGGGTGGTTGTGGATCAGTTAATGAAAGTGGCTCATTTCTTACCGATTTAGGAGACCTTTACATTCTACCAGTTGGGTGAGATGTATGTTCGAGAAATAGTGTGGTTGCATGGGGTCCCGCATACCATAATTTCAGAACAAGATCCTCTTTTCTAGCAAGGGTTGTAGAAGCCTCTTGATACACATGTGTTTTAGAGTACAGCTTTCCACCCGCAGTCGGATGGGCAGTCTAAATGTACGATCCAAGTGTTGGCAGACATGTTAAGAGCTAGTGTCTTGGTCTTTGGTGGTTCTTGGGAAAGGCACATATCGTTATTTGAGTTTTCCTACAACAACAGCTTTCAGGCTACGATTTAGATGGCATAATTTGAGGCACTCTACAGGAGGCCATGCAAATCTCCGCTGTGTTGGCTAGAGGCCTGTGAATCCGAGTTGTTGGGTCCATGTCTCATGAAGGAGACTTCAGAGAAAGTTAAGTTGATCAGGAAGCGGATGGCTACATCTCAGAGTAGGAAGAAGTCATATGCAGATTGGAGGTGTAGACCTATTGAGTTTGAGGTGGGTGATAATGTGTTCCTTTGGGTGTTGCTAAGGTTGGTTCACCATCGGATTCGAACGCTGGTTAAGTCGGCACCTTGGAATGTGGGACCATTTTAGATTGTGGAGAGGATTAGACCAATGTATTACCGATTGGATCTTCCACAGTGGTATGGTGGGATGCATGATGTGTTTGGTGTGTCACAACATCGACGATATCACCCTGACCCATCTCAAATGGTTGATGTTGAGGATGTGGAGCTTGAGGCTGATGCGTCCTTTGAGGAGCATCAGGTTCATGTGGTGGATCGTAGTGAAAAGGTCATGCAAGGAAATTTTGTTCCATTTTTGCGATTACTATGGTAGCATGGGAAAAATAAGGAAGAAACTTGGAAGCGATAATTGGATATTCGGGCTCAGTGGCCTGAACTCTTCTCTTCGGTGGATAAATGTGGCTTGGGAACTCGGCTCAAGGACGAGTCGTTATATGGTGGGGAGTTTGTAAGATCCCAGTTATTGGAAGGGAGTGTTTTTAATATGTTTTGGTTGAATCCCTTGTATCGGGATTCAAGGGATGTATTCTGAATGTATGAGAGGCCTTGGAGGTGTTTTGGGGGCACAAGGCATGAATGAAAGGAAATTTGGGCAAGGCAAGCCAGAGCGCAGGGCCTGCACATGGCACGGGCAAACTGTGCAGCCTGCCAAGGAAAACCGTGCAACCCTTCTCCTCTGGGCAGTATCATGTGCACGGTTTGCGCATGGTGTGGAGAACCGTGCGGCTAAACCGTACGACCAGTTAAAATTGGGAAAAATTACAAGTTTTCCACATCGGGCTTTTATACCCCAACTCGGGATTTCCTCTCCATTCCTCCCTCTTCACCCTAGGAACGAACCAAATCACCCAAGAGCTCCAAGAGGTCAACATACCTCATTTCTAAGGAGTTTTTGGTGTCGTTGGTTACAGATCAAATCTCCATGTAAGGCTAATCCCATCCTTTTTTCTCTTTTTGGTTTAGGGTTTGTATCTTCTCTCCCTCGTGTTCTGAATCTCTAGAACCTATCATTTGGGTGAGTTCTAGGTTAAATCTCCAAAGGTTGGTCAGATGGAGGTCTAAGGACTCGATTGAGAGTGAGTTCAACTGTGGTTTCTAGGTAGGTGGTCTACAAGTGATATCCCATAGTTATTTGTGAATTTGTGCATGTTTAGTTGTGTTCTTGTTTCTCCTTGGTTATGTTTTGAATAACCTTGTCATGTTTGGTAATAATGATGTTTAAAATGGAAAATGGTAACCCTCATGATCCATGTGGGATGTGTAGGGATTGACTTGACCTAATTTAGGTCCGTCCATGGGATGTGCCTGCTTTTCCTGGATTTATGGATTATTATTAAACAAGTGACCTTGTTGTAGTGAATTGTAGAGCCCTTGATAAACATGTTGGCATGAATTGGTGAATCATGGAAATGATGAACATGTTAAATGGGTTAATGTGTAAACTGATTAAAGATGATAATGGATAGGTTATGGGTCTAGTGTTGATGTCTTACTGAGATAGGCATAACACATGTGAATTGGGGGAATGGTAAAATGATGTGAAAAGGTAAGGTGTTAATGGCTTAAGGCATAATTTGAATTCCCAAGTGGGTTGTGATGAAGAGTGTTGCCGAAGGGAAATGTTTGGGATGGTTGATGGTTACTTATATATATAAGCATGTGCACATGTCTTGGTAGAGTGGGGTATGAATTGAGGATCTATGCCCACAGGTTGAGCTAAGACTGTGGTTCTAAACTCCAACCTAAATGCACGGGTTAGGAAAGGGGACTGAGGGTCTATTCTTCTAATGGTTGCATCCACCCGGACTGAGGCTTCAATGTGAGGTTATGGTTGCTATGAGGGGGTAAGTCCTAGTGAGATAGGATAATGACGTGTTTACACTCTTGCATGTGATTGTTGGCCTTAGACCCATGTAACATAAGGTATGTGATTAACCCATGGAAAGGTGACGAAATGGTAAATGATGATAATTGGTATGAAATGAATGGTAATGGAAGTGGAAATGTCTTTAGATTTGAACCGGTTAATGGAACCTAAAATAATTTCTTGGAAATTATCATTCATATTTCATTTTCATGCACTAACTATTCATACTGGATATTTTGTAGACACTGTTGGTGGTGGCCTACTAAGTTTTACTCACACACTGCTCGAGCCGTCATTGGGTACCCATTTAGACTTCGTGTTTGTAGGTCAGGAGATGGGAAAGGGTCCTTACTAGATAGTTGAGTGGGCATGGGTATCACTTGGTGGAGGATCCGGACATGGAGTCGGGGCCGTTTGGGGGATTTTGGCCATTGTCCTTATTTTGGGTTTTTGTTCACTCTTGCACTTGTAGTATGACATGACATATTTATTGTTGGAAGTGATTGATATACATGTTCCGTTTTTATTGGTTATTGTTTCCACTCGTTGGTTTATTTCTTTTGTGGCTTAATCTGATAAAAAGGGGGTATAGTCTCCCCACTTGACCCCATAGACCCCCACTACTAGTCGACCACCTTTGGAATACGGGGAGGTGTGCTTAAGGTCATGTAACCACCCGGCTCGGAGCACCGGTTTAGTGTATTCCATGTCGGGGATTTTACAGGGAGGATGACACATAATATTTTATTGATATAATGATAGTAATGATATGTGTTTTTAGAATGGTATTGATAACCTTTAATTTTTTTTCTAATCTTTAATGTTAAGGTAATTATGAGTTATTTCAATTATGAGAAATTATAATAATTATAATCATATGGTTTTAGAAAATGGAAAACATATATGTCAAGTGAAAGATCATCACATCGATAATGATGTAGGTCCTGATCCTACAACTGAAGGATGAAAAGGGTTTAACACATACCACTGACATATATGATATCCTGGTTTATATATCATTAGTTTTAGATAAATGATTTGACATATAAATATTAATGTTGAACTAGTGGTTTAACAATTTATGTTTAGATGTTAATGTAATATGTTGGATAACATGTAAAAAATATATTTGTTTTGGAAGATATTAAAAAATAGATGGAAATACTTGTCACTTGTTGATGGATCTTATGATCTTTTAGAAGATAATTATAGTGCTTTGGGTACAGAAAAAATCATAATGTATATTCTATTTTTACAGTTTGGAATTAAGAGGAAGTTGATTAAAGTGAAAAAAAAGATTAAATTGTGACAATGAAATACAAAGATATCATGTATGTATATTTTTAATGTATTCTTAGTCTATAAGGTAACATAATTCCATAACTGAAGGAAAAAGGACATTGAAACAAAATTTTACCCTAATATATTCATTAATGATAAACATATATCATTTTAAATCATTACATATTTATGATTTTTGGTCCATGTATTTTTATTTAACATTATCATTCTTGTTATAAATTACCTCTATCGCCCATGGTAAATATTCACCCTTTTCATCCTTGTCCATGTCTCCAATTTTGACTAATTTATTCTTACTTATAAACCTTGTTATATATTATTCCATATGATCTTTGTACTTCCATTACTCTAAAATTATGATTATTTTTTATTATCCCTTTCAAACGATGTTTTATTTCACTAAAAGAGTTAAAATATGTAATACCATTTTATACTGAGATTAATATTAAATTGTGAGGATGCAATTTTTTATGGGGGGTGGGGAGAATATAACACCCAATGAATTTAAAAAGATGAATATATTGTTTGATAGAATATATTAGATGCAACACCAAAATTGTCTGAAAATATGATTCCATAAGAATTTAAGATATGTTGAATTTTATATTAATTTAATCTCGTTGATATCATGGAATGTGAAAAAAACATGGAGGTTGAATGAAACATGTTACTGTATTAAAATTTAATTATTCAAACATTCCAACTAATAACTAGTCATTAAAATGGATGGAATGAATAATACATACTACGTTATAAAACATAAATTTTTTTCACATGTATAAAAAAAAATTTAATATTAATATATTGATTATAAATAAATTAGAATAATTTGAAATAAAAAGAAATATTTTCTGATCAACAATATTTTTCAAAAAGGAAGTCTACTCGTGCTTTTTACACACAATTTAATAATACTATTTACTAGTTTTAAAAAAAATATTTCAAAATATAATTTTTATTTTTTAAAGATACATGTGAGATATATCTTTAGTATAATTTTTTAGAATTTTCTAAAAATATTAAATTTTTAATTAATCATTAAAAAATACAATGATTTTAATTGAAAATACACTTTTCGTTTAAATTATTTATAAAGAAGAATTATATTTTAAAATGGATTTAATATAAAATTATTTCAATTATATATATATATATATATATATATATTTATCCCATTATGGCCTTTGAAATTATGTTTATATGTAATTTTTATATAAAACCATTATAATCTTTTGAATATTTTCTCTTTGAAACCCATATTTCTCTTCACATCAGCAATTTTAATTTTAAATTAAATTTTATCTTTTTTATAAATGGAATTTGGGGAAAATGATTACATATTAGGAATCAAAATTATTTTTATTACATAATATGATCAACTTAATTTTTTTGAAGTAATAAGTAGTAAAAATAGCTAATATTATTTATCGTGGTTAAGGAAAAATTGATATATTATAGGGTTAACCTTAATAGATAAGGGTTAAAATGATAAAAAACATTCATAGAATCTATTTTATGGCCATATATCTACCCTATAATATTTAATTATATAAATGAAACCATTTTGGTGCATTTGTCATGTGACAAACATTGCTGCACCATTTTATTTTCAAAAATTAGATGTGTTCCTCTCACCTAACTTATAAATGGAAACCCACTCTCCACATTTATTCACAAAAAAAAATTTGGTTCATAAAATCCCTACCAAAATAAAATAAAATTTTTATATACTCATCCTAGAGTCCAAATTTGGGTCAAAAATACTTTTTTATTACATTAGGTGTAATCCAAAACAGGTGTTCTTAGAGGAGGTAAAATTCATAACGTTGAATTTTTATTTTATTTCTTCTTTAACCAACAAAAAATCTTATTAATATATTATTTTATAATAAAAAACAATATCTAACATCTACTGATATTTTTTTACATTTATTTGTTCAATAATATCCATCCCGTCTTCCCTCAAATGGGAAATGATAATGTATCTCATGTGTGTGCTGGACTACCACCTCAAAAACTAATGTGACAGATTATCCAGAAACACCTCTCATAGTTGGATATGCCGATTTATATAATGAATATATATTATATATTTAACACAATTATACAAATTCAGTCATTTTTTCATATATAAATATTTTACTTTCCACTCCATAGGGGATATGATACTATCTCTCATGAGTACGGTGGACTACAACTTTGCAAAGTGATGTGATTAATTTTTCATGAATTCATTACATTATTGGTAAAAATTATAATATTAATGAATATATTTGATATAAATATCATTATAATGATAATAATGACATATTTATATTTCTAAAAATATATTATATCATTTATTTTATTACCATTTAACTCACTGAAATAAGACCCTATCGTTTGTGTACATGTGGACTGCCGCCTTCATGAAGTGATGTTACTCTATTTTCATCACCAAAGAACATGTTTGCTGTACATAAATAAATTTAGAGATATAATATTGTATTTATTATATTATGAGAATTATTTATTTATAATATATTACATACCTCCATTCTATAATGATTATCAAAAAATGGAAATATTACCCATGTGTACTACAACCTACCATCTCGATGATCATAACATAATTAATTTATCCAAAACACCCTTTATGATTTGTCTTAAAAGTGTAATTTATTTATACTTATGATAATTTTTTCATTATTGTAATTTTATGTATTTTTAATACTTTATTACATAGGCTAATAGTAAACCCAGCAAAGTCATTTTTGACATATAAGTCAAATATCATCAAAACACCATTTATAAACATAATTTATTGATTAAATGTATATAAAAAGGTAATAAGTGAAATAAATGTAATAATATAATTTCAATACTTTTTAATAAAGGATGATATTAACATATTTTTATTATTCATGAAGATAAAAAACATACATGATGAGTCAAACTCATGTTAAGAGTTTTTTATCTCACATTTACTTTTGTGAGAAATATTCAATATTCACCACTCATTTACATTTTTTCTTCATATAACCCATTTATAAAGGTTATATCATAAATATATTAATATCAATATAATTTAATGTTTCGTTTGATATTCTTACATTCTTGGGTCCTGTGATTCAAATGTTACCAATGCAGCAAGACATTATTTCACAATCTCATCAATATTCAATATCGTTTTAATTTAAGTCTTACATTAAAGAAATATTTTATATATCTAAAGTAAAAAATATATAAAATATTATAAAATTATTATTCATTATATATTTTATGTAAGGGTACCATATCTACTATTTTTAGTATATAATATTATAGACAAAATGATACAAAGAAAATCTAACCTTATTTATATCTTCGGTCAAAAATTTATTTTCTTCCACAAATATGTTTTCTGTAAATATTTTCCAAAATGAATTAATATTATTCGAATTATTTGTTAAATAATTTTTAAATAGTTAATAAATTTTAATAATATATATAAAGTAATATTTTAATAATTTTTCAGATGAGAAACTTTTTACCATTTATACAATGCAAAAGGAATGTTCCATTTATCTTTTAAAACATGTATGCAATTACCCACAATCATGAATGTCATTTATTTGAAGAATAATTTTTAATTTTACATGGATATTAATAATGAATTTTATTCCTAGCATTACAGAAATTATTTGTTTTTATATATTATTTAAAAAAATGTTTTTGAATATATTTTATTAATTTTCTAGATTTAAAATAAAGAAGATGATTT
Organism: Viscum album; assembly: GCA_963277665.1. NCBI lineage: Eukaryota > Viridiplantae > Streptophyta > Magnoliopsida > Santalales > Viscaceae > Viscum > Viscum album. Next base: position 1,586,061,611 of record OY728131.1, read on the forward strand.
GGAAACAAAGGGTATTTTTCTCAATAAATGTTCTTATTTATATTTATAAATTATTTACCATCCAAGATGTCATCAATTTATGTGCCTTATTCATTAATGGGGATATAATTTAATAATAATATCCCCATTAATACTATGGATGTCTTATGACTAGTTTGATTGGGGATGTATAATGTTATTTACAATTATTTTACTAATGAAGGTTAATGATTTTGTTTATTGATTGAGGAATGTATTTAAATATAATATGATAGTTTAAATAATAATTTTTATGTGGATTATGTTTTACTCTTTTCATATGAGGAATGAAATTGACTTAGTAAGTGATGAGTGGGGCCTACTATATCCCCTCGATGCATCAGTAGGTACCATGATACAATGTAAGCTCACTTTGGACATGGATATGCCATTTTATTTAGATTTCTTGAAATATGGACTCAACGGTATGTTTTACGTTTCCTACATTATGAACTTATTTATTAATATTTTTTGAGATTGTTCGATTACATAGAATATCCATGGATAAGTTCTCAAGGTTAATTGATTATTTATATGAAATTATTTAACCACCATTTATTCTGGCCATATTATGGTCATTTTATCGATTAAATGGATTGTGATTCATTAATTTACCATTCGATATTTATTATGCCTTATTGATTTATAGCTTCTTCTATATGTTTACCCATATATAGCATCTAAGCTCACATGTTTCTTTTATTTCATTTTCTTAAGGATATTATGAAGTAATTTCTTATTGATATGTAGAAATATTCTATATGTAATAATTTCTCATCCAAAAAAATACCTTTAATAATTTATGCCTTCAATTGTAATAATAATTTCATGTATGTATCAAGTTTACCAAGACTAATAAATTATACTGTCATTCTTGATATTATTTTTTTATCTTATGCCAATGTCATGTTTTGGACATATGCACCACGATACAAGGTTGGTGACAATAAAAATATGTAGACTATGTCGATAAGTATAGAATTAAATTCACTTACTAAGAATTATAATGAAAAATGGTACCCTTATAACATAGTTTTAACATAGGTTAACCTAATATAGCCTTTACCGTGTTGATAAATTTTAACACATTTATTATTCACATTGATCGAAAATAAATGAGGTATATATACCAAATTTGATCCACTATGTTAGAAATATGAAATCCTTTTTTCAAAATTCTATTTCTATATATGGAATAGAATAATTTTAAATGTAATCATGTGCAATGTGATGAAAAAAATTTAGAAAAATATATTTTTATATCATAAACATGGTTTATTTGTATCACATGTTTATGAAAAACATTAAATTAATATAATAACATTTTAATGAATATATAATATATAAATTTATTTAAAATAATTCACTAAGAGTGATTTATTTAAATTATTGAGATAAAAATACAATCCATGAAAAAATAGATTTTAATAAAAACATATTTTTAATTTTAAATGATTGTTATTTTTATTTATAATTAGTTGACAACATATGATTTAATTTTATACATTTGTAACCACACGTTTTTCTTGATTTAGGCAATACTATTTATACCCACCAGTCAAATAGCTATGAAAATAATATTATATACTTAAATTTTAATATATGTTATATTTAATTTACAATTGATGTTACATATATTTCAGAATTTTGAAAAAAGAAATTTTTTTAAAGAGAAATATATTATAAAATCTTGGGGTACTGCATATATTGTGTAAATAAAAATATTTTTATGAAAAACATAATTTTTTATAATAAAACTGTTTTATATTCACTTCTAACCAATTAATAATCATGAAATGATTAATTATTCATTCTAACAAAGAAAAGGTTTATATATATCTGTCGTAATATAGTTATTCCTATTTATATCTACAAAAGTAACAAATATGTCATTAAAATTATATTTAAATAATAATCACATTTCACAATTCGTGTTATGCTTGATATTTTTTATACCACATGCTATCTTACACATTATTATTAATTCTAAAATCATGGGGTGTCACAAAGAAAATGGCTGTTTAAAAACTCATCAGATCCCTCAAGACATATTAAATAACAATAAAATGACTATATGTAAAAGAAGATATGTGAGTCATCGAATATAAGAAGTAAATTTAATCTAATGCAATCAAAGATGACGTCTCTTCTATAAGTGACACAAATGACAAAGGATAAATTTAGAGATTTGCAAAAAGGCGAACAAACTTTAAAATAAGAACATGAAATCATCAAAACATTTAAAAAGTATGATCAAATTGAATCATCCCTTATGATATTATATTAATGAAATAAAAAGGGTAATTTAAGACCAAAATTATAACACTATAAAATGAATTTTAATGTTAATAATAATTTTTTGAAATACCTTAGATTAAAAATAATATTATCCTAGTGGTGTCTCTATGGAATCATCATAATCATGTGATGAAATTCCTAAATGTCCCATTGTTTATTTTGTAGATGGTAATGGGATTAGAAAATAAATGTCTCACTCTCCTTACTATTATTAATCATCCACCACTTCCTCTTACTCTTATTCTAGTCCCCTATGTTATGATGATAATTAATTCAATTTTTTCATCTTCAAAATGTTTTTTATCATCATTATTTTATATATAAAGATAATTAAAATAAATAGTAGTAATTTATTCATAAAAAAATATATATTTTCAAATGAAAATGATAAAATTTTTAAAATGTAAAGATGATTATGTTTTAAAATAAAAAAAAATCAATAGGATGTTGATGTTTTCAAATATGGTATCATGGATTTAAAGTTATCTCTTTCAAAAATCACCCATGGTGGAAAAATATTCTAACATGATCCTTAGTTCCTATTTTTTAAATTATAATTAGTGTTTTGGTTTTCTAAAAAATAATGCATGTTCATAAAATAATTGTATTCCTTTTAATGGTGACTCTAAAAATATGTTTTTGAAATATATACAGAAATTTAGCTATTTTTTATGTGTGAAATAGTAAAAATGTTTGATTTGGAAGACAAAAATAAGGCCATATTTAATCTCATTTTTAATATCATGATAAAAAAAATTAAATTCTTTAATCCTATTTGATAGCCTTTATGGTCCCAATGTTGTTTAATCTTATAAATAATTATTATATACCATTTATTAACCGTCAAGGGTATAAAAAGGAACATTATATTGAGTTTTTATTCAGGATTATATCACTATTAAGGATTAATTTATTATATGGCTGATTCTGTAATAAATTATGTTTCAACCCTTGAAATAATTGATCTACTCATTACCTATTTAGTTCATTACAGAATTCCCAAATTAAGGGGTAATATAACTCTTTACTTCCAAGATAATGTATTAAATTACGTATGATCTGCATGTTAAAAGGTTCTTTAATGCATTTTTATTTTTCTTCTACATCGAATCTAATTAAAAAGATCATTTCTATCCCTCTATCTAGATTTTATTTCTTAAAGTGGTAGAATATTCTTCTTTCAAATTTGTTTTATTTTTATATTTCATTTATATTTTTTCTTATGGTTTTAGAAATCCATTTCAAAAATTTTTGACCATTATTTTAAATATTGAGATTATCTCTAATCTTTTACTTTATAATTGAGTTGACGTGAACCCAATTTTTTATGTTATTTATTTTATATAAGGGGATTTGTTTTAAAGATAATTTATTACATAAAACATGATCTAAATATTATTTAAATGATTTATCAATTTTTAAGAATGTGTTTTCTTGGGAATATTTTTTTGGAATACTGTTATAAATATCTATCCATTAGAATGAATTTGTTGTTTTTACAATCTTTTTCCCCCCTTTTTTTCGTTTTTGATAATCACAAATGGGGAGAAGTTTTAGGTTTTTTATTTCAAATTATGTTAATTATTTAGAATTATATTGTATTGTGTTAATGAGGATGTTTTATTTTTTTCTAAATTTGGAGATGTTTTATTTAAGTCTTTATCATATAGAATTTATTTATGTTATTATTTTAAGTATTTTGTCCATCTTAAAAATATGAAATAATTAATTTATTTTATTTATCTATACATATTAATTATCGTTTTATATAAATTTTATTGTAAAGTGTTAGTGGTCATAAAAAATATATGTATTATTGCGGATCTCTCTATACCTCACTCATGGAGTTTTAATGATCCCAAATACTCAATTTTTTATAATGTTTTCAATTAAATAAGTGTTAGTGTTTTTTTAAATATCTAAGGATATAATTTAAAGAAATTATAAATTACATTAAGTATTCATGAAGACATATATAGTGCCTTATTAGATGTTTTGAAGCCGTGTTTGGAGTCTAGAATAACTGTAAAATCCCTTTAAAGAATGGGTAGGTGCCTCCTTTTGATGTTAGGTTGTGAAAATATCACCTGCTAGAATGTTTCATATAGAAAAACTCTCATGTTCCCAAGAATACCCACCAGATTGTAGGAGGAGTCCCACTGACCATCTACTGGGAGTGTGTATTGAGTAGTAGTTTCTATTGACACCACTATCTACTCGATGGAAGCTCCCAAGCAATGAATGGTGGCTTGGACATCATATCTGAGAGTGCACTGAATGTGATAAAAATTGATCCCACTAGACTATTTATACCATTATTTCAATTGAGTCATTGAATAATATTCTCATTAAACATGAATTAAATAAATAGTTGATTAATAATTATTGGATAAATAAATTTTCCTTGTGAATCATATCTATACATGATTCAAATCCAAATCTGTAGAATTGTCTAATCCATCCTCTCAATATATATTCTCCATTTCTATAAGTAATAGGCTCCCATTAATTTCTTATGTATCTTTCAATCTCTCAACAGTTTGACTCTATCAATAGAGGCTTAATACCAACATTTTAATGTATTTACTCTAAATATATATATTCTTTGATTCCACATTTTTCTATCATTCATGGGACTTGGTTAAATTCAAGGAATGTATGATTATTATTTCCCTGTTTAAACCATGGACTATTTAGTCCTTGTGTAACCATGAAAAAAGGGTAGTGGTTCTTAGGTCTCCCATAAATCCATGTAAATATATTTATAAGATATATTTCTCTAATTGAGTGACAGATATATAGGGAAAACTTTTTTGTTATTATCAAACACCTTAACAAATTGTTTTCCCACTTTTATTTACTTTTTGTATTGAATCATTCAATCATGATGTTCATAATTGCATAAATTCAATATGATCATTTATATTTTTTAAAATAATTTTATGTTATCTATTTAATATGAATCAAAATTTTCAAATATTACTTAATCAATTTTGACATATTATTTTCTTTTCATATTCAAAATTATTTTATTTCAAAATTTCTTTTTTTATCACTGTATTCATAAAAGTATATTCCTCCCCCTCATTACTTATTTTAATTTATCTTCACATTCTAAGAAATTAATCCTTTATTAGAAATCCTATACTATAATGTTATACCTTATGAATTGGGATTATAATTTTATTATTCTTGGACAAGTTATTACTTGTATGCCTCTTTGATTACCTTATTGTGGAATTATGTCTCAATGATCCTTTATCATATATTTCTCTCTAATTCAGGTTCCTTACATGATTATGATTTAACCATTCTGATAAATCAATAAGTACCCCTTACTGATCATTTAGGATCACCCCATACTCAAGTTTGTTCCCTAGTTTTGGAAGATGATTATATCATATTTGATATCTAGAAGATGATATAAAGGGGGTGTGATTATAAACGATGGTAACATGTATTTTAAAATTATTTACATTTATATTAAATTTCAAAGTCACCTGAAATTTATGTCCATTGTTTGTGAAAATATTTTTTATATTTAACATTTAAATCATGTATTTGATGTATTATTGACTAGCTGTTATATTGGGTCACTTCAGTTAGTATAAGAGAAGGGTTTATTTATTTTTGTGGATATTTTTTGTTGTTTTTTTATATGTCTATGAAAATTTATGTATAACACTATTCATAACTATAGAAATATATAAACATAATAATATTTTATTAATTTATACAGCATGTGGTTTCTAATAAATTTCATTCTATTATGGATACTAAAAGTCGATGTATGATTGGAACAAATTCACTTCTAGGTGACAACACTAAAATAGAATTGTTGTGTACTGTCCAATCTTCACTCTAGAGCATGAGTAGTAGTCACTACTACACATTTTTTTGATAATCAAGAGGGATATAATATGATAATTTATGTTCTCATTATAAACCATTACGATGGAATTGAATATATTTCTTTTATATAACATAAATAAATTGTACATTGTTAACTTTTATTTTGAATAATGTTAGTTAATATTAATTCAGTAAACAATTGTCTAGCATGATGGTATTAAAGGGTGAGATTTTTTTCAATAGTGAATTTTTAGTGCGTATCTATTATAATTACATTGAGATGTTATTTTTCCCACAATTATTTTATATTATTTTGGGTTTTTTAATTACTAGAGGCATAAAAAATCAATTTTAAAATGGGTGTGAGGATTAGTGTGAGAATTTACAAAATGAACATGCCAATGGTTTTGGAACTAGAGTACACAATATATTTTAAATTCAATATAATAAATCTGATGTTATTTGTAATAACACAAACATATAGAGCATTAAAATGATCTATAAATAGAGAAACATTCAGTCAATGTCTTTTATATATCATCATCAACCTTCCTCTAGTGTCTCCTAATATTGTTTTTTCCGATAAATAAATTATTTAGATGGAAATATATATATATATATATATATATATAGTTCAAAAACATGATAAGGTTTTTGAACCATTTTTTTAGTAGGAGAGCCTAGAAAAAGGTGGAATCTCATTATGAATATAGAGAACTAAGGGTAAGTATAGTTAATGTAATAGGGGGAATTCATGAAATTATTATTCTTCATGTATCATCATCTAATTATTCTCATGAATGATGATATGTAATTACTAGAGATAAAATATATGTTGGAAGAATCTATGGAAACTTATAAAGAAAAATTCTTTAGGCTCGTAAAGTATGCCTTTGGATTTATCTCTTATATTGAAGATAAAATTGATCTTTTTATTATTGTCATAAAGCATTATCTTCACTGGGAGTCATTTATAAGAGACTTTAGAAGATATGAAGACATTGTGTAATGTGTGATTAATGATAGATAGTAAATTATAAGGGTTCCAATAATGACAAGTCAAATGGTTAGAAAAAAAATTCAATAGCCTACATGTCTGAAATGTGGGAAGAAGCACTCGAGTATTTTTCTCCTTTTTACAAGGAAGTATTTTATGTTTGGTTAATTAAGACACCAATCTTATATCATCATAATTATTTGGTATATTTTTTTAAAAAACATATAGGATAAGAAGGCCCTAACTAATTCACTTCCCCCATAATAATTCTTCAAATTCATGGATTTCAATAATCATTTTAATCAATGTGATAACCCCATTGAAAATGAAGAGAATAAACCCCATAAACCAATTAAACATTAGAAAAAACAGAGAAAATGTAACACCCTAGGATTTTAAAATTTATTTTGACTAAATAACATATTCAACTTTGTATGGTATATGAAAAAATAATTTTAAATGAATATTCGTATATAATAGGAAAATTATTATTTATATATAATTGTTATGACTTAATCGTTGGTTTGGGGGTATGAATTGGAGTAAAGATATATGAAAATATATGTAAAGTCATTTCCTTCATTAAATCGATAATAAAAAATACATTTATTATCAGTCATTCAAGGATGAAGGTAAAATCATTGGTTGAAAAAATATATATTTTCACACAAAACTGTTTTTATGTGTGAAATGCCTTTTTAACAAAATATATTAAATAAAACAATATTTATAATTGATTATAATGATATGGGTATATTATATATCCAATAAAATTATATTAAATTATGTTAATTGTGGTTGTTAGGAAAGGAATGAAGATAAGAACATATTATCCTCCAAAAATACATTTTCTTCAATGATGGGTTTTATGGAATTCTAGGCACATATATTGATTTTAATTTATCACAAATTTAGATATTATATTTTATTAAATATAAATAATTTTAAATTAATATTTAAAAATTATCTTAGATATATTTTTTATAATATTTTTGAAACGATTATGTATTGAAATAGATGTCTCCAAGCAAATTCCATCGGCTATATGGATACAAAGTGGTGACTTTGGGTTTTTACAAGAGCTGGTTTATGAAGGAGTTTCGGATTATTGTCATTTGTGTTTCAAACTTGGGCACAATTATATCAGTTTTGTAAAGTATAATAATTGCTCTAAAAATTTAACTTAATAGTGGATAGGAAAAGGTAATGAAAAACCCAAGGCTATGGCTGGACCCTCATATTGTTTTATCAAATAAAGGAATGATGTGGTTAAAGGGGGATTGAATATTCAAGAACCTGGAAATCAATTATTAGACTTTCTCAATGATGTTCTTGCTGTCACCGATAATTACAATCATGGATTTACCAAACGACAAGAACATGCCCCAGAAGAATGGTCTGAGTGCAACCGCCCAACCATGATCAATGAGGAGCAAAATAAATGTTTGGATCCTATGGAGGCCAAAGGAAATGATCAGGAGAATTCAATTTCTGGTGACACTTAAATTGAAGTGGAGGATCAACATAGACAAATTGAGGAAGATTATTTGAGATCCATGGAAAGGAATGGTAAAAAGCCTCCAGTTGATGATGATGGTTTCATCACTCCAAACCCGAGGAAAACTAGAAAATGTAGAGACTACTCACAGATAGAGAGAACCATTGGTACACGTTCTCATCTTCCTGCTAGAAAGGAAAATGCAGAAACTAATCAAGATGAACTCCTTGCTGACATGTCACATAAAGAGATTGACATATCCCAACAGGTGAAGGCCCAACAACACAATGAATAGATTGTAAAATAGGATGTATCTGGCTGTCACGAACCTGAATCTTCGGAGAACCTTCAGGATACTATCTTATATCAATCATTTAGAAAAGGGGAAATTTCAAAGGACACTTACCTTTCCATTAATAAAGACATCTTCACGGAAAAATTAAAGAAGGGGTTTTAAGGATATCCTTAATCTCTCTTTATCTGAGTTTGCCCCCTTGAATTAGAAACTATCATTGATTGCTCTAGCATCTTGATGGATTTTGTCTATGATTCTAATTGTGTTCTGCTCTTTGTTTGGATTCTGATATGATGCATCTTCCTATAACCTGGATTCTGGATTTCTCATTTTTTGTTTGTCTTTTATTTTGAGTTGCATTTCGATATGTTTGATGGACGGTTTGGAAATTTTGTCTGGTTCTACATTGCTGGCCAAAACAGGCTTTTATCCCTTATAGATGAGGAATATCAGGACTGGGTTCTCATTTGGAATTGAAAAAGGATTTGGCTTTCAAAAGCTTCAACATGATTTGGTTTATTGTCAACATTACTATGGCCTGTTTTCTTTTTCTCAGTGTGGATATCTTGGATCTTGATGCAACCTGTACTACTTGGGTGGACAAGAGATCAATTGGATTCTTTTATCATGCTGGTCTACTGTTTATTTTTTACTTCCCTTTGAGACTGAATATGTTTTGAACTGTGGATTTTTGGTTGGATATTTGAGGTATTTCTCTTTCCATCATCTTGTTTGGCTGGTGTCGTTCTTACATACTACTATTTTCACACTTTGGTCCTAATTTATATCTAATGTTCTTGCGTTTCTATTGGTTCTGATGCTTAATCGTACTTGGAATTCTTTCTTTAATGGAATTATTGTTTTGAAGAAACTCCTGATGTGGCACTCATCTATTGAAGATAAATCAAGTTTACAATGGTTGATGCTTTGCAATATGCATGTGAAGGAAGGGTGATCACATACTGTTTTGTTTCATGTATTGGTATGGTGTTGTTTGAGTATTCTCTTGTACCCAACATTAATTCCCTATTGCTGTAAGTACATTACACCTCGTGTTTCTGTTGTAACTTTTTGATTTTAATAAATTTTTGGGGCATGAATTGGAAAAATTAAAAATAAAAATGTAGTCATAAAAAATGTATTTCATATTTGTATTCAGGAGGCTAAAATTTATTAATGAGATCAATTAAAATTTGGTCATTATGAATTGTAATTAGTGTAAATGTTTTTCCCCACAGTAAAAGGTAAAATTGGCTCAGAGTGATTAATTTTTTTGGATATGGTCTCAAAATCAATCCAAATATTGGAATTTATTTTATTAGATGAATTTATTTTGACCCTAATCATCCTATATTATAAGTGAAGGAAATTTTGTATAATTTTCCTTTTATTATGAAATTTATATTATTTTATGCTAAGTAAAATTAAAAAATGTCACTATCATTCTTTAATATATCAAATAAGTTTTTTAGGGATAAAAGGAATACGTTGATGGTTATAAATAGTTATTTTGAATATTAATAATTTTTTTATATAATATTAATTTAATTTAAATTTTTATAGATTGAAGAAGTTTTTCAAACACTTTTGAAACATTTAAAAATCACTAGTAAAGTAGTAGAATAATCAAATAAACGATTTAAAAACACTAAAACTAATATATTTAAGATGAATTATAACATCTTAAAATTTTAATGTATAATAAAAATTTATGATTGTTATATAATTAATTTATATTCAAATTACATTGTTTTCATGATGTATTTAAGGACAAATGCTATTAATAGAGATAAAAAGGACATAAATGGTATTTATTATATAAAATTTTTAATAGTTATAATATTAATTTATTTAATCAATTAAATAGGAAAAACTATATAGTATCATGAATGTTTAATTTTAGTCCCACTTCTATTTTTAAAAATAACTATTTGAGCTCATAAAGAGTAATGAATTTGTCACAACTATTAAGGTTATACCGTGTTATTATCGATGTTAAACAAAAAAATAATAATTTAAATTCAACATAAATATGTATAAATTTTATTTTTTATAAAATATAGTACATATTAAGGTTATATTTATCTTCATGGAGTTTTGGATATATTTTAAATGAGTTAGACACATATTATAAATTTATTTTTCAAGTATTTACAAGATTACATCCCCCTAGATTATAAAAGGGAATATTATATCCCTCCATCATCACACGGACTGTTAGTTTTATTTTATCTGATAACAACCCAAATACATTATTATCTTATTTTTATAAATATTAAATATTTTATTATTTCCCTAAGACCATCATAAGATGGCGTAAAGAGTAATTCAAATAGTATTTTCAAAGAAGATGTGAATATATTAATCATGTTGATTCATCTTATTTCTTCCACTATGTATATCAATTATGTAAAGTCTGAGAAAATATAATATAATTAGAATTAAATATTATTTCTTGTTTGTGATTATTACACATCCCTTATTAGTATATGTTTTCATCAAATAGAAAATAAAAACATCGCTCGTACTTACGTGTGGACAATCACCTCCATAATGTGATTTGTTTTATTTTTCATCACTAGTGGAAAAGGATGGTTTTTATGAAGGATTTAATAAATATATATATTATTAATAAGATAATTATAATTATAAAATGTTAATATATTTCTTATATTCTTACCCTTCCACCAATCAAAAAATCATAATGTCACTCGTATGTGTGTGGACTGCCACCTTCACAAAGTAATTTGATTTGTTTCTCATGTATTCCTTTAATATATGATTCTAAAATTTATATTTTTTTAAATAATAATTATTAATCCATGATAAATATTCATTATAATATTTAATTAGGATTTCTTTGACCATGGTCAACCAATTGATGATGATTTGGTATTATATACTGAACAACCTCAGATTATCTGTCACAGTTATAAGGCCCCAGCCTTAAACCTTACTTAATCTTGAGTTATTACAAGAATACACATTGAGGATCTTTTCAGGTTTAGAGTTTTAGAGAATTAGATCATAAAACATTCATTAAATTCCACATTTAAACAAAGAGGTTACATAAAAGATAGTATTCATTTTTCCCATCAACGGAAACATATTTAAAATAAAACATAGATTCTTTCTTGACACTTCCTTGACACTATCATAATATCATGTACCATTCCCTTGACCTGTGAAAAACATTTCAAAAACTTGGGATGAGCACAAAAAGCTCATTAAGGGTTATAAAAATCATGGAAAGGAAACATGAGTACATATATACATAAGAATGAAATCATACATTACCAATAAAACATAAGCACTTTAACATACCTCATAAAATCATGAATAAATCATAGAAATAATAAGACATAAAGGTAACTTGAGGTATTTATAACATTATTACGTAGGGAGTAACCCTCTTGGTTACGTTTGGATAACCCATCCCAGTATATTCCCTAAATCTCTTCGGAGAAACCTTAACGTCTAACTCTTTCACGTTACCCAATGCATTGGAGAGATATATCGGGCTCACCCGCCCTTAGTTTATAACGAAACCACCCATCTTCATAACAATTCCCAAGAACCATAAAAAAATCATAGAACATAACTTAAGCATAAAGGAAATATAACATTCATACTTTGCAATAACAATATAAAATTTTAAGATATTGAAATAATGAATCCATTCTAAAAACCATTTTCAAAACCATTTAAAACATTTAATAAAGAGATTTTTAAATCAAAGTTTCCCATACCACATTGAAGCTTTTATAATTTTAAACCATTAATATAGATATAAATAAATACTTAAAACCATTTTGAAAACATGGATATTAATGAGAAATATTTATAATAATAAATCATTAAAACATTTAAAATGATATTTTTGTTAAAGGGTTTTTAACAAAATGAGAGACACTTGAATACAATAATTGAGAAATAACATTTTATCAAAACTTTATAATATCATGATAATAAAGGGATTCATGATATAATATTACAAAGGACATTATATACACCATATAAGAGTGAATTTATGCATAACAACAATGAAGTCCCAATGGAAATGTAAATTGAGATGAAATCCCATATAAAGATGATATCCTTAAATTAAGGATAAATCAATCTCATAATTATGTGTGAAAAATATAAATACACCCAATATAAGTGGATATTAAGTGTAAAATAATCAAAGGTCATTAACACATATTCAAAGGATGACATATTCAATAACTACATGTTGAACCCAATGAAATCGAAATTGGGTTAAGAAGTTCCCTTGACAGCCTAACGGCGTCAAATCAAATTTTAGAAAAAGAGTTGATGAGAGAGATAAAGGGTATATAATCACTTGTACATAAAATTTACGGCAATGAGGATATATAAGAACATATCAAAAATAATAAGATGAAAATTAAAAGTCATAACAAAAGAAGTCTTTTAAAAAGAGGAGGGTGAAATGTTCCCTTACCGATTTGGGTAACTTTCGAAACGTACACCCCATGAAAGAAGGACTATGAAACATTGAGGTAAATACTCATAAACTAAATTATGTTATACAAATAGTAGAATAATGGACAGTACATACACCACTCAAAAGGAAATTTTGGCAAATGTTGCTTGAATCTCACGAAAACACAAAGTGAGATAAAAAGCCCCTTACGAAATTTCGGCAGCCTAACGACACCAATTAAAACTTCCAAAATGGATTGATGAGAGAAAATAGGGTCTCTCATCATATGAACATAAAAATTACAGTAATATTAATATAAAATAACATCCCAATCATAAGAAATATGAGCTTAAAAGGAATGACATAAAAGAGTGTACTTAAAAAGAACGAGAGGGGTAGGATCCCCTACCTCGGGTCCGACTTGACTCGATCGTTTTTTAACCTCCTGAATAATAAACTTGAGTTAATTTATACATGCTTAAGAACGTTTTTCAAGTTCATTATTCCTTTTATATCACTTACTACCATGCTATGAACACTATGTAAATATTTAAGTTAATAATGGTCGTTTTGTAGATCATTGCTACTTGAATAAAAAATAAACTCTTTATAATTACAAGTTGTTCATGTGGTAAAATATATATTATATCCAGAATTATATTAATTATTTATATATCATATATATCATATATATCCATTATATACATGCATTTACAATATTACATAACATTTAGAGGTAAGAAATGAAATGCACCGTTCATGGAGACGGTAAGCCGTACGTACGTATGAACACTACTTCCATTTCTATTTCTAATTTAATGGAATTAAAACATAATGATACATAATAGTATTATAATTCCATTATTTTATCATATATAATATCATTAAATCATACTACATATGGTATTAACGAATCAAATCACTTTGAGGGGGCGGTAGTCCGCACTTCCTAAAATGAAGATATCGCGTTTACCCATATTGGAAACCATAAAGGTATGTCCTAAATGAAAAATACAGAAGCTTAAGTAAAAAATGAAAATATTATATATCATATATAAATATATTGACATCATAATGGCCACCTTTTATGGTGTTAAAATAATATTGAACAATCATCGTTTCGTGAGGCAGAAATTCACCATCCACAGAAACAGTATGTTCTTTAACCATTAGATGTAGGTGTGTGTAAGTGTAGCTCGAATAAATCTTATAAAAACAAACTAGTATATTGAAGAATCTGGAGTTATTAAAAAATAAATTAATAAAAAGAGTTTAGGGGGTTGGAGAGGCAAAATAAAACAAAAGGACACAAGTAAAGACATTACCTTAAAATCGGGTATCTCTCTTTGATTTGAGCTCAAAGGCTTCCATGAGAAGACATCTGCCAAAAGTGAGGATTCTAGGAGTAAGATAGATATGTGGAGAGACAAAATAAGCAGGGGTTGGCTGATCCAAAGGCTTGAGAGGTGTGTGTAAGGTGGTAGAGGTGGGGGCCTTTTATAAGAGGAGAGGAGGGGCACTCTTGGAAAGTTACTAAATGTTAGTTTATTTTCAAATGAGTTTCAGATTTTAAAGGTCCCAAATTGATTTATTTTTAGGATAAGGTGGTAAGGGTTATAAATATACTCATAAAATCGGTCTTTGACATGTCTATGTTATTGTTTTAACATTATCTTTTCATTTTATTTAAATCCTTTATTAATGAGGTAATCATTGCATCATCATGATGTCATAAATAATTTAATTTATTTAATGTCTAAAAAATATAAAAAAATATCATGATGTAGGAACTCTTGTTATATTTCTAGTGAATATTTAGATTCAAACATATGACTTGTATAACCCCATTTAAAAATTGTTTTAGTAAAACAACTCAGGCTTGTGACATTTTTTATTTTAACATTAAATAAAAAGTTATTTATGTCATTTTCCTAACAAAGTGGCTCCATGGGGTCCCCAAGTTGGGCCATAGATTTTCTTGGTCTCCCATGATACATAAAATGAGGGTAGGACATGTTTCTATGTCATTTAATATTATTAAAACATTATTTTTACCTTAAATTACACTAATTATCTCTAATCATGATTAAAAACTTAAAAGTTACTATTCACAAAAAAAATGCTAATCTCATTGAACCACATTTTACATCCTAATGAAAACCATGTATGTCGGATTTTTTAAATTCAAATCACAGAAGAGGTAATGTTTCATTAAAACGAAAAATCATTTCTTAAACTACCACTTAGTGGTTTCACTATTCATCAAAAATTGCAGTTTTTCAGAAAAATACCAAATATTCACCCTAAGCTATATTTGATATTCTGAATTCAAAAATGATGTCTATTTTAAAAAATTCAAAACATATATGTTGCATTAATTAATTTAATAATTAATTCCCTCTGTCCAAACAAATAGCATGCTTTTAAGAAATAATATCTATTAAAAGATTGACAGTAGTTTAGGTCCAATTTCAAAGTGAAATTAATTCCAATGACCTCCATTAGATTAAATGGAAAAAATATATTCTAAATAAACATTAATCTAAATTAAAAATATAATCTATCCATATAAATAAATCAAATTAAAAGGAGGTTTTGAATTAAAATGCAACATTTTCAATAAAAATGATCTTTATCCGAAAAATAACAAAATTTTACACAAAGTAAATTTTTATGTCCAGATTCTAAAGAAGGATTTTATTTTGTCAAATAAAACATATAAAATTGTCAAAAGTATAATTAAAAAGGGTTCTACATCAAAATGTGGTTAATCGACCTTTTAAAGAATATTTGAAGATTTATGCTTAAAATTGGATTCATTTTCATTTTAAGCCTCCAACATTTATTTGATAAAAGTAAAAATATTTGACAAACGTATATAATCATTTTGTAGTTAGTTCCGCTCATTCCCTCCATTTCAATGGCTAGGCATTGACAACCTTTTAAAATAATATTATTTTATTATAAGAGTGCAACTTAAGATTTCAAAGAAACTCGTTGTTGCGTATTGGGTACGCCCTCAAGCATAGCATTTCCTTTAAAGTGATATTAATATTTTATTCAAAAATATGGATAAATATGAAAATGTCATATTCTTTATTTACCTGGGGTGTTACATCCTTCAACCCATTTGGGAATTGCGTCCTTGCAGTTTTAAAATTGGGCTTGGAAGCTTCATTGAAAATCCCACATCGAAACAAGAGTTAGTAAAACTATCACTTTAAAAGAATGGGAGATAAGTACAAATGTCACCCGATTTAACCCATACTAGGATTCCAAGTATGAAAATATGGATATAGAGGAAAAAAAAGGGTCATGTTCTGATGGAGAGTGATAGTAAACATGTCTGAGAGAAAGTTAAAAACAATAAAATCACAAACTTGTGATGGGATAAATGGTATTTGATTCCCCAGTAGGAAAAATTAACAGACAACATTTTTGTTTTAAGTTACTTTTCTTTGAGGAATTTATTTATGAGCTTAACTAAAACATAAGGAAGCATATTTAATTGTCACGTTGACTTTCAAATTTTACTAGATTTCTTACACGAACTCATATTTTCTCCAAAAGATGAGTATTTAGGATGACTTGTTCACATTAAGAGAGCTATACTCAACTTCTATAGAATCAACTAATCCAAAAAAGAGAACTATATACTTCCCATGTCTTTAGACCTTAGCCAAAACTAAAACAAAAAAGGTTAGTATGAGATCAGATAATACCCAAAAAGGATAATACTTTATAAAAAAAATCTATTCTTAATCTCTAAAATTTGTCAAAGAATACCCAAAGTTCAACAAAGACCATTCAATAAACATCAATCCATAAAATTCTACAAAGTAAACCAATCTAAGATTGAAACCCAATTCTCTGAGGGATTTAATCACATAGTCTCCTAAGATAATTTTTAACATTTGCTCCAAAATAACATCAGTTACTCTTACAGTCTCATTCTGAAAAGTAATTAACCTAATCACATATCCTCCATGATAGGCTAATCATTTCCATTGATAACCAAAAATCAACTTACTATTAATTCATAAAATCATCTAACTAAAAAGAATCATTCAAACTAACTAGGGACATTATGTAGTCAAGTGGTAGGCGATAAATACTAGTTGCACTTTGGTTGTGGGTTCGATTCCCGCAGCTTCGTCAAATGCGATGGGTTGTCACACGGTGTGCATGTTTTCCCTTTTCAAAAACAATATAATTTTATAACATTCCTCCAAAAGAGTTAAATTCATAAAAAATAACCATAACATATTATAACCACAAAGGTTATCTGATAACTTCTATTTTTCAACCCAAAATGTATTAACCAGTAATTGCCTCAAATTCAAGGATCATATAAACCCAAATGGTTCTTTATAACTATATCCACAAAAGAAAGGATAATTATTCCTTGAATAAACTATTCGTATATCAAACATCAGTGTTACTATAAAAAGTCTTCTAATGAAACCCCATCATCAAAAGAGACTTAATACATCTAAGAATTTCACCATCCTAAAATCTACCATAACTCTTGAATACCTTATATGATGACTTCTTACTCATTCAACATTCTTTATGATCCATTAGTCATTCCTTTTAAACTTATTATGAAATAATTTTTTCCTACAAACAAAATCATGAATCATATCCTAAGATTCAAATAATAGGAAAACATATGTTACGAAATAATCCATACCTTTCATTCTTCATTGTCAGTTTCTTCATCCTCAATCCGAATGGAATTAGCTATTGGTAAAGGAATATTTGTATGATCTTGGTGACCCCATTTCCGAAACTTCTTTTTAGGACATTTGTTTTCATAATGACCATGCACGCTATATTTAAAACATTCAATTGTTCCATCAGAAAGAACTTCTTTCCCTTTCCTAGAGTCAACTAGATGCTTCCTTTTTCCACGGCAGGTTCTTGCTTTATGACCATCATTTCCACATCTATAACATCTTTTTGTCCCTTTGAAACATTTTACTATGTGTTTCTTTCCACATATTTGACACATATGTTCTTGATCATACTTACCTTTATGATTATTACCGGAACTTCCGTAGGGATTTGTTTCTCGCATATATGATGCCTTATAAAAATCAGTTAGGTTCAGGTGGTCAATGATGACTCCAGATAGTTGGTTGAGGATAACCACAAGAGTTATCATTGCATCCCCCATATCATTCAATTGTTCTTTCATAAAACAATCATAGTTTTCTTCAAATCCATTGTTAATTTGGTGCCTGCTAGATCCATCCATTTACTAAAACCAAAATGGTTAGTGTGAGTATATCAGTAAAATCATCAAATAAAAAAGAGGAATATAAACACCAAGATATACTTATCCAAGTTATCTCAAACTCATTCTAACATTAAAAAAACAATGACTCCATCTAATATACTAACCATTGTGGTTATACAGAACTTTTCACTTTTTCATAAACAACACTATAACCTTTAAATTTATCTTAACCGACCTCTTATACCAACTATAAGGCCCTAGCCTTAAACCTTACTTAATCTTGAGTTATTACAAGATTACACATTGAGGATCTTTTCAGGTTTATAGTTTTAGAGAATTAGATCATAAAACATGCATTACATTCCACATTTAAACAAAGTGGTTACATAAAAGATAGTATTCATTTTTCACATCAACGGAAACATATTTAAAATAAAACATGGATTCTTTCTTGACACTTCCTTGACACTATCATCATATCATGTACCATTACCTTAACCTGTGAAAAACATTTCAACAACATGGGATGAGCATAAAAAGCTCAGTAAGGGTTATAAAAAGTATGGAAATGAAACATGAGTACATATATACATAAGAATGAAATCATACTTTACCGATAAAACATAAGAACTTTAACATAACTCATAAAATCATGAATAAATCATAGAAATCATAAGACATAAAGGTAACTTCAGGCATTCATAACATTCTTACATAGGTATTAACCCTCTTGGTTACATTTGGAATACCCATCTTAGTATATTCCCCAAATCCTTTCGGAGAAACCATAATTTTTAACTCCTTTGCGTTACCCAATGCATTGGAGAGCTATATCAGGCTCACCTTCCCTAAGTTTAACACAGAACCACCCGTCTTCATAACAATGCCCAAGAACCATAACATAATCATAGAAGATAACTTAAGCATAAAGGAAATATAACATTCCCGCATTGCAGTAACAATATAACATTTTAATATATTGAAATAATGAATCCATTCTAAAAACCATTTTCAAAACCATTTAAAACATTTAATAAAGAGGTTTTTAAATCAAAGTGTCCCATAACACATTGAAGCTTATTTCATTTTAAACCATTAATATAAATATAAATAAATCCTTAAAACCATTTTGAAAACATGGATATTAATGAGAAATATTTATAAGAATAAATCATTATAACATTTATAATGATATTTTAGTTAATGGGGTTTTAACAAAATGAGAAACACTTGAATACAATAATTGAGGAATAAAATTTAATCAAAACATTATAATATCATGAGAATAAAGGGATTCATGATATAATATTCCAAAGTACAGCATATACACCATATAAGAGTGAATTGGTGCATAAGAACAATGAAGTATCAATGGAAATGTAAATTGAGATGAAATCCATTATAAAGATGGTATCCTTAAATTAAGGATAAATCAATCTCAAAATTATGTGTGAAAAATATAAATACACCCAATATAAGTGGATATTAAGTGTAAAATAATCAAATTTCATTCAAACATATTCAAAGTATGACATAATCAATAACTACATGTTGAACCCAAAGAAATCGAAATTGGGTTAAAAAGTTCCCTTGACAGCCTAACAGCGTCACATAAAATTTGAGAAAAAGAGTTGATGAGAGAGATTAAGGGTATCTCATCACTTGGACATAAAATTTATGGCAATATGTATATATAAGAACATATCCCCACAAAATAAGATGAAAATTAAAAGACATAACAAAAGATGTCTTTTAAAAAGAGGAGGGTGAAATGTTCCCTTACCGATTTGGGTAACTTTCGAAACGTACACCCCATGAAAGAATGACTATACAACATTGATGTAAATAATCATAAACGAAATTATGTTACACAAAGAGTAGAATAATGGACAGTACATACACCACTCAAAAGGAAATTTTGGCAAATGTAGCATGAATCTCACAATAACACAAAGTGAGATAAAAAGCCCCTTACGAAATTTCGGCAGCCTAACAGCGCCAATTAAAATTTCCAAAATGGATTGATGAGAGAAAATAGGGTATATCATCATATGAACATAAAAAGTATAGTAAGATTAATATAAAAGAACATCCCAATCAAAAGAAAGATGATCTTAAAAGTAATGACATAAAAGAGTGTACTTAAAAAGAAAGAGAGGGGTAGGATCCCTTACCTCGGGTCCGACTTGACTCGATCATTCATTAACCTCCTGAATAATAAACTTGAGTTAATTTATACTTGCTTAAGAACCTTTTTAAAGTTTATTATTCCTTTTAAATCACTTACTACCATGCTATTAACACTATGTAATTATTTAAGTTAATAATGGTTGTTTTGTAGATCATTGCTACTTGAGTCAAAAATAAACTCTTTATAATTACAAGTTGTTCATGTGGTAAAATATATATTATATCCAGAAATATATTCATTATTTAGATATCATATATATCACATATATCCACTATATATACGCATTTACAATATTACATAACCTTTAGAGGTAACAAATGAAATGCAACGTTCATGGAGACGGTGAGCCGTACGTACACATGAACACTACTTCAATTTCTGTTTCTTATTTAATAGAATTAAAACATAATGATAAATAATAGTATTATAATTCCAGTATGGTATCATATATAATATAATTAAATCGTACCACATATGGTATTAACGAATCAAATCACTTTGAGGGGGCGGTAGTCCGCACTTCCTAAAATGAAGATATAGCGTTTAACCATAATGGAAACCATAAAGGTATGCCATAAATGAAAAATACAAAAGATTAAGTAAAACATAAACATATTTTATATCTTATATAAATATAGTGACATATTAATGTCCACCTTTGAGGGTGTTAAAATAATATTGAACAATCATCGTTTCGTTAGGAAAAAATTCACCATCCAAAGAAACAGAATGCTCTTTAAACATTAAGTGTAGGTGTGTGTAAGTGAAGATCTAATACATCTTATAAAAACATCCTAGTATATTTAATATACTGGTTTTGTTACAAAATAAATTAATAAAAAGAGTTAAGTGGGTTGGAGAGGCAAAATAAAACAAAAGAACACAAGTGAAGACATTACCTTAAAATCGGTTATCTCTCTGTGATTTGAGCTCAAAGGCTTCCTTGGGAAGACTTATGCCCAAAGTGAGGCTTCTAGGAGTAATAAAGGGATGTTTAGAGAAACAATGAGACGGGTTTGGCCGATCCAAAGGCTTGAGAGATGTGGGTAAGGTGGTAGAGGTGGGGGCCTTTTATAAGAGGAGAGGAGGGGCACTCTTGGAAAGTTAGAAAATGTTACTTTATTTTCAAATGAGTTTCGTATTTTAAAGGTCCCACATTGATGTATTTCGAGGATAATGTTGTAAGGGTTTTAATTATACTCATAAAATTCGTCTTTGACAAGTTTAAGTAATAGTTTAAATATTATCTTTTCATTTTATTTAAATCCTTTATTAATGAGGTAATCATTGCATCATCATGATGTCATAAATAATTTAATTTATATAATGTCTAAAAATTATAAAACAAATATCATTATGTAGGAAATATTTTTATCTTTTTAATTAATATTTATATTCAAACATATGACTTTTATAACCCCATTTAAAAATTGTTATAGTAAAACAACTCAGGCTTGTGACATTTTTTATTTTAACTTTAAATAAAAAGTTATTTATGTCATTTTCCTACCTTAGTGGATCCATGGGGTCCCCAAGTTGACCCATGGATTCTCTCGGTCAGCCATGACACATCCAATGAAGGTAGGACATGTGAATAGGTCATTTAATATTATTAAAACATTATTTTTACCTTAAATTACACTAATTACCTCTAATCGCGATTAAAAACATAAAAGTTACTATTCACCAAAAAATTATTTTAATCTCATTGAACAAAATTTTACATCCTAATGACAAACATGTATGTTGGATTTTTTAAATTCAAATCACAAAATTGGTAATGGTTCATTTAAATGAAAAATCAGTTTTTAAACTAACACATAGTGGTTTCACTTTTCATCAAAAATTGATGTTTTTCTGAAAAATACCAAAAATTCACCCTAAGCTATATTTGATATTCCGAATTAAAAAATGATTTCTATTTTAAAAAATTCAAAACATATATGTTGAATTAATTAATTTAATAATTAATTCTCTCTGTCAAAACAAATAGCGCGTTTTTAAGAAAAAATATCTATTAAAAGATTGACACTAGTTTCAGTCCAATTTCAAAGTGAAATTAATTCCAATGAACACCGTTATATTAAATGGTAAAAATATATTTTAAATACACTTTAATCTAAATTAAAAATATAATATATCCATATAAATGAATCAGACTAAAATGAGTTTTTGAATTAAAATGAATCATTTTCAATAAAAATGATCTTTATCGAAAAAATAACAAAATTTTACACAAAGTAAATTTTTATGTCCAGATTCTAAAAAAGGATTTTATTTTATCAAATACAACATATAAAATTTTCAAAAGTATATTTAAAAAGGGTTCTCCATCAAAAGGCGGTTAATCGACCTTTTAAAGAATATTAGAAGATTTATGCTTAAAATTGGATTCATTTGCATTTTAAGCCTCCAACATTTATTGGATAAAAGTAAAAATATTTGACAAACATATATAGTAATTTGGTAGTTAGTTCCGTTAATTCCCGCCATTACAACACTATGCATTAACTACCTTTTAAAATAATATTATTATATTATTAGAGTGCAACGTAAGATTTCAAAGAAACTCGTTGTTGCGTATTGGGTACGCCCTCAAGCATAGCATTCCCGTTAAACTAATATTAATATTTTATTCAAAAATATGGATAAATATGAAAATGTAATATTCTTTATTTACCTGGGGTGTTACAATAGTCTTAACTAATTGAGTTACAAAATTTTTCATTGTAATATATTAAATAAAACAAATAATAATGATTGAATTATTGATGAAAAATTTTATAATGAAATTATAAAACAAATTTCATTTTATTATTCAGTAGTTATAGAACATATAAAATGATTCAGTAATCAAGGTAAGATATTTGTTTTATTAAATACTAGGTATTACATTAAAATAAATTAATTACATATAAAGGTTCTTCTAAAGGATTCAAGAATCTTAATATTTTTTCATAAAAAATTGGTAAATGTAATTTTCAACTAATTTTAATTTTATAAGATTATGATTAAAAGAAATATTTTGAAAAAACAATGTATGACTCAATTTTGTCTTTATACAAAAGTGTGAAATGGATGTTTAATTTTAATATATATGGCATTAATAGATTTCCACTCCATCATAATTATTATATTATATGAATATTACATTCCATGAATTCATGGTCCATATAGAAGAAGAAAATTTCAACAATATTATAGAAATGTTATTTAAAAATGTATGAAATAAAAGGGATATATTTTGGTTGTTTTCAAAGAATGGACTGAATATTAATTTAATTATGTTATACTATATGAAAATAAAATTTAATTATTCTTAATATTTATTAGTGATATACCATAATGAATCCATCTAGATTATTTATCTAAATGGATAATTATAAATTTAATTTATTTATTAACTCTAGATAGCATTAACTTTTCAAATTATAGTTTATTGAATTGGAATTATTATATTGATTATCTGTTGAATTGTAATTTATTTCCTTCATATTATGAATGAATTTCATAGATTAAGTGATGGGTGGCACCCATAATATTCCCTTGCCAAATTGGCAGGTCAAATGAGATAAAATATCAAGAGTATTTGGTGTATTCCAGCCTAATTATTTATGATGTATTGGAATGAATCATTGAAGGTATTTTTATGATTTCTTGAAAAAAGCCTTAATAATATTAAGATGATGTCTGAAATTATGAATTTCATCACTATTAAATATTTTATTTTTATATATGTAATTATTTATGGTATTATATAATCTGAGGATATATTAAACTTTTAGGATATTAGTTATATGATATTGGATTGTTTTTTATCTCTGCCATATTATTCAATATTTATTTATTATATTATAAATTATTTTGCATGTTTTCCATAGTTCAGCATATAAGATCACCCTTGATACTGTTTTACTTTATGTAGGATACCATGATGCGATCTATGTAGAATTTTTGGTATTTTCATGAATAATTAATATTGTACTCATTAGAATTTGTGTTCTGAATGAAACATGATTTTAAGATTAAGAATCCTATTTTTATGAAAAGAAATGGACTTTGAGGGGAAGGTTCTACTTTTTACAGTAAGTGTTTGATGTGTATGTTTTTTTCCGAATTATTTAAATCTATGAGTAAAAAATATCATCAAAATGTAATACATTTCAGCCCTTTTTATAAATCATGTAATTACGGGTTTCATATGTTGCATGGAATTTCTGTAGTTATCAAAAAAATGGTTTAGATAACTTTAGAGGTTAAGATGATTCATATGAGCATATTTTAATAATTTTAGATATCATCATCAATTAATAATTCTAATATTGATCATTTCCATAAAGGAAAAGATAAACCTTTTGAAGTTTTATGTGATGGGAGCTTAATTTGATGAAATAAATTTTGGGTGACATTTATGAGAATACAAACCTTGGGTTTGTATATGTTTTAGTTAAAAGTTTATATGAGGAATATTGTTTTTCTAATTTTGTGGATATATGTTGAATGATATTAAAAACCATAATGGTTAATATGAAATTTTATAGTGAGGTAATTATGGATAATTTTCACAAATGGTTTATAAATTTTTATTAATACATGTTTTATCATATAGATAACTATGGGATTTACTTGTCATTTTGTGAAAAAGTAATCATAGTTATTTTAGAATGAGTTCATTATATTTTTGGGAACCATATATGATTAAAATAAATTTAATATTATTTTCTAGTATATTTTTTAGTTTTGTAAAAAAATTGAGTTATCTTCTTGAAGCATATCTGATTTTGTAGTTGTTTTGTATTGATTATCATTTTTTTGAGAATATTAGCATATTATAGAGAATATATGAATAGGGTATATACATTTTGGGTTTTGGATATTATCCTAGAATAGTATTTTTTTAAATTCATTATGATCTATGGGTTTCAATTTGTTATAGATTTTTTAAAGTGTTTTGAGGTTAGTTATTTATGTAATGATTTAAGATTAAATTTTGGTGTTTTTTATCCATTAGAGTTTAATTTAATATTTCACCATATGAAGGATTATTTATATTTTATATCCTCTCAAAATATTCTAATCATTATGTTTTTATTTAATGGAGAGAAGCATGATGTATAATTAGTCATCCTTTGTTTGTTCTTATGATCCATTAAATGAGTTTTTTTGTGATCCATAAATTAAATATTAATATTTATAATTCATGTCATGTAGTAAGAGTAGAAATAGTTTTAAAAAATATTAAAATAAAATCCAAAGGATGAAATTTAATTTATAAAATGGAAATAAATCATGTGTTTATATTTTATCATGTACTCTATATTGAAAGATAAAGAATCCATCAATTATAGTCAATGTATTATAAAATAAAAACGGAATTACTTTACCATAATTTATAAACTATATATTTTAAAAATTATCTATTACTTTTTGTGGTTTTTTGGTTGTTAACTTTATAATGATCATTTTACACATGACACTCTATTATTCCATAGAGGTTATTTTTTCTTTTACATGTCGATATTTTAATTTCCTTCCAATGTTTTTCTTATTTGGGAACCCGATTATGTGTTATTTCTAGTTTATTACATATTTCCATTTTATTGGCTAAATTTAAAGACGTAGAAATTCAATGTAAATTTGTTAATTAAATTGAAATTTTATGAGTTCAAAAAAATTGACGGAACATGAATCTGAGGCCCGGTGTGACCGGGATGAATTTATGAATTTTTTTTCGGGTACGTTCAATAAATATGAGAGAAGGTTTTTGTAACTTTTGAACCGGTTCAAAGAATTGAATTATAAGGGCACCATTGAACTCGGTGGGCCGATATTCGCTTAAGGAGACCTTCACCATGACCACAGTAGGTCGAGGGTTAAAGATAATTTTTAGGGTTTTCTGTGGGAATGAAAAATAAAATAAAATAAAATATTATTTTATTTCTCATAAACCTCCAATGTTAAGGATATTGAGGTGGGGACCACGAGGGGTTAAAACCTCCCTACTTTAATGCTAAGGGGTGGGGACCACCCAAGCTAGTAAAACCCCCAATTCAAAGAATGGTGGTGGGGAACACCCGAACCCCCCATTATGGGAGAAAAACCTCTGAAATCCCTACTTTAATTGTACCAACTCTCTTTTAATTAATAAATCCAACTCTACATTAATTAATTAAGCCAACCAATTTTATACCAACATTATTTTTAAACTACATATTCTATAATGTTGGATACTTTTATTTTTTGGTGGATTTGGGAGAGGAGAACCTTTGGGAGTATTACTATCTCCAACGAAGAACGTGTTATCCAATGAAGAATGCGCTCCCCAACGGAGAATTCTCACGAATGAGGAACATCTTCGAAGAAAAAGAATTTATGATCGAGGAAACGCCGATGACACTGAATTCAACCGTTCCAATGTCAAAGAGAAATCAAGGTATGGGTTTAGTAGTGTATGATTATAATTTCACATGTTCTTCCTTTCTAAAATAAGAACAGAAATCAACTCTCTAACTAGTTGTTCCACGAATGATTTCTTTTTAGAGTTTTGGAATAATCATTGCATAGGGGGGGGGGTATGGTTCGCCGTTCTTAATTCATTTTCTTGTTAAGCCACTTGTTACCTCCCAAAAATGGAGAGTGGGGGACAAACAAGCATGGCCCGACCTATCTGAAAAATATTATGGTTATTTTGTGTGTTCGTCACGATGGTGACGATGATCGGTGCTAGCGGTTGGCAGCAGTGGAACTCAAGAACCATTGCTATCACCACTGTCATCCATGAAGAAGGTGAAGAATAAAGGGAAACTAGTCAAGCCATCCACCGGCGGAGGCCCGACGCCCCACCACCCCATGACGCTCTGCTGCCTACGACCTATGCCATATGCGACACAACCGTTCGCGGCCTCCGCCGTTCGCAGCCTCGCCGCACACGACCTCACCACCATTACGGTCACGTGGTCTTGCATCACTTGCAGACCCTTCCACATCGTCGCCCGCAGGGCCCTGTGTCCCCGCAACCTCACTGCCCTCACGGCCCCAGCAGCCTCGCCGTCCTTGCGGCCCCGTGTTCTCGCTACCCTCATGACCCCAATGGACTCCACATCACCCTGGCTGAGCGGCCCAGTGCGGTCCGGACCGCCCAACGTGGGTCAGACCTCCCAGTGGTCTCGGCCATATCCATTGGGTCGGGTCGTGTCAACCCAAACCAAGTCGACCCCAGCAGGGTCATGTCGGATCGATCTGACCAGGTCGGACCGGACCCAGACCCACTTTGACCCATTTATGCTCTTTTGGCCATAACATTGGCACCTAACATCCATTTGACAAACAATCAGTGGTTCTAGAAACCATGGAGCGAGACAGTCCCTTAGAGTATACCCCACTAGAGATTTGGAAAATGTTGGAGTACGGTCAGGTTGGATCAAGCATGAATCCAACCAGGCCCTCGGGATTAAAGGCTAATAACTCACAGATCGGGCATCCGATTGACACACCGTCTATTGCATTGATAGCCCAATGATGTGGAAGTTCATTGGGTTACTTTTCAATGGGACTTCATGGTATTTGGAGTATCGACCAGTGGCTTGAGAAGCAGACCCTCACGAAGATAAGAAATCCTAGTGCGAGAACCCTATAGTTGGTTGTGACTAGAGATAGAGAACTTTCGTGGGTCTGTGATTGATGTTACTGTTGGGTCATAGAGGATGGCAAGAGGGGGGTGAATTTCCTTTTCAAAAAAAATTAACAATTTAAAACAATTATCAATGCAGCGGAAATAAAAAAGGCAAGACACAATTTGATAACGAAGTTCGGCTTAATTCCCAAGCCTACGTCTCCGCTCCCAACAAGAACCGTTGAGAGATTAATTATGTCAGCTTGCTTTTTAATGGTTGTAGCAAGAAATCCACTAGCCGTTTTAAGGTAGGCTAGAACACCTTCGTACAACTTGCTTTTTTATTATGGTTGTAGCAAGAAACCCACTAGCCGTTTTAAGGTAGGCTAGAACACCTTCGTACAGCTTGCTTTTTTATTATGGTTGTACTAAGAAACCCAATTGAAAGAAAGAATGGAAATGAGAGGTTTTTTTTAATCCAAACCCAATGAAGAACTAAAAAAATAAAATAATACAAACACACGGAAGCCGTGAGCGCCAAAAGTGTGAGAGCAGCTGATGGAGAGGGGGATCAAGCTTCAAGGATGGAAATGGATCACAAGAGGCCTTGGAGATTTGTCGTTAGAGCGTCAAGACATAAAAATATCATTCGGTAGTGTTCCCTGCATCCATGGTTTCTTATTTATAGGAGAAACACCCATAAACACTTCAATATGGCCGTTGGAGGGCTTCCAGAGCCGTTGGGGGTCAAAAGTACAAGTCTGGTCAAAGCCCAACGACTAGTTTGACTGGGCACACCGGCTTGCCGGTGGTGTCTCACCAGCTGACCGGTGGTCCACCGGCTGGCCGGTGGGCAAGAACCGGTTGGCCGGTGCCCATACCGGCTGGCCGGTGGGAATCCACCTGTTGGCCGGTGGACTCAGAGAGTCCACTATCAGCCTTCTTGGGCCAACTCCTGGGCAACCTTTTTCCTAGCATCAAAACACTTGAAAACAAGTTAGAACACGATGAGAGTGATTGTGATCATTAAAATCCAAGAGAGAGGGGTACAACAATCACCCCCTATTTTGATGATCAAAATCACAAAAGAGAAAGCTTTAAAAAGGATATGCCAATTGAAAACATAAATAAACAATTTTGGACATGAAAAAATATTAGAGATCATTTCAAGAAAAAAATAAATTGAAGAGATGTACCATGTATTGAAAATGATCTTAATCTAAAGAGAATGAGTCATTTTGAAATTGTAACCATAGGTCATTTGTTTTTTTTAAAGGAACAAAATCAATAACTTACCGGTTTTAAAAAAAATTGAACTTAAAAAAAAAACTTTAATCAATTGAAATATGAAACTAGTAAACATAGAAATTTCTCCCCCTTTGGGATTATCAAAATAAGAGGGAAAAAATGGAAAAAAATGAGAAGAAATTAGATAAACAAAAAAATTAATTAAAATAAAAAAGAGTTAAATATTTAATAGTGCTCATTGACGAATCATTCCTAACTCCCGCTTAATAAATTCAAAACGTTCAACTGGGAGCGGTTTGGTAAAAATATCAGCTAATTGGAAATCAGTAGAAATGAAGTCCAAAGTGATATCCCCTTTTTGAAAATGGTCACGAAGGAAATGATGCCTTAAATATTTATGCTTTGTTCTAGAGTGTTGTATTGGATTCGTAGAAATACTAATGGCACTAGTGTTGTCACACCGAATAGGGACATGATGTAGGAAAGGACATAATCCAAGAGAGTGTGCTGTATCCAAATAATTTGGGCACAACAATTCCCAGTGGCTACGTACTCGGCCTCGAAAGTAGAAAGAGCAACACAGTTTTGCTTCTTGCTACTCCACGATACAAGGGACTTGCCTAGCAGATGACAGGTTCCACTAGTACTCATTCGATATAATTGACATCCGCCAAAATCAGCATCTGAATATGAAGAAATTTTGAAAGAAGTATTAGAAGGATAAAATAAACCAATGTTTTTGGATCCTCTTAAATACATAAAAATCATTTTGACCGATTTAAAATGAGATTCTTTGGGATTGTCTTGAAAATGATCACAAAGGCAAACACTGAACATGATGTCAGGATGGGTCACAATTAGGTAAAGTAGACTCCCGATCATACTCCTATAAAGCTTGTTATCAACCGGTTTCTCGACTTCATCTAACGTAAGCTTACAGGAAGTACTCATGGGGGTACTAATTTCCTTTACTTGATCCATACCAAAACGACTTAAGAGCTCGTTTGTGTATTTGCCTTGGCTTAGAAAAATACCTTTTGAATTTTGAATGATTTGAAAACCGAGAAAAAATTTCAATTCACCCATAAAGTTCATTTCAAACTCTTTTCTCATTAAATCTGAAAAATCAGTACAAAGTGATTCTTTGGTAGAAGGAAAGATAACGTCATCGACGTAGATTTGGATTATTAAAAGATCTTTTGAAGCGTGTTTTAAAAAGAGGGTATAATCAGCTTGACCCATTTTGAAATCATTTTCTAAAAGGAATTTTGTTAACCGCTCATACCAAGCCCAAGGGGCTTGCTTTAGGCCATATAGAGCCTTGGTTAATTTAAAAACATGATTTGGAAATTTTGGATCTTCAAAACCGGGAGGTTGTTCAACAATGATTTTTTCTGAAATAAAACCATTTAAAAAGGCACTTTTAACATCCATTTGAAAAAGTTTGAAATTTAAGTGGGCGGCGAAAGCCAACAAGATCCTAATGGATTCCAATCTAGCGACTGGCGCAAAGGTTTCACCATAATCAATTCCTTCTTCTTGATTATAGCCCTTAGCTACTAGGCGAGCCTTGTTCCGGGTTATGTTTCCTTGATCATCAAGTTTGTTCCTAAAAACCCATTTAGTGCCAATAATTGGATGATCATTGGGTCTTTCAACAAGAGTCCAAACATTATTTCTAGAGAATTGATTTAGTTCATCTTGCATTGCAAGAACCCAATTCTCATCATTAATGGCATCATTAATGGTTTGAGGCTCTAGGTGAGAAATGAAGGCTTGATGTTCAACCTCGTTGAGGATTTATCTTCTAGTTCGAGTATCAGCTTGAAGATCACCTATAACATTTTCTAAAGGATGGTCTCTAGAAGGTTTCCAAACCTTAGGCAAGGTGGAAGGAAAAGAAGGTGAAGAAGGTTCATGATCATCATCCTCCTTGAGAGGAGAAGAGGAATCATTTAATTCAAGTTTATCAACCTTATCTTCAACATCTTCAATGACCGGATGGGGTTTTGGAAGATTTTCATCAAACCTGACATGAGATGATTCTTCGATGGTTTTTGAACGTTTGTTGAAGATGCGATAGACTTTGCTTGATTTGGAGTACCCAAGAAAAATACCTTCATCGGATTTGACATCAAATTTCCCAAGGTTATCTTTTGTGTTAAGGATAAAGCATTTACAACCAAACACTTTAAAATAACCAACTTTGGTAAATTTTCCTTTCCAATGTTCATAGGGGGTTTTCTTAAGAAGGGGTCTTACAAGGACTCTATTGATAGTATAACAAGCAGTGTTAACTACCTCGGCCCAGAAAAATTTAGGGAGGTTGAATTAACTAAGGAGGGTTCGAGTAATATATTGGAGAGTTCGGTTTCTCCTTTAAACCACTCCATTTTTTTGTGGAGTCCTAGGCGCAGAGAAGGTGTGATTGTATCCTTGAGTGGAACACAATTCATCGAGTTCTTTGTTCTCGAATTCACCACCATGGTCACTACGGAGCGATATAATTTTATATCCTTTTTCGTTTTCTACTTTCCTAGAGAATTTCAAAAAGGTTCTACAAGCATCATTTTTATGAGCTAAAAAGAAAACCCAAGTGAAACGTGAAAAGTCATCTACTAGGACAAAGGTATTGGATTTTCCACCTAGACTTTCTACAAGGGTAGTACCAAAAATATCAAGATGTAGGAGCTCAAGAGATTTTGAAGTGGACACTTCTTTCATAGATTTGAAAGAAGACTTGTGTTGCTTTCCAAGTTGGCATGGCTCACAAATCAAATCTTTCTTAAACTTAAGTTTAGGAAGGTCACAGATGAGCTTGTTCTTATTAAGCTTTAGAAGTGAACGAGAGATACAATGCCCCAACCTTCTATGCCAAAGCCAAGACTCATTGTCAAGAGCACTTAAACATTTAACATTTTGGCAAGATAAATACTTTAAATCAATAATGTAAACATTTTGAAAACGGGAAGCAAAAAATATCAATTTGTTTTGAAAATAAAACACATTGCATAAATCATTTTGAAAATTCACCAAAAAACCACTATCACAAAGTTGACTAATGCTAATTAGATTATGTTTTAAACCCTTAACAAATAAAACATCTTTAATTGAAGAGGTGCTACCAAATCCAATGGTACCTATTCCGACGATCTTGCTTTTTGAATTGTCACCGAAGGTGACGTATCCTCCATCGAATTCTTCAAGGGAGTTGAACTCAGAGGGATCGCCACACATGTGCCTCGAGCATCCGCTGTCTAGATACCACGGGCCTTTAGAAGTCCTACTTCTTTGGCGTTTATCCTACAAAATAAAGAGAGAATAGATTTTGGTACCCATATAAATTTGGGTCCGGAAAGATTAGCTAAAATAGACTTTTGAACCCATATTTTTCTAGAGGGTTGCCATCTAAAATACTCATACGAGTAGGTAATGGTTTTGGGGCTTCCATACCTTGCATTTTTACAATCACATTCATAAATCATGTGCCCGGTCTTTTTACTATAATTACAAAATTTATATTGAGAGCTCCCCCTTACAAAAGTAGTGGGTGCTCTAGAAGAAGTGGCATGTTCGTTAAAGCCAAGTCCATGTATTGTTCTAGCCGAACACTGAGAACCTAGTAATTTGGTCAAATTTTGTTCACCTTGGGTGAACTTGGAAAGAGACTCCCTTAGATCTTTAATGGTTGAATTCGAAGAATCAACATTTGTAATATCTTGGATCTTAAGGGTAAGTTCCTCATTCTTTTTGAGAAGTTGTTCTTTTTCAGAAATGAGAATTTTATTTTTCTTTTTCAAAGCCATAAATTTAAGGGTAAGTTCGTGAAAACATTCCTCTAATTGATCTCTCACATTTTGGAGATCTTCATAGGACATGTCATTATTGAAAGAGGAAGATGAGGAAGAGGAGTCGGAAGAAGATACCTCATCAAATTCCATTAGGCATTGTTCACCTTCATCGCTTGAAGACATGGAGTCATCACTTGCACTCCATGTGGATGCATTGAAAGCCTTATTGTTTTTCTTTTCTTTTACCCTTTTATTGAAAATGGAGCACTCCGGTTTGATGTGGCCTTTCTTTCCACATTCAAAGCATGTAACTTCATTCTCCGCTTTGGGATCTTCCTTTCGTGCCCTTCGAAAGTTCTTCTTTTTCTTCATGAATTTGCTCATTTTTCTTGCTAGTTGAGCAATCTCGGATTCGCTATCAGCGGAGGAGCTTTCTTCCTTTGCTTTGAAAGCAATGTTATTTTTCTCCTTGAAGGTTTTACCTTCTTTATCGGCTTGCCTCTTCATGGTGATCTCATAGGTCATTTGTGATCTAATGAGCTCTTCAACTGGCATTTTCTTGTCATCTTTTGCTTCTTGAATAGCGGTCAGCTTTGGTGCCCATGAGCTTGGTAGGACCCAAAGAATCTTCTTGACCATCATTTCTGTAGAAACATCCTCACCAAGAGATTTTCTTCCATTGCAAACGTCAGTAAAACGAGTAAACATTTCAGTAATTTATTCGTGTGGGTGCATGGTGAAACTTTCAAAATCATGGCAATACATGTCTATTCTAGTGTCTTTGAATTTGTTAGTGCCCTCATGGGTTACTTCTAAAAGTTTCCAAATTTCATTAGAAGAGGAGCAAGTAGAAACACGGTTGAATTCATTACGGTCTAGCCCACAATGAAGAGCATTCATGGATTTGCCATCAAGCTCAAAATTGGAAATGTCTTCGGGGGTCCATTTGGACTCATCCTTGTTAGATAAAGTATAGCCTTGCATTAAAATCCTATAGATAGGATAACCAATGCTTCTAAGAAAATTAATCATGCGAGTTTTCCAATAAGTGTAATCGGTTCCATCAAAGAATGGAGACCGAGTCATAGAATACCCTTCGAAAGCATGCGAGGAATTATCCATCACTAAGGATCTTAAGTTTTTAACCGGTTAAGGTATTACACAAACACTCCCTCTGATTCCAAATGTTGGGTCATAGAAGATGGCAAGAGGGGGGGGGGGTGAATTGCCTTTTCAAAAATAATTAACAATTTAAAACAATTATCAATGCAGCGGAAATAAAAAAGGCAAGACACAATTTGATAACGAAGTTCGGCTTAATTCACAAGCCTACGTCTCCGCTCCCAACAAGAACCGTTGAGAGATTAATTACATCAGCTTGCTTTTTAATGG
Source organism: Viscum album (assembly GCA_963277665.1). Taxonomy (NCBI): domain Eukaryota; kingdom Viridiplantae; phylum Streptophyta; class Magnoliopsida; order Santalales; family Viscaceae; genus Viscum; species Viscum album. Next base: position 1,586,096,492 of record OY728131.1, read on the forward strand.
TTGTATAAAGAAACCCACTAGCCGTTTTAAGGTAGGCTAGAACACCTTCGTACAACTTTCTTTTTTATTATGGTTGTAGAAAGAAACCCACTAGCCGTTTTAAGGTAGGCTAGAACACCTTCGTACAACTTGCTTTTTTATTATGGTTGTAGTAAGAAACCCAATTGAAAGAAAGAATGGAAATGAGAGTTTTGTTTAAATCCAAACCCAATGAAGAACTAAACAAATAAAATAATACAAACACACGGAAGCCTTGAGCACCACAAGTGTGAGAGCAGCTAATGGAGAGGGAGCTCAAGCTTCAAGGATGGCAATGGATCACAAGAGGCCTTGGAGATTTGTCGTTAGAGCGTCAAGACATCAAAATATCATTCGGTAGTGTTCCCGGCATCCATGTTTGCTTATTTATAGGATAAATACCCATAAACACTTCAATATGGCCGTTGGAGGGCTTCCGGAGCCGTTGGCGGTCAAAAGTACAAGTCTGGTCAAAGCCCAACAGCTAGTTTGACTGGGCACACCGGCTGGCCGGTGGTGTCTCACCAGCTGTCCAGTGGTCCACCGGCCGGCCGGTGCTGAGCTCCCGGCTGGCCGGTGGTCCAGACGGAAGCAGGCTTTCTGTCTGGGTTCCACCGGCTGGCCAGTGGTCACCCACCGGTTGGCCGGTGTCACCAGGCAGTGGGCAAGCCTACTGCCTGGGTCCTCCGACTGGCTGGTGGGCAAGAACCGGTTGGCCGGTGCCCATACCGGCTGGCCAGTGTGCTAACACCGGCTGACTGGTGGATCTGGCAGAAAGCAATGCTTCTTCCAGAGACCACCGGTTGGCCGGTGGACTCAGAGAGTCCACTATCAGCCTTCTTGGGCCAACTCCTGGGCAACCTTTTTCCTAGCATCAAAACACTTGAAAACAAGTTAGAACACGATGAGAGTGATTGTGATCATTAAAATCCAAGAGAGAGGGGTACAATAGTTACCACATGGAACCCCTCTAGGTTTCCATGCGGGACTACCCGATCGATCCAGTGCGTGTTAGAAACTAGTGATCCTATGTGGGTCAGCACCCAGTGATCCTCTATGGGTCAGCACTGAACGATCTAGTGTGGGTTAGCACCTAGAGATCCTTTGTGGGTCTTCCTCTTAACAGAGAAAGATGATTTAGTAGTTTTATCTAATCATATCTACTATTATACGTATGAAATACCTAGTGTGGGGTGATTCTGTACCTATGTGGTACTTTTATTTTTGGTAACACCTTGGTGGTATTCTTTTGTGTGGTGTACCTGTGTGGTATATTCCTTCGTGGTATTCCTTACATTGTGGAACAGTTGAGCCTTGGGCTTTGAGTTGGATTCTATGTTTTCCTCATTATTGAGAAGGGTATACTATATAACTTAGGTATAAGTATAGGCATATAATTAAGTAGGTTTTTCATTTGATTTCATGACTTGTCGTTTATCCATGTTGGATTTTGTAATACCTTGAGGGTATCGGGGTCCCTACTGAGTATCGTTATACTCACCCCTACATGGGCTATGCCCTCACCATGTTGTTTTTGGTGCAGACGATGGAAAAATCTGATCGAGGATGAGGGAACCAGGACTAGATGGTGCCCAGAGGTGGAACATATGGCGTGACAGTATGTATAGGAGACGGGCGGACGTTGGTGTTGTGGAGGTGATCTGTACCTACCCATAAGGTAGTAACCACAGAGGATGACCCAGTAGAAAAATTTCTTCTTCTTTAGTTGTATTGTATTTTAGTTGTACTTTTATTGTTACTGTTGGGCTTGTATTCTGGCCCCTTTATACATTCAACACTCTTTTTTCTATGCAGCTGACATGTGTTTGTATCTTGCTGCATGATTGGTTGTGCATGTTTACATGTTATAAAGTAAATTCCTTCTCGGTTATAGGGAATAGTCCTTTCGATGCTAGTCTTCAGTCCCTGGCCTATGGAAGGCGGGCATGGGGTAGTAACGACACGGGTCGTGGGGGATGAGTCGTGAAAAATTGGTATCAGAGGAGTTAGTTATACCGTAGAACATAGGACACTGATATTTCATTTTTATGGCAATAGTGTTAAGTGTAGTGAGTGTGGTTATCAGTTTAAGGAATCTAATGTTGGTGCATTGGACAACGTATCCATACACCAGGACCCTGACTATTGAGTTCTGACTCAATGCACAAAAACACTAATTTTGTGTGTGTTTTGAAGTTTTTTTGTTGTGACCTCTTTGAGTCAGCTCATCTGGTATAACTTATTGGCCGTGTCACACCTGTTTCTTTTCTAGATGCCTCTATGCAAACAGCTAGCATGGGTTCTAGATATATTATGCACTGATAGACCATTGAGCGATGAGGCCTCGGTGTAGGGCTCACTTCCAGTAGAGGCACCAGTGGTACCATTACCCGTTGGGCCACCGATTCCACCAGCCTTGGTAGTAGAGGGTCCACGCTGCTTGAGCGCATTCCAAGAGTTCCAGCACTAGAGGCCACCTAGGTTCATGGGAGATATGGACTTGCAGGCAGTTAAGGATTGGCTGGGGGATGTGGTGAGAGTATTTCTACTGGTAGGGACTCCAACCGATATCATGGTGATCCTTTCTACGTGTCTTCTACAAGAAGTAGTAGGCAGATGGTGGAGTATGATTCTCCAGGCTCACAATGAGGTGAAACTTTTCTGGGAAAAACTCGAGAGCCAGTTTCGAGCATAGTTTGTCCCAGTGACTCTTTATGAAGTGTGCATTCAAGAGATACATCATATACAACAGGGTAACATTACTGTGGATACGAACTCAACAAGGTTCACTGACCTATAATGCTACTCCAAAGATATGGTGCGGGACCCATTCTTCTGGTCCTGGACCTTCAAGTAGGGACTCAGGCTGGAGATCAGGGCTTCAATGATTTCTCATATCATCCTGACATAGGCAGCGATGTTAGAGAGATGCCTCTTAGTAGAGAGTTGCCTTGATAAGAAGTCACTAGCAGCGAGACCCACCACCAGTCATAACATAGAGAATTCTTCTGTCATTGGCAGCAGATAAATGTCGCAGAGGTCCAAGAGGACCAGACCTATAGGTGGATGATTGTAGGATTTAGGGTCTGTTGTGTAGGGAACCAAAGTAAGAGCCAATCATTCCAAGAGCGAGCAGTGTTACCCATGCGGAGGGTAGGGTCACATGGCTCGTGACTATGTGACATGCCGTACATATGATCAAAAGATGGTAGAAGAACCAACCAGGCAAAGATATAGATTCGACTGAGGAGGTCCTCAGGAAGAGGCAGACGTGGTAGAGGAGCGGGTTGTGTAGCCGGCGGTTGGTGATGATTCGAGATGTTACCACCACCACCACCACCAGGTGGTCCACCCCAACCACAAGGAGCATGAGGACAGGTGCGACCTCTGCTCAAGATAACTGAGGCCTATGATCACGGTGCTCAAAATATGGTATGAAGTATGATCTATGTCTACTACACATTAGACGCATTACTTATAGAGACCAGTGTCGTTCATTCTTTTATTACCGCTGTCCTTATTTGGAGCTTGGAGATTCCGAAAGAGTCTTTGGCTCGATCTTTACGACTAGAGACTCCTACGAGAGCAGATTCGACAATTACGTACTGGTGTCAGTAGTTTGAGCTTACTCTAGGAGGTGAGAGCTTCGGCTGGGATCTCCTAGTAGCAGCATCGAGTCTTTATGACATCATCTTGTGTATGGACTAGTTATCAACAGTCCATGCTCAGATAGATTGAATTAGGATCAAAGTGCTATGTGTCCGCATGGATGGGACTAGGTTTACCTTCTCTAGTGATAAGGGAGCCTATGCAGCATTGGATGGACTTACCCAGAGGAGAGTGTAGCCGATAAATCATCAATTGGGTAGCCCTACCGTCGGAGCAGTTGATGTTGAATGTTCGAGTTATCCTGTAGTGGTAGAACAGTACGTGGATGTATTCCCTGAGGATGTTACAGGTGTACCTCTTCCAAGAGAGGTGGTCTTTTACAATGACGTGTACCTTGGGAAGGCACTGATATCTACACCAGTGTATCAGATGGATCCTGTGGAGCTTTGTGAGTAGCGGGTACCGCTAGAGTACTTATAGAGGAATTTAATCATATGGCCCCGTTTTTCTCCTTAGGCAGCCCCAATTTTATTTTCCATGAAGTTGGATGGGGTATTGAGGATTTTTGTTGACTATCAATTCCTGAACCAGGTTACCATGAAGAACAAGTACCCAATTCTGTGGATTTAAGACCTCTATGATCAGTAGAAAGGAGCACTGTTGTTCTCAAAGATAGAACTCAGATGAGGCTATCACCAGCTCAGTGTACGGGATGAGGATGTGCAGAAGATAGATTTCAAATGCTGGAATGGCCACAATGAGTTCTTGGTTATTCCATTTAGAAAAACCAACACTAAAACAGTGTTCATGGGACTCATGAACCGGATCTTTCAGCCATATGTTGATCTCTTTGTGGTGGACTTCATTGATGACATTCTTATCAACTTGACTACTGAGGAGGAGCATGCTTGTAATTTGTTGGTAGTACGGGACACACTACGAGGGCACCAACTTTATGGTAATCTCTCTAAGTGCCAGTTCTGGATCCGAGTGGTTCACTTCTTGGAACATTTCATACAGGAGGCTAGAGTTGGAGTTGATCCTATAAAGATTGAGGTAGTACCTTCTTGGGAACCACCCAGGATTGTGATGGAGGTACATAGTTTCTGGGATTAGCTGGATAATACCAGATGTTTGTGCCAGATTTCTCTAGAGTTTCAGAACCTCTATCGGCATTGAAAAAGAAGGGGCTACCCTTCGTGTGGTCGGGGGAGATTCCAACAGAGTTTTTAGGTGCAGATGTAGTTGATGACCAGTACACCCATCTTGAGTCTACCAGAGGAGGGCGTAAGGTATGTTGTCTACTTTGATACATCAGTTACCGGGATCAGATATGTCCTGATGCAGGAGGAAGTAGTGATCACTTATAGTTCTCGACAGCCAAGATAACTTGAGCAGAACTACAATACCCATGACCTAGAGTTAGCATCAGTGGTCTTCGCCTTGATGATGTGGAAAAATTAATTTATGTGTGAGAATTTTTAAATCTACTCGGATAAAAAGAGTCTCAGGTAAATCATCTCTCAGAAGAACCCAAACCTGAGACAGTGATGTTGGCTTGAATTCCTAGAGGACTATTACATCGAGATAGTCTATACTCATAAAAAAGGGAACGTCATAGTAGATGCACTCAGCTAGAGATATAATATACAACTTCTAGGTGAGGAAACTGAGCAGTTGGCCACTTTTTAAATATCTTTGTGTAACGTGATGGAAAATCATTCCTTCAGTCTCTTACAGTCACTCTCCCACTTCTTCAGTGAGTCAGGGAGGCGCTGTGCGGGGACACTGACTGTGAGGCTTGACGTGATCAGATATCCACAAGGCAGGAACCTGATGGATTTTTTGATGGTGTGAAGCACGTCATCCTCTTCAGAGGATGTACCTTGGTACCAGTCTCACTTCAAGAGGATGTATTGAGAGAGTTCTACATATCCCCTCTAGCAGTATATCCAGGAGTTCTGAAGATGTACCAGGACCTCCGACGATAGTACTAGTGGCCAATAATAAAAAATGTTGTAGTAGAGTTTGTCTCGCGATGCCTCACATGCCAGCAAGTGAAGACAGAGCATAAGGTACCAACATGCTTAGTTCATCCTTTAGAGTTCCCAGAGTGGAAGTGGGATGAGATATACATGGACTTCATGACAGGACTACCACGTATATCCAGAGGTCATGACTCTATCTGGGTGATTTTCAACCGACTCACTAAATCGGACCACTTCCAACTGTACAAAGTGAAAGGTTTAGTATAGAGATTGGGACCCATCTATGTACAAGATATTGTGTGGCTACATGGAGTATCCATGAATATTTTCTTATATCGTGATACATGTTTTACTTCCCGGCTATGGAAGGGGTCATAAGAGGCATTCAGGATGCATCTTTGTTTGAGCACTGCCTTCCATCCTCAGAAGGATGACCAGACTGAGCAGACCATTCCGACCCTCAAGGGAATACTACATGGTTGCATCCTTGACATCGGTCGCAGCTGGGAGGATCACTTTCCTTTGGTGGAGTTTGCGTACAACAACATCTATCACCCCACTCTTGGGATGGAACCTTTTAAGGCATTGTATGGGCGACCATGCAGATCACCATTGTTCTGGACTGACCTAGGGGAGTCTACACTCGTGCGACTATAGATGGTAAGGGCTACCACAGACAATGTACATATCCTCCATGAGTGGATGAAGACTGCACAGAGAAGGTGGAAGTCTAATGCCGACAAGAGACAGATACACATGGAGTTCGAGGATGGCAACCACGATATTCTACGGGTCTCACCGTGACTAGGATTATATATATTTGACCAAGGTGACAGGCTACCTCTGAGGTTCATCGGACCTTATCAGGTCCTCAATAGAGTTGGAGAGGTGAATTACTACTTAGCTCTTCCACCTCAGTTGCACCAGGTGCACGACGTCCTGTATATATCTCAGCTACGGAGATAAGTGCATGACCCTTCTCACATCATCAACCACATCGAGATGTACATCGATGATGGGGTGACATTTATGGAGGTTATATTAAAGATTGAGGATTGATAGGAGTGGGTACTTCATGGGAGATCGATAACTCTAGTGCATGTATTTTGGTAGCACGGGAACCTCCAGGAGAGCACATTGGAGTGGGATGCTCAGATTCCTGCGCAGTACCCCCACTTATTCCCTTAGATTGTTTTGTGGATTACATGGTTGAAAATCCCTATGTTGGGGAGAATTGAAAGACCTGGACATTTCATGGAAATATGTTTTAATTAAATGGAAATTTTACTGGTCTGTGAAAATTGACGGCTCATGATTATGAGGCCCGATGTGCATGGAATGAGTTTTTGAACATTTTTTCTGGAACGTTCAGTAAACATGCGAGTGGGATTTTTATCTTTTGAAATGTTGCTCGGAATTGAAATCGGAGGACACTACTGAACTTGCAGCGCCTGTATTCACCTAAGGAGACATTCACCTCGACCGCAGTAGGTTGAGGGTGAAAGATAATTTTTGGGGTTTTCATGGGAATGAAAAATAAAATAAAATAATATTTTTATTCGTAATAATCCTCCCATGTGAAGGATATGGATGTGGGGACCACAAGGGGTTAAAACGTCCCAACATGAAGGCTCCGTGGTGGGGATCACCTGAGATAGTAAAACCACCAATTCAACGCATGGTGGTGGGAACCACCCAAACCCCTAATTTTGGGAGAAAAACCTCTCAACTCCCTACTTTAATTTTTCTAACTCTCCTTTAATTAATTAATCCAACTCTCACTTAATTAATTAATCCAACCTATTTTGTGCCAATATTATTTTTAAGCAACATATTCTATTATGTTGGCTTCATTTATTTTTTGGTGGATTTGGGAGAGGAGAACCTTTGGGAGGATTACTCTCTCCAATAAAGAATGCACTCTTAAACGAAGAATGTGCTCCCCAAAGATGAATGCTCACGCCGACGAGGAATGTCTTCGATGACAACGAACCGACAATCGGGAAAAATCCAACGTCACCGACTTCACCCCTTCGAATGTCCAACAACAATCAAGGTAGGGGTTTAGTTGTATATGATAATATATTCTAATGTTCTTCCCTTCTAAAACAATGATCACAGGTCAACTCTCTAACTAGTTGATATGAGGATTATTTATTTTGTGGGTATGGGAATAATCATTGTGGGAGGTTAGGGTTCGACGTTATTCATTCATGTTATTATTGAGCCGCTTGCTACTACCCTAACATTGAAGGTACGGGCCAAACATACATGGCCTGACCTCTCCGAATAATATAATGGTGCTTTTGTGTGTTCTTCACGATGGAGATGATGACTGGTTCCTGAATTTGGCATCGGTAGAACTCGAGAACTGCAACCGGCACTACGATCGGCTACGAAAAAGGAGAAAAATGAAGGAAGACCATTCAAGCTGGCCACTGGTGAAGCCACGACGCCCCGCGGTGCTTTGCCGCCCGCAGCCTCCGCCACTTGCGGCCTCCACCATCCGCGGCCTCCGTCGTCTGCGGCACCACCGCTCGCGGCCTCTTTCATCCCCAGTACTGATTTCCATAGCCTTTCCGCCCTCCCGGTTTTGCGGCCTCGCCACCCTCACGGCTCCCATGGCCTCACCTCCCACGCGGCCTTCACACCGCCCAGGCCAAGCTGCCAGACCGAGATGCCCACACGGGCTGGTCTAGACCCAACATTTTGGTTCGGGTTGACCCAAATCACGTCGGCCCAGCCGAGATAGGTCGGGTCAGTCCGACTGGGTCAGAACGGACCCAGACCCACTTCGACCCATTTACTCTCTTTTGGCCATAACTTTGGCACCAGACATCCATTGGATGAACCGTCAACAGTGCTGGAAACCTTGGAGTGAGAAAATCCCTTAGAGTAGACCCCATTGGATATTTGGATAATGTTAGAGTTTGTTCGGGGTGGATCGAGGATGAATCCAACTGGGCCCTCAGGACTAAAAGGTTAATAACTCACAGACTAAGTGTCTGATTGATGTACCGTCTATTGCATTGATAAGAATATGACGTGGCAGTCCTTTAGGATAATTTTTCATGGGACTTCGTGGTAGTTATGGTATCAATAAGTGTCTTGGGGAGCGGACCCTAACAGAGACAATCAATCCTAGTGCGGGAACCCTGTAGGTGGCTGTGACTAGTGAATGAGATCTCTTGTGGGTCTGTGATTGAGGGTCCCACATGGAACAGCTCTAGGATTCCATGAGGGACTCCCCAAGCGATCATGTGTTGGTTATCACCAAGCGATCATGTGTGGGTCATCACCGACCGACCCTGTGTGGGTGAGCACCGAGCAATCCTCTGTGGGTCAGCACTGAGAGGTCCTGTGTATGTCAGCACAGAGCGATCCTGCGTGGGTCAACACATAGAGATCCTTCATGGTTCGGCCTCTTAATAGCGTAAGATGATTTAGTAGGTACATCTAATCATCTCTACTATGTTACCTAAGAAACACCTGGTGTGAGATGAATCTGTACCTATGTGGTACTTTCCTTTGTGTTAATACCTTGGTGGTATTCTTCTGGGTGGAATACCTTTGTGGTACTTACATTTGTGCCATTCCTATGTGGAACAGTTGATCGTTGGGATTTTATTTGGACTCTGTGTTTTCATCATGATTGAGATAGGTATACTTGATAACATAGGTATATATATGGGCATATACCTAAGTAGGGATGTCAGTTGATTTCATGTCTTATGGAATATCCTTGGTGGAATTTGTGAGACCTTGAGAGACATGGAGTCCCTAATGAGTGTCGTTTTACTCACCCCTGCACTGGCTATGCCCTCAATTTGTTGTGTTTGGTGCAGACGACTAACATCGATGATCAACGCTGAGGGTACCAGGGCTAGATGGGGCCCGGAGGTGGACCATATGGAGTAACAGCACAGAGAGGAGGTGGGTAGATGTGGGGTGCTGAGGAGGTGATCTGTATTAACCCTTCAGGTGGGAACCTCAGAGGATGAACCAGTAGCTACCTTTCTTATACTTCAGTTGTATTGTATTTCAGTTGTACTTGTACTATTACTGTTGAGCTTGTATTCTGGCCCCTTTTACATTCAACTCTCTTTTTACTATTTAGTTGACTTGTGTTCATATCTTGATGTGTGCTTGGTTGCGTGTGTTTATAGTTCATAAAGGCAATGACTTCCCGGTTATAGGGAATTCTCCTTTTGGTGCTAGTCGCAAGCCCCTGGCCTATGGAAGGAAGGCTTGGGGTAGTCACAGTGCGGGCCTCCGAGGATGAGTCGTGAAAATAAATGGATATATTATTATCCTTTTTTATGATTTAGGTATTCAATAATGGTTTTTGATATATGAAATAGTATATTCCTTTTATGAACATATTTTTTATCTTCTATTCGATAGAATTGAGATTAAAATGGTATTTTTTCCTTTTTTAACATACATATGATAAAATATAGAGAAATTAATTTCTATAATCGAGTATAGAGTAAATCCAAAATATTTTAGAACATATTTTATTTAATGAATATAAGTGATATTTGGTGTCTTATAAAACATGATGTTTAAATGAACCACGATTTACTATAGATATATTATTATTTAAATATGAATGTAATGACCTAGTTGCATTTTTTTAAATATGAGTAATAATAATCAAATTATAATATATATATATATATATATATCTTTATTAAAAAAATAATAAATAACATATTAATTATCAATTATATATAAATTATGTTACAATATTTTGGTAGGAAAAAATGTATATTTTTTCTCAAAACTAATTTTTTGTTCGCAATGTATTTTTATATTAATATCTAAAATAATGGTATATCGGTAAATTATTATAACTAAATAAATATATTATATATCTAATAAAAATACCAATCATTCATATTATTGTGGTTATTAGGCTGGAATTAGGATAACATGATTTTTTCTTGAAATCAAATTTTCATTAAAACGGGGTTTTATTGCAATATGTGCACAACACTTAAATATCATTTATGAAATATTTAGAAATATTACAGGTAATAATGGACATCATTTTTTAAATTATCATGTTAATATTATCTTGGAGTTAATTTTTGTATTATTATGAATATATTAATTTTTTAGTGCATAGTGGATAACGGTAATTTTTAAAAAATTGTCAATTTATTTACTTATATCATCTAATTGAAGATTCCAATTGAATTTAAAATTTCCCAATTAAAATAAGATAATTTTTTTAATATAATCTATATAAAACAATGTGATAAAGTATTATAATTGATTTTTGATTAATTAAATTTTTATACTTAAAACAGATGTTTCTAAAAACTATTCCCTCAATGAATTCTAGGAAATTATATTACATTTAAGGACATACAATTTTAAAAATTGAATCTTGAAAAATTGATTTAATATTTTGAATAATCATATTAAAATTTAATATCGAGTTCAATTTTATTTTTTGTTATTATTAATATAAATCGTTGTATCATCTTATCACAAGGGTAAAAAATTAAATGGTTAAGCAATATTTAATGTATGGGGTACAATCTCAAAATCAATATCATAATTTTATTATATTTCATTGTGTGATTTTATTTTTACCAATATAATCTTATCGAAAAAAATTACGGAAATTTTGTATCATTTCCAATTGATTGTGACCTTTATATTATTTTAGGAAAATAAAATTTACAAAATTTCACTCTCTTTTAATTTCTCTAACATGTTTTCATAGGAATTAAAAGTATATATAAATGGTTCTATATCAAAATTATGAATATTAATATTTATTTTATTATGTTGAATTATTTTTGGTTTTTAGATATGGTATAATTTACTTTAATTCACACATAATGCCAATGGAATTCTTGCGCATGAACTACAAAAACCAAATAATTGACTATGAAAAAATAAAATGTAATATATTTAGGATTAATTATGGATTCGAAAAAATTTCATTGATGATTATAATTTATAATTTACAGTTAAATTTTTCATTTTCAAATTCCATTGTAATATTTATGTCAGAAATGTAAAATTTTGTGAATAGAATTCAAAATGAACTTAAATAATATGTAATGTGTAGAAAATATTTTCTATATCATAAAAAATTAACCAAAATAATATTTACTAAAATTGATGAAAATTTTACTACCATATCATCCATGTTACATGTATGTGAAACATTTAGTTTATAAAATGTAATGTAAAGGACCCTCTTAGTACATTACATTGCCAAATTCTTGTGTTTGGGGTGTCCTAGATCCCATCGTTGAGTCAGGAGGGCGTTAGTGTCGGTGGTAGGGTGTCACCGATCGGTCTGACCGATTAGTGTGGCACTAATTGGTGTGTCACCGATCATAATGTAAGTGATCAGTCTAACAGATCCAAGGGTCATCGATTGGTTCCACCGATCAAGACCGCACCCGAAAGGTGCCACAATTGAGTGTCAAGGATCATTCTCCTTACTTTTCTGTGATCCCACTTTTCTATTTTATTACAACTACTAAAGTGGTTTAACCCCATTTTAAAGGTCATAAATGATATCTAAAATACCATAAGAGTGGAGAGACCATTTACTTACCACAATTTGTGGCCTACCAAACTATTATTCGTGCTTCTAGCCTCCCGTGATTTCTAGTCTCACCCATATTACATGTTGTCCCAGTATGAATTAAATTGATTTATTCATAGTCGTTATCTCCACCATCTCTGAGGATAATTATTTATTATCAATAATTTCATAACGTGTGAAACCACCCATCTATGTGGTTAAACCATGATCCCCTTTACAATAACATTGATATTTCACTTTCCGTAACTCTAAGATTTTTTTTTATCACCTCAGAGCTTATTCTTCCCCTATCTCATTCCTTTCCTTGGTGTGTTTGGAGTCCCTATTCCGAATACAAGTTTTGGAACCATGGTGGAGCCTCAATTATCACCATTGGAGTCCTTGGAGTTCTTCTACAAGTTGCACATCCCCATTTCTTGTAACAAGGAGAAAAAAATGGATCACTGATCATCCAGGTAGGGTTTTCCTTCGCCTTTCATTACAATGTATCATGTGGGGTGGTTAAAAAAATGTTTCCCTCAGGATGGGGATGAAACCAAAACATAATGCATATAATAAATGTACTTTAATGAATGAAGGTGTGGGATTGATGGTTATACTTATATAATCTTTTATCTTATACTATAATATGGGAATTGTATGGGTTTATGCAGACTAAAAATAGTGGTCGTTGGTGGTCCTTTCTTGCGCACTAATAAACCTCTATTTTTCTATATAATCTTGTGAATGAATGGGTGTAACATGGAAACTGGATAATCACATAAATATGGCTGAAAAAAAGATGCACAATGAATAATAAATCTTATGTTATCACCCTGGTTCACAAAACAGAAGGAAGAAACTTAATGAACAATGGGGAAAAATCTAAAAACATCTTTACAATGTTTTGGTAATATGTGTGGTTCGTATCGTTGATGATTTTTGGGTGATGCATATAGGGATGGGATCACCTTTTGTTCAAATTTTGGTCTTTGTATTTTTTCTTGTGCGTTGGGGATTTGTTTGGTTTGAGTACTTTGAGGGATCTCACATATCCCTTTTATTGTGGGGGATTTATAGAGAACCTGTGTGAATGCATTTGTTGCTGCTTGGCTATTTTACATCAGTTTCTACCTAGTCTTGTGACTATTTATGTTATTTTACCAGTAGTGAAGGAATATTTTTAAATGGAATCACTTGAACATGCCAACATGAATTGGTATAATGGGGGATTTGTTGATCCATAAATGAGTTGTACTCTATTTATGGTTGTTGTGTGTGTGTGCATTTAGGGAAAATAAGGAGGGTGGTTGTGATATAGATCTTTTAGGATGGGATGAGTGTGTTATTACCAATATGTTAAATATTTAGTTTTTGTGTTTCTCATACGCACCTCACCCATGTTGAGAACATTATTCCGAACATCCCCATTTCATGGGGGTGGGTGTTTTTTCCCAACATTCATTTGAGGGGCTGGTTATTTTCATCTTTTCTACTCCCTCTCCCAGGTATCCCTAGACTCATTAGGTAGGATTTGATGGTCTGAGGTACATTATAGCAGAGAAATCTTCAGGCATGGTAGGTTTTGGTGGTTGGCCTAGGTGTCTGCGAGTTGGTTGGTTTCCCAAGTGTCCTCAGGATGAAGCCTATGTGTCTGTAGACAGAATGTGTGGTTGTGGTTTTCTAGGTGTCTAAGGGTAGAATGTGTGGTTTTGTTTTCACAGGTGTCTATGGAAGGGATTCATGGTTGTGGTGGACCAGGTGTATGCTTTTGGGATGTGTGGTTGTGGTTTCCCATAAGGTTGTTGTGCGGACAGTAGTGGGACTGTTGTGAAAATGTTACGGGATGTCTGATGCATAGGATTTATTAATAAACTGTGGGAAAATGATGAGGGATACCCAAATATATATCTTCTATTACTATTATGTTACCTGACTTTCATTATTTGTGAGTGTACCTTGGTGAGGCTGGGAGGATAGTTTTCCTTGCTATGTGTTTTGGTTGTCTCTACTTTCCCACGTGGCATTAGAATGCCTCCCCACTTGAGAATGAGAGTTTTTGGTTTTCCATACTGAGTATACCTATATACTCACCTTATGTATATAAAACTACTTTTATGTTTTCAGGAGGACTTCGAGGACCATTTCGGACAATATTAGCATGGACATCAGGAATTTTTTTGATGCTGTTTTTTATTAGGTACTTTTCACTAGAGTCTTCTTATACATTGTAGTAGTTTATTTCGAACATGCGTATAGTAATGGTTTTTTTCTTTACTTTTACATCCAGTTTTTTGGAGTTTTTTTGAATTACCATCTTATCTCCAGATCTTATTAAAGAAAAAGTTTAATTCCTTCCATTATATATGAGATTTTATACCCTTGGCATCAGTCCTCACTCTAGGGTCCATTAAAGGCGGGACTTAAGCGTGATTATCTCACCTTCAACTTGAAAAAGGAAGGGCTTGGTAGTTTTCTATCCCTTTACTCATCTTGGTGAAGGCATGTTGTGACATAATGTAAACATAGGTAAGGTTGATAGATATGATGATGTTCAGGGTTAGGCACATTTATAATTTCAATGGATGGTTCGGTAATGGTGTTAGGAAATCTTGGTGTTCAAAATATGTCAGGGAAGACCTTTTGGGAAATGTTATCTTAGGGCCTCCCATGATCTGATGCAAGGACTTTGGACCTACCGAATGACCAAAGGATGTTACACTGATTTCAGGGTAGAGACACTAGGAAAGGTATATGCATCATAATTAATTGTGTTATTGTGTTTTCACGGTGTTTTGGGTATGTAAATTGAATTACAAGTTTACTAAATATTTAAATAAAATATTATTCAGTAATCGAGAATAGGAAATTCTTTTTTACCTTGTAGTTATGGAAACCAGATGATGTTGAAGGGTAGTGTGGGCGATTGAGGCCCAGGAGGTAGATATGGATGATCAGCAGGGGGTTGATCGAGAGGAAGAGGATGACTAGTGGAAAAATACACTTCATGTCTTTCAGTGGAAGACCCTCGGGAAGTATGAAGGTAGCTTCTGATACATGGAGATAGAAATCTAGCATGAGGAGCCAGTGATAGCATTCAGCTTCATTTGGGCTTTAGAAAAAAACTGGCTTCCTCTAGCTGTAAGCCAAATGCGAGGAGTGGCATGTCAGTAGTGGAATCTCTATCTCAGTGTGAAGAAAGATGATTATATTTCATATATTGACATTGAGAGGGAGTT
Source organism: Viscum album (assembly GCA_963277665.1). NCBI lineage: Eukaryota > Viridiplantae > Streptophyta > Magnoliopsida > Santalales > Viscaceae > Viscum > Viscum album. Next base: position 1,586,111,902 of record OY728131.1, read on the forward strand.
CCGGGAGGACTTCATTTCTTCTACAATGATGGATGATAAGAGGCAGGAGTTACTCTCCCTCAAGTGGGGGAGTATGCCAGTGAGGGGGTTGGGGATCAAGTTCAAGGATCTCATTCGTTTTTCTCCAGACCTCTTCCCAAATGAGGAGTCACTGGAAAGAACCTTAGAGGAGGCACTCCGACCATACCTTCACTAGGTTGTAACCCCCTTCAATCTACTGACATACTTGGATGTTCAGAAGAAAGGTGCATTGGTGGAGAGGATGGACATGCTGGGAGGTGTTCCGTGTTAGGGGATCTAGTTGATCTCATCAAAGTGTAATGAATTTAGCAGCAGGCCTCCAACATTAGGTCTATCCAGGTTTTGACTAGGCGAAGAAGGCCTTAACAGATCAAGTTTCGTTCTCTCAGTACTATACCTTTCTCTCTGAGCCTAATATTGAGCTTCCTTATCTATGCCAGCCATGGAACCTACAAAATCAGTGCGCATACCGAGTGCAGAAAAGTGTAGGTGGGCATGTTCTTCTCTCACCTCAACAACAATGGTTTCTAGCCAGACCATTTTAGTTGTAGCATCAGCAACAGGGGTAGAGAGAAACAACTCCATGAGGGCATATTGTTCTGAATGAGGCTAACCCCAGGGTACTCCTTAGGAACCTCGACCAGGGCATGGTCAGGATGGTGGCCACATCCAAGAGGAAGAAGAGATGGGTGTGGGAAGTTACACACAGTGAATGTAGAAGTTCCAGCAGTGCCAGATGTTGTTCGAGGTACGTTCATATTGTTCAGTACTATTGCATGTGCCTTGTTTGACTCGGGAGATTTTCAATCCTTTGTTTCACATGGTCTAACCCTTGAACTGGGTCTAGATTTAGCGAGATTCTTTGTCCCCCTAGTGCTGAGTATTCCAGTTGGAGGTTAGACTAACATGTTTGATGACTGTAGAGGATGCAGACTGATGTTGGGTCCGCATCTGACCAGTGGGAATTTCTATCTACTGTGAATGTAGACATATGATATCATCATGGGTATTTAATGGATATTTTTTGTGTGCACTCTTATCGTTGGATTTTGGAGAATTGTCATGTGCTCATATATGGGCAGCCAACAGATAACTTTCGTTGTCGAGTGGGGCTTCGAATAGGGAAGCTGGAGAGTGGAGCCCCTTCTTTCCTTATTAGCTGAGATGTTAGTGGTGTCTAAAGACATAAAGATGGTGGAAACCATGGGGATCATCAGTGAGTTCTTAGACGACTTCCATGAAGTGGTCATGACACAACCACCATGATGTGATGTTGAGTTTTGGATATACATACAACCCAGTGCCCGTCCGATTTCAATGGCTCCCTATCATATTATGCCTTCTAAGTTGCGGGAGTTCCATTCTAGGTAGATAAGATAATGAAGAAGGGTTTTATCTGACCAAGATCGTCCCATCAGGGTGCTCTAGTCTTAGTCGCAAAGAAGGCTAACAGTGGTCTTAGGTTTGGTATAGACTACCAAGGACTGAATTAGGTGATGATCAAGAACTATTACCCCCTCATATGGATATATGACCTTTTAGACCATTGGATTAGAGAATATTGGTTCAATATGATCAACATGCATTCGGGATATCACAAGATGAGAGTGAAAAAGTGTGTCATCAAGAAAACTACCTTCATGTGCATGAATGAGAACTTTGGGTTTGTGGCCATGTCGTTAAGTGTTACGAATACAGCTGCTGGGTTCATGGGGCTCATGAACACATTCATCTGAAAGAATCTAGAATGGTTCATAACTATTTTTATGGATTAAATTCTGATCCACTCAAGATCAGAGGGGGATCACACAGAGTATCAGAGGATAGTTCTGGAATTACACTAACACCACCAGCACTACGATATGTAGTCCAAGTAAATGTTCTATATATCATAAGTGCAAATAATTGGACATGTGGTGTCCCAAAAGGGAATAGTATTGGACCCTTCAAAAGTTGAGGTGATTGTTTCTTGGGAGGCACCCAAGAACTTGGATGTGGTTTTTAGATTCCTAGGACTGACAGGTTACAATCAGTGGGTTGTTCCTGTCATCTCTCGAGTTTCATCATCATTGAGATTGTTGACCAATAATGACCAAGCATTCATTTAGAGTGATAAATTCCAGGAAGCCATCATTTATCTGGAGGTAAAGCTAGTAAGTTCCCTAGTGTTGAGGTTTCCATAGGAAGGTGTAACGTTTTATGTGTTATGTGTTTCTTTTGGACTAGGATTAGAGTGTGTTCTAATGAAGCAATGTGTAGTGATCTCTTATGGGTTTAGGAAATTATATCCTCACAAACGTAACTATTTCACCCATGACCTTGAGCTTGTAGTGGTAATGTTTTCACTGATGTTGTGGAATCATTACCTTGTCCGGCAATACTTCTTGGTCTTCCAAGGTTACAAGTTCATGAATTATGTCTTATCCCAGTGAGGTCTAAACTTGAGACAATATAGGTGTATAGAATTTCTTTAGGGCTATGAATTCAAGATCTCATACACCTTAAATTTTTTTAACATTTTATCTGATTCCTTGAGCGAGAAGTCCCCAATGTATGTGGTCTGGGAGTCAGCAAATGCTTGAGAAACAATACAGGAGTTGGATGCCTCTCACCTAATTGAAAGAAAGGAGGTTATTAGGAGATACCTGTTTCAGATGATGGTGAAGTCTTATTTGGTACAATTACTGGAGGTGTCTCAGTGGGGGGGGAAGTCGAGGTAGAAGTAATGCATGAACATGTTAGCAAGGACAATCCTCTGGAAGGATGGTCAAACGATGGTGAGAATGAAATAATTTTTCTTAGGAATCTGTTTATCCCAGAGAATATGTACAAGATAGTTATCATAGAGTTCCATAACTCACCCATAGTGGTGCACCCATGAGTTACCTGATATACCAAGGCATGATGGGTCAGTTTTGGTGGTCCGTGGTGAAACGGGTAGTGGTGGAGTTTGTTGCAAAGTGCCTCATGGGAAAACAGGTGAGGGATGAGCATTATGTTCTGGGTGGTCTATTGAAACCATTATATGTTCTAGAGTGGAATTGGGATGAAAAGTCATTGGATTTACTCAGAGGACTACCTATGGTTCAAGGAGGGTGTGATGCTATCAGGGTAGTGGTAGATCAGTTGAAAAAAATCATATTACTTCCTAGAAATCAAGCAGTCGAGTGTAGTGGATGACTTGGAATAGAGGTATGTGGATGAGGTGGAGTAGTTTCATGGAGTTTGGAGGATCATAATCTTTGATCGGGATGATCACTTTACCTCAGGAGTCTGGAAGGTATTGCAATGTCTTTTTGGAATCCAACAATGACTTAGTACTTCTTTCCACCCCCAAACAAATGGGATGAAATAGAGAACCATACAGATGTTGGAGGATATGCTACAAGCCTATTTTTGTGGCTTTGGAGGATCATGGGTATGATATTTTCCTCTATTAGAGTTTTCCTACCGAAATAGATATCAATCTACACTTAGCCTGAATCAATTTAATATATTGTAATAAAGGTCATGTCATTTGCCCATGTGTTGGACCGAGATTGGGGAAGCAAGTTCTCATGGCAGAGAAATAGTGTAGAGCACGATGGAGAAGGTTCAGATTGTGCTTGAGAGGATGAGCGTGGCTCATGACATGTAGAAGTCATATACCGGTCATAAGAGGAGACCCTTGGAGTTAGAGGTTGGGGACAACATCATCTTTAAGGCCTCCCCTCGTTGTGGGAAACAGAGGCCCCATAGTGGGAGTAAGTATTCTCACAGGTTCGTTGGACCCTTTGAGGTGTTACGACATGTCGGCGAAGTGTCTTATCAGCTGGAGCTTCCACCACCGCTACTAAGAGTCTAAAATTTCTTCCATGTGTCTCAGCTCCGTCATTTTCTACATGATGATTTGTACATCCTATACTGGGGAGAGTTTGATACCGAGGATGATGCAACACTCATGGAGAAACTAGTGGCTATCAAGGATCTTGAGAAGAATGTGCATCATGAATCAACCATTCCCTTGGTTCCTGTGCTGTGGAGGCATGGTGGCTGAGAGGAGTGTACCTGGGAATAGGAGGCACAAATGAATTCCTATTACACAGTTATTTTTTGAGTATCGGTTTTGTGTTTGCCTTGTCCTTTGTTTTGGTGTAATACATAATGTATTTTCTTATGAGATGGGTTGTTTTATTTTTAATCTAAATTTTTGTAAGGTCCTTATAGTGAGGCGGGGATGAACTAATCTGTAATCAAGACACATTAAGCTGGATATTATTAAACCTGTTCGAGCATGTCAGTGCCGCCCAAAGAGGATAATATCTTGACATGGTAGAAAAGACTACCTATTTCATATGTGTGGATGGTGTGACCTTTATATTTCAGTGTGGTTGCTTGGGTGTGAGGTGTGGTGCTGCTTTAACATATGATCAACATGAGGGAGAGGTTTTCCTAGGATGTCAAGGAGGCGTCCTTGTAAAGGCTTTGTGTTTCCCTAGTTTTTGAAGAGATAAATGTGAGAGAGGTATTTCTAGGTATCGATGCATGTTATGTATTTCAAAGAACTCTATGGTGGGTTGTCCCTGAGAGGTATATTTTGATGTGGTTGTTCAGACACCTCTATTTTTTTCATCGGGTTTACCCATGAATTCTCGAGGAAAATATTAGTTTGAGACGTATCTGTTGTAATGGCTTGGACACTCCTAGTGCATTACATTTCCAAATACTCGTTTTTGGGGTGTCCTTGACCTCATCATTTAGTGAGGAGGGTGTCAGTGTTGATGGAAGGGTGTCATCGTGGTGTCACCTATCAGTGACATTGATTAGTCCCACCTATCGGTGTGTCAATGATCATTTCCACCTATCGGTGCCACACCCAAAAGGTGCCACTATGGAGTGTCGATGTTCTTTGCCCTAGTTTTTCTATAACACATCTTTTATGTTTTATTGCCTCTTTTAAAATGTTTTAACCCCATTTTAATGCCAAAAAATCATATCTTAAATCCCCTAAGAGTGGGGAGACACTTGATTAACCAAAACATGTGGAAAATCACACATTTTTTCATGTTTCTAGCCTCCTGGGATTTTCATTCTCACCCATGATACATGTTTTCCCAGTTTTAAGGAAATAGATTAACTCACAGTCATTATATCTACCATCTTTAAGGATAATTATTTATTCTCAATAATTTTCTATGATGTGATACTGATAAACCACATGGTTAAACAACAAGCAACTTTTTATGCACTTTGAGATGGAACATTCTATAACTATAGGATCTGAACTTTTATCACCCTTGATATTCACCTTTCCCAGTCTATTTACTTTCCTTGGTGAGTTTGGATACCCTATTCCAAAGAAGAGTCATGCACCCCTTTTGGAGCCTTCCTTCTCACCCGTGGAGTCCTTGGAGTTATTATACAAGTAGCGCATTCTCATTTCATTAGGTGAGTAGAAAAACGCCGATCCTTGACCATTCATGTAGGGTTTTCATTAATCTCTATTTAATGTGTATCATGTGGGGTGGGAAAGACAATGTTTTCATCTTGATGTGGATAAAACCAAATAGTAATGAAGATAATAAATCAACATTAATGAATAAAGGTGTGTGGTGGATAATGATAGTGTTATTTTCTTTTGTCTCAGCTTATACATTGTGAGTGTAATGGGTTATTCACATAGAAAATAGTGGTCATTGGTGGTATTTCTTACTCAATAATGAACCTCTTTTTTTCATTATAAACATGTGATTGAATGGATGTAACATGGAAACTAGATAATCATGTAAATATGTTAGACAAAATGGTTGAACAATGAATAATAATCCTTGTGTGATCACCCTTGTTTACCAAACGGATGGAAGAAACATAATGAATGGTGTGGAAAAATATGGAAACTTCCTTGATCTGTTTTGTAAATCTGTGTGGTTTCTCTCAATGATGATTATGGGGTGATGGGTATGAGGATGGGATCTATTGTTGTTCAATTGTTTGTTTTTGGACCTGTTCCCATTTGTTGGGGATTGGTTTGGTTCTAGTACTTTTAGGGATCTCATGGATCCATTTTGTTTTGGTGGATTTACAAGAGAACCAGGTCTGAATGCTTAAGTTTATACTTGGCTATTTTCCTTTCATTTTTGTCTATGTATGTGGCTAGGTCTGTTAGTTTCCCAATAGTGAAAGAATATTTCTTAATTGGAACAACATGAACATGAAAATTAGAATGGCTACAATGTGGGATTTGTTTTCTAGAAATGGGTTGTTCTATAGTTGTGGGTTTTGAGTGTTTGTACATGTCAGAATAGTAATGCGGGTGGTTTTTCTATGGAACCATTAGTTTGGGATGAATTTTATATTACCTATATGTAAAATGTTTAGTTATGGTGTTTCTCAAATGCACCCAACCTACATTCTGCACTTTGTTCCAAACTATAAGAACCTGATTCTTATTTTTGTGGTACGGGTTTCTTCTTTTATCTTTTCCTTAAGTGTTTTTGATTAAATAAAGAAAATGGGGAAAATCCTAAATTTTGGGACTACATGGCGTGTACTTTTACACACGCCATTTACTTTGGCTGTGTGGGATGAGTACACATGGTGTGTAGCCATGTTGGGGACGAAGGGTGTAAAAACCGACTACACGCCATATAGTGGGTATTTACAACTCGTGTAGTCAGTCGAAAAGTGAATAGAAATGCGGTGGAAGAAATCGCCAGCCAGATGACAGTACATGCCCTGTGATCAGGAATACACTCCATGTACTCATGTCGACGGATGAACAGTGCGGTGGTGCCGCCAGAGGAACAATTAAATGAGAAAAGTACACCCCTTGTAGTCAATAGTACATGCCATGTAGTTTTTTTATTAGATTAAAATGGGTAGTAGCCAACCGTATTCACTGGATTGGATTAGAACCGTAGGAAGGGGTTGGTAGAGGAGGACAGACCTTTGAGGATCTCCAGATCGAGTGTTAGGAATCTGTTTTCGCCTCTGACGATCTCTTTGGAACCGCACGGGTAATCCCTACACTCTTTTTAAGATGTTCTTTCCAATTCATTCTTTAAAGGATGTTATTTGTGTTTGAACGAGGATATCTTTAACTTAAGATCTACGTCGTTCTTGGATGATTCGAGGATCATCGTTCACGTATACCATTCAGGGACGTTTAAGGCAAGTGGCTTGGTGTTTAATTTCCAACTGTTGTGCGTTTTTTATACCATTGTGCCACGAACCCATGTTGGGGTGTTGTGTGGATGAGGACTTGGTTATTTAAATACCTATAATTGTATCGGTAATTAAATATGATAATAACTCATGTTTGGTATCGCTTCTTGGATCCAGGACAACCCTGGGGGTGCGTTCCTCTGTTTAGCCATTTGGCCAGGATACCTGAGGGTATGCCATTGTAATAATTTTTCTTAAATTTCCGTGAGGGGAATTGAATGTGAATTTATTATTTACATGATGAGAATGGCCCAATTACTAGTTCCTAAGGGCAGTGTTTTTTTTAGCCTAAGGTCACTGTTTGTTTAGCTTGGGGGCAAGGTACTGCTTAGCCTGAGGGCAACGTTCTATTTCGCCTAAGAGAAACCTTTTGTATGCCTAAGGGATGTGACTTCTATGCCTGAGGGAAACACTTCATACGTCTGAGGAAAATATCTGTTATGCCTGAGGGAAATGACTGAGGGAAAGATTCTGATTACCTGAGGGTAAGGGTTTGCGTGTCTGAAGACACTGACTATTTACATAGAAAATTCATTGGGGTGGTTTTTTTATATTGAATGATTAAATGAATATTAAAATGGAAACATAACTGGTAATTTTAGTTACATTTGAGTACTGCTTAGTTTATTGTATTCACTTTTTTCACACAATTGTTGCATGTTTACACACAGTTGAGCATGGGCCTTTGGTGGGTGCCCACTGGGATTTACTTCTCACACCCTGTTTGGGTCATGTCTTCGGCCCAAATAGACTATATTGTTGTAGGTGTGGATAAGGGAAAGGGTCCTTATACAGGTACTGGATTGCTGCTGAGGAGTGGGGGAGCATGGGACCGGGCTTAAGCTCAAGATGCTACCGGCTGTTTTGTTTTGTTTTGTTGTACTATGTATTGTACTGTACTGTATTATTTTGTAACACTTTCTGGCTGTTTTCTTAGAACTTGAGATATGTTGAATCATTATCTATATAACTGTTGGTTATCTTTTACAACATTTGTTTATTTTAAATGTGAATGGTTTATTGGTTCCGCTGTTGTTGTATGTTTTTTATTTTATTCCGCTGTGCTACACTTTGACAAATAAGGCCATAGTTTCCACACTATCAGACCTGGGCCCTCGCTACTAGTCTACAACCTCTGGAATTTGGGGAAATGCGCTTGAGGTCCCGCGGTGAACCAGGTTCGGGGTACCCGATGTGTGGCACCCGGACCCAGGACGTTACAATGTGGTATTAGAGGAGGTTATTTTCTTTGACTTACTATTTGGTGCCTTAGTTAGGGATAGGATGGGAATAATAGTTGGTAAAGAGTTGTATGCGGGCGTAGCTAACCCAGTTATAGGGAAAATCTAGTCTATCTCATAATTTTTCAATTATTATAAGATTCCAAATTTTATAGTTGATTTGATTTCACCGTTGGGTGATGCACTTGTGATTGTGCTATTTATAATTTATCCATGAGTTCTATTTTGTTGCAACCCGATGACATGAGGGTATTCCATCTCATGCATCATTTAGGCACATGCTAGAAATCACATGACATGCATTGTTCCATGCCATGTAGGTTCATTAGAAATTGCATGTTGTTGTGATAGTTGTTGTGCTAGAAAAGCATACTGTTGTGATAGCTTCTTTGATAAATACTTGCTATGTGATATGGTATATTTGTGTGAGACTATGGATATAATGGATCCCAAAAATTGGTTTTTGGGGATTATGGACCCTCATTGACTGGAATTTGGTGGATCATTAACTGTTTATCTTCTTATAACACATATAAGATGCCAAACATTGATTTGCAGGGAGTATGGGCCCTTGAAGATCAGAATTTGACACTTAGATGTTGTTTTTTAGTATTTCCAGGGTTCCAGAATAGTATCTGAGACTTACTATCTGGAAAACCCAGTATACACACCGTGTAGTTCCTCGGACACATGCCATGTGTTCTTCTATTCAAGAAGAAAAGAAAACTTTTTAAGTACACGCCGTGTACCCCTAGTACATGTCGTGTAGTCTCTTCCCATGTCATAGACCATGTGGGCGGGGACACAGGGAAGGGAAATTCTTGGGGCGAACATGGCATGTACCGGATGTACACACCGTGTAGTGTTGACCCGGAGTCCGCCTGTGTAATTAACAACACAGACGGGGGAAACCTTAACACATACACGCTGTGTCCACTATGAAACACACCGTGTAGTCTGACCTAGGATACGTCTGTGTAACTAACAACATGGGTCAGTGTAATCCATTTGTGTACATGCCATGTCCATCTGGAACATGCCGTGTAGTGTGAGTCGTGTATCCGGTTGTGTAACTAACAACACGGGTCAGAAAATCTCGTTTAGTACATGATGTGTACCTGTGGGACATGCCGTGTAGTCTTATCTGAGGACAGACCATGTGGACCTGACCGTGTGGCTGGGAAACGGGGTGGTGTACACACTGTGTGCAGGTGTAACACACCATGTAGTATCAAGCCAAGTAGTCAGTCGTGTCACAAATGACACGGGCTGTTATAATTTACACCCTACACGCCGTGAAGAGTATATAAACGTCCTGTAGTTTTGTTTAACGGGAGTCGTGTGGCTTAGCCATGTAGAAGGACCTGAGCAGGGGAAGAGAAGTCAGGTACATGCCGTGTAGTCTCGCTTCGGAAATCATGAAATGCCTTCTTCCTCCTGTTCCCCTTTTTTTCCCTTCATTTTCAGTCTGTGGTAATATTGATCTAAGGATTGTGTTTGACCTTGTAGAGTCATTCCACTGAGACGACCACACATTGTTCTCCAAGAGAGAAACAATGATTATACTCCAAAGATGGTGGGCCACGGGATACCAGTGGATCCTCCAGCAGAGCTAGATGCGGCGCCTACTATTATACCGGACACATGTGTAGAGGCGCAGTTCCATGAAGGCTTCTTGCGGTTCATGCAACCCATTCAGGGAGCACTGCCGACTGCCACATCTATGGCTGAGCTGACTCATATATTCTAGAAGCAGCATTTGCTAATGTTTTCAGAGGATGGCGGAGCACAGACTGCGAAGTCTTGGCTGGGGTCTATGCAGACTATTTTCGAGCATCTTGAGACGCCTCCCGGGTGGAGGGTCAAGCTCGTGACTTATATGCTGCGTGATTCCACCAAGAGGTGGTTGGATGTTACCACCCATTCAAAGCATCACAAAACATGGTGTGAGAATATTTTCAGGCAGTCTTCTATGAATTCTTCTTTCTAGAGACACAGAGAGTGGATAGAGCTTGAGGGTTCATGAATCTGCATCAGGGCTCTATGTCAGTGATGGATTATTCTGCTCGTTTCAACAAGCTTCAGCATTTTTCACCCATTCTTGTGGGTGATGAGACATTGAGGGAAAGACGCTTTGAGGATGATCTTAGTTATGACATTGGAGCACTGGGGAATGTTTTCAAGTTGCCTATAGTACATGCTATTGTGAACCACACATTTATTACATAGAGGAACCTTCAAGAAGCTAGTGGTGCAGGCCAGGTCGGTTTGACACCAGTTTCTAGTCCTATTTCTAACAGAATGAGGAAGCGACAGATGAGTTTCTCTCATGGTGGCAGTACTAGCCAGACAATTTCTTCAAGTTGCCCGGTCTTTTGTTAACAGTGTGGTAGAGAGGGGCACAAGAGACCGTAGTGTCCATGTGACCCAATGGAGTGCCGAACTTTAGGCAAGATGGGTCATCTGCAGTGCTTGTGCAGGGTGTTTCCACCAGTGGCTAGTGAGAGGGGTTCTGGGCAGACTCCACATGTGGGAGCGGGACCAGTAGCTTCTTACTAGTTGGGAAACTAGAATATGTCAGGACTTTCTGATAGAGGTGGTGGTCGTGGCCATGGTAGCCAGACACCAGTATCTCAGAGGCAGCAGGGCGGGATAGCTCAGGGTAGCTAGGCTGTGTCGCAGGGCCATGGTACTGGAAAGATATATGCAGTGCAACAGACCCAGTAGGAGCTGGATCCCAGGCCTTCTACAGTCAGAAGTACTATTCTAGTAGCTTATGTATTATCTTCAGTACATTTCGATACGAGTTCTACACATAGATTTATATATGTGCCCTTCATGGAGAGCCCTCAGCTATGTGTTTCCTCTTTTTCTGATGTTATGATGCTAGACACTCCATTTGTAATGAGAACGACATGTGTACGTTAGTGCAAAGAGTGTACCCTTGAGGTTGGTGGGTTCCACTTTCTATGGGACCTCTATGTCTTAGAGATGACAAGCTATGATTTCATTCTCGGGATGGACTGGTTGGTTCCCTTTCATGTCTTAGTAGATTTCTATCTTCGTAGGGTGAGTTTCACATCACTAGAGGGAAGATAGTTTCTATAAAAAGGTGAATGAGATGTTTAGGCGAGTCGAGCTGGACCAAAGCATCACGAGTGAGGTGGATTCATAGCCCAGATTGTGAGTTTATATCTAGATGATTAGGAGACTTGTTAGACATATTTCCCTCCAGTGGTAGATAATTTCAGGGATGTCTTCTCGAATGACTTTTCAGGTCTACCTCTGAAGTGTGAGGTGCATTTCTCTATTGATCTTGTGCCAAGAGAAGCACTGGTGTCTATTCCTCCTTATATAATGGCCATGCCTGGGTTTCAGGAGCTCAAGGGAGTGTTAGATGAGTTATATTCAAATGGTTTTATCTAACCCAGTACTTCTCCTTGGGGTTCACCAGTCCTCTTTGCGAATAAGGTACACGGTACCCTCCGAATCTGTGTGGATTATCGGAAGTTGAACCAGTTGACAGTCAAGAAATGATATCCCTTACTAAGAATTGATGATCTCGTTCATCAACTTCAGGGAGAAAAAGTGTTCTCGAAGATTGACATGAGATCAAGATATCATCAGCTACACATGAGCCCATCAGAAATACCACGTACAACATTTTGGAGTAGATGGGGTCTGTACGAGTACATGGTTATGCCGTTTGGACTCCCGAATGTGCCAGCAGTTTTCATGGCTATGATGAATCGTGTGTTCCATCCGTATCTAGATTCTTTTGTGGTAGTATCTGTGGAAGATATCTTGGTGTACTCTCACAACAACCCGACCATGCCACCCATCGTGATATCATATTGAGTACACTAAGAGAGCATAATATATATGCTAAGCTCTCAAAGTGCCACTTTTGGATGGACCAAATTTACTTCCTGGGTCATATTATCTCAGAGGTAGGAGTTGCAGTAGACATATAGAAGGTGAGAGCAGTAGTTTCTTGGGAGTATCCTAAGAACTTGTTTGAGATATGGAGTTTCCTGGGGATGGATAGTTACTACAGGAAGTTTATACAGGACTTCTCCCACATAGAAGCGCTATTGACGGGTTTGACTAAGAAGGGTGTGAAGTTTGTCCGGTCGGAAGCTTGTGAGACCACCTTTGAAGACCTGAAAGAAATATTGACATCATCACCAGTCATGATACTTCCAGAGTAAGGGAAGAGCTATACAGTTTACACTGACACATCAGGTATTGGGCTGAGAGAAATGTTGATGCAGGGTGATCTAGTTGTTGCGTACGAGTCTCGAGAGTTGGGGCTACATGAGAGGAATTACCCGACACATGATCTCGAGTTAGCTGTAGTTGTTCATGCGTTGCGCTGTTGGAGACATTATCTCTTGGGAGAGCATATTTTGGTTTTCACAGATGACAAAATGCTCAAGTATTTCTTTACTCAGTGTGACTTGAATCTGAGATAGCGAAGGTGGGTCGAATAACTTTAGTCCTTCGACTTCGAGCTTGCCTATACACCTAGTAAAGGTAATGCAGTTGCTAATGCACTGAGCAGGAGGACTCAGATACAGGCAGTACAGGAGGCTAGAGGTGAGTGGTGGCTCATGGCTTTGTTCTCTGAGATGAATTTGGAGGTTGATGACAGTCAGGGGAAAACCTATCCTTCATCTTTATCTATGACTTCTACCCACCTCGATATAGTGAGGATGAGAAAACTATCTGATTTGGAAGGCCTAGTTCTATGGGAGTTGGGGTCAAGTGAGGACCCTCATCTTGGTTGGATGATAGGTGATGATGAGGTGCTGTGTTTCCATGGAAGTGTATGGGTTCCATGAGATATTTGCGAGGAGTTCATGCAGGAGTTTCGTGCTTCAGCATGGGAAGTTCACCCCGAAGTTACCAAGATGTACCGTGACTTGAGACGTCAATACTGGTGTCCGCATATGAAGAGAGAGATAGCTGGTTTTGTTATGAGATTTTCCACCTATTAGTAGGTGAAGGCCGAGCATCAGAGGCCAACCAGAATGTTACAGCAGTTACCCATCCAAGAGTGGAAATGGGATGATGTCGCGATGGATTTCGTGACCGGGTTGCTGAGGTCACCTCGAGGCAATGTTGTTGTGTGGGTTGTTGTGGACAGACTCACAAAGGTAGCTCAGTTTTTGCCGATCAAAGAGACCTTCAGTGTTGATGAGATCGAGAAGTTGTATATCTGAGAGATCATACCTCTTCATGGGGTCCTTTGTTCTATCATTTCTGATAGGGATGCCCATTTTATGTCTTGTTTCCAGTAGAGTTTTCAGAGGGAACTCGGTACACAGGTGCTTCTGAGCACAAATTACCACCCTAAGACCGATGGACAGTCAGAGCGTATGATACCGGTGATTGAGAACGTGCTGTGTGCATGCATCCTATACTTTGGGGGCTCTTGGGAGAATCATATACCCCTTATCATGTTTTTCTATAATAACACTTTTTAGGCTACTATTGAGATGACACCTTACGAGGCTTTATATGGTAGGCTATACCGATCACCTTTGTGCTGGATAGAGGCATCTGAGGCACCTTTACTGGGACTATATCTCATGCAGGAGACTTCTGAGCAGGTCTAGTTGACTCAGAAGAGAATGGCTACTACATAGTTTTGACAGAAATCTTATGTTGATCGCCGCAGACGGCCTTTGGAGTTCATGGTCGGGCATTAGGTTTTCTTTCATGTTTCTCCAAGGCTGGGACATAGTCGGATCAGGAGATAGGGTAAACATTCACTGAGGTATGTGTGGCCATTTGAGATACCAAGCCATGCACAATGTCTTCCATGTATCTCAGTTGTGCCGCTATCATTCAGACCTATCTCACGTCTTTCAGCCCGAGGAAGTTGGGCTTCATGTCAGTGAGACCGTTGAGGAGAATCTGATTTGTATCATGGATAGGATCACAGAGGTTCTCCGAGGCCAGTCATTTATTCTAGTACGGATGCTATGGCAGCATAACCGAGTGTAGGATGAAACCTAGGAGCAATACATGCTCAGTGGCCAGAGTGGTTCTGAGATTTGTCTTCCCCTCCCTTGTAAGGGAAATTTGGGGATGAATTGCTCTAAGGGGGAAGTTTGTAAGAACCCGGTTCTTATTTTTGAGGTACGAGTTTCTTATTTTATCTTTTTCTTAAGTGTTTTTTAGAAAATAAAGAAAATGGGAAAAAATCCTATGTTTTGCCACTACATGTCGTGTAATTTTACACACACCATGTACTTTGACCATGTGGGATGAGTACACAAGGTGTGTAGCCATGTTGGCGACGAAGGGTGTAAAAACTGACTAAACACCATGTAGTTGGAATTTACACACCGTGTAGTAAGTCAGCAAGAGAATAGTAAGGTGGTGGAAGCAGCTGCCAGTCGGACGACAGTACACGCCGTCTGATCAGGAATACACGCCATGTACTCATGTCGACAGATGAACAGTGCGGCAGTGCCTCCAGAGGAACAATTAAATGAGAAATGTACATACAGTGTAGTCAATATTACATGCTGGGAAGTTTGTTTTTTTCGCTTAAAATGGGTAGTAGCCAACCCTATTCATAGTATTGTATTAGAACTGGAGGAAGGTGTTCGTAGAGGTGGCCGGACCTTCGAGGATCTCTAGATCGAGCGTCAGGAATCCGTTTTCTCCTCTTATGATCTCGTTGGACCCGCACGGCTAATCCCTCCACTCTCCTTAAGTAGTTCATGAAAATTATTCATTTAAGGGAAGTTATTTGTGTTTTAAAGGGGATTTATATCACCACATATTTATGTCATTCTTGGAAAATTTGAGGATCGTCGTTCGTGTATACCGTTCAGGGGCATTTAAGGTAGGTGGCTTGGGGTTTAATTTCCTACTACTGTGCGTTTTGTGTACCGTTGTTCCATGAACCCATGTTGGGATGTCGTGTGGCTAAGGCCTTGGAAATTTAAATACCTAAAAATGTAATAGTAATTAAATGTGACAATAACCAGCTATTTGGGATCACTTCGTGGATCCAGAAAGACCCTGGGGTCGCGTTCCTCTGTTTATCCATTTGGCCAGGATACCTGAGGGTATGCCATTGTAATAATGTTTTTTAAATTTCCTTGAGAGGAATTGTATGTGAATTTCATATTTACATGTTGGTCATGGCCCAATTACTTGCTCCTAAGTGCAGTGTTCTTTTTTTCCTGAGTGCATTATTTGTTTAGCCTAAGGGAAAGGTACTGATTAGCCTGAGGGAAACGTTCTAGTTTTCCTGAGGGAAACCTTTTGAATGCCTGAAAGTAGTGACTTCTATGCCAGAGGGTGACACTTCGTACGCCTGAGGGCAATATCTGTTATGCCTGAGGGCAAAGCCTGAGATAAAAATTCTGATTACCTGAGGGTAAGGGTTTGCATGTCTGAGGACACTAACTGTTTACATAGAAAATTCATTGTGGCGGTTTTCCTTATATTGATTGTTTAAATGAATATTAAAATTGAAACATAACTGGTAAATGTTTTTACTTTTTAGTACTGCTTATTTTATTGCATTTACTTTTGCACACTATTGTTGCATGTTTACACACAGTTGAGCACGAGCCGTTGGTGGGTGCCTAATGGGATTTATTTCTCAAACCCTATTTGGGTCATGTCTTCGGCCCAAACAAACTATTTTTCTGCAAGTGTGGATAAGGGGAAGGGTCCTTATACAGGTACTTGATTACTGCTGAGGAGTAGGGGAGCGTGGGACCGGGCTGAGGCTCACGATGCTACGATCTATTTTGTTTTGTTTTGCTGTACACTATATTGTACTGTACTGTATTGTTGTGTAACATGTTCTGGATTTTTTCTTAGAACATTAGATATGGTTCATCATTATCTATATAACTATTGGTCATCTTTTACTATAGCTATTTTTCTTAAATATGAATGGTTTATTTCTTATACTATTGTTGTATGATATTTATTTTATTATGTTGTGCTACACTTTGAAAAATGAGGAATGTTTCCCCCCTATCAGACCTGGGCCCACGCTGCTAGTCGGAAGCCTCTGGCTTTTGGGGAAATGCCCTTGAGATCACATGGTGAACCGGGTTCGGGGCACCCTTTGAGTGGCACCTAGTCCCGGGACATTACACAAACACCCCCATTTAATGCGGGAGGGGGGTTTTCTCGACATTCCTATGAGTTGATAGTTATTAGATACTTTTCTTCTCCCTCCCCTATAAATCTTATGACTCTTCAAGTAGCCTTTGATTACATGAGGTCAATAATAGCTGAAGACCCTTCAGGGAGAAGATGTTGTGGTGGTTGGCCCAAGTGTGTGTGGGTACGTTTGTTTGCCAAGTGTGTTCAGGATGTGTCCCATGTGTCTGTGCGACGAATGTGTGGTTGTAGTGGCCAACATATCTGCTTTAAAGATAAGTGGTTTTTGTGGCCCAAGTGTCTATGGGATGTTTGTGTGGTTGTGGTGGAACATGTGTCTACAGGTGGGATATGTGGTAGTGGTGGCCCATAAGGTTGTTGTTGGGGTGGCAATGGGACTGTAGGGAAAATGGTGGGGGAGTTCTGACATTTAGGATGTTTCAATAACCTGCAAGAAAGTGCTACATGGTACCCAAATATCGATGTTCTATTACTATTATTTTACCTAACATTCCTTTTTTGGGCATTTTTCCTTGGTGAGGTTGGGTGGACAGTGTTCATTTCTAGGGGTTTTGGTTACCTCTACTTTCTCACGGGGGATTAGAATGCCTCCCCACTTTTATATGAGAGATTTTTGTCTTCCCTACTAACTATACCTATTTACTCACCCTATGTATATAAAACGTCTTTTAGGTTTCATGGAGGACTTTTAGGACTGTGCCAGACCATACTAGCTCAGACGTCAAGACTTTTATCATTGCATTCTTTTTATTTGGTACTCCTCATCATAGTTTTCTTGTAATTTATAACAGTTTATTTCAAACATGCATATGTGAATGTATTTCTTTCATTAGTATTACTTCCAATTTTTTGGAGTTGTTTGGGATTTACCGTATTATCTCCTGATCATATGAAATTAAAGGGTAATTATTTCCATTTTATGTTAGATTCTACACCCTTAGTGCAAGTTTCTACTCCGGGGCCTTTTGAAGGCTGGACATGGGGGTCATTATCTCACTTTAAACTTGATGAAGGAAGGGTATAATACTTTATTGTCCCTTTCCTCATATTGGTGAAGGAGGGTAGAGATATAAATTTTATTTTCTGACTCCAAAAAAGGTATAAATTTATTAAAATTGGTAATGTTAAACAAGTTTTATGAGGGGGTTAATCGAAATTATAATGATTAAAATGGCACATAAATTTATCTAAATTATATTTCTAGATCATATTTAAAAATTATTATAGTTAATTTTTAATATATGACACATTGGAGATATTTTTCATGTGTAAGTAATATATTATATATTAATATTTCAAGTATTTACATGTTTTCCACCCCCTCAAAAATAAAATTCCATATCCTTTACTATCACACTTTTTTAAAGACATTTATTTTTTCCACGATGTACCAAAATACATTCCAAGATTCATTATACACATCTTATAGAATATGTTTTTTTCCTAAGACTATTATATTTGTTCTTAATATAAAATAAAAGGAAATATTTCAATAGTAGAGGCATAACACTTGACTGAGTTCTTTCATTTTATTTGGTCATCTACATCCTCAAATTATTTACTAACCAATATAAAAAAATAACTATCATTAATATACTGAAATTTTATTATTATTATTATTTAAAAAACATTATTTAACTTCTTTTTCATCCTATGAAAAATGAAAACATCTCTCGTAAATATGTGTGAATGACCACTTCCCCAAGGTAATGTGTTTCATATATCATCATCACCCCAAAATGATGGATATTCTGATAGATTTAATGAAAATATTTGATATTCATGACATATTTTTTATTCTATAAAGATAATATATTACTAACTTACTTTGTGTTCCACCAATTAAAAAATGATGGTGTCACTTGATTGTATGTTTGGACTAGCACCTCCATGAAGTGATGTTATTTTTTCCCTTGTCCACCGTTCATAGATGATTATAAAATTTTATTCCATGTATAGAAATTATTTTTAGGTCATTATTAAAATTCTAAAAATTATGCAATGATGAAACATTTTACTAATGTTGACCTACTGATTTTATTTTGGACTTATAAGTAGAACAAACTCAAAACTTCCAATGTAGACTTAATAAATATAGTAATTAAATAATTAATTGAAAATAAAAACAATAAGTATAAGTGAATAAAAATGTGAATGTTATTTATGAAATTAGAAAAACAATTAAATTTTATTATTCGTGATTTAGATAATTTATTAAATGATTATGATCACGTAGGATGTGATTTCTCATTAAATCCTTATTTTAAGTTATAACACAAATTTATTTTACTATATGAAAAGGTTATTTTAAATTTTTCAATAATTTTCATACTTATGTTCCAATGATTGATAAAGGTAATTATAATATACTTGTTAACATAATATAAAAATGATTAAAATGAATCTTTTGAAATGTTTTCTTTGTTAACCCTTTTTATATTTTTAAAAATTTGTTAAATGAGGGTTCTATTTTAACATATATCATATGAAATAAATTTCACTACATTCTAATTTGTATTTTCATTAATTATTACATTATAATATTCCAGGATTATATTCACAGAAATGAAATTTTCTTATTAATATTTAATCATTCATTTAAAACATATAAAAAAAAATATTCTCATGTTTTTAATAAATGGTTTGAAAATTAATTTAATGGTGCTTAAATATATGAAAACATCCTTTGAGGATTATTATCATATACTATGTATATGAACTAATTATACCTTCCATCTCATTTTTTAAATGGATTATGATCACATGGTTTTATTTATTGATTATGTAAGATATTAACATTTCATATGATTGAAATTCAATTCAAATGTCTATATTGATTATGTATTTATTTTTTTATTTTATATGATTAATGAATTAGATATAGTAAGTGATGTTTGGGAATTGTTTTATCCCCTGTATGAATCATTATGTCAGATGAGACAAACTGGCCTAGGTATTTTGTGTATTCCGGTCTAATTATTTATGACATCCTTGAATGACGCAGTGATGGAATATTTATGATGTCATGGAACAAGTCCATGAGGATATGATTATTATGTCTATAGTTATGAATTCCATCATTCTAAAAAAATTTATTATTTTCCATGTGATTATTTATTGTATGAAATTATTCATGGATATGTTCAACATATATGATATTAGTTATATGGAATAATTTACTATTATATTTCACTACTGTAATATTAATGATTTATTTTTTATGTGATAACTTCTACTATATTATTTCCATACTGAACATCTATCCTCAACATTTATTATTATTTTTCTTTTCTATGGTATATCATGGAGGGATAAATGAATTATTTTAGTGATATACTAGAATATATAATAAATTTATCAGAAATGTTTTATTAAATGAAACATTAGTTAAAATTTATGAATCCTATTTTTTGGAATAAAATTGTCATTAATTAGAATTGTACACTATTTATTTTAAAGGGTTGATAGGTAAATGTTTTTCCTAAATCTATAAACCTCTAATCCAAAAATAAACCTAAAATATAACAATGTTCAACCCTTGTTATAAATAAGGTAATTTTGGGTTGTTTATGTTATAGGGCGTTTTAGACCATATGCAATCACCACAGATGATTTGGGTCATAATAATGATGTTTTGAAAGGTATAATTGACATTCACTCATGTTTTACTAAATTCATCATTGTATTCTTTTTATTTCCATTCTATTATATAGTAAATGTTTTCTATGAATGTTAATCCACAATATCAAACACAATATATTGAATTATCTTTGAAATCCCTTAGTGGCATGATGATTTCATCTAATATATATAAAACATATCCAATATATATTTGTGGGCTGATTTTTCCTAAAAATATAGTGCTTCTACCCTTGGTTTAATTTTAGTCAATACTATGTATGTATTGGATTTATTTATATAGATAACATATCATCAATTATGACAATGAAATATCATTTCATATTCCAAATTATAATGTTATTTAGTATCAATGCATGGATAATTATAAGATCCTTATAGAATAAAATTATATACTATGTATTACGATACCTAGTAAAAAGGGGCTCTATAATAAACCCACCCAAGATAAAAATAATTTAAATATTATGTTAATCTCAATATTTAAACATTAAATTTCACAAATAGTCACACAAACCAATGACCAAATTGGTCAGAGTAATGAATATTTTCGACACAAACATTTAATTTCACAAAACATTATACAATACATCATAATAAAGATTCTCTATACCTATTTATATATATCTCACATGACATAACCATATTTATAACCTAGGGATTGTAAACATAATAACGAGATGATATTAGACACTCAGTAAGGGAAAATCAATTGAAAAAACATGTAAAAGAAATAAATATCACAATAAATGATCAAAATACCTTGTATGATAGTCATAAAACGTGTTAAATTAATATAATATCTTAAAATGATAGTTAAGGAATCAGATAAGGTATTACGTAGAACAATCGACATTTAAATAGTTATATATCATGTGATTATGGAATAAATGCTTGTAATACTTCAAAAATAATTTATAATTAAAAACAACATTAGAATTTAATGGAATTGAAATATATCATTAAATTTTTTCATTACATATTGAACAAAATTGAAATTTGAAAAAATAAGACCAATATTAGGACATTTTGGAGGAAACTAATTATTCCCACACTTATATGAGAAAACACATTATTTATACACCTAAAAATGCATAGAAACCCATAATTCCAAAACCTAAAATATCCGAAGATATGAACATAAACTATTTAATATGATTGAGTTATATGACCCCACCATTAAACGCCTATACTTATGTGTTCTAATTAAAAATAATCATAATCATATCATATTTAACCCATGGATCAAGTATTTGGTTTACACATAAACCGAACTTATGTAATCATTGATATCAAACTATAATTTTCTAAGAGGAATCATATAACAATAATACATAATTTATTATCAAAAAATAATTTCATGAGAGATAAAAAAGGTTAGAAAAATATTACTAAAAATGAAAAAGTTTTTATAAATAATTTTATACATTCCATTATAGAAAATGTGAAATTACATATAATCAAAATCTGTATAAAGGAAATAATTTAAATTTAAAAAACATCATTATAAATAGTTATAAATATAATAACTAAAAAATGCATTAATTTTATCCATGAAATTTTGGAAGGAAAATAAAATATTTTTTTAATGGATTGAAAACCATTTTTCCTTAATATTTTGAAATTTATTTTCTTGAAAATCCACATCTTTTTAAAAGGTGGTAAATTACAATTTTTAAAAGTATAACATTATATTACCCCACTAATGGGTATGCCATAAACCTTGTCATGGGTTTCATATTCATTGAGTGGGTAAGGGTTGAATTGGAATTAAGAGGGTACCTATAATGGTAAAGTCATTGGTTTTTTTGGACATTAACTTTTAACAAAGCCTTTCTGCAGACTACTAGAGAATTACAAGCCCTATAACAGTATAACACATCATGTGATGGTCATTCATGAAAGTCGTGAACTACTTCACGATGTGATAGGTAAACATCGTGAATTTTCTGTGCATGTCTTGATGTAAATAATGACCGATTCTTAACTCGAAGCTTCAATTTTTAATAAAAAATGATACAAATTTGGACAGTTACAAAACGTCAGTATTTCAAAATGTGTGTTATTATTTCAAGTCATGTAACACCTCGATTTCATTTTTAAAATTAGAAATAATGGTGGTTAATTCCGTTTTTCACCTACCCAGATCATTCTCCATCAACCTAATGATCATTCTAGGAATATTTGAAGCATTCCAACCCTTCTAGATCCATTACTATGGAATTGGATCATAGTTTTTCATTAGGTATGTTTTTTGGGTAAGTATTTCCACTCATTATGGAAGTTATATTTTTCTCTTCTCTTGGGTTTATAGTAGATCATTTTATATTTGATGGATATATGCCCTATGGTGTTGGATCTTTCTTATAGGTCGGGTTTCAATATCTTCATTCACCATAATTCTCATTGACATGTGTCGTTGTGGGTGTCATTATTCGGGAAAGAGGTAGGTGGTTCTATCTCGAATTTCTAAATTTATTATTACTAAATTACTTGATTTAATTCAATTATTGATTTAAATTCAATTTCATAAAAATTAAATTAATTAAATTGATTAAAACTCTATTCTAGTGAATCAGGAGATTTGAAATTGTTTGGGGACAAAAATTTGTAAAATTCCCAATCTAATTTAATTTGTGTGTGATTATTGTAATTGGACAATTTAAATTATTATATTTAAACTATATGTTTGATGGAAATTATTTCAATTAAATTTTTTTAATTTGGTTGTGTAAAATGAATTCAGAAATTGATGGAATAGGTTTGTAATGCATTTAAAACATTCAAAAATATCTTAAAATGATTTGGTAAAAATATAGTAGTTCTATCTTGTAAAAAGAGCATTATTTTTTTATTAAATCCCATTGTGGTTTTAAATTAAAAAATTTGAATTTTGAAATGGATGAATGGGATTTTAATTTTTTTATGGAGTCTTAAAATAATTTCTCATCATGTAGGAGCACATGAAATCTAACTGTAGTTTTTGATTTATTTTGATAAAATATAGGAAATTAAAACATTCTAAAACATACCTATGGTGGGTCACATCCATGATGGGAGGGCTATGATTTACCTCTCTCTAATGTTAGGAGGATATGAGTATACTTATTTCTCTAAGATAACTTAGAAAGTGTGGAATCCTATAGCTAGTTAATACTTTTTTACCTTTATGAAGATTAACATATTGGTCACTTGTTTATTTATATATGAGATATAAATGCATAAAAATTTTGTAAAAGTTCTTTACATTCAATTACAAGATTTATAAAAAATGTTTTATTTAACATTTTTATTTATGCCACTATTTGAAAAATATTCCATGACTTGTAAAGAAATTATTATTCTTTAAAAGTATTTCTATCATGTTGAAACTATTCAATATGTTTTGTTTATATATGATCTTAAATTTCCAAACGTATTTATTTTAAATATTGAAATATATTCTTTCGATAATATATATTTGGAATTTGTTATGGAGTCTTTGGTGGTATCCTACTACGATTAGGCTCACACCCGACATTTTTCCTTCGAGTGTTTGTGAAATTTCAACTTCCAAGTTTCAAGTAAGGGGAAAAGAACTCTTAGAAGAGGATCCACCTATTTATCTTTTTTCATTGTGAGTTAAGTCCTTAGGGAACTTTGGATATTTTCCCCCATTTGGTACTTTTGTTGAATAAATTTGTGATTTTAATTCCATTTTGTATTCTGGTACATTACTCTTTGTGGAGTTTCCTTTACATGCATATTGAATTTCTTATCATGCATCAAAAATGTATTTTTGAAAATTTTTAACCACATTCATGGTGTAAGATTTTAGTTTAAAGTAACCAAACCATGGGGATTGGGAATATCCTTCGGGCTATGTTAAGCTCGACATGGTTATTAGGTTACTAGTGTACCCGGGCCGGTTCATGACAAAGATGTATTAGTGCCAAATTCAACCTTTGTCATACAGTCAGTATGCATCTTTGAAATATTGTCTAGACTTAGGAGTTAGTTGTTATTTAGTCCCTGGATAGCTCTCTTAAAAATTAATTTCAAGTCTCTATGGGTGGTTAGCGAAAGACGTATTTTATAATTAGTTCTATTTTTTCCAATTTTTATGTCGAATTCGTGGAATCCAAATATCTTTGTACCATTAGTTGGAAATAATTTTTCCTTGTTACTCTGTTTGAGTGTTAATCTAATATATTCTTTTTGTATACTGATTTTCTGTAGCATAATTCCTTTGAGAAGACATGTGAATAAAATATTGGAAGTCAATGCGGGTGAACAACATCAAGAAAATATTATTGTTGTTCTCAATCTACAAGGGGTGATTGTGTGAATTGTCCATGCCTTGGGACATTCACCGCCTCTAGTTTCAACTCATGATCTAGATATAGATAATAAGGGTGAATGTTTTTTAGAATCATTATCAAGAGTTCTATCAGAATAAGAAAACAATTTTCAAAGGTTCAAATGATCCTTAACATGCTGAGGAATAGTTAAACAAGATAGAACATCTATTTGAATTCTTGGGAACACCATACATGATCAATGTAATGTTTTCCACCTTCATACTGGGAGGACCATTTAGGAGATTGTGGGAAACGATTGCGATGTCAGGGAAGAATGTGGGATTACAGGGGAATGGGATAAAGGTTCCTTTCACGGATCAGTTCTATCCAAATTCATTAGTGTTGGATAAGGCTATAATATTTTTCCATATTGGGAAGTTCGACAATACAATGATTGGGTATTTAAATATCTTTGCTGAACTGGTAATGTTTTCTCAGAATATTTTATCAAAGTAAAAGATGATGGATTGACGATTTTAGTTAAGACATAGATTATATATTAGTTCTCAGGTTTTCTTATTAATTCTTCTAATTATGCTGATATGAAATATAGAGAAATGATTGTGGAAATTCAACTCACTATAATATCAAAATTATCAGAAGATTCAATTCCTCCTAGTGGAAACGTTAGTTCATTAAAAAAAATCAAAATAATGTAGATTAGCTTCAATGATCTTGATAACAAAATCATCTCAGTCCTCTTATATTGTTAGGAAGAAGTCATTTACCATGCTATTAGTGTGGAAATCTATGAAATTCTATGTGGGTTTTCATTGAGGCACCTAAGAATTGTAGCTCATCTGGATATTTTGGGGACTTACAAAAATTCTATAATCATTTATCTACCTCATGTAGTGGAATAGGATCAACATGTCCTCTTAGAACTATAGGGTATCCAAGTGCATCTTGTACAAAATGGTTCCACTCATAGTCATCTAGAATGAAAATTATTCACATAGTGGAAGAGTATCTAGAGGAAACAAACATGGGCCCAGTGACCCTGAGAGGTAGCATTACTATAGATTAATCATTAGTGACTTCTCTGTTCGGTACTCATACGTCTTTCGCCTTTATATAAACATGTACCATTAATATTAATAATATTTCTATGGTGAAACAATATTTTTCAATGGATATTACTAGACCCCTTGGAAAAAAGGGAGAGTTATGTCTTTATAGTCATGCTTGATTCTTCTATGTTTCATATGTCGATATTTCATGGCGTTTTTCGTTCTTGACATGAAACATATTGATGTAATATTTGAAATGGATTGGATTATTCATAATAAATCCATCAATGATTTTTATCATCGACATGTTTACATTACTACACCCAGTGGTGTGTCTCTTGACGTTCAAGGAGATTGGGACCTGAGGATGAGAAGAGCTGAACCATCTTATCCAGATATGGGAAAAGTGATATCTATGGTTGATTTTGATGCGGAGTGGGAATCTTTGAGAAATGATCTCCCTCCAGTTGTCATTGAGTTTTCCAACATGTTTCCTTCGAATTTCTCTACTCTTCCACTAGTAAAGGATGTTTAGTTCTCTGTTGACTTAATACCTAGTACTCAACCAGTTACAATTCCCTCCTACTACATGGAACATAATGGAAATGAAAGTGATGAAGTCCTAGTTTGATACTCATCCCATGAATGCCTTTATACGCCCGAGTGTGTCACCTTGGGTGGTGCTAGCTCTCTTCGCTAAGATGGCTGATAGATCTCTATGCATTTGTTTTGATTATTCAAAACTCAATAGATTCTAGATAATGAACATGTATCAATTTCCATGGATTGTTGATTTAATTGATATGCTAAATGGTGCGAGTCTTTTTTCAAAGATCGATCTTTGGTCTGGATACCATTAGTAAATGATAAAAGAAATTGAAATTTTGAAAAGCATCTTTAAGATAATTTATAACAATTTTGAGTTCCTTGTTATGCCCATTGGTCTCAAAATTTATCCTTCAGTATTCATGGATTTAATGAAAAACATTTTCTATGAATATCTAGATACCTCTATGGTAGTCTTTATGGATGAAATTATGGTATACTCTATATATATGGAGGATCATGTTCATCTTCTAGGAACAATTATGAGTCTATTGAGAAATAACTAAATTTATTCCAAGATTTCATAATGTCATTTCTTGATTTGGGAAGTGATAGTATTTTTAAATGTGGTGTCTGAGAAGGGTATATCAGTTGGTCCTGAATAGGTGAAAGTTGTTTCGATATTGTAAAAACCAAAAAATTTCGTCAACATTCATACTTTCTCCGTATTAGTTATATATTACCATAGGTTTTTGATGGAATTATTTATATGGGATTCTTTGATGGATGATCTAACATGGATGGGGTGATTTTTACCTGGAATGATAAATTTCAATGTTCTTTTGATGAAATAAATCATCTATCAACTATTTCACCGTTGCGAACTCTTTCAGCAGCCAGACAACTATGTGGTCTTTTGTGATGCATCAGTTTCAGTCACAAGATTCATACATATGCAGGGAGACCATGTTGTTGATTATGGATCTCGTCATATTAGGACAAATGAGAATAGTTATCCTAGCCATGATCTAGAATATTTTATTGTGATTAACGTGCTTAATATTTGGCGACATTTCTATTATAAAGAATGATTTAACATGTTTTCCAACCACAAAAGGATGAGTTATAACTTATCTCAAAATTATTTGAATCCTCACCAAATATGATGGGTAGAGAACTATTAGTATTTCTGCTATGATTGATCCTTATGAAAGGTAAAGTCATTGAAAATTTGCTATGTCAGAATGTTACAACCCAAGAAGTGAAAGAATCTTTGAAAGAGTGGAATTTGATTGATCTCTTTTAACATTTTCATATCAGAGTTCCAGAGAAAGGGGTTGATGTTTATTGATACATAATTCAATTATTATCCACTATTATTGAAATGATTCCTCAATATCAATAGCATGATTTGGAATTCTGTAGAATTAGGTACTCTCTTTATATTGCGAATATTGTTGTCATGTGGTTATTCTCTAAAGAGGGTGTTACATGCTATCAGAATTACTTCATTTTCCAATAATGGAAATGAAAAATATGATGGTGTATTTTCATAATTTCAAGTGGGAAGTGCACCCAGGGACCAAACAAATGTATTGTGATTTGTGATGGTAGTTATGGTGGTATGTATGAGATGAGACATTGCTGATTTTTTATCTCATTTCTATATGTCCCAGCAGGTTGAGGCTATTCACTAGAAACCTTCAGGTTTGCTACAACCACATCTAGAACCTAACTGGAAGTGGTATGATATCTCTATGAGTTTTTAGATTATATTTCCATGTTCCTAGAGAAATAATATTGCAATATGGGTTGTGATCAACTGGGTGAAGAATTCAACTCAATTTATACTCATTCATGATATGAACAAGGTTGAAATGTTTTGAAATTTCTATGTCAATGAGATTGTTTGTTTTCATCATTTTCCATCTATTATAGTCGCTGATAAGGATCCTTAGAGTACTTCTCTCTTTTTAAGAGGCCTTTAGGAGGCACTGAGATCTTATGATCATTTGAGCACAGACTGCCATCCATAGTTAGATGAAAAAATAGATAGAGCTATACATATTGTTGAGGAAATGACTCCAACCTATGTTCTTAAATTCTTCTGGACTTGGGTTGATCACGTGGTGCTGGTTGAGTTCACTTATAACAACATTTACCAATCCTCAATTAGGATGGATACTTTTGAGGCCTTGTATGGCCAGAATTGTTAATCTCTATTATGCTAGTCGATAGTCGGTGAAAATTCCATTGTCCGACCAAGAATGGTGCATGAGAAAACAATGAAAATTTAGAAAATTCATTAGAGAATTTTGATATAATAGAGGTTATATAAGTATTATGATGATTTATTACATATACCATTTGAGTTTTTTATGTAACACCTCGACCCTAGTTACCTAGAGTTGGTGAATTATTACATAACATTGGCATGATCACAAGGAAATAATGTCTCGAATGACTAATCAGTTTGGTATTATTGGAAAGAAGATTCATACATAATTTCAACATTACAACTTGAAGAGAAATAAAACATGAATATTTTTAATTATAAACATCCAAGCCTCCTATATTATTCCTGCAAGTCACTCATAACTAACTTCTTCATATCCTGGGAAAATGAAACATAAGAAAGGGGTGAGCTCAAAGGCTAAGTAAGGGTAAGCAATACAGTAGAAGATAACATAAATATTATTCATGGTGAATAATTGAAACCACATTCCTTTACCAATAACAAACATGAATACATTTATGGATGGAATATGATATGACTAAATAATGCCATAATAAAACATAATCATAGGATTCTACTAGACGAATTACCACATGAACCATTAATATTATTTTCATATTTAGCGAATGTATAATGCCGGACATTCTGAAACATTTTGTCAAGGCCTCAGCCAAGGCATCCAAAAATGATTAAGGCCTTGGCCAAAACCATATATCAAAATTGGGAATGGGCCTCAGCCAATTCCATGTCTAGTTGTCTCATGAGACCTACCGATGCATCAATGAGCTATAGTGGGCTCCACCCGTCACATACTATGTCCAATACATTCCTCATATAAAAAGGTTTAAACATATCATAAACATCTGTATTAATACTAGCATATAAAATGTCAATACTTTATCCATAAATCATGAATGGTATAAAAATAGCACATCCACAGTAAAATTTACCACAAAACCTTCAATACAATATAGAAGTTTTGTATCAGAATATATCAACTTAAAATAAACTTAAAATCCATCAAAGGATATTTACATAGGTGAAATCGAAACCCTTTTTAGAGAAATATCTCTTTCTATTTTGAAATCAATTTAGAGTCACATAATTATAAAAGAAATCGATTACTTTGAAAATATTCTTATAAGCTTGTTAGGGAAACATTGATGATGTTATAACTGTCGAAAATAGCTGTAATCGGCCTATAAGTTTACAAAACATTCTTACCTTAAATTTTTCAAAAAGGTTAAAAAGGACCTTGTATGGAAAATGACAGAAAGATTCCTATATAATAATCTTATAAAAAAGTCAAGTAAGGGTATAAATGACATTAACACATAGTCTATAATATAGAAATAATGTTTTTAAATACATTTTTAAGAAACATGGATGTGGATGCTAACGAGGTCCCAGTAGATACTTACGTAAAAACATCCTCAGATAATAAAGGGATTGTAAAATTAAACCTTACCTTGCACTTTTCCTTGGTCAAGGGTAGGTTAACCTCCTCTTTCTTCGGGTTCTTCCTTTTCATTTGATCAAAAGGGATCCTTAAGTTGGATTTATGTCTAAAGGAAGGCCTCTAGGATGTAGTGAGGGAAGTTGAGAGGATATTTAGGCAGTGGTAGGCTAAGCCAAAATGTTTTGAAGGTGTGAATTAGAGAGAAGGGGGAGTGCCCTTTTATAAGAGGGGTGAGGGGCACCTTAGGAAAATCTAGAAATATTATTTCATAATAAAATACTTTTTAGTTTCTAATGTCTCAGAAATTGATTATTTAATGGGTATGGTGGCGATGGGTCAAAAACCACTCAACTAGTAGGTTTTATACAGGTTTGGGTCACCATATTAACATTATCTTTTAGATTTAACTCGTAGCTAAATAGTCTGACATTTAACATGTCTCTTTTTATTTTTATATTATATGGTTAATAAACATACTATATACTTCCAAGAGAACCCCAAGTGGTTCATTAATGATTCACATATCATTATATAAGTCCTTTGGATGAACCAATGATTTTTAGGAATAGAATATCAATTAATAATATAATATTGGTTTTAAAAACTCTTTTATGTCAATTTTGACACTATTTGGTATTTTGTTTTTTCTAAATTCATAAAAACATTATTAATTTTAAAAAAATTCATCTAACCAACCAAAATATGAGATATTAACCTAGAAAATTAGTGGAATTCATAAAAAGTGTAAAATTACATTTATTTGGATATTTATAATATCAATTATTTTAATATTTCATTAATTAGATAATTACTGCATCACCAATGTGTCATAAATAAATTAAATTATTTAATGTCTTAAAATAAAAAAACCATTATTTAGGAATCCTTTTTAGCTTTCTAATGAATATTTATAAAAAAATTTATCTTATGTATAACCCTATATTAGAACTTTTTTAGTAATTAAACTTTGATTTTATCTCTTTTAACTCTTCTTTGAATTAAATAGTAATAAATGTCCTAATCTAATCCAAGTGGAAAAAATAGGTTCATATTTTATTACTAAGGTTTTTTTGGTCGAATTATACTTAGCCAATTGAATTAGTACATAGGTTTGGGTAATAGTAATATCATTTTACACTTAATTACATTATTTACTTTTAACCATGGTAAATAAATGAAAAAATTTACTATTCTCCAAAAATTATTTTTATTTTATTGAACCAAATTTTCCTCCTTGATATTGACCGTGTTTCTCGGATATTTGAAATTCCACTCACAGAAGCGGTAAAATTAATTTTTATGTGAATTTGCAAATTCTCCTAGGAGGTGGGTAAAAGACGGTGAAAAGTTCAATAAAATTTTTATATATTTACAATTATTATAAATTGACTCCAATGAATTTCATTAAAATTATATAGGTATTATGTATCAATTTTGACCTAAAATATATTTAAATAAAATAAATAATTATTTAAATAAAAATTCGGTTTTAAACTATAACTCAGTGTTTTTCACTATTTATCGCAAATTGAATGTTTTCATAAAAATACAAAAAATTCGCCCTAAGCTAATTTTGATATTCCGATTCCAAATTTGAAGTCCATTTTGAAAGATAAAATTTATAAAATTTCAAAAAGTGTGTATTAATATTCATAACGGCTGGTTTGATTGGTTGTGGTCTGTGTTAGAACTCGAAGTTGCATACAATTCACGCAACTGCATTATTCAAAGAGAAGCATACCGTGTAAGCTTGGGGTGTTAAATTCTCCCTTTCTTCAAATAATTTTGTCCTCAGAATTTCTAGAATAATACCTCATGAAAATACTCGGGTGGTTCTTCATCATAAGTTCCTTGGGTTACCACATTGCCTCTTCTATCTTATGGTTTCTCCATAGAACTTTTACCAGATGAGCCTTCTGGTTTCTCAGCACTTGCTCTCTTGAATCAAGAACCTTGACAGACTCTTCACAATAAGATATATCAGGTTCTAGTTCTAATTCCTCATAGGTGAGTACACATTTTAGGTTAGACATTTATTTTCTCAATAATGATACATGGAACACATCGTGATCTTTGGAGAGATTTGGCAGTATTTCCAAAAGATAAGCTACAACCCCAATTCATTCTAGAATTTTGAATGGTACGATGTACCTAGGACACATTTGTCCCTTCTTAACGAAAATTATAACACCCTTCCCTAGAGATACCTTCATGAAAACATAATCTCCTACCTGAAATTATAAATCCTTCCTTCGGTTATCAGCATAGATCTTCTACCTACTTTAGGCTGCTTTGATGTGGTTTTGGATTACCTTCATCTTATCCATCATTTACTCCAGCAGTTCTGGGCCTACAAGTTTTCATTCACCGACATCATCCTAAATGGTTTGTGTGCGACAACTCTTTCCATATAACACTTCATAAGGTTCCATCTGAATACTTGAATCGAAGCTATTGTTATTGGAAAATTCTACCAGAGGTAAATATTGATCCCACATACCCTAAAAGTAAAGTGAGAAAGATCTCAACATGTCTTCTAAAGTCTGAATAGTCCGTTCTGATGTTCCATCAGTTTGGTGGTGGTAGGAAGTTCTCAAATGAAGTTCAGTGTCCAGGGCATTTTGAAGAATTTTCTAGAATATTGATGTAAAACGTGGATCATGATCAGATACAATCGATATTGGTACTCCCTGAAATCTATGAACATCATTAATATATAGTCTTGCCAATCATTAAAGTGTTAAATATTCTCTTATAGAAAGAAAATGTGATGACTTGGTATGACAATCAGCAATGACCCAAATTGCATCGTTCCTTCTAAGAGTCTTTGGTAGTCCCATGACAAAGTCTATCGTAATATTATCCCATTTACAGTATGGTATGGGAAGAGGAATCATTACTCCTCCAAGATGTTTCCTTCCAGCTTTCACTTGTTGAAAAACCATACATATTGACACAAAATCAGAAATCTCTATCTTCATGTTGTCCCACCAAAAATGTTCCATCAAATCATTATACATTTTGGTGCTCCCATGGTGTATAGAGAATCTGGAACTATGAGCATCATCCAAAAATTCCCCTTTTAGATCAGGTAAATCAGGAAGCCAAAGTCTCTTCCCAAACATGAAAATTCCATCTTCCAATTCAAAGTCACTCAATCCACCATCATTCACAACTTTAATATTCTTTTGAAACTCTTCAACACCGGTCTGAGAACTCTTTATCCTATCTAGTAAAGATGGTTTGGGAATCATGTGAAAAAGAATTGATGTTTCACATACCATTATTTTTCCCATCTCCATATTTACTAGATCCATGTATATATGATCGTTTTCAACTCTCATCTTGTTCAAAACTCCATGATCCTTTCTACTCAAAGCATCTAGCACCTTATTTGCCTTCCCCGGGTGGTAGTGAATAGTTCAATCATAATCCTTGAGTAGTTCAAGACACCTCTTTTCCCTCATATTGAGTTCTTTATGTTATAAAATATACATCAAACTATTTTGATCAGTATATATCTCACATTTTTCAACATAGAGATAGTGTCTGCACATCTTCAATGAAAATATTATAGCTGCTAACTCAAGATAATGAGTAGGACAGGTTTGATCATGAATTTTTAGCTGTCGTGATGCATAAGAAATAACCCTATCATTCTGTATAAGGACACACTCAAGTCCTTTCTTTTAAGCATCACTATAAATAACAAACCCATTATTCCCCGATGGTAGAGTCAATATAAGATCATTGACTAATATTTTATTGAGTTCTTCAAAACATTCTTTACACTATTTTGTCCAAACAAATTTATCCCCTTTACGTGTGAGCTTGGTTAATGGGTTAGCCAAACGGGAAAAATTCTAGATGAAATGTCGTCAATAACCTGCAAAACCAATAAAACTATGTACCTCGGTTATACTAATTTGTTCTGGTCATTCATGGATTTCTCTTGTCTTAGAAGGATCAACATGGATTCCATCCTTCGAGAAAATATGGAAAGGAAAAGAAATATCCTGAAGCCAGAATTAACACTTTCTAAGAATCCCATATAATTCAGGTCTTCTCAGAGTCTTCAATATAATGCGTAGGTGATTTTCATTATCTTCATAGCTTTTAGATTATACCAAGATATCATCAATAAATACCACTACAAATTCATCAAGATATTCCTTGAAAACACTGTTCATTAGATCCATGAAAACAAAGGGTGCATTAGTTAGCCCAAAAGGCATTACTATAAACTTGTAATGCCCATACCTAGTTTTAAATGTTGTCTTCGGAATGTCTTCCTTCTTTATGCACAACTAATGGTATCCATATCGAAGGCCAATCTTTGAAAAGTATTGTTCTCCATGAATTTCGTCGAATAAATCATCAATACGAGGTAGGGGATAATTGTTCTTTATTATTACAGCATTGATCTCCCTTTAGTCAATATACAACCTCATATATCCATCATTCTTCATAACAAAAAGTATTGGGTCTCCCTATTGAGAAACACTAGTGAAAATAAATACCTTATTACTCAATTTCTATAGTATTTTCTTTAATTCCACAAATTCCATAGTGGCCAGTCTATAAGGGGTCTTCGATATGGTCCTTGAACCAGGAATTAAATCAATAGAAAAATCAAATTCTCATTTTGGAGGATGTCTAGGTAAATCTTTTGGAAACACATCAACATATTCTTTCACAATAGGTGCATCCTCTATTTGAAAATTTCTTTCCTCACCCAAAGTTATCTCATTCTCTTCCTCCCATATAATTGAATTTCGATGAGCTACTGTGGGTGGTTCTAGATAAGAATTAGGTGGGGATGATTCTGCTATAAAGATAAGGTGTTCTTTATCATCATCATCAAAAATAATAACCTCCTTCTTCTTACAATAAATTTTTTCATCATGGTACGAAAGACAATCCATACTAGGGATTATATCAAATTCAATCTTGGGTATGATGATGAGATCAAAAGATAAAGAAAATTTATATTCTCTAATGGGGACTGATTCACAAATCATTGTTGCGATGATACTTCCCTTATGATTTTTGACTGACAAATCCATTGTTAAATCAAATTGTAAATATCTAATTTTCATAGAAAACTGGGAAGATATAAAACAATGCAATGATCCAGAATTAAAAAAAGCATTTTCTAAACTTGAGAAAACCATTAAATTTCCTGTCACCACTTCTTTCGGGGATCCAACCTCAGCAGTAGTGATCACATAAGCTTGGCCTTGACCTCTTGGCCTTTTCTGAGGTAAGTTTCCTTGATGCTTAGGTCATTCATTTTCATAATTTCACATCTCCCTAAAATTGTAGCATTGAACAATGGTAGCGTCTTTAATTCCCTTAAAATCACCAGCTATATGGAATTTCTATCAACATTTGTAGCATACTCCTAGTCCTTTTAGATAGGCACCAGGGTGCTTCCTTCCACAATTATAATAAAGAGGAAATTAAATTCTTCCCTTCTTCCCTGTTTCCTTATTTCCTTTCCTAGAGTGTTCAGAAGATCTCTTCTTCTTTTTATTTTATTTAAAGTCATAAGACTTAGATAATTCCTTTTCTGTCTTGATATCACACGAACCATATCTTTATATGATAAGAAGGATTTTGACACTAATGCTCGATGGAGAAACGGTTTTAACCGATCTAAGAAATGATCAATCTTACTTATTGGGTTATGTATATAATTTGCAGCATGCCTCTCTAACCTTGTAAAGTTATCGTCATATTTTACGACATTCTCATCATCCTTTACCCTAGAGTCAAAAATTTCCTTTTCATATCTGCTCGATGGTCACGGGGAGGTATTTTTCTAAAAAAATCTCTTTAAACTCCCTCCATTTCATATTTGATACTTCATCATCTTCATTTGTGTTTTGAATCAATGGCCACTATTGATCAACATCTCCAGTGAGGAGGTAAACTACCATGATAACATTTCCACTTTCACTACTCCCAAAGGCATTGAATATTTTCTCTATGGAATTTATCCATTGCTCAGCCACTAATGGATTTTTACTCTCATTGAATTTTGTTGGTTGTTTCCTCATGAAGCGATATAACATTGATCTTCCACACTGTGGATAAGGGTGCTTCATATGGGTAAGGTTATTATTCATAACCTGAGTGAGTTGTCCGAGTATGGTGAAAAGATAATCCGCAGCAGTTGTACCACCAGCTCCACTATTATTATATTGAACAGGAGGTAAATCCCTACATGGATTGCGTGCATTTATTCCGTTTCCACTCCTTCCACAAGGCACCATTTATAAACAATTTCATACACTAGATTAGTTTATGAATCGCAATACATAAATCCAAACTTGTAAAACACTTAACATAAATTGAATAGTTTATGGATATATTCCATCATCATATAAATGTTTTCTTTGAGGAAGTATATACTCATAAAAACTTCATAATGGGTTGTAAAGAAAATGAGAATTATCCTAAGAATATTCCCAGGGAGTGTCGTAACCAAGAGCGCTGAAACGCTCGTTGTCGTGCACCAGTTCCCATTTGAGTCTAGCACAAAGCGGTTTTTTCGGGTATTACCCCTAGATACATCTGTGTCAGAGCCGCCTCTACATGCTCGTATACATACAATGATTTATTTCTTCAAAAACTCAAAAAATCTCTACAATACCAATATTGGAATAAGTTCTTCTATACTAATCCTCAAAGTCTATATTAGGGCAATGTGCTCTGATCAGAGTTTATCTAAATCTAGTTTCCAAGGTTTGTACTAAACTTCATCTGATACCCACTGTAATGGCCCGACCCTAGTTACCTAGAGTCGGCGCATTATTACATAACATTGGCATGATCACAAGGAAATAATGTCTCGAATGACCGATCAGTTTAGTATTATTGGAAACAAGATACATGCATAAGTTCATCATTAAAACTTGAAGAGAAATATAACACGAATATATTTAATTAGAAACATCCAAGACTCTTAGATTATACCTTCAAGTCACTCATAACTAACTTCTTCATATATTAGGAAAATGAAACATAATAAAGGGGTGAGCTCAAACGCCCAGTAAGGGTAAGCAATACAATAGAAGATAACATAAATATTAAGTATGGTGAATAATTAAAAACACATGCCTTTACCCATAATAAACATGAATACATTTCTGGAAGGAATATGAGCTAACTAAATAATTCCATAATAAACCATAATCATGGGTATTCTACTAGAATAATCACCAAAAGAACCATCAATATTATTTTCATAATGAGTGAATGTATAATGTCGGACATTTTGAAACATTTTTTCAAATCCTTGGCCAAGACTTCTGAAAATGATTAAGGCCTCGGCCAAAACCATATATCAAAATTGGAAAAGGGCCTCGGCCAATTCCACATCTATTTGTCTCATGAGACCTACCAATGTATTGAGGAGCTATAGCGGCTCCACCAATCATGTACTAAGTCCAATACATTCCTCAAATGAAATGGTTTAAACATATCATTAACATAAGTATTTGAACTAGCATACGAAATGTCAATACTTTAACCATAAACCATGAATGGTATAAAAATAGTATATCCACAGTCAAAAATATCACAAAACCTTCAACACAATATAGAAGATTTGTATCATCGTAAATCAACTTCAAATAAATTTAAAATCCATCAAAGGCTGTTGACAAAGATGAAATCAAAACCCTTTTTAGGGAAATATCTCTTTCTATTTTGGAATCATTTAAGAGTCACATAATTATAAAAGAAATCATTTTCATTGAAAATATTCTTATATGTATATAAGGAAATCTTTGATGATGTTATAATAGTGGAAAATAGCCATACCCACATATAAGTAAAAAAACTTCATACCTTAAATTTTTCGAAAGGGATAAAAAGGACCTTGTTTGGAAAATGATGAAAATATTCCTTTATAAACATCTTATAAAAAAGTCAAACAAGGGTGTAAATGACTTTATCCCATAGTCGTTAATATAGTATGAATGTTTTGAAATACATTTTTATGAAATGTGGATGTGGATTATAAAGAGGTCATATAGATACTTACGTAAAAACAAACATAGATAATAAGGAGATTGTGAAATTAACCCCTACCATGTACATTTCCTTGGTCGAGGGTAGGTTAACCTCCTCTTCGTCGAGTTATTACTTTAGATTTGATCAAAAGGGATCCTTAAGATGGATTTCTGACTAAAGGAAGGCCTCCAAGATGTAGTGAGGGAAGTTGAGAGGATATTTTGGAAGAGGTTGGCTGAGCCAAAAGGCATTGAAGGTGTGAATTATAGATAAGGGGGAT
Source organism: Viscum album (assembly GCA_963277665.1). Taxonomy (NCBI): domain Eukaryota; kingdom Viridiplantae; phylum Streptophyta; class Magnoliopsida; order Santalales; family Viscaceae; genus Viscum; species Viscum album. The sequence continues at coordinate 1,586,150,065 of OY728131.1, forward strand.
TTCCATTTTATAAGAGGGGTGAGTGGCACCTTAGGAAAAGGTAGAAATATTATTTTATAATAAAATCATTTTCAGTTTCTAATGGATCCTAAATGGATTATATAAAGGATAAGGTGGGTATTGGTCGAAAACCTCTCAACTAATAGGTTTTAGACAGGTTTGGGTGTCTATATTATCTTTATATTTTAGATTTGACTCTTAGTTAAATACTTTGACATTTACCATGTCTCTTTGTATTTTTATATTATATGGTAAATAAATGTACAATATACTTCCAAGAGAGCCACAATAGGTTCATTAATGATACACCTATAATTATATAAGTCCTTTGGATGAACCATATATTTTTAGGAATAGAATATCAATTAATAATATAATATTGGTTTTAAAAACTCTTTTATATCAATTTTGACAATATTTGGTATTGTGTTTTTCCAAAATTCATAACAAAATTATTAATTCGAAAAAAATTAATCTAAAAAACTCTAATATGTAATATTATTCTAAAAAATTAGTGTAATTCATAAAAAGTCTCAAATTACATTTATTTGGATATTTATAATATCAATTATTTTAATATTTCATTAATTATGTAATTACTGCATCACCACTGTTTCATAAATAAATTAAATTATTTAATGTCCAAATATTAAAATACCATTATGTAGGAAATTTTTTTAGAATTATAATAAATATTCATAATCGAATTTATCTTATGTATAACCCTATATTAAAAATTCTTTAGTTATTAAACTTTGATTTTATCTCTTTTAACTCTTCTTTGAATTAAATAGTAATAAATGTCCTAAGCTAATACAAGCTGACAAAAGAGGTTCATATTTTATTTATAAGGTTGTTTATGGTCGAATTATATTTATCAAATAGAATTATTACATGTGTTAGGGTAATAATAATATCATTTTTACCCTTAATTACCCTATTTACTTTTAACCGTGGTAAATAAAAGTAAAAAGTTACTATTCACCAAAAATTATTTCTGTCATATTGAACAACAATTTACTACTTTATATTAATCATGTCTCTAGTATTTTGGAAATTCCACTTATAGAAGTAGTAAAATTAAGTTTTATGTGAATTTGCAAATTCTCCTAAGAGGTGGGTAAAAGACGGTGAAAAGTTCGATAAAATTTTTATATATCTAAAATTATCATAAACCAACTCCAATGGATTACATTGAACTTATATAGGTATTCTGTATCTATTTTTACATAAAATAAATATAAATAAAATAAATAATTATTTAAATAAAAATTCGGTTTTAAACTATAACTTAGTGTTTTTCACTATTCATTAAAAATTGAATGTTTTCAGAAAAATTCCAAAAATTCACCCAAAGCTAATTTCGATATTCCAAATCCAAAAATGATGTCCATTTTGAATGTTAAAATTTAAATTTTTTGAAAAGTGTGTATTACTATTCATAAGGACTAGTTTGATTGGTTACGGTGTGTGTTAGAACTCGATGTTGCGTACAGTACACACAATTGTATTATTAAATGAGAAGATTATAGTGGAAGCTTGGGTTGTTAAATTTTAGTTTGTGATAAGGTGATCATTAATGTATCAACATAGTTGGGTCATTGATGTCTTGGGAGGAAAGGGAAACATTCCAATTTTTTATGAAATTTTATTGGTTGTTGAGATGGTATGGAAATTTTCTTATCACGTAGAACATACACTATAGTTATCTTCAATACATAATGTATTCCATGTATTGAAACACAGAAAGTATATCTCTAATCCATATCACATTTTGACCAGGAGTATTTTTGGTATTGAACCTATTTTATCTCTGACTGAGTGGCCAGTCATGGTAGTTGATTCTGAGACCAAGCTACATTGTTGGAGGATTATATCTTTGGTTACTATGCAATAGTAGCATGTTTTTTATAATAATTATATATGGGAAAGTGGGGAACTAATGAGTGAGTAGTGGAATTATCTTTTTGTCCTGTAATCTTCTTCTTATGATTTTTGGAGACAAATTGTTTTTATGGTGGGGAGGTTGTAACATCCCATTATATCTCTAATTAGTACACCTTAATCCTTTTCAGGGGTTTCCTTTTTTTTTGAGTGGTAAAGTATTGAGTTAAATTTGGAGGATACATATAGTGGTGAAGTCAGAGGTTCATTTGACATTAACCTTAAACAAATTTCTTCTGTATACTTCTATTGCTTTAGACACCATGTAAATATACTACACACTATGTAATGGTTTTTCATGAATGACATGAATAGCTTAAAACTATGATTGGTACACATGATGAGTTGTTAGTACATGTAGTGATGTAATTAATGATCGGTTTTTTACCCAAATCTCCTATTTTTATTGTAAATTTCTATTCATTTCTATAGTTACAAAAAAGAGTATTTCATGATGTATATTGGTATTACACATCATGTAATATCCCAAAATTGTTTTTATAACAAGTAGAATGGATGGTTATTTCCTTTTGTATCCTCTCTAGTTATTTCTCCATTGACCTAAGGCTATTCCCAAGAATCCATGAAGCCTTCCAACACTTCTAGATATATTCCTTTGGTATTTTATTATAGTTTCTCTTACAGAGTATTTTCTAGGTAAGTGTTTCCACTCATTCTAGATGTTCACTCTTTGTCATCCCATTATATTTTAATAGATCATCACGGATTTTATGGATCAATTCCCTATGTTATTGGATTGTTTTTATAGGTTGGGGTTTGAGATAATCTTTACCATCATTCTCATTGATGGGTGTCCCTGCCGATATCGATCTTTAAAAAATATGTTGGTGGTTCTATCCCAATTTTCCAAATTGATTACTCCTAAATTGATGATTTATTTAAATTATTGATTTTAATTTATTTATTTAAACATTATTCAAATTAAATTGATAAAAAAATCATTCCAGTGAGTCTAGAGATTTGAAATTATTTGGTCAAAAAAATTAGGATAACCCCCAATTCCATTTAATTATGGTGTGTTTATGGAAATTGGAAAACATAAAATGATTACATTAAATTATGGTATTGATGGAAATTTTTGCAAAAAAACATTCTAAATTATATTTTGGAATCTGTATGGTGAAAGGATAAAATTGGTTTTGAATGGATTTTATACTTGTGAAAATGGATATAAATGATTTGATAAAAACCTAGTTGATTTATCTTCTGAAAAGGGAATGTTTATTTTATTAAAACCCATTTTTATTTTAAATGAACAGATTGGAATTTTTAAATGAAGAATAAAATTTAATTATATTTTAGGAAGTCCTAAAAAATATTTCCCATCATGTAATAGAACATCCAAGCCTTAGGTAGTTGGTGAATTATTTTGATAAACTATATGAAATTACAACATTCTAAAACATACATGTGGTGGGTCATATTCCTGATGAGAGGGTGAGGAGTGACCTTTATCCAGTCTCCGGAGGACCTGAGTATACTCATTTTTCTGAGATCTCTTAGAGATTGTGGAATCCTGAAGCTGGTTAGTACTATTGTACCTTTTGGAAGATGACAATGTTTCTTACTTTTTTATATATATATGATATATAAATCTATTCCAATTTTGTAAAACTACTATAAATTCGTTTTATAAGTTTATATTAACTATTTTATGTTACTATTTTTTAAACCACTATTTTAGAAAAATTAAATATCTTGTAAAGTAAATCATGTTCATTTAAAATATTATCCATCATTTTGAACGTGTATAACATGTTTTGTTTAGATATGCTCTTGAATATCCAAACATTATTATTTTAAAAATTGAAATCTTCTATCTGGATAATCTATATTTTGAATATGATATGGAATCAATGGTGTTTTCTTAAATTTCATAGTCTCACACCCTACTTTTCCCACTGGGTGTTTGTAAAAATTCTTCTTCAAGGTTCGAGCTAGAGGAATACATCTCTCAGCGAAGGATCAAGCAATTGAACCGTGTTCATAGTGTGTTTTGTCATTAGAAACCATGTGATTTTTCCCTGTTTAGTACATTCGTTGTGGTACTTTTGGATTTTTTATGCCTTATTGTATTTTGGTATATTACACCCTACAGAGTTTCTTTTACACAAATATTGACTTTATTTTCTTTCTTATGCTATGTTTTTTGGAAAAACTTTTGTCACTTGAATGTTTTATGATTCCAGGATATAGTCTCCAACATGTGGGGATAAGGAATTCCCTTTAGACTATTTTAGGTCTAACATTATTATTGGGTTAATAGGGTAACTAGGATAGTTCAAGACAAAAGGGTAAAATAAAATTATTATAATCATATAAAATATTAAATATTTTCTTTTCAAAAAATAGAGGGGAATATTATTGGAATGAAAAATAAGGTTATACAAGATAAATCAACTAAAACCAATGATATTTATTCATAAAAAAATGAATTTTAAGGAAACAATATAATTATCATGGAAAAAAAATTTGGCCTAAGATTTTTTTCCCTCAAAAAATTTTATAAATGTAGAATAAAATCATCATAAATTATAATCACTCAATTATGAAATTTAATTGTCAAAAAAGGGAATATAACCCAATTAAAATATATGTGTCATACACACCACTTATAGCCATTCAATATTATGAACAAAGACACTACGAGAGCTATAAATTTAAATAAAACATCAAATATCATTAAATATAAAAGGGTAAGGATATAAAATGAAAATAAAGATTTATTTACAAAATTGAAAATGAAAAATGTTTTACATAATAACCATGTCTCATGGGATTCAAATTTGAGATAAAAACACGTTAAAATGTCTATCTAATTTGTTGAATCAAATCTAATATCTTGAATTAAAATGATAAATATCATAATTACTAATATAAAAACAATATTAAAACCTAAAAATATTTATGAACACAATTTAAAACCATTATTTATAATATATTAGTATGTTTTTCATGTTTTTACACATTGGCTATTTTTAGTGTTCATTTATTTTGTTGTTTTATAGGTGTGATGTTAGTATTTATTCCTCATTAAAATATATAAATTTATTTTTCAATAAATTTACTATAATTTTCCATTTAATATATTTTATTAAGTTTATATTTCAATCTATCAGTACATTTTTCTTAATGCTAGAAGTTGAAATTTAAAATAGAAATTTATCAATGATTTTCAACATATGAATATTATTTTAATAATTAATGAGTTAAATATTAATGTATCCTTTAAAAACCCAAAAAATTATTTATATTTTTTTTCATATTAAATGTTTAATTAATTTTTCATAAATATCCATGATATTATTTAAATGCACTGTTCAAATAGGTGTTCAGACTGACCCAATGATGGACATACATTCATTGTTGATGATTATGAGGTGACAGATTTGTAATATCATTACTTCAGTAGAACAATGAAATTTTATATTTTATTATTTTTATATTCAATAAACTGATATTTATGTTGAAATTTTTTATGTGAAAAAATTACATAATTTTAATTAATGTTTTTCTTCATAGTATGATTGGTTTAAATTATTAACTGTTTTATAATAGTTTCGTGTTCATATTATTAATATGTTCATAAATTTGTAATGATAAAATTTAAATTATATCATCAATATCATATTTATCCATAAAAACAATTCTCATCACCATCCATGTTAGGTGGTGGTGAAAAGAAAAAACAGAAATCAATCATCCCATATAGGTGATAGTCAATACGTATGCATGATTGATGATTTAATTTTATTTATAATGGGTTAATAGAGTAATCTAAATTAATATTTTAGAATAAAAATTATCTCATTATTTAGATAATTATATATAAATTTTCCTATTATTACCATCCATATAATTCAACGAAGGAAAATGAAAAAAATTGCGCTAGGGAGGAAGTAGTTTCACAACACACGATTCACATTTTCATTTCACATAATGTAAAAGGGGGTGATTAATGTATCTATTATAATTATAATAACAATTAATAATTATAATCATACTAATATTTTAATTATATGATGGTGAAATGAAATTATAGGAATTATAAAATCACATAATGAAATAGAAAAGTTAAAGATATATTAGGAAATATACCTCTCTTCTTGGATTATCTTCATTGAGAAGTGAATTAACCATTTGAGATATGATATTATGTGAATACCATAACCACCTTTTAGTTTTTAGAATATTATAAGAGTTGTTTGGAATATTTTATACTGAAATTTTGTGGGTTTTTGTTGAGGATAAGTGATGAGTGGTGTGCCAATTTTATATGTCAAAAGGAGTGAAATTTTTGTAAATACCCAAAAACACAATATTAAGATTACATTGTAGAGAAAATTAGATGAAAAATTGATAAATAATTTAATGGGGATGTTATAAAGATTATCCGTATGTCTACCATTGAAATTTATGATTTTTAAAAATGTTAGGCCCCTTAATTATATGGTTTCTAACTTTTAACATTTTAGATTTCACCACGATAACCAGTTATTACATCGGTGATTTTTCCGTTTAACCCAAAATTAAAATGCTCATTTTTATATAATTTTTACAAAATTATTCCATATTTTTATACCATTTTATTTATTAAATATTTTAAAGTGATTGCAACTAATTTTCAAACCCAAAATGTCTAATCTATAAAAAGGCTTTTTAATAAAATTGAGGAAAATTATAAAATGTAAAATATTTATTTATAATTTAAAAATTGAAATATTAAAATTATAAACTCATTTATAAATTAACTATTTTGTCCTATAAAAATATTTCTAAAAATTATTAATTTATACTTATAAACTAAAAATTCAAAAAAAATATCATTTTCAAAAAAAAAATATTTTACAATATTCAACAAAAAAATATTTTTTAAAAACTCAAAAATTAGAAACAATCTAATAGATCCACGATAAATCCAAATAATTTTTTTTAATCTTTTAATATGATATCATATAATATTTAAGTATAATTTTTAATTAATGGCAATAAAACGTAGAGAAAAACTTATTTTATAGATATGTGAATATATTTATATTTAGTATTTTTATAAATTACTAATTATTATAGTGTTAATATATCAATTATTTTTTAAATAAACATATATCATTTAAATAAAATGAAAACTTATATAAAACTTATTTTTTAAGCATATAATTAACGAATAAAAATTGATTTTTTGAAAAGTATATCAATTCTTGATACATTTATATATTTAAATATTTTATTACATTTCAAATATAATACTAAATTTCACATAAGTAAATCCTTATGATACCTAGGTAAGACATAAGTATATGATAATATCTAGTTGTAGGTTTGAGAGTTGGTTCTCTTAGAATAGATATTGTGGAAATATCAGTAATCATGATCTTTTATCATATATGGTTTTTATCAAACCATAATTTCTCATCTTTTTCCATGATATGTTAAAGGAAAATCTCTTGAGAAGGAATCTCTATTCAATGTTCAAAAAAATTTCCTTAATAAGGATTCTTTATTCATTATGATTCCATTTTTTCTTACTTTATTTATTGATATTTTATATGGTTATGTGAATTTATATCTTCCAATTTGAAGAATTTTTTTTGGTAAGATTTAATATTCAATATATATCGTAATTTTTCATTTTTTTCTGTTATTTTCATTTAATATATTTTATTAATATAATATTTATTTAAGGATAATAAATATTGAAATCATGGGATATTAAATTGATGTAAATGATTAGGGAGGAAGACAACATTGATGACATGCCTATTTTATGGGAGTATATTGATGTATTTCAAGATTAACAATATGGTATTCCCCTATATTCTAAGGTTGATTTTTAAATCAATATCATACTTATATATATACCTATCTCAGGTGACCTTATAGTATGGATCCCAATGAATTGGATGAATTTAAGAATAAACGGAAAGAGAATCCAAAAATGGGGTTTATATACAATAGTGTTTTATCCTTTGGAATAATAATACTATTTGTCAAAATTAAGGATGGAACAATGGTAATTGGAATTTTTTATAATTAGATTAATAAATTCATGATCAAGAACAAGTATCATGTACCTCAAATCATTGATATATTTGATCAACTTTTAGGAGCCCAATAGTTGTCAAAAGGTTGTCTTCAATCTGGATATCATTAATTATGAGCTAAAGGGTATTATATTTCCAAGATATATTTCTATATGAGTTATAGAATCTATGAATTAATTGTGATCCAATTTGGAGTTATTAATACAATTATTATAATATTTGATCTAATGAATATTGTCTTTCGATACTAAAATTATCATCTTTTAGTTTCTTTAGGGATGATATTCTTTCAAATTCAATGTGTAAGTAAAAGAATGCATATCATGTGTATATTATGATAATGACATTGAGTGAGAAAAAATGTATTCCATGTTCAGAAATTGTGAGTATGGGCTATCGTATGTATCATTATAGGTATTTTTATTCAAAATTAAAGGTTTATTATTATATCCATCAAAGATAGAAGTTATATAGAAATGGATCTGACTTACAACTATAACTAGGATCCATAGTTTTCATAGTTTATTGTGATATTAAAGACTCATTGTGTGAAAATTATCATGGTTATAAAATATATAAACCATTTCAGGATGAAATGGAGTGAAATTATTTTTGGTAGTGGAATGTGAATAATGTTTTGGGGAGATGAAAAATAGGCTAGTCAGTGCTCTGATACAAACCGTACCCTGTAGCGGGGAAGGGTTTTTAATATATAGGGTTTATTATAAAAATTTCATGGGTTGTGTTCTCATGAAGAATGATATGGTAAGATATTAAAACACATTCTAATTAATTATCCATGAAAGCCCCTACACTTTATTCGTAGTTTCCTATAGTGATATATATATTAAAGACTTGATAAAATTATATCCTTAAAAAAAATTTATATATATTGATGAAAATAGTTTGAAATTTATATTTTTTATGAAGTATTTGACTATTTTCTAAAGGAGATGACTGGATGTAATTGAATATTATGACTACATCATATATTACAATATGGGGAAGGAAATAATGCCACTGGTTCTCTAATAAAGAAAGATCCCGCAACTCCTACCCTAAAGAGGGTTGATATAGACCCAATAATAATAGAGTTGTAAATAATTAATCTTGAATTCATAAGGTAAAGTGATAAGTACTATATTTCGCAAATAACATATTAACCTTCTGTAACCATGAAGAACCAAAATACTAAATGGTGTTGTATGGCTATAAAACAGCGTAGAGAACATTACAAAATTTAACATTGAAAATATAGATTTATATGGTTTGGATCCATGATATGTTTCTGGTCAAAACCAAAATTGGAGAATGAAAATTTAGAGGGCAAATAGAAATTATCCTTCCATATTTTTATAGGAAATAAAATATATTAATATATTTAAAACAAAAAATATAATAGGACAGAATTAAGAGATAAATTGTTGAATATTTATATCATTGCATGGTATACCAAAAAAATTATAGATGAATGAAAAAGATATAATGGTATGTTCCAAATATTAACCATATCAGTATGAAAGTGGGAAAACATCATTTTTGACTTTCAACATAGGTCTCCCCAAGACCTTTGAAAGACATACTCATATTTTTGTTTTAGTTGTTCAACATATTATTTTAGTTAATTTTATTTCCATCAATGAAAATTTCACCCTTAATCAACTCTCCATGGTATACGTTAATCTTGTTGTATAGATGCATGGAGAACCACTCTTTACGAAGTCTAATAAAAATCCATTTTTTACCTTCATCTTATGGATATTTTTTTGAATGAATTAGATATTTAGATATTTTTAGCCCAAAATATTCCCCTATGATAGATGAGAAGTCATGAAGGAAAAGTAAAAATCACGAGTATATAATAAAGTCTTGTTCAATGTACTTCTAGGGATGTTGGGATCATTACCTAGCCCTGGAGGAGTTCTAAAATAACATCAATTCCTATTAAATATTTCATATTGAACCATATAATGATTTTATTAGAAGATATGTAGGCCTCCAACATGATGGGAAGATGTTTGAGAGAGGAATCCTATAACAACCTACCTTTTTATACATGATTTTAAACATAATACCATGATGAAATATTACATAAATAACATTGAAATAACATTTAATGATTAATTTATTGAGAACTAGGTATATAGTACATGGCATACAAGGTCCAAAAAGGAAAAAATAAACTAATTTTGAACTATATTGAAAGGATTATTTATTATCCCATCTTAAATCACCTCACGTCATTTGAATTTTTGGGGACATTTATCAAATGGATGGTTTTACCATAAAACCTAGTGAGGGATAGAAAATTTATGTTATTATATTAGGTGAAACCTGAAGTATAACATATAAATTCTAACAAAAAAACATTAGTCATAACATATTTACATGAATATAAGAACATGATCCATGGTATGGAAATGTGGATACAACATAAACCTCGGACATTCATAAACATATCAGCAAAGCTCATCACTAAGGATTCTTAAAAAATTACCAAGGACATTATTAATATATAATTACACAATACCAATGAATAACTCCAAGGTATCACGTAAATTTTACCTATATAGATTAAGTCTTTATCCAATGTACTGGAGAACTATCAGGGTGTACCCTTCATATGCCTAAATTATTATGTTCTATATCAATAAAAAACAAAAGTATATTTCATTTAAAACTTATGAGTAAATTTTATGGGTTTAAAACATGGATGTATCCAATAAATAATTTAACATTATATCGAAATTAATATTCTTTGATTAAAATTGTGTGGGGGTATTCATGACTTTAAAATATCGCATAAAAAATCAGGGGTTTAATTTATCAGCATAATAGGTATAAAATGGGATCAAGGAATGTGTTTAATGAGTGATAAATGAATTATATCATTTGAAACAACTCGTATATACAGTTATGGGGTGTTTATAAACACTTTTCAATATTATAATTTCAAATTCAAAAGTATTATACAATGTAATTACATCAACTAAAATATCGGAGTAAGAGATCAATGGCATTGTTAATATCCTCTTAGATTTATACAAATACTCCATGTAATCATAGGAATTTTTTAGGAGCGGTTTTTGGAAGGATAATGAGATGCAATTCATGCTCAATGGTTTCATAGTGGACAATAAATGGGTAAAGGGTGAATATTTATACTTTTTGATGGGTGGGATTATAGATAAAAATATTGGGGTTTTTATTATATAATCCATCTACTTGTTATTGGAATAAATTAAAAAAATTAATATAGAAAATTAATGAGTGAAACATTATTTTTGATTTTAAATTAAATATCATGCCATAATTCACCTTCCAACTGAACCATTTTATGCATATACTCCAAAATTTATTATTTTCTCGGATATAAAATTTCTGGTTCCAAAATGTAAATTAAAAATATATATATTAAAAGTAATATCATTAAATTAATTTATAAAAATATTAAATTGATATTTTTATTGAATAAAATTTGTCATAAAATTTTTAATCAATATCGCATCATAAATCTATAATAAAATTTAACTACTCGTTAGATAACAATTTTCATTTTTACCCAAAATAATCAATGTTATCATAAAATTATACAAAATTTACGCAGAACTAACTTTTAACTAATGAGTCCAAAAAATGGAATTTATTTTATAAAAATAAATTTCTAAATATGATAAATTTAATATCAATATTAGAAAACATATTTATTCAGAAATATTTTTGTTTTATAACATAATAATCCTTTTTAACAATTATCAAAATTACATAGGACAATTTTCATTTATATAACCATTTATAAAAGGTTTTATAAATTTATTTATTGAAAATATATTTTATTTAAAATTTATAAATTTATTATAAAATTATTTATATCTGGATTTAAATATATTTATATTTCTCAATGAAATATTACTGTTGTTATATCCTAAAAAATCTCAACTATAAAGTTAATACATCAACATAACCAAAAATAACAATGATCGACAATCATATTAACAGGTGGTAATAATTCCCATCATCCACATCAACTAACAATCATAATGTTGAATTACTATATTTTCTAATAAATACACTATCGTTCTCATATCACCATTCACTACTTTGCTTACAAAGGTTCATAAACATTTTTTGATAATTTTTATCACTTTCCTAACCCTTTTATTTACTTTTACATTCATTGGTCCTTAAAGGATATTGATTAGGGAATTCCCTCATAAGTAATTACTTTTAGTGTTGTGTAATATCATTCATTTTTTATATCCCTTTTCTGTTCCATGATTTAGTAGTCAATATTAACACAGGATGTAAAAATATAGTTAATAATATTTCAATGTAATTATATTATTAAATATAATAAAATATTATTTTTGCGAGGCAATAGTTATTTTACGAATAATGTTGAGGAATTTTTAGGCCATTACATTCTCTTTGGAAATAAATTTCATCCTCAAAATTTTTTACCATCCTCAAAACATATGGATGAATATCTCCTTCATTGCTTCTTCAAGATCACAAGTTTCTTCTTATAATGTGTGATTTATGAAGGATCCTAGAAATTCTATTCCACAACACTTGTTCAGTTTTTTTGGAGAATCTCGATCATTAGTTATTTATATAAATGGTTATATTCCAATCCAACACCATTTATTTCAAGTATATGTGTTGAGACTATCATACATAGAATTAGTAGAGACACTTGGAAGAAATCAAGGAAATTGAAAATTGAAGAAGGAGGAGAGAATAAATAAGAAAATATAGTAATATTCTCTATATTCATAAATGTTACAATGTAGAATTGAATAAATTTTCCCTTCTTTATCAATCTCCTGAAACATTTTCATGGTTTTAATATGAGGAACACATGATCTTCAATGTTAATTTATATTTCCTTAATTTTATTATTTGTGCATCTATTCTGTCGACTCTGAGAAACCTTGATATTCCTTTAGATCACCCATATCTTCTATGTAGTCTCCATTACAATGTATGGTCTCATAACATCCCTGACCTATGAGCTACAAAACTAGTGTCCCGAGCCAGGTTGCCACATGACCTCAAGCGCACCTCCCCATATTCTAGAGGATTTCAACTACCACTATGGGTCTAAAAGTTTCATGGGGTGACTATACCATCTCTTCCATAGAAAGCCATAATAGATAATATATAGAACAGAATAAAAATATATAAAACATCGAATGAACATGCTTAAAATACCATATCCAAGAACTTGAAAAAAACCAAAACCAATAGTAAATATGTCATGCCATAGTAAAATGCCATGTGAACCAAAACCATTATAAATGAAAATAGTGGAATCCCCAAAATGGTCTTGGATCCATTTCCAAAACCTAATCCATTGACCTCGCAAGCACGAATCAACTCCCAAACACATGGCCATTTCCCTTTTCCTATCCTTCTAGCATGAAGTCTACTCGGGTACCCATTGACAACCTGAGTAGGGTGTTTTTATAGCTCATTCAGCCACCACTAATAGTTTATACAACATATCCAATCTAAATAGATAGACCAAGCATGTATTAATTAAATGAAAAGTAAATAAGAGACAATTTTAAGGCCACTAGTTGACAATATTTACTTAAATATTACTAACCACAGTATAGAATTCATTATGCATCTTCTTCATTACATAGTTCATCATCAGCATGTAATCCATGGATTAGGTATTTACATAATTCACAAAAAGGTCCACGAAATTTATCATTATGCGTAATGGAAGAGGTCTTTTCTATATCTCAATAGGTATATTACAACACAACATCATAATGTCCTCACTTGGAATCCTCAGTACAGGTGAAATTCAACTGTTAAGGGAATAGATCTATATCCCATTCCCTTAACGATCAATTTTTGGTAGAGTTAGATCATTAGTCCAACATGACTCATGGGAGGAGAACTAGTCCATTATCCCACTCCATTGCCCATTTGAATATGCTTATTCTTCCATTCACCACACAAAATCTACATTAAAACCAAACTAAAAAATGCCTATAATATTCATAATCCATAATTTACAATATGGGAATTAATATTATGCCATAACCCATTAACATATATTCCATTTAAATTACTTATCCCAATAAGTTAAATTCTTATTCTAAAGACTATCTCATAAAGAATATTCAATAATACTTTTATATCAGCCTATTTTACTTATTCATCAATTCCCTTATGAAATCACATTTCACATGTTTCTTATTTCACATGACATTTTGAATTTATTATATTCATCATTTCATATGCACTAAATCTCTTATTAATTAATAAAATAATTCATAATCCATGTGTCACAATCTAAATTAACCCAATTTACCATTTTTAGGCTATTGTTAATAACAACCTAAGAGGTTACGAAATCTAGTCCCACTACCAACATAACATTTTTCACATCCATTACATATTTCATCATACTCATCAATGGATCTACATTCTAACATAATTACCTTGAACTTACATTATCAATTTCTAGGATATAGAATATCGGTGAACCCGATGGGATTCCATACATCAGTTACATAATACTAGATGCATACCATGTGGTCCAGGAGGGTTTCAATTCCTAATTTAGGCACCCATTTTACATAACCTCACTAAAGGCATCAATAACACAGAAATAGATAACCATGAACAATATGGAACATTAAAAAATCTATAACAAAATTATAGGATATAACTTATAGAACACCTACCTCAAATCAGTTGATGAACACAATCAAAAATGTAGTCTTAGGTTCATATTCAAACACCTCTTTGTGATGTTACCTAGATTCCAACAAAAAAATACGGTATTCAAGATTATAAAAAATATTTACCAAACTGAAAACCCTAATCCATAAAAGAGATGAAATGATGACATTAGACTTACCTGAGGCCTCACTAGCCAATATAAGATTCTACAGATGTCAAAAATGTGAAGGATAATTACCCTTGGAATCCAATTAGGTATCATATTTATCACCGAGGCGCAAATGATAAAATTGGTGGATAAAATCTTTTAAAGACTTAATATCCTTTAATGGAAATTTTTTATTTTTTTTATATTTTACAAGGGAACAAGGTTTACCCTCACTGTTTATCGAAGCATGTGACAAAAATTTGAATGACACTATCCGGGAGGATCTGGGATGCATAGTAACATGGTAGGCTATATGGATTTAAAAACCATGCACCAGTCCTGTGATATTGCACGGTCTAATGTTGTGTGGTTTTCCTTGAAATCCTACTTAGTTTACACAACCATGCACAAACTATTGACCTTTCATAGGTTGGCCCAATTTTCATTCCTCACATGTCCTGATCCCCCTAGAACACCATCGAGGCCCATCATACTCTTAGGAAACATTTCATTGACCAAAAACAAGGGATTAAAGAAAAAATTAAACAAGGACATACCTCAATGACATCTAGGAATTTACTACCTCCCAACTTTATAATGGCTTGTCATCGAGATGCTATTCTTGAGCATCACTAATTTTATAAAAATATGATATCAAGATATTGTGACCACATTTTGGATTCCCTTTCTTATGTTTATTCCTAACCAATTCCTCATTTCTATAAAACTTGATCTAAGGGAATAGTCTTACCCCGCATGACCTTATCGCTAAGATCCATAATACAAAATGGATGCTCCTCAATGTACGCATCAACCTAAAGCTATAAATCCTAAACATTTATCACATGAGATGGATGGAGGTTAAACATATAGAGTTTGAGGAAGTTAAAAACATCATTCATTCCACTATACTATTGGGGAAGATCCAATCATTATGCTAGTGGTTCAATGCTCTCCACAATCTCAAGTTACCACATATACCTAGGCACAAACATTCCATGTTTACAAAATTAATGGTGACCCAAACATGGAGACACCATAAAAAACACACTACCACCCACCTAAAACTCAATATGTCTTGACACCAATCATTATATTTATTTTTCCCACTTCTATTTGTTATCATGAACTTCTAAATTAGATGAAGCATTTCTGGCTTCTCCTTCACGAGACCCGGTCCCAACATCTCAAAATACCTAGTTTAAAACCAACACAACAAATATTTATATGGTTTCCCATAGAGTGCCTCAAAATGTTCCATCTTAATCATCACCTAAAAACATTTGTTCTAGGAAAACTCAAAATGGGATAATTTTTTTCCCATGAACCACTGAAATCCATGACACAATACCTCAACATGTTCTAAAACACATCAATTGCACTCTTTGACTAACAATCTGTCTCTGGGAGAAAATATTTACTCAAAATAACCTAATTAAGAAGTACCTTTTTTAATCCCTTCAAGAATCATGATGTAAAATTCGGGTCATGTTCTGAAACAATGGTTCTCGGCACACCATACAACTAAACTATCTCTTGAACATATAAATCAACACAATGATCAATAGAGTATGTCTTCTAGATCGGTATGAAATGTGTCACCTTATTCAGAATATCCACAACTACCAAAACTACATCATTCTTACAAGGTTTCCTCAAAAGACTCACTATAAATTCCATCATTATTTAATTCAACTTCCACTCTAGAATATGTAAATTCTGTAATGTACCACCTACGTGTTTATGCTCAGCCATCACTTATTATTAGGTAAGGTATTGTTCCACAAAACCTTCAACATAATTATTCATTCCTAGCCAAAAATACTACCTACAAACAACATGATTCATCTTTTCTAGACCCTAATGCATTTCCAACATTGATTCATATATCTCTCACATCAAATATTTCTACATACACACATGCACAACCACAGAGACACAATCACTAACAATCCCATCATCACCGATAACCGTACAATAAGGTGAATCCCCACCATTAATACTTTCCTTCATAGAAAAACACTCTAAATCCCCGTTCTAACTCTCCTTGACCTGGATAAAAATTGTAGACTCAACTACTATAGACACAAGGATCATTTTTTTCACGCCCATCCTACACTTCTATGTGCATATTAGAAAACAAGGAAATAATTTTCACTTGAAGTTGGATTCCAAAATCACCTGATTCTGATTTGTTCATGTCAGATCATCCCTGAAAATATTTCCTTTTACTCATGTGTAAAACAAAATAAATTCAATGAATTATTGCTAATTGAACCACATTTGTTTCTATAGAATCAAATAATACTAAGAGAATATTTACTTCAGAATTTTATAATCTATAAACACCACGAGCTGCTCTCCCAAAACATAATTCCTCCAATATTTTAAGGCATAAAACACAAAAACTAGATCAATATCATTAGTAGGTTAATTTATTTCATGAGTCCAAAATTATATTAACCCATGCAATAAAAAATAAACATCTTACACCAACACTGCCGCAATTTCAACACTAGATGCATCACAAAATAAGGTGTACATCTTACCTAGATTGGGTAAGATCCTACTAGATTATGTAGTCAACCATTTCTTCAACTCTTTAAAAGCATTGCCACATGCCTCTAACCACTCAAACATAACTCTCTTCTTAGTTAATCCTCATTTTGAAACTTCCAAATTTGATAAATCACTACTGATCCTTCTGTAATAACTGAAAAATTCCAGAAAATCATAAACATCATAACCATTCTTGGGATTCTCCCAAGACACCACAACAAATAGTTTCTATGGATCCACCAGCACACCTGACTCTAAAATGATTTGTTCCATGAAATTCACATTATCAATCCATAAATATAATTTTGATACCTTATTGTAAATCATATTCCATCTTAGTGTACTCAGGAGGATGTCAAGATGTTTTTCACGGTCATATTGAGTTTTTGAGTACACCAAGAAGTCATCAAAAAAGACAAACACTAAATGATAAACTTATTTGTGAAATTTTCAGTTCATTAAATCCATAACCATAGCTAGTTTTTTGGCCTACACAAATAGAATCAGGAAAAATTCATATAACACATACATGTTATGGAAAGATGTAGAATGTATATCAAAAGCTATTACTTTCAACCAATGGTATCTTAATCACAAAGTGATTGTGTAGAATACCGAGCAACCCCTAAATTGGTCAAACATGAAATCAATTCTAGGAAGCAGGTATCGGTTCTTATTCATAATCTGATTCACTTTCTATAGGAAAAAAATATCCCCCAAAATTCATATTCCTTTTTAGAAAATATAATGGGAGATATATAAGGCAATGTGCATGGTTGATGAATGGATTTCACTCTAACTCTTCCATTTGAACCATATGTTCATGGGGTTCTTTCAGTACCATCTGATATGGCAGAATACAAACCAGTTCGGCCCTAGGAAACAACTCAATCATAAAATCATCATATCTATCAGGTGGTAGCCCATATAAATCCTCAAGAAACACATATTAAAATTGATTCACAATGTATGGAAGAGTAGTTTCACCAATCACCATTCATCTAACAAAAGACAAGCCACATGGGACATGTTTTCTCCCAATTTCTAGCATATTATCTCTATAATTCATGCTAGAACATCCCTCTCACCACAAATGGAATAATTATATCCATAAAGATATGTGAACAGTACTCGATGTCGGTAACAATTGATATGGGCTTGATACAACTCCATCTACTACATTTGAAAAGTCATGTCAAAACATGGTATCTCTAGGACAAATAGGTTCCATAAAAAATTGTATCCACCAAAATCCAATGAAAAATGCTTACGTTGTCCGATATTCTCACATAACACCTCTAACAGAGTATTAATTTACATAACCCCACATGTAATTTCCATGGATATGCCAAAAACCACTATAAACTGTGATGAAATAAAAGAATGTGTAGAACCTATTAAAAATAAAGCACTACAGATCATGAAATCTGCAAGAATCATAACTTGAATGGTAGATTTTTTAGGTTCTCCACATTGAAGAGCATACTATGTTGTGTAAATATGACCAGCCCCTATAACTGGGTTGTATCCTGAGTACCTTGCATTGTACATCCCTTGTTGAATGGACTATCTCTCCCTAGAGGTCCACATCCACTATCCCTACTATTACATCCCTTGGAGCACCAACTGCCTTCCTGATATGAGGTGATCGAACCCTTCCAACACACATAATATTCCTCAGACCCCCATATGTGACTGGATGCAAAGGGTTATAACAAAACATCCTTTTATGTCCCAACCCTCAACACAATTAGCACTAAACTATTAGGCAGGGACACTAACCCCACATGTTCACTAGGATAACACACTTGTAACAGAACACCTGATAATCACCTTGAGAGAATGATCTAATATTTAATCTACATTGAACACTTTTTCCCTATTAGAAAATCCCAAAATGACACTTCCTATTATAAGTAGCTGCACCACATGTCCACCTAGCTGGCACGAGAAGGCCACCAACAAAAGATCAATTCATGTTCCCTTATGAGATATGAGTATGATCCAATACATCTACAAACATCTTCAAATCAAAGATATTCACTTATGAATTAATCTCATGCCTATGGCAAGCCTGATAGTTTTTCTACATAGTCACATAATCTTTTGTCAATATCGGATTAAAGTGGAACAAGTCAGTGAAAAGACTATCATTATCCATCACAGATGTAACCCACTAGTCCAAACTCATAAGCTATAAAACCTTCTCCTACATTAATATCTTTAGGTATTTGTGTTCCATACTATTTTCTAGAAAATCCTTTTATTCCATTCCTTCATCATACTCTGTCTAATCCATAATTTCTTATCAGCTCTTTTCTTAGTCCCAAAACATATATGCCATTATAATTACTCACTTATTGGAAGAAATCACCAGTTGATCAATAATTTTCTTGATTGAATGTATCCAAAACCTGGATTCCTTTGGAACACCCTCTATAGTAATGGATAGATGGTTTTACAGCTAAAAATTCATTTTCATCTCGAGAATACAAGGTGCTCCCGCCCTAGGTCATGTTCCATCCTCTACATAAAATGAGAATTGTTTTCACGTAACTGTTCTTCCCTATTATCTCGAACCACTGGAACTCTTTACTCCACTTATAGGGGATAATTCTTGACAATGTACTCTTTTTATCCAACAAGAACATGTCTTCAGGGTGTAATTTCCCTACGATACCCAACACAAGCCCTATGACACAATCCACAAACAATACAAAAAATATAAAGATTGGCTCACCACTAGCCATAAACAAACATTTTCTCAAACACTATTCAAACCATCCCAACCATAATATGAACACTACCATCGACCATACCTATCATGGGACATGGATAACAGAAAGTAACTCACTTACATGGTAACATTACAAACCTTCTACACCATTTTAAAACTATTCCAATATCACAACTTATATAAATAAAATTTTAATTCACTTTAAACCCTTATTAAGTACAATTTTTTAATCGTTATTTATCCTTCAACATCCCTGTTTACCCATTTTCATCATTTCATTAGACACCATTTTCATCAATTTCATGAAAATAGAATGCATCCTACCCATTATATCTCATGAACCCATCCCATGTGTGATCCTACCAGATTGCATTTCCCTTATATACTTAGTTGTCTTGAATGATGCCTGAATGTGAAACCCCATTAGATTCCGATTCTGAGATAAATATAGTCAAAATTTCACATTAGAAAACAAGTTCATCACCCAATGGTGAAATATAATAAATTGTAAGTACACAAAACATGAAAAAAAAATTCCCACCATAGGTGACATGGGTTATCCCTCATATATGGAATACCCATTCCCATCCATGAGTTCATTACCATGTCCAGACACCTTTATAACATCCTTTCTACTGTCCTCAACTAGAATGTTATAGAAAATACCTACATTGATATAACTTTATAACGTCCCTGACCCAGGATCCACTAATCTAGTTCCCCAATCCATTTTGTTAAATAAAATCAATCGTGCCTCCCTATATGCTATATGTTTTTAACTATTGGTGAAGGTCTAAATGTCACGTGTGGATACACTACCCTCTCTAACAGAGTAATCTATAACTGAATTAAAGTCGAATAGAGGAAAAAATATAGAATAAATAATTTAAATTCATAGAATCCCATCACCCAAAATTGGGAAAAACCACAAACAACAATAAATATTTCCAATCATACTATACTTCCATGCGAAACAAACTAAATATAATGAAAAATTGTGGAATCCCCAAAAAGATCCTAACTCCAGGTCAATAACCTCATCCATGTACCTCTCAAGAATGAATCAACTCCTAATCATAGAGAAATATCTCTATTCTTGACCCATAAGGATGAAATCTACTCAGGTACCTAACGATGGCCCAAGTAGGGCGTGAGTACAAATAAATAGGCCACCAACAATAGTTTCTGAAAATATCTATTCAAAATAGTTAGTTTATTCAAGTATTAAATAAATTACAAGAAAATAAAGTAAAATTCATGGGAAACTAGTTAATAGTCATTACATAACTATTACAAACCATAATGCCAAAATCATTAAGCATATTCTTCATTACATAGTACATCATCAGCATGTAATACATTGGTTATTAATTTCCCTCATTCACATAATGGTTCATGGAATTCATTATTCTTTATAAAGGAATAAGTCATGTCCTTATCACACTATGGATAATACATCACAACATCACGGTTTCCTCACCTTGAAGCCTCAGACTTAGTGGAATGTAGTTGTTAGTTGTATGATGTTGGGTCCCCTTCCCAAACCAACACATTATTAGTGAAGTGAGATCATCAGTCCAAGTTTACCAATGGGGGGAGCCTCAGTCATTTATCCCACACCTCAAATCATCTTCACATAGTTTTTCATCCACTGACCACACTTAAACTATATCACAATCAATCATGACCAATATATATTAAAATCATAATCCTTAACAATCAAAATAGGAATTAATATTATGTCATAACCCATTAACATATTTTCCATTTACATTACTTATCCCATTTATTCTAATTCCCATTCTCGTTCCTAGCTCATTAAGGATATTAAATAATTCCCTTATATCAACCCATATAACATATTAATCACTTCCATTATAAAACACCATTTAACATGGTTTACATTTCACACACCATTACAAATTTAACATTTTAGCCATTTCATATGTGCTAATTCTCATGATTTTCCAATATAATTCATATGCCAGAAGTCATATAATCAATTAACCAAATTAACCCATTTCTATGACATTCCATACAACCCCTTAATCCATTACCAAATCTATAAACACTTTTAATATTCC
Source organism: Viscum album (assembly GCA_963277665.1). Taxonomy (NCBI): domain Eukaryota; kingdom Viridiplantae; phylum Streptophyta; class Magnoliopsida; order Santalales; family Viscaceae; genus Viscum; species Viscum album. The sequence goes on from OY728131.1 coordinate 1,586,172,304, forward strand.
ATTTTCACTTCTATTAAACACATCCACATACTTAACATGGTATATACATTATCACACAAAGTCCTTGAACTTACATAACCAATTTCTATGATCTGGAAAATTGACACACCCCATGGGTGTCACTGAATCAGTCAAATCATCCTCGATACATCCCCTTGAGACCATGATAGTTTCTATTAATCATTTAGAAAATAATTTCACCAAACCATACCAAATGAATCTAGATCAAAACAAGAGATAACCATGATAAAAACCAAAAATGAAAACATCTTAAACAAAACTATTGGATAAAACATAGAGACTACCGACCATGAATCCATTAACAAACACACTCTTAAATGTGGTAATACATCTGGATTCATACACCTCTTTATGATTCAACCTATATTCAACTAAAAAATAAGGTTTCTGGTTATTGGGAAGAAGGTCATTGATGGTGAACACCAAAATATGGAAAAGAGAATAATATAAGAGATTATACTAACTCAAGGATTTGATCTGCAACTAATGGCACTCAAAATGGCTTTAATATGAAGGATAATACCCCCATACATTACATTTAGATTTCATGTTTTCGATTATGGTTCAAAGGAATATATTAGGGGAGAAAATTGGATGAAGACAAAAAAATATCGTAACATGATTTTTTTAATTATTACAACTATTATAGGGGTGCATAGTTTACCCATATGGTTTTCTAAACCATGTGAAAACCATAAACATACCAATTTGTGATGGGATCTAGGCCCCACGATTACCTGTTTAGGCCATATGTTTTGACAAACTATACACCATCAGTGTGATATGACACTGTCTAAGATTTCATGGTTTTCCTAGATAGTTTTAATGGTTTACTTGAGTGTGTGCCTTGAACAGGTTGGAATGGTTTTCCTTCCTCTCATATCACAGAACCCACATAAAACCCATGAGGCCCATCATACTTTTGGGAAACATTTAATTGAAAAAAATATTGATACCAAATTATAAACTAGGACATAACACTAATATATATTGGATCATATAGTTCCCAAGAGTCCACCTTCTAACTAAATCCAAAAAAAATAGAGTTATGTAACTCTTCCATTAAAAATAATCATAAAAATCTATTTTAATACTTGATTGGAAACTATTGTTGTTGGATAATTTGATGAGTAAAAGGGTTTGGTCCTAACTCCATGGAAAATCGTGTGAGAGAGCCACTAATATTTCCTCCAACAAATGAATAGTCTTATAAGACTACCCTTCAGTTTAGGGATGATAGGTTGTGGTTAGATTCATATTGGTATTCATATGCTTTTTAATTCTTCTATAGAACATAAATGTAATCCTCATATCATTGTTATAAATAATTAGCATAGGGTCCTCATAATGTCTCACCACTTCTTGAATGAAGATATATAAAAGGAACATGAGAGAGATATTCTATCATATAACAATGAAATGTGGAAAACATGTTAATATATCAAGGACTACCCATAGGGTATTGTTTTCCAAGGATATCATAGGAAGGATAGTAAAAATTTAAATAGCTATGTTGGCCCATTTCATAAAAAGTGTTGAAAGTTGTTACATTATACACATTGAAATATTTTGTTATTCCTTTACAAACTAACATGCCAAACATCTTGTAGTATAGTCCCCAATATCCATTTTCATGTTATAATTCGAATAATTATGACATAGTTATTTATAAATATTATCGATCTAGTGAGGTATAAATAGTATAGAGCTAAAAGAATAATCCATTATTTATTCCTTCAACATTGGAATACGTTGGAGAGAAAAACTTGTTCTGAATCTCAATACTCTGTCACGATCAATACAGAACTCAAGAAAAGTTCCATTTTCATATCATATATCTTATTTTGTTTTAGAGTATCATCTCCTTGTATTTTATTATTTCGATCTAGTAATAATGGTTATGAAATAATTTGGGTTAGTATCAAGGATATTACTTCCATTATGATTTCTATGTTCAACTTTATTATGCCCTTGATCAATGGATCTCCATCAATTCTCACCATTGAATTTATTTTGGGGTGTTTCATACATAGTTCATCCCTGACATTTTAATCTTTTCTAGTGTGATAATTAATATAATAATCATAGTCTTTATAAAGGTGCAACGATCACCTCTATCTCATGGTCATTTATTTATATGTAAATATATACTTCAGGCATTTCTTTCTTTTTGTATATATGACACTACAACACATTCAAATAGTTCCTCAGAATAATTAATGGACATATAATTGAAACTTACTCTAATACATGGGTAGAATATTTCTTCTCGTGAGGATTCAACTTTCACGATGCATAAGAAATCAGTTTCTCATTCCAGCTACGTAAAAAATTCAATTAATTTTAATGATTCTTAATTATAATTAACAAATACTCCTTCACCTCATGGTAAATATAGTGAAAGTGCAATAACCAACATTTTCTTCATCTATTAACAACATTATTATAACTCTGTTGTCCATTTAAAACTGAATCCATTTCAACTTAACATCATTATTGGATTATAAATCCATTATTGTTTTTTCAGGAATATTCTATAATACATAGGTGAACTAAGAAGACTACAAATTTCATTCACATTTTCTAGATGAGGAAAGTCTTCGACTCTCATAGACTTTGTTGGATCCAAAAATACTCATTTCCAAGATACAATGTGTCCTAAGAATTCCAGTAGTTTAAATCAAAACTCACATTTACAAAATTTAATATAAATAATATATTTACACAGGGTTCGTAATATGATCCTTTGTTATTCCTTAAGTTTTCATGAGTTTTGAATGTATCAATAAATAGTCAATAAAGACCACTATAAATCTATCACGTTTTTTCTTAAATATTCAATTAATCATATCCATAAAAAATAATGAAATAATTTGGTCATTGGGTATAACAATAAACATATAATTTCCATACCATTTCAAAGACAATCTTCAGGATATCTTCTTTCATTACCCACAATTGAAGATTCATTAATCAACAATAAATCAAATAGAACAATATTGTTCCATGATATAGGTCGAATGGGTCATAAATTTATGAAATTGGGTATTTTTCTATTTAATATGACCCCATTATGTTTTTTTAGTCACTTTATCATCACATTGTTCCATAATTATTCTTTAAAAAGAGAACATGAACTCCCTAAGGAGACATAATTGTATGGACAAAAACTTTCTATAAAAGTTCTTACAGATTCTTCTTGAATCCATCTAGCTTCACCATTTCCATTATATATTAGGTATTTGTTACAAGCTTGTATTGTGGAATGAATTCAATATAGAGTTGTAATTTTTTTGAGTAAGATGCAAGAAGTTCCCTTTTAATTTATATAAAACAAAGGATTGGAACCCAATAGTGTATTGGAAAAAATGAAAAAATATATCTACCTATATTTTTCTTTAACAGCTCAGTTAGATTTCGTTGTTCTTATCGAATTGCATACCATTCATCCCTTCCATAACTGAATCCCTGACCTCTCAATCTCCCTCTACATGAAGGAATAGATTGATGACTTTTGGAAGTGTCTCATCATCATTACTTTTAGAAATCGAGCTATCCTCGTGTTGCTCTTTGCATTTTTCCGGAAATGTGTCTCTTGTCATTGAGGTCATCATCCCATCAACCACTTTTTCATCAATTGGATAAAGATTCCCCATATGATTTGTCTTTGGAGAGTCCCTATTTGTATCCTTCATCTCAATAGAACCATCAATATTTTTAGATGATATTGGGGCAGTGTAATTTACGGTTATCTCTCTCTCTCTCCAGGCGAGGTATAAATCACTTTTTAGGAAATACATCAATTTAATGCTGGAATATTGGTTCAAATTCTATCTCATATACTTTCAATTATCTCATTATTCACTAATCAATTCAATAAGTTATCATGTAGAGGTTTTACTTGAAAAAACATTGGGTGGAATATTTATCTTTTGAAATTTTTTTGATGTTATCGCCCTGATAAAATAGAAATTTAATTTAATTTATAATTGACCTTGGATATATATTTTGAGATCTAATTGATCCTTAATATTAGTTTTAATTCTATCATTAGAATGAAAAATATATTTTCACTGAGATTATTATCACCATAATAAGTACGAGATTCCATATATTATCTTGCGGCTTTCCTCCATGAATTTTAATTGATAATTATACTTCAAACAGATCATTGTTTTTTTATACATTTTCTATGACCTTAAAAGAAACAAAAGAAAGCATTTATCAAAAATAAAATAGATTATTAGAAGGACTTGAGTGAAAAAAAGTATACATGATATGACATCATTGGGAGCCTCAAAATAATCAATATTAATATAAATGCATTACCAATATCTATTGAACTATTATAGGGTTGATTTCAGTTTCACATAACCATTATAAGATTTAAAAACTTGTTGGAAAAGTGACCAAGAACTCCAGACATTAATAATTTCACCATAGGATCAATGTACACCAACTACCCATTATTATTAGAATTTTGGTTTTGAGGAATTATATCTACCAATTTTTTTGATCAATATAGATTGAATTTTCATATTTTCATCACTTCCCTATTCTTTGAAGACTATTCTCGAAGTCCCTCTTACCATATATTTTACATAAATTAAGTTGTAGTTTCTTCTATTCCTTTTAATCTTTATGATTCTTCCCAACACATTCTTCCACCCTTAAATTATTATTTTTCAATCCATGAAACCACTATGTATCTTAAATTTATATTCCACCTTGAGATAAAAACATCTTATTTTCTTCATAGCTACCAGTGTCCTGAATGTCTATAAATTTATGTTGATAAGGTATCATCCAACCAAATAATTGACCGATAATTCCATTAGAATTGATGAACTGGATTTATGTATATTTCACAATCCCTGTGATCTTTTTCTCATACCATTCCATAAATAAACCAACATTTTTCTTCAACTGAGGGAATTCAATTTCCCTCATTGTTCATTGGGAATGAGGACATTAATTATTAAAAAAACGTTTTTTATGTATTCCCACTTCTGAAAATCAATTTCATCATTAGGATTCTTATTTTTTATTTACATCTACTATTGATCTACTTCACTCTCTAAGTAATATAATATAATGGTGACCTTATCTTGCTTAGAAAAATGGAGTATAGAAAATATTTTTATTGTAATTGATCCATTATTCCACAATCAATAGTTCGATGGGACCACTAATAGTTGTTGTGTTGTGAAAGAAGGATTCACCATATATTTATTCCCCTTAAATAAATATTGATTATCTTCAAGAACCATGTTATTATTCATAACATGGGATACATTGTTATAATATTTTCGACCCCTACTTCCATTATATTTGAAATTTCATCATTTATTTTCCCATTTCTTCCATTATTCACATAGTAACGTCTATTTCCCACCATTGAATAAAAAAATAAAACATTAATAAGAAAATATTTAATATGAAGAATAAATTTATAAATGGAAGTTTAATACTAATATTTTCCCTAAAGGTATATTTTGAAAACATATATGTAACCTCGTTTCATTTATCAACTTCTAAAATGAATACTTACATAACCTATAAATCCTCCCTTTTTAGTACATAAAAATCAGAAGATATCCATATTATATACTCTTTGATTTTCAAACATGGTGTGTATTAAGGCCTATTTACTGTGTAGTAGGTAATGAATGAGTTAATACAATATATTACTTTTTCATGGTTAAGAACCCTTGGTAAAATAGTTATAGAGTCCCAACCACTTGTAGTATCCATATAGGGATTACATTTCATCTAAACCACAAACATAAAGTAAATCCCTTGATGTTTTACTATATTTAGACTTTTCCCAATCATTTTAACAATTTTTTTTCCAATTTTGAATTTCTACAAATAACTAAATATTCATTTTCTTGTAACAATATTGATGTACATTTTATTCATTACATTAAAAATAATTTCACAATGAAATATTAAATATTTAAATTTGAATGACATTTTTAGGTTTACATTTTTTAAACTAGATAGATATTATAAGACATAATAGGCATACAAATGAATATATACACAACTTTTTAAATCTCTTAAAAGGATTTTTATAATCTAATTTCAGAATTCCTCAATACATATGATTTCATTGGTAAATTTATAAAATGAAAGAAGTGACCATAATGCCTAGAAAGGGATTAAAAAGGTAATATGTCATCATAGGTGAAACATGAAACATAATATATGGTTATGTACATATAATGCGAATTACAAAATTTATCACCAAATATCATCATTAAAATGTCATAAAACATATTTCAATATATTTTAACCAAAGAATTATAAAATATTATGATATAATACCACCAATGAAATGTGATATTTTCTTCTTTAAAAATGAGTTCTTTAACCAATGCATTAGTGTTCTATTAGTGTACATGATTCATATACAAAATTCGTGTCTTCCACGTTGATCAAATATCATATATATATATATAGATAATTTTAACCCAATTGTATTGATTTCTGGATTCATATGTATATTTCTGAAATAAATATTTTAAAAATACATTAAAATCAATACGTATTAATTTTGATAGTTTAGTGCATTCATAACATGAGAATAAAGAACCTAAAATCAAGGATTGAAATCTACAGCAATATGGGTACAAAATTATGATATTTGAATTAGTTTTGTGTGAGAGGGAAATATTATATAATTATAATTAAATCATATAGAAAATAATTTTTCGGTTTATAAAAATATAATAAATTGAGAATCAAATGGCTTATACAAAATAAAAACACTAATTCAAAAATTAGAGGAAGATAAAACATACATTGAGAGGATGACCCATTAAACATAGAGGGTGACTCAATATAATCATAGTAATATATTATCAGGGATTTAATGTTAAAAAAATATTGCAAATTAATACATAATGGGTTTTTATGGAGATTAAATGGGGTAAAGATTTTATTTATACTTGTCGTGGGCTTGGTTTAAAGGGTTAAAATATAGATCATTTTATTATGTAATCCAACAACATATGTTTGAAATCATTTACAACTAATTTGTGGGATTATTAATGATTTAATATTTTTTTTAATGTTAAATTAAATACCATGTCAATATTCACCTTCAATCAAACTCAGTTATTACATATAATATTAAAATGATTTTTATGAAGAAAAATCCATTTTTTTTGGTTTCAAAAGGTAATGTACAAATTTATAAATTTAAAAAAATATTTTAAAAATCATTTTTATACTTAATAGAATTATTTTTTATTATATAAAATTATTCATTTAATTTATAATCATGTTAACATCATAAATATTTTATAAAATCATTTTTCTTATAAAATGGTAATTTGTGTTCTTTTCACTAAAAAAAATTATTCCAAATTTCCAAAAATTAAACCTATATGAATTTTGATGTATGAGTCACAAATTGGTATTTAATTTTCCAGAAAAATTATATAAATTTAAAAATTATATTTTTTAAATTAAAAATCTTATTTATTGAAAATTTAGAATTCTATACAACATCATAATTTATGTAATCATTGTTAAAATTTGGTAAGAATTAGTCAATTTATATTTTCATTTAATAGGTATATTTTAAGATTATTTCAGGAAAAATAAATTAAACTGAAACCCATAAATTTATCATAAAAAATATTTTTTAAAGAATTTAAAAATATTTAATGTTTCCATATTAATAAAATAAATTTAAATATATGATTATAAAACCCCAATGGCAACTTTATTACATATATATAACTAATAATAATAATTTACAATTATCTTATTGACCATTGGCCAAAATTATAATTGATCAAGTCATTTGGCTGTCATAATGTTAAATTACCATATTTTCTTATAAATAACCCATCATTATCACTTCATCCTTCACTACATCAATTATAATGGTTCTTACAGAACCTCTGATAAGGTATATAATTTTCGTAACCCTTAATTTTATTTTTCATATTAATTATGGTAGGAATGATCCTTATAAAAGAACTCACTCTTATGTAGTACCTTTTTGTTATTGTAATTTTTGGTGTTTATACCACATTATTAGTTCAAGTTATAGTTTCCAATATTAACACATTTTGTGTAAAATAATTTAACAGTATTTAAGTTTATATATATTGTAAAATACAAAAAAACTGTAATTGTGAGACAACATTTATTTACCAAAAACATCAATGAAATCATGGGTTATTAAAAAAATCAGAGGCCCTTATCATCTCAAAGAGATGACAGATAAGTTTCAAACTATTCAGTATGATATGAATATGGCACAAAGTTGATAGAAGAGTTATGAAGATAATTATCAAATAGATATATTTTTTGAAGTTAGTGACACGATTCTACATTAAATACCTACATTGAAGTAGGTTATGATATTTTTAAAAAAAGAAAAGGTGGGACACAAGAAAAATCGATCACATTGAGATCCTTTGACATTACAGTGACATACCTTATAACATATCAAAACCTCGATGCCTCTTATAATTGATCAATTTGTTAAAAGTATCATTTTTAAGAAGTTCATAATTTATGTATCAAATGAATTTATCTTAAAATTTATTTTGTTAGAATATAATATTTCATCTAATGAATAAAATTTAGATATCTTTGATTGAAGATACATGGTTATGATTAAAAATACCACCTATCTAGTTAGTTTTTTGTGGTCAAACCATAATTCTTATGTGGACACATGTGAACTTAAGGACGTGATGACAGAAAATTACCCTCACAATTTTTTATCTGGGTAATAAAACTTATAGGAAATTTTTTCTAGGGGGTATAAATTAATTAACTATTATTTTATTAAATATTTATCCTCATGATATTATAATTATAAGGATTATTCCACATATAACACAAAACTAAAATGAGTAAAAACATATTAGATAAGGAAAAAATATCAAGAATAAAATCAACAATAGATAAAGATATCTAAGGAATTTATAAATGAATAAAAAATAGGATTAGGAACAATTAAAACAAAAACAGTTCATTTTTTAATCAAATTAATAATTAACTATATATTTTATTGTTTTTTTTAAAATATACAAATTATTGAAAATTAATTTTTTTAAATTAATATAATTTTTTGATCCATAATTCCAAAATTAGATTAGGATGAATTTTAAGGAAAATAATAAAATAATTTGTTTTTAGGTTAATAGAGAAAAATATTGTGAGTATAAATTTTATGAATATAAATATATAATTAAGACCTATAAGTTTATAATAAATTTTAGTTTATCATATAAATATATAAATACAAATTTTATGTATTTTTTTAAAAAATGTTCATAGAATACTTGTATTCAATATTTCATAACATGAGTATAGTTTTACATTAATGGATTTTTTTATTTTAATTAAACATTTTAATGATGATATTCTTCTTTGGATTCATTTTTAAGAAAAATAAAATTTATTTGTTTTATAATATTGAAATTTATGTAATTAAAATAAAAAAAATCATAATTTTATTCAACACATAAATATTAATCATAAAATAAACAACTTCTAAAAAATCATTTTTATGTGTTATGTGCACAAATACAAAAATTAAATTATCGAGACCTTATAAATTTTATCAGATAAATTTTAAATTATTATACCCAAATGATTAAATAATATTAATTTCCATTTTAGTTATTAATAATAATTATTTTTATTATGAATTAATTACCTCGATAAAAGGTTAATTATGGTAAGAGTGAGAAAACATGATAGAAAATAAAAAAATCACTCATTATTGTATGAAATTTAATTTGAGTGAGGATTATAGACCAAAATATCATTTTGAATCCATATATTTTCTATTTCAGTGACATCGAACCTTGAATAGTTTCATGCCATTATTGAATAATATTGGGTGTCTAGAAAATTGTGCATTTGTTCACTTATAAAATTGTCCCACATGTAATACTTCATGTTACACCTATTACATAAAATTTCATCCTAAAAATCTATAATTTTATTTACACTTAAACCATATACCTCAATTTTGTGCCCTTAGGTTATAAATATTTTCAAACCCCTCTCAAAATCAATGTAGCTTATATAAGAATATTAATTTCTTCCACATAAGTTCTTCATTCTCATTGAATATGCCTCAATATCTTATTTTTTTACCACCCAAAAATATATTATACTATTATAAAATTTTCATTATAACCATACAATAATTTTATTATATTGTTTAATAACCATTATTTATTCCTCCTCATACACATAGAAACCCAAATAACATTGATTGTGTGTACGTGAAAACTTTTGCCTCCATGAAATTATGAGATTTATTTTCTATATTGATATTTTGGTTTTGAATAACCTATTAAAAACTTATCCATATAATTAATAATATTTCAATAATATCATTATTATTTTTAAAAATATATATACTATGTTAAAAATATTTATTCTTTAACAACAATTATGCATCAAATTATAACATGTTTCTATTTGGGTCATTTGAACCACCCACATGAATGATGCTATACAACTATAGAATGTATTACTATAGAAAATTAACTTTTAATTTTTTTAGATATTAATAAATAATATTTTTATGGTTTTTTGGGGTTATATTACAATTTAACCCATTATTAATACACTAAAATTCTTTTAAAAGAATTACCAAAATATGATCTTCACTGATTTTAATTTCACATAGAGAAACTCAAAATATAATTTAATTAAATAATTTAATTATAAATATGTTGATATGATTAATTCTAGTTACATAAATTATCTATGAATTATAATATTTACATCAATTAATGGGTATTAGAATCGAAATTTTAAAACATGCATAAAACAATTAAAACTTTTAACACATTGTGGTAATGATATGCCACAATTAACTAATATATTTACCCAAAATGAAATTAAATTAATTATAAAAAGGAATTATATATGAACAATATTCTTAAATCTTTAAAAATGATATTTCTATTTTTTATACAAGAGGATACAATATGATCAAATATAAGATAATTCAAGGTAAGTGTTTTATCAAGTCAATTTATTAATCATTGGGTCATAAGACTTCATACTATACTGTGCACTTCGACATATTAATTTATTTTATAATTACAAAATTAAATAGCTTATTAAAATTATTTTATATGTAAATAATATATCATTATTAAAAAATCTATTTAAATGAATCACCTTCTCAAAAAAAGAGTGACATGGGACAGAATAACTCCGGTTCGTACTAATGGATTTTCTTATTTAATGTATGTGTTTTTTCTATTGAATATAATTTATTTAATTAATTTAAAATGTATTTTTTCTTATATATTACACTTATTACACTTTACATATTTTAAAAAAGGAAATTATTTCATCTATTCTCTTATGATATTTTACTTTGAAAAGATCTCTAATGTTCAGTAAAGGAAATATTTAATTATCAAACCAACATTTTATAAATTGAATTTATTATCTTAACTTTGTTTCTATTCATAGATCAAATATTTTTAAATATTATAATAATTTATTAAAAATTATTCCTTTTCCGCCACAAAAAAAGTTTTGAATTACATTTATTTCTCCAACATTTAATGAAAATGTTTAGATGGTTGTTGATAATGCATTATTATTTTCACCACTATTGTCCTCAATATAATTTCTCTTTAGGATAATTTTTTTATAACCCCTATAATATAAAATAATATGATTACTTTAATAGAAGATAGTTTTATGTACTATGATTTCTTATTTTTTATTCAATGTGTATCTTTTAAATAAAATTAAAAAACCATTCTTTTTATATGGTTTCATTATAGTAATATGAGGATTAATTTTATATGGAATAATCATGTATGGATGATGATAGGTGGGGTGTAATATCTCCATATAATTCATTGGTTATTTTTAATACTTCATGAGTAATAAAATTCAAGTAAATAATGAATTATTTTATAAAATCATGGGCATAATGTGATTTCTCACTTTTTAATTCATGGGCATTACAATTTTTTAGAATGGCATGAGCATAGTGAGTTTTCTCACATTTTAATGTGTTGAAAAAATGATTTTTTCAAATGGGATTGTTCATAATGATTTTCCACCTTTATAATCTTTTTTTGTTCATAATATATCACATTATATGTTTTTTCCTCTTTTCAATGATATATTTCACTTTTATGTTATGCTCCTAGGATTCAGGAATATTTTTTATTATTATAAAACAATTTATTGTTAGTATTTCTCTTTTATTACTATATGATTGTCTTATGTTCGAATGATCTTTTTATCTATTATCTCCCTCGTATTAGTGTTTCTAACATATCTATGATCTGACCAATTTAATGGATTGATAAGTTCCCTCAACTGAGAACCTAACATCACATATTTCCAATGCTTCCATTATTCACTTTATGAAAATTATTATATCATATGGTATGTATATAATAGGGCCTATAGTGTTTTGATTATATAGGGTGTTCACAAGTATTATAATGTATAATGTTTTTGTAGAAAATATCTAACACGCTAAACCATTATGTCCTTGTGTATTGTGATGATTTATGAGATATGTCATTTAAATAACTTATTTGAGTTATTATTAACGAATTTTCACCTTGGTTTACCAAAATATGTGAAAATCAGGATTTATTAGATTAATATATGGATTATTTAAAGCACATATTAATTTCATATATTATTTTGTGAGAGTGACTTAGTGATGAGTATGATTGTGGGTTAGGCATGCGATAACCCACCGAGAAAGATTCAAATATTATATGGATGCTATTTGATGTTTATTTTGAAATTCCTAGTTGGGGATGGTTGAATACAAACTAAACCCCAATGTAATTATGGTTATTTTTTATGGAAAACCATTCTCTCATGGAGAATAATATAATATCACCTACAATGGGTATCTGAACCAAGATATATATCAAGGGGGTCATAGTGGGTTCTCCAAAAATGTGTTTACTCTTGATATGATTTCGAAAATAGTGTTAATATGATGGTGTAATAGTGTGATTTCAATCATGGGAATTGTATTTGAGTATGGGAGACCAACCATGAGAGAATGTAATGTTGGGTTAGGTGAGTGGCCTACCCATTAGAAACAATTATGTTAATTTTATTATTTATATAAATTTTCATTATTTTATAAATAATAAATGCAATTGAAACTACATACTAATAATAATTAACTTTTAAATGATTATAAATGTGATAAGGTTTGATTATTATCTAACCCATATAATTAGTGGGAGAATGATGGATATGCACTTAAATGGGGATAAGTTTTATTATTAGACTACCTAGATAATAAGGGATGATATTAATGAGATGCATATCATAACATCTGGTATGTTAACATCCTAAAAAGTGGGTTGAGTTTTTCTTAATTCATACATTGTACAATATAAAACATCGTATATTAGGAATTATATTTACATGTATGGGATGTATCCATCTATTTTACCCTCCTCTATAGTTCTACTTTAGTTATGATCCATGGTATGTGTCATTTGAGATGTTATAAATCATAATTTTTTTCAATAAATAACTCCTCAATGGGTGGTAACATATTGGTTCAATGGGACGACACATGATACTCTCTTTGTATCAATAAATCTTTATTAAATGAATATATGTTTGGATATATATATATATATCATAATTATATACCATTATATTAAATATTAATCTTATGAGATTGAACCCTGCATTATATTCTTAGAGAAACTATAATAGATTTAGTTTATGTCTATTATGTCCATGTTTTTTTAGTAATAATATTTAGAAATATAATTGAATATCATGTTTTAATATATGGTGTTATTGATATCATGGATTTTATTCTATCATTAGTACACTCTCTTTAGGGAGAGATACTCGGGGTTGAACTAACCACCCTCTTGAAGTCTTATTCATTATTTTATAATTGTTAGGTATTGACTATCTATCACTATAAGAATACTCATTTAAAGATTCTCAATCTCATATACATTCATAAGTTTGTAGGAATTTTTCATTTACCTTATTCATTAGATCCAGTTGTATATAAATTAATTATATTGGATTCCTTTTTATGCTAGTGACACAAATATGTGTGTAATGTTAAGAGTTTCACATTAACGTATTGTGAACACATCGATTTAGAGGATATAATTTGATTCCAAAACTATGTCACTAGAAGAAATCATAATAAAAATAGTAATAAAAAGAGACAATAAATATTGAATGAGATTAAATAGGTTTATAGGTATATATATTAAATTAGTGATAATATTGAAAAAACCCGATAAAATATTAAGCAAGAGATGCCTTCTAAAGTATCATATTGAAAGACCATAATAATTTAATTGCTTAGGTTCTTACTAATTATGGTTAACATATATTATATTTCATAATTATTGGTGAATATGGATTACAATAAAAGTTATATAACCAAATCCTTTAATGTTATTGGGGAAAATTTAGTTGGGAAACCCTGATTGTTATGATACTAGAGGAATGGAGTTGAGGCAATCCATTTGATGGATTCTGGTAATGAGTCTCTCATTAAAATCTCCTAGGATTATTATTATTATTATTATTCACTACCTAAATAATTAATTGGTGATTTTAATGCCAATGTAGGCTCATTACACTGTGAATTATGGGTCTTGACTCACTAAATAGAGATAATTTAGGGGGTCATCATTTTTAGTGGGCTTATATTAAGTTAAATTCCATGATCCAAAAATATAATACATGATACACAATTATAGATATATCTCAATTATAGTTTATATCATACTTATTGATAGTAATATTGACATCCTTCGTATTTATTAACTATAAAATACTTAGAGATTAGTGTATGGGGTCTAGAAGTTTACTTAAGGAAAACCACTTTGATCACCAGAATGTGAATGTTTTTAGATTAATTCCAAATTATCTAACTCATAGTTATTACATACTATGTGTGCATCACACATTTTTTATAACAAACACGGACATAGATATAAGAGGGAATTGATGAATGTGAAGTAGAACTTTGTGTTGGTAATGGTGAAAGAGTAACTACATTTGAAGATGATACTTATGATCTAATTTTACTAGGTGGATTATTTCTAAAATTTGAAAAATGTTTTATTCTACCACCATAAAGAGATATGTGATTTCATTATATTTATTATAGAATAAGGGGTTTTCATTAATTAATAAAAATATAGTTTATATATATATATTAATGATATGTTTTGTGGAATTGGAAGTATTAAAAATGTTTTGTAATTTCTAGATATGGTAAATATTATTTATAACATTTATAAATATAAGTTCATTGTTGATTATAATATCAAATATATTTTCCATCATCATCCTAGGAATATGAATGAGAAATTACTAAAATGAATCCACAGAGATTGACAATTGGATCCATTATATTATGAATGGTTCCATAATTAGGAATATTGTGTATTAAAAAATATGAAAAAATTACTTTTTTATGGAAAATGTGAAAGGGATAATGGGCTCTTGGATCTCATAAATAGTGATGTATGTTTATAAATGATAACATAATAAATTTGTGGTTTTATGTTATTTTATACATTTATTGATGACCTTATTCAGTGTATATTTATGATTCTAATAAAACATTATATGAAATTTTTTAAACGTATAATGAGTTTTATGATGAATTATTAAATAGAATCGAAAAATTACTATAATCGTTTAATGATACCTAGGTGGTGATTACTTGATAAGAGAATAAATTAATTGTATAAGGGATTGTGTAATTATTTCACAGCAAACTCCTCTTGGAACACTATAAAGGGATAGTGTTTCTAAGAGTAAAAATTGTATTTTTTTTAATATTTTTCGATCGATGATGAAATAGTGTTACATACAATTTCATTTTTGGGTTATGCTCAAGATATTTGCTACATTTCTACTAAAATATGTTATATAATATGTAACTATAAATAAAAAATGATATATGTACATGAAAACATCCCATTATGTTATTTATGATGATTTGGGGCTGTGAAGGATTCATACAAAATTTAGATATTAATAATACTGAATATATATTTAAGAGGTTCTTATTTTTTTCCATAATGAAACCAATTTATATTATTTATGTATTCATATTGAGAAGATTGTTTTCATGTCTTGGGTTTTTATATTCTATATGAGGTAATTCATCATTAGAATAGTTTGTTGGAGAAATTTTGAATCTAGTGGAATTCAACAGCCCAAAACATTGATTTATTCATGAGTTAGGGTTTAAGACAATCCCACAAAACATTTTAGAGAATAAACTAATTAAATTTACAAATTATTTTAAAATGTATTATAGTATTCGTCAGAATCTAATGAAATATTTATCTATCACAGGTAATGATGAAGAACTAATCATTATAAATTATGAAATTACATCATATCTGTAGGCTATGCCATGTTTTTAAATAAATAAATGGTTAAAATTGAGGGAAGATGAAATGGAATCTATCTACATTATATTAGTTTTGAACATGGTGGTTTCACATAAAAGGACGATATCTATATGGTTTAAGATGATTTACTATAGATAAAATAGTATTTTTGGTTGTTTATCAAGCTATAAATCACTCCTCGTCATATAATGTTACAAATGAATTCATTGAATTTAATATGAAGAATCTTGTTCATCTATTTCAATGTTTAATTATCGTTGGATATTAATTTCAATAAAATATCATTTTAGATATGATATATATCAAATTGGTGTAAAAAAACACAATATAATGAGAATTTATTTGTTGATTGGAATTCTATATATCCCAATGTTTTAAATGTTTCAAATTAATCTACTAATCTATGAATGAATCAATGGTCCATTTATTTGTTTATGTAGTATTCTTGATGTTAGAACATCTAGTTTTATGATGAAATTTACGAGTTTGTCTTAATAAATAATGATATGTTGTTCTCAAGTATTGAAGAGGATTAGTGGGTGAATAATAGTTTTTTGAATATATTATGTGGTTGATATACTTATTATAAAAATGAAACCCCAACACATTATTCATTGATTGTGTAGTTGGTTAGGGTCTTCTTGATGAAATACTTGCACGATGCATCCATGATACTTCTATGTTGATCTATCGAAAGATATCTATGAGATTTATTTAACTCTGTTTAGATTATTACATTTGTAAAATTACAATGTGGTTTATCATGGATAACTCAAAATGTGGTCTTTACTAATATTACATGAAAAAATATAAGGAAGATTCAACATCTTTATAAATAGCCAGAAATGATAGATAGAATTCCATATGCATCCACAAAATATTATATCTTTTATTCCATGTTGTTTAACCAACATTATGTATCTTATGATCAGATTTTTACGTCTAGATACTATTATAATCCTTGAAATACTCATCATATTATTATGAAGAAATATCTGATGTACTTGAGAGAGACTAAGGATATGGTCTCATTCATTTGAGTGAAGGATAGAAATTTTGTAATTATGCTACATAGATGAATGTTTCAAATTAAACATATATGATATGAAATATCAATATGGTGTTGTGTTTTTCATTAATAGTGGATTTAAGTGTTGGTAGAATTTAAAACAATCCAATATATAGAACTTGAAAATAGAGGTAGATTACATCACTGTATTAGATTCCATGATTGAATCTATTTATATAATAATGCTTATCTTTGGACAAGATGGTTTCCCTAGTATTAAGGTATTATTCAGGATTTATTATGAAATAAATGGAGCTATCGCCCAGGAAAATTATGCTAGGTTTCACCAAATGAAAAAGAAAATCCTTAACAAGTACCATATTGTATGATATATTTTTGAGAAGTGAGATGTTAGGATCTATTAGGTAGATATTGGTGAGAATTTAGAAGATATATTAATAAACCATTGAAAAATAATATAAATTATTACCATGTGGAATCTCATGGTATATGATACATAAGGGATTGATGTAATAATTTCATAATGTATAATGATATTATGAAGATAGAAATGTCCATATATCATTCATTAAAATTTACTAAAATTTAAATTTCATGAAATTTTAAATGAATATATCCCATTAAATTTTGTCTTTGATATTCAATTATTTGATCATTATAATCTTTGTTATGTGTTGTGATGATTTTTCAATATTATCATGTGAATTGGACTATCTAGATAATAAGGGAAGACATATTTTTGGAATATACCACCTAATACATAACTTGTAATATCATGTAGTCCTTTATATACTAAGGGATCTATGCTGATAATAAATTCTTCTTCACTTCTGTTTGTCAGATACATATCTTGATAAATTCTATACATCGATACCATTATTTTTATGGTCAACAAGGCAACGATAAACATGGGTTTTCGGGTAATTTTATTATAATTTCATAGATTATATAATAGAAAATATGTTATTTATCCTTTCATATAATAAGAGAATACATCTATCCCTATACAAAATTAGATCATGGATGTCTTTGAAAATTCATAGCTAAGTCCTAGGATATTTATTCATCTACATTGATGGAAGTAATGTGATGTTTTCATCCTCTAAAAAAAATTTTGTGATGTATTCACCGACCAATTTTATATTTTTCAGCGAATAAATAAAGATGAGATAATATATACCAGATCCAAATTGTTTCATGTGAAGTGGTCCCTAGATTCAATGTAGAAAGGGGTTATTTAGGTATATATATGATGTATATGATACATCTTATGGTGAAAATTTATTATTGAGATATGAGAATGTTTGATAAGGATCAAACAAATCCTTTTAATACCATGAATAAAACTATTTTTTTCTTGACACTTCACTTTTCTTATATCTAGAAAAAAAGTATTTCATATATGTTTTAGAGGACACTAAGGCACGTGAGGACAAATATTTATGCCTTTACATATGGGGTTGTTTTTGGAAAAAAGTGTTTTTAAAAATTAAATAGAGTTCAATAAACATTATACAAAAACTTTTTGGATGGATTCATAATAGTTTCTATGATTTCACTAATTTTTTAATAGGATTTATTTGTAGAATGGATATTTATGAATATGAACTTAAATGATTCTTATTTATATTATATTACTTTCTAGATCACATGGGATGATATGTTTGAGATGGATATCATACCATACAATACATTAATATCATTAAAGGGATATAAATATTTCAAAATACCTATATCTTATAATATGATATATCACATAATATGAATTATAATTATATTTAAGAATGCATTCATCCTTAATCACCAACCATATGATTTTACATTGGTTATAATCTATGAGATTGCATATTTAAGGGGTTATAAAATATTAATTGATGTGTTTAATGAATAATTACCAACCACATAGAATGATGAGGACATTGAGAAATAAATTAGAACACTATATATGGAAGTCACACTTCATTGATTGAATAGAGATCAGATGATTGCATAATTAGATGATATACCACATGTTTTGGAACTATGTTACCTATGAATCCCGAAGTGATACACTCTTATACTTGTATTCCATTTGTTACACTACTATAAATGTGATAACACCACACTGTGTAAATGATACTTCTTAAGAAGAATTTTGGGATCCAATGTCATGTTTATTTCTTAAGAAGGTATGATGTATTGGTTTGATTCAACTTTGATCTTAATCATGTGTAGTCCAATCAAGTTAAAGATGGAGGCACTCAATACAAAATTTCATGTATAATATTTCTTTTTCATCCCATATATACGAATCATTAATGATAGATGATTCATATTAATGGTTTTTTTCTACTCTATATGTTCACTGGATTATCACATAAAACATATCTAAGATTTGGTGGAGTAAATTATGAACCCCATTCAAACATGAGGCATCATTGAGATGTGATAGAGCCATGGGAAAATACCAATAGAAACCAAGGTATTGGTGTGATATAATAGAGGTGATATAAGAGTACATTTGAACATAGTTATTACTGATATGAGATAGTTATTATAGTGGGATCTATTTGACTCATGGTATAAGGAATTTAATCGATGTTATCAATGGTGTGTGCCACTACAAAACGCAATGTTGATGAAATGTGATTATATAAAGGAATGGAATCATTCACACCCTTGGTATTAATGATGTCATATGGAATCATGGTAGGGTTCTATTCTATCCATTAGTATTAATGATGTGAGATGTTACCATTGGTGGGTACCATTCCAACTATTGGTGCTGAAAATATAAGATAATGATAAGGACAGATTCATTTCTAACACCTGGTTAATGATGATATGGTCTGATGTTATGGGTGGGAACCACTTTAGATCTTAGTACTATTGTGTAAATTTTTTAGATACACATATAAACTAGATAACGTTTGTATAGTCACTCCTCAGTTGATTTGGAATAATTTATTTTCATGAAGGGTTTTATGATTAAAATAATTAATGTATTTACTCTATGATTATTTTATTCTTTATGAATGGTATAAAATTAATATTTTCACTACAATGTTATTAATGACCTACTTATTTGTACTCACACCCTTCTTGGGAAGCCCTAGAACATTGGTATCCAACTAGACCGTATGATTGTAGGAATAGTTAGGGATGTGGTTTAAGGTAGGATGGTGAGCTAGAATGCTTGGTCGAAATTAAGAGATGGGACCAGGTTATGACTTTTGAACTGGTTGTTATTATTTTCGATTTTATTTACATCGGAATGGGTTGCATATTTAATTTTCAAGGGGTGTTGAAATTATATTTTTATGAATATGTGTCCCATATTTATATATTTATTTTATAGTATAGTGATGTAATTTAATTAAATGATCCATACACTATGTTTATCTTTTTCACTTTGATTTTATGCCTATAACCGATGTTTTTTATTCATACTAGTATTCTATATTATTATATAGAAGATATAGTCTCCCCATTACATATTATCACACTCTCACTACTAGTTGTATGCCTCTAGATAATGGGAGGCATACTTAAAGATAATTTATGATTTAGTGTGGTCTCAGTTTTGGTAGTATGTTCTATGGAATTAAACCATCATAAAAGGATACCTTAGATAAAGAGACTAGGAATGAGTATCCCATGGATGATAACATTGACAGAAAATGGATTGGATAACCATATCACATCATTTATCCCTCGTATCTTGTACACACCACTACCTAAGGTAGTTGATAAATTTTTTATTACTTCTATTTTATTCGATTTTCTGGAAGAAACTGACCTTAATAACCCTGTTCTATATTTATATACATTAATTGAGAAGATAATAAATTTTCTTAAAACATTAGGTTAAGGATATTCAAATATAAATGGAGAATTAATTTATTTGGAACCCTTCAAATCCTTTAGTTATATAAGAGAAGAGTTAAGAGGTGATTGTTGGTTAAGAGGTGGTACCCCCTATAGAGTCATAGAATAAATTCTCCTTTTAGGGTTATGTTTTAATATTTTTATGCTCCCCTTCTATTCAAAAATAAATTTCTTCCTTTTTGAAACCATTTACATAGTTTTAGATCAATTTATTCAAATATATATGGTAATGTAAGTAGTTTCTTATTCCAATTTTTTATTATATATATACTTTTTTAACATTAATTTCCCATTAAATTTTATGTGTATGAGAGTGTAAAAATACAGGGACTCATAAAAACAAATCTATGAAATATATTTATATACATCAAGGAAAATATATTTACATTAAATTATAAAATCAAGGGATAATGTCTTCAAAAATTATGGAAGACATTTTTTTAAACCTTCTAGGTCTACTATTTTTGTGAATTGTATATATATAAATTTAAAATCTCTTCTATCATGGATAAATATCTGGGAGAATATTTATTTCAATAATGGGGTAAGGATCCTTAAAAACACATCATGAATTTACCTTTTTGATCTATCTAACACCCCACCCAAATTACCATGTCTGTCTTGGAGTGAAACATGTCCTCAGAAACACCTCTCCAAATGAAAGAGGTTACTGAATAGAAGAAAGGTTATAATGTGAATCATGGGGAGACTATAACATCAATTTTAGTATATAAATACAAAATATATAACAGAATACAATCCAATAATGTAAATCCAAAAAATATTAAATTTATAATGAATTTAGAAATAATGGACCTTCATGGACATATTTGAATAAAGAGCACTGATTTATTATAGGGCCAATAACATACACAATATAGAAAATAATAAATATATAAAGAGTGTACACACCAAACTATTAGGCTCATATCATCTTGGTCTCTAGGATCATATCATGTTATCCGAGTCAATGATGAAGGTTCTTGGATTCCTGAGTAGGGTGCATATAGATCATAATAAGACACCACCAATGTGGTCTGACACTCAACTAGTAAAAATTATGTGTCCTTATAAGTGATAAGAATTTCTTAATGAAAATATGGTATACAAAACTCTATAAACATTACATATAATCACTGATAAACATGTAAGAAATAATCACCCATCTTTCAATTGGTCTTATTCTTATAGAGTTTCAATGAACCCTAGTAATTTTTAATTTGACTCTGTGTTGAAAGAATAATTGAAATGACTCCAGTAGTTATCAAGTGCTTGAGAAAAAACTGATATACATGTATCTCACCTGCGATGAGGCATCATGTTGGATCACTCCACAAGACTAAAGAATATGTATCTCAAATGTGTTATGGCATCGAGTAATATCATCATAAAAGGATATAAAATACCTACTCTATAGTGGATCATGCTTCAAGGACATCAAATTCCTTCATGGTCATAGGTCTAGCCTCATTGTTATCATTTTCTATCAATGCATTAGGAATTTCCACAAAGATCATATACCCATAACTCAATTGGGATGGGTCTAGCCTCAAGTCCTTATTTCCCTAACCCTGTATTAAGGTCTATCATTATCATCATCAATTTCCCTGTTTACTCACCCACTATGGGATAATTATGTCATGAAAAGAAACTTATCGACAGTGTGAAAAAAATTTCTCTAAAAGTATATCACTAAAAAATAACATGGCATTGAATACAAGGGAAGAGAATAATGGTTCATCATGATTATTTAGTAAAAAAAATTACATTTGATAATCATCAAAAATGTAATCACAACATTCATTATTATACACTTGTAATGATGGTTCATATATGGGCCTCATGGGCTACACATGCACACAAATGTGATCCAATATCAAACATGGTCTCCTAGAATACACATGCGCATACATGTGATCAAAACATCAAACATGGTTTGATGAGATAAACACACACGTCTGACCACAACATTAAAATCAGACTCATGAGGTACACACTCATACACATGTGAAAAAATCATCAAAAAAGGTCTCATGGGAAAAATATTCCCACACATGTGATCAATGTATCAAACATTGTCTCATGGGAATTAGGACTCATGTTGAACAATTGAAAACATAAGGGGGTAAATGTAATCCTAGTCACTCATTAGTGGTCATGCCCTGGACAAAGGTAGCTAGAATCATGATATTTCATAAGGGTATATCATGACCCTTGCCAATTTGTTAATTTATAATATCCATTATTCATTTAATTAATTTATTATCAGATCCCATTAGACTTATTATAGAAAAATGTAATGCATAACTCAATTATGAATTAATTTTCATTTTCCTAAATTAAGGAACATCATATAACGTGAGAATAACAATGAATAATACCATAGGGTAGAGTATATTGAATTACATACCTCAAATGGATCCAAATCCCAAACAAGAAATACCCTAATTTATTTTTTGAGTCATTCAAGTCCATTCATCCTCCACCAGTCGCCACATGGTTCTAATCATTACCATGAAATCAAAATTCATTAATTATATTTTTTTAATTAATTAAATTATTATAAGAAAACATATAATCAAGGGTTAATAGGATACATTCTGAATGTAATATGAGGTATCACCCCTAGTTGAAAGCATGAAAAACCGTCTATGGAATTTTTATAAATCCTTTATAACCATATTTTGAGAAACAACAGTATGGTGTGGCAACAAAACCAAGTAAAATTTCATATTATTAAAATAGAACCTATAAAAAAATTAACCAAGGGATGTACCACAGTGTCAATGATGTCGAATGGTGTTATTCTACTACTAAGACACATTGAATTTTATAGAAAGTGAAATCATATAGTTAATTGAATTAAATAATTGTAGATTTAAATAAATTTTACCAAAAACAAATGAAGATATCCTCTATCCTTATTGATAAAAATCCACATCATTCTCAGAAAAAATTTCCAATATCTTATGGAATATTCATCCAATTTTTTAATTAAAATATATCCAAATAGAAAAACATATTTTATCAAGGAGAAGATGATTTTAAGATAATTCGTACACCGTTGAATTTCAATGGCCAATAAAAACTTCAACATCCTAATATCCTATGAATTATATAGTTTTTCCAAATAAATTTAATTTCATTGTTAACATTCATTACAAGCAACATTGTGTTATAGCGAACCATATTATACAAATAATAATATTATTTAATCCTCACCATTGTATCGTAGATGTTAAATTGATAGGTATAAATATGTATAAATAAATTATGAATATTATATGTTTTACAAATTAATAAAATAATTTCATTTCATATCAATTTACTATAAAATAAAATAAAAAATCTTATAAAAGTAAAATAATTTTTTTTCTGAAAAATATTTCTATGTGCACGAATTGAAGTTTTATTAATAAACTAAAATTTTAATTATATGGAATTTTTTTAAAGAAATTTATTTTTTATATATTCATTAAAAAAATTTATCATTCATATAATATTATTTCAATGCATTTTATAAGAATAAATCTAGTTTTATGTTTAAAATAGATGTTTGTTTTTCTAAAAAATGGTTTCATCGCATTCTATGAGCTTATTTTAAAACAAATATTTGAAAATATTGGAAAATTTATTTTAGAAAATTAAACGAATTTTTTAATTCAACGTTAAAAAATTTCATCTAAGTGATTTGTTGAGAATCTTATGAAAATATTAATTTTCAATGAATAGTGACACATACTATCTTTTATTGAAAATTATTATTTTTTTAAATATTTCGAAGGTTAAATTATATTTTAAAATTTAAAAAATAGGTCAATTATATTATTATTAATTCAATTTAGTTCATTAGAATTTTTTTTCGTTTTATATTATAACATTTTATACTAAATAAACTGTTGACTTTATAATACTACCTTTTTCTCACGTCCGCATGTTTTATTTCAAATTAAAATAGGTCTCTTTTTTGAATTTAATTTGATATAATGTATTAAATATTTTGAATCATCCTATTTTTTATTATATAATATGTTTAATATTTTTTTTGGTTTTAAATATTTTTAAAAATATTTAAAACTAATTACTACACTTTTAAAATGAAATTTTTCACATCACATACACATGTGTTAATAAAATTCAACAAACATGGGGTCTTTGTTTAATAAATTTTAAAAAATATTTAGAATAAGTGGGTATAAATTATATATTATGTATCATTGTTTTTTTATTCTTATAAGATAAAATACCTTGATAAATAAAAATAGTCTAGTTATCATGCTAAAAATAAAAGTGGTAAATGTGAGTAATCATATAGGTTAAAGAACAACATTCTTAAAATAATTATATTTTTTTGGAGGATTGGACAAAAAAATATCATCCATAAACTCATTTATTTAAAAAATTTGGATCCATATAAAATTATAATGGCTTCTTATTATTGAATAGTTTTAGATATTTTCAAAATTTCACTCATCAATTATAAATGTGGGTCTCCTCCCCTTAATTATTCACACATCTTAATCCATTTTCATCGACCAAAACCAATCAAAATATCTCACTAAAATACTTCTCCATATTCTAGATCTTATGTTATTCCTCAAATTCCAATCTATGGGTCTATACTAAAATATCCATTGTAGATTTTTCTAAAGGAAGTTAATTTTCATCTCTAAAATTTTTCTTTTTAATTATTTAATAAAATAAAATTTTAATGTCTTAATAATCACAACATAAAACAAAATAATCTAACATATTATTATAATTTAATTTTTTGGTGGCATAACCTATATATATATATTCATCTATCAGATGGGAAGTGTAACTGTCAATCATGAGAATTCTGGACTACCGCCACAAGATCAGATGAAATTATTTTTCAATCACCACATCTTATAAAAGGATACAATGATTTATTTAATATATACATATATTATATTTATTAAATTATTATAATAATTAATTATAATATCACATCTAATATATTACTTTCCATTCCTTAGGAATATAATGACACCACTCTTATATAAATAAAATATGGCGTTGTATATATATTTATTCTCCCATAATATATATATATATAATAAACATATATTTATTAAACTACATTTTATTATTTGTATAATGGAATTCAACATTTAATACATGGGATTTCAAGTCTCTGCTTAATTTCTGTGAGACATATGCAATATTCACCACTCATTTATTTGGTATAGTGTATATTCTCATCCTTTTACATGTTACATAATGATTATATTTCTTTTAATAATATTTAAATAATATTTTTATGTTATTCTTTAATGCTTGTTTTGATTCAAAAGTAAGATTAGCAGTAATAGATTTTATTTTCACTTTTGTTATGGGAAACATGCCTTATTCACAACATATTTATTTGGGTGGTTTATATACTGAACGTGATTTTATTTTATGATTATTATGTCCAAAATTAGGGTATATACATATCTATATGTTTTTATTTCTATTATGGGACTATTACTAAATTGATGCCTATATGATAATGACATTATTTTAGGATCTCATTATTTGTTAGGACTGTTCCTGATTATTCTTAAAATTATGAAATATTATGATATACCTCTCATTAAACAAATTAATGTTCTTATCATGTGGATATTTCCAAAAAATAAACATTTCTCACTTTATTTTACTCTCTTTATGTACTTAAGAGTCTAAAATAATACTTTTTAATATAATCAATATATTTCTTTCTTTAATATAATATATGTTTTCTTCTATGTTGTATTTTTATAAAAAAAAATTTAAAAATGGTTGTACCATTCTTACATTATTGTAATAATATATATTTACCCATTTTTTATTTTCAATAAAAAATTTCAAAGGTATTTCTATTATCATTTTCCAGACAAGGATTTTTTGAATTTTCTAATAGAAATTTGTAAGAAATCTATATTTTAACAGGTATATCTTGAATGAAATTTCATACAATAATCGCCACCCAATGTTTTAATGATTGATTTCTAATATTCCAAAAAAAAATTAAAATAAAACAGTTTCATTAAAATTTGTGAAGATTTTTCATTTTAAATAAATTATATATATGTGAAAAGTTTTTTTCTTAAAGAAACGATCCTACGGATTTTTCAAAATCATTTTCTATATAATATGGAATACTTGGATGTTTCATAGGTTTTATTAAATATATAACCCAATTATTGGATTTTTATTATTTCCCAAAATGTTTTATAATTATTATAAAAATATGTTTATAAAACCCATTCATCTACAACATGTTATTTATGATAAAATGCAGAAATATTTACGAAACCCATTTATTTGACATGAATTGTGCTATGATGAAATAATTAGATTATTCAAAAAACAATTTCTTTTCAACATGTAATTCTATAATAATAGGTTTATGAAAATTATTGCATTATTATAATCTTTTCAATGATGAAAATATTTTTAAACCCATTTCTTTTCTTAGGGTTATTCTATGGTGAATATTTTATTATCTTGTGGAATATAAATGTGTAGTCTATGTGATTGGTGGGATAAATATCTCCATACAATTCATTGGGTAATGTTTGATATCTCTTTTGATAATGATGCGATAGATCCACTATAAGAATAATTCTAATGTTCTTAATCCATTATAAGAAATATGTTATAATTCCTGGCCTGTTTTGAAATGGAAAATTTGTGTTGGTGCCCGATAAATTATGAAATGAGAAACATTTAATGATTCCTGATCTAATATGACTTTATGGACTCAGTCATCAACCTTGACATATGTTATGGTTTCTATAATTATGATGACTCTACACATATATGACATTAACTAATTGTTAATGATCTATTTTTTATTGTTTATCCCTAATATGTTTTATGTATTTTGAAATGATAATAATTAATTTCATTTTTATGTTTATGATCCATGAAATATTAGGTATTATATTTGCAAGTTAAATTCATAATCTCATACACTTATCTTTATAATATTTTTTCAAATGACCATCGATTGGTATCTTTTGTATTTACCCATACTAATAATCTGAGATCACCCTTTATTATGTTTTTCCCCAATGTTATGAATAAAAGATTATGTAGTGTATTTTAATGAATAATACTAAATTTTAATATATTTAAGAGAGACGCTGAGGATAATTCATAAAATAAGAACATTGCATACATATTCTTCAAATACACTAAACCATTACGATATGAGGTAATTCATTTTTCGAATTCAGTAAATATTGTAATAAAAAGGTGCGGGGTCACTATACATACCAATAAAATAAATCAAGAAAAATTTAATGACAATCCACCACCACATGAGGAATAGGGACATGATGATCGATGAATAATGATAGGTCTTCCCCAGATTCACTAAAATATCTCTCTTAGATCCACCCAAGATCAAGGGGAACTCATAGATGGAGGAGAATAGAGGTTCATGGTTGATGGATCCACAAAATATTTTACGTGGGAGATAAATCTTAAGGGGACCTCAATGGAAAACAAAACAAAAAACCCTTAGTATTGAACCTCTCATCATTTACCAATGCGTCAAAAATCAGGCTATATTAGTAAGAAAAGGGTCTATAAACATTCTGGTGCATAGTCATAGCCAGTTAGGTGAGTCAAGATGGGTAGCATGGTTCATACTCGACCCACCAGCTAACATGTGGCAACTGTAATAATACTGGCTGCTATGGGTGTCCTCCATTGAAAACCCTATCCTTGTATCATCGATAAAGCTTCAATTAAGTGTATACACACCTATTTATGATTTTCAAAATGGTTTGATGTAGATAAAAACCATATTCTCTAACTGATATATACACAAAGAGATATTTTCAAATTTCAACAAAAATTCATACACAAAACAATTCTTTTCGTTTAAATCACCCTATCACAATTCCTCACATCCATGAAATTTTTTGTCATAAACAAATCATATATCATTGTATGCCCCTATATTAATTCACAAGGAGTTATATTTATTCTATACTTGAATTCCAACACCCTTACCTATTTTTTTATCATAATTGAATACCTATAATTCTCTTATAACATGACCCCATGAACGAACACAAGAAGTAGCGTTGAATTCTAATTTCCAGCAGACATCAAGACAAATATTACTGCATATTTCAAACAAGATACACAAAAATGTATTTTATATATTCCTCTTAAATCACCATGGTGATCACCCACCCAATGAAATTTTAATGCATACCATGATTTTTACAATCCAACAGCATGCTTGTTTCAGTTTAGTTCCATCACACATGATCATGAACAAAACATGGATTAAAAGATAATACCTAAAACTTGCTACCCGTTATAAGACAAACCAACAAGTCTATACTGAATCATAGATCCCAGACACATTTACCATTCAAAAAATACCTCAGTTGATTGTTAAGTTTATAGTTCGTTGTTAATATGATGGTCTTGATGTAGTTCCAATCCATGATATTCTGTTTCATGAAAAACCCCTTGTAAGTACTATTAAATCCCAGGTTATATAAAGGAACCCATCACAATGATATTCAATCCATGAATCCTTTCATCATGATTAAAAAACCCTTAGAGACATAATTTAATAGATATGAACCCCATATTGATATTTGAATCTAAATATAAGAAATTTATGTAGATGGATCAAGAAACATTTTCTCTAGTTATAAGGCTCTCATTGATGCACCAATAATCATATTAACTCACATTCCATACATATTTCCCTCAATTTTGAGTCCCACACATTGCCTACAAATACTGCTAAACATGATACCTGTATAATACATTCATTTTGAAACCAGAAACTCTCGAGTCTATTACACATTTGTCTTCATAAGTCACCACAACCATTTTATAGTTAGTCTTACACAAAACCACTACCTCTCAAATGATATTGTCATTAACCTATGAATATATCAATGACCCAACTATATTATTATCCTTATTATCACCTCGTAGTTCTTAAATCGGTCTCCTCATCCCTAGAATGTCCATCAACAAACATATTGTCCAACCTTAACTATCTATTAATATTTGTTTATCATGTTAGTAACCATGGAATACATAATAATGGATATCCATAATGAAATTCACTACATCCAAATACAAATTATGGATTTAAACCACATTATCTCATAGCATATGAATATGTTCGTCTTCTAACCCATACAATTATAACCCCCCTCATGGATGCTGATACACCGAACTATGGTATATTTATCTGATGATAAAATCATGTTACCACATAGAGATATTTTAATCCAAATATTATATCATCTTCTTCCATGGAAATAACTCTAATCAGAATAAACTCATGGATTACAAGAATCAAAATATTTATTCTAAATTAATCGACTTTTATCTATGAATGTGACCTTGAAAACAAGTCATTAATTTCCAATCGGCACTGCCTCTACAAAGTTCATCTATAGAACTGAAAACATTCTCAAAGGTTATGTCACCACTCATTTCAACTAATTCGACCAACTATATACATAACAACATATATTAATGATCATGTGTCAAGGAATGTATAGTGAGGCATGAAAAAACCACTCTTCACTAAGAATATGATGGTTTTTTCACAAGTTCCAAACCTTGTAGCTAAAATCAAAAGCCTCATTAGATTCCCACACAATATGAAATTAGAAATACCAAACTAAGAACTCACAATTCCACCATTTATGATTGTAGTATATTTCCTTCCATGATTCATCACACACACACCCCATCATGAGAGTGTAATTTCAAGCTACTGAGAATCCAACCTTGCTGTAACCCACATAGTTCTGACCACCTAGGTTCTTCACCCTACTACTAATTATACTATTATTCCAAATTAATTGTCTTATAAACCTATACCCCCAACCTCAAATCAACAATAGTCCAAGAATTATAAAAATCAACCTTTTATCATGAGTACTATCATATATATTGAACAATCCTTTATGTATATAAGGATACTTGGAAAACCATTTTTCAGTACATACAATGGTTACTCACAAGTTCAAGATATCTTTTTAAATATAAGAAAACTTTATGTATTTTTCCTTGATTATCCCATCATTATGAACATCCTCACTATAGTTACATTCAAACAACATGAGACATTGGGTCACTATTAACCAATGTCACATTATTAAGACCAAAAGTTGTTACAGAAAACTAATAAAAGGTTTCACATAGTGTCACAACTAATGAAAAATTAAGTAGGAAAATATCAATATAATGAACATAATGAATTATCTCATACTCCATGTCAAGGAGTAAAAAATGCTTGGTTCAGTAAATTATATTTCCACTGGGTGTTAGATGGATAAATGTACAAGGATATTGTTGGAACCATAATTATATAAAACCCTATAATGGAAACTAACACTAGATTATTACATGGGAATTTAATTAGACAAATTGAATTAACAATAAACTAATTGTTAATTTTGGATAGAGGGACTATGTAATTATAATCATCATCATTCTTATAATCAATCTCATACAGGTTCACAACATCAGTCCCAAATGAACTACTACCAATAGTTTACAAGCATACATGTTCATCTGAATAGAATTTCATCATGAAATAGTATGTGTAAACACAAAAAATTTGTTGATACTAAGTGTCCTATTCTTACATCATTAGTACAATCAAACAGATGGAAAAAACATTTTATGTGATACCTATATACCAAATTTTATTAATGTGATTCCCCTGATTAATAAATTCAAGACTAAAATCCAAATGAAATCATGAACCTCAAATCCCATATTTATCAGATGAGTCAAATATCATATATCCATAACATGTAAAACAAGAAAATCATTCTAATTTCTTAGTATCCAGTAATTCTCATAAAAAAGAAGTTTTCCTCATACTAGATCAAGTCTCATTAAAATACCTGACACATTTCAATTTCACCAGTCTAACAACTATATAAATCAGGAAATCAATACAATATCTCATTCTATTTTGTAACACACTATCCTAAATCATCAGTTTCAATCCTTAGTTTCTCATAAACTCAAGCATTCTATCCCATACATCAAAGAATTTTGACTAGCATCAAAGGTCTTATGTGGATTTGGTTGATATTATACCTTTAATAAAAGTGTTATAAATAGATAAATAAAAATATATGCAACAATATAAAATCCTTGAATGTCGAACCGATAAAAATTACATGTGTAATAAATAATTATGAAAACAACATTCTTGAATGGACATAGTTGAAAAAAATAAATTTATTCCCATTGGGAAGATCACATAAACCAGATAGAAAATAACAAAAGTACATATTGGTTATATATCCAAATCCTACTCTGACATACTCCACGTCTACATACATGTATAGAGATATCCTACTCAATGGTCAATCTTAGGACTTATCCCAACCTATACCTGCAATATGTGTGGTATTCTTAGGTATCAATTTTTAAGGGATACTTGAGTAGGGTTTGAGTAAACTAAATAGGATGACAATAACATGGTCTCGTACCTAATTGGTAAAAATAAAGTATATACTCATTTGAGAAGAAAAACAAAACATTAACAAGAAATACATAACTATGAAAACATGTCATGTAATCAAAGATTCACAAGTAGGTAATAACCCTCAAGTGTCAAGAGATATTCTATTAACCAACCCACTACAGAAAATAGAAATAACTTCTACAAAACTATAATATAAGGATAATCTAATATATATTTGGATTTATCAAGATATATCCATAAGCTTGGTCAAAAATTGTTTCTGTTTTCCCAAGGCATCAAGTCAGATCAGGCCATGTGGCTGATGAGTATGTCTCTCAGCCATCCCAAGGACTCATGTGAGATATAAAAGCAATGCTATTGCATCATGTTATTAACACAGTTTATTATTTATATCCATCAAATCCTGTCATGGTCATAGGATAGTACTTTTGTCTAGGACGTCCTATATATGACTTTCGTTAGGCCACAAGGCTGATGTACCCAAAATGTCAATACTATGGGTCTGGAATCAAGGAAATCATGCCCCTACCATTTATCTTGGTCCATCATCATCATTGTTGGATTTTCTCAGACTACCACTCTAAGTGATAACAGTATCATGGTGATCCACCTTTCATGGGTAAGAAAGAAATGCCACCAAAATCATAGTAATGACACATATTGTGGTAGATAATTCACATGAAGAGAAAAAACATTTCATCATAAGTATTTTTTACTAATGTTAAAATATATTTGATCAACAACATACATGGTATAAAATGATACATAAGTACACTTGTGGAATGAAGCATCATATATGGATATCATATGCTACACAGTGACACACATGTGGTCAAACATCAAAC
The DNA here is from genome assembly GCA_963277665.1 of Viscum album. Lineage (NCBI taxonomy): Eukaryota > Viridiplantae > Streptophyta > Magnoliopsida > Santalales > Viscaceae > Viscum > Viscum album. The sequence continues at coordinate 1,586,205,982 of OY728131.1, forward strand.
ATGGTCTCATGGGCTACACATGAACATGCATGTTATCATTGAATAAAATGTGGTATCATAGGATACACATGATGAAAAATGCGAAAAAAACATAAAACATGATATTATGGGATACAATCACACACACTAGTGATTAATGATATAAACATGGCCTCAATGGCAACACAATGACACACACATGATCAAATTGTCAAACAAGGCCTCACTGTATCTATCTCTCATGTGGTACAACCACACACCCAAGGGGGTATATTTAATCTAATTACCTAATTAGTGGTAAAGATTAACCCATAATTTTCTGTCATCAATACATTGATTAAGGTTCTGTCATGGCCCTAACAAATTCTTCTGTGACATTAGGAATTCTTCTATTATTTAGATAATACATAGATCCCATTAGATAAATTAATCAAAACATGTAATTCAGAAGTCAATTATGAATTTAAGGTTATATTACCAAATGTTTTGAACCTTAAATAAAATTCCAATATCTTATAATTATATTATAGGGAATAGTATATAGAACAACCTATATCAAAGAAAACCAAATCCTTTCCATGAAAATCTTAACTACTTTGTCAAAATCATCAAGTTCCATTATGCCTCCTAAATTATCCATGTGGGTATAATCATTACCAATAATTACAAATTAATTAATTATAAATAATATAAACATATTTAAAATACTATGAAAAATTATTACTAAATAAAAATGGAAAACATTCTACAAGACTTATCAGATATCAATGCCTAGGAAAAACCTTGATCAACCACCCAGGGAAAGTCCATAACACCATTTTTACCTCATTCAGGGAATAATATCTAACACTTAATAACAAAATAATGGGTAATTTAATGTAATTAAATATTACCCACTGGAATAAATTAACCATGTGATGAACCTTATCCTTAATATTTTCATAGCTATTTAGAAACACCTGATATAAAACCAACTATAAGGAATGAAAATCCAAACATTTAATTCCCTGATATTATGGTTGATAAAATTCAATTAAAAAAAACATATCACCAAGTAATATTCCATGAATTAAAAACACAAAATGATTTTCATTTATTATTAAAAAGAATACACTAGTTATGTTGATTCAAAAACCCACCATTCTCAAAAAATTACATCGTTATCTAGTATAATTATCAACATACTCTATAATTATATTCTAGAAAATGAAAAAATAATGACCATGATGATCGATTAGATGGCGATTTTAATATAATTGGGGCACTGGGGAATATAAAAGGCCAAAAATGACAAATAATATCATACAAGATGAATATAACGATGATCCACCATCACATAATGAATAAGGGGGCTGATATCAATGAATAATGGAGGCTATTAATCATATTTACAGTAATATCTCACCTTGATCCACCTTGGATTAAGGGGAACCCATGGAGGAAGGATATGATAGGTCCATGGTCAATTTGACCTCAAAATTTCATGATAGGGACGTAAATCTAGAGGGGTACTAGTGTCCAAAAGAATATAACACCCTTAGTTAAGTGTTTCCTAGTTTTCCCAACTAGTTGGTAGGTTAGGGTCTACTAACTATTTAGTACATCCTTCTAGGAAGTAGGTGTACTGCCAACTCCAACAGCTAGCTGGTGGATATTACAATATCCCCTACTACTCTAGGATTCCTCCATTGAAAATAAAATCCATGATTTTTCTATTATGATTACATTAAAATGTTAAAAAAACTCATTAATATTTTATAATAGGTAGTATATTGGTACTACACCTAATTATCCAAACCATCATCCCACCAAAAAAATTTAAATCATTCTCTGCTATTATAGACCAAAAAATATGTGGGTCATTGTAATCTAACATATATCATCAATTATGAGGATATTTTTCCTCAGAGATAATATTTTAATAATCGTGAAAATAAATTTTAATATTATGGGTATAGATTTTTCAATGTTATATTCTTATTCAATTTTGATATATTTTTTACTTGACTTTTGATATGATATATTTTATGGACTATATTTTAATTATAAATTTTCGTTATTTTACTGATTTTTATTCAATCCATTAGAGTTTTACCAATGATTAAATCACCATTCTAAATACATAATCTATTTTTTTTATTTTTTATTTTACCCACATTCTCATTTGATTCTAAGTCCGTGTAGGTCTCTATGGCTTGAATATTTTTATTCAAAATATATAATTAAATTCACATTATAAATATTAGGAAATATTTATCACATTTAAACCCTCACAATTTTAGTACACCCTTTGAATAATAATTAAATTAATCCCTTACAAATCATGGAAATCTTGTTAGGAAATCCATATAACAAGAACACATTCACTTTCCTAAACTAATGTTATTATTTTGATGAGGTAATTAATTGGTTTGATGATGTTTAATATGATGAAAAGTGTTGAAAAAAGTATACTATAAATAATAACATTGTATAAGAAAAAATATTCATAGGGTATCTTCACTTATGGTTCCCCTCCAGAAAAAGAGAGAACATAATATAAAATTGGTAATCTATTTCATCTAATCCATTGTTTTAGTTATGAAACAATTATTTCAATTGATGAGGAAGTAGTTAATATAATGGTATATTCAATTTGGAAAAATACTTATGACCTTATTATTTTAATTCAATGCGATTTATAAGTTAGAAATTTTACATAAATCATATCCTCCTCATTGATGAAATATTTGAACGTTTACATCATTAAATACTAATCCTTTATATTAAAATCAACCCTTTTTAAGAATTCAACATGATTGATGAATATTTTAATCTAAAAGTTGATTTTTAAAAACCTTCAAATCATTTAGTGTGAATGTATATATTGGATGATGTTTTATAACTCCATTAAAATGATCTATGCGTGATGAGTTGTGTAAATTCCAATATGGTAAAACATAAGTGTGTAATTATAATATTAAAATGATGAATAATGTGACTAAAAGTGAAAATGAATTAGGAATTAGAGGCATAAATAAGGCATGATTGATCACACTTAATTAGATGATTTTTGTAATTTTGATATTTCTAGTCATAAAATTATATTTATGGTCATGATGAATTAAAAAATTCCCCTATAAAGCTATATTTTTTATGACTAAATGTTGATATTTTTCTTATGGACAAGTAAATGTTTAGGAATAGGGTAATTTGATTTTTCTAATAAATATATATAATGAATTTAATTTTCCATAACTATTAAAACTTCTTAATTAAAATTTATATTGAAATAGTTTATAAAGTTATAGAATTTGGAAAATTTTTGGATAACATTCGATGTGTATGAAATAAAAATGAAAAATCACACTATAATATATATACTTGTGGATTGGTTTATTAACGAATAATAAATATGGAATTGAAAAAAAACTAATCATGGTGTATGTAATTAATATTAAAATAAATTTCTATGTATAACTGAAATATTTTTCAAATATTAATATAAAAATCATTATTCAATGTTGAAGCGCCATTATACTATAAGTTTTGGGGTACATTGAACTTGAATATTTCATGAATTTAATTACACTGTAATGAATAAGGGATAATGGAAAAGGATCCACCACTATAATCAAGCCATAACAATATATCTATTATAATGTAAATATTTAATTATAAAGATATGGAATTCAAATATTTACCAAAGTCATCATTGGGATTTTGTAATGATTTTTCAATATATAAAGATATCAAAATAATATTTTTAAACCAAAACAATAATGAAATAATATGAGAGACATGTAATTTTAAAAGGGGTTTAATTGAATATTGTTGGAGAAATGTTCAGTGGATAATTTATGATTCACTATTTATAGAATAATAAAAATGTTAAACCATAGATGTTTTGTAGTAAAAAATATTGTTTCATTTAAATTTAAGGATGAATTTTGAAACATTCACTTATCTAGATAGAGCTGTAATGTTTTGAAATTTTATAGAGAAGACTCATTTTAATTTCTTATTATGATTGTATTTCTTCAATTTTCTTGACTAATTTAATTTTTCATTATCTTCTTTATTTTTTTCTAGAACCACTGTTCAAATATTTCATTAGTGTTTGATTCACTACCAATAACAACAGATAGGTCACCTTCAGTGATGGTAAATTAAGAGTTTGAATATGTGAATCCATTGAATGATTAAATTTTCTTACGCCTGAGTAGTTTCGATTGAGTACTATATTGATATTTTTTTCTTAACTCATTTCATTATTTAATCATTGATAAATGGGTTATTATGAGATATAACCCAACATGATAAGGTTGTATTTTTTCAAAAATAAAATCCTTGATACTAAATTTTATTTTATGATTTTATTTTATTTAATATATGCTTGATTTTATTATTCTGGTTAGAAATAACTAAAGAAATTAAGGTAATACTTTCTAGATTTAATCAAATGGATACCAATTGGATTAGTAACAGTTCAATTAATGGACATAATTATATTTACTAGTATGTGGGATTATATTTTTCAAACATTCCACCATTTAAATTAATTTATTATTTACACTATTTAATTAAAAATATTAATTTATATGTTATGTTATCATCCAATTTAATGTTTAAATTTTAATTTTAAATATTTTGAAATTATTGAGTTAATTAATGGATTAATATTATATGTATAAATTGTATTGAACACAGTGTCCAAAATATATTATGATATTTTTTTGTTTTTGGAGGATAAGAAATAAAAATTCTAATCTTTTACATTGAATCTTAATTTTATTTTCCCCAATAGTGGGTAAACATTGTTCCAAAGTTTACAAAATTTGTAATTTTCGAAGCAGAATTTCAATAATATTTTAGTGTCTATAAGTTCTATGATTTTATATTATAGTAAAACATATTTTTTAAAAAAGTGGTGTTGAACTATATAATCATTTTATAGAGTTTTAGATTCTATGAATATTAATATAAATATAATTGTTTTGATGTTAACTATACCATTTAAAACCCATTATGATAGCATAAATTCAAATTATTGTATTTTAACTAGAAATAACATTATGATATGCATCGTTGAAGGTAGTGATAAATGTATAATAAAATTATATATTTAGGCAGTTAAACCAACCCTGAAATGAACTTTTCTAAAATAAATGTAAAATATATTTGATAATTTTAATTATTTAATAATAAAATTAGTTTTATTAAAATTTAAATAAATTGTATTTATATTAATATGAATTCTATAAATCATAAATATTTCTTAATATATTACTATTATTAAAATACTTATTTATATAATATTTCATTTATTTTGAAATAAATGAGACCTGAGTTGTACACCCAAACCATACCTATGAATGTATTATTAAATAAAAAAGGGGTTAATGTTAAAAATGTGGTTTAATGGTATTTTGAAAACATGAAATTGAATGTTATTATATAGTATTACAAGAAAACATAATGAATAAATAGTTTACTAGTAATAGAATATATAATTCTGAATTAGAATATTAATGCACTAGATGGCTAACCAAAGTTAAAATAAAAATAATTGAATCCTATTAAAAAACTCATCATCCCTCAAATTTGATAGCTAGCTTGGAATTTCAATAATTTTTCACAGTACAATCACACAAAATCCAAAATTTCAAATGAAAATAAGTTGTAATGCGCATGCACTATCAATAGAATGATAGTTTCAAATACTCTCCAAGTAATCCATCTTTCAAAATTAGGAGTTATCAAATCTATAGACCAATAAAAAATCCCAAAACAAATCGAAGATGTTTTCCACTAGATTCAGACATATCAAAGATTCTACAAATTAGTTCCATCCTTTAGGGAAAAAACAAATATTCATTGAGAGTATACTGAAAGAAAAAGCTAGATTACAAACACATTTTTCAGAAAATCTGAACAATATCAACAAAATCATCTTGAAATGGATGTCCAAAAGAAACAACAGAAAAAAAATTATCATCAAAATGAATCAAAACAATATAATATGGAAATAATACCATTGAACGAAAAGTTTTTGTAGAGTTCAAACAATAAAAAAATAAATATCTACAAAATATTAGGAAGAAAAAAACTATTCTAAATATACAACACAACCTTAATTGGGGTTTGGAATCATCAGATCAAAATCCAAAATCTAGTCCCAAATTAATCATTAAGGCTACCACAATCTATCTTAGAGAGGAACAAATTGATCATTCCCATCAAATACAGATATAAAAAATATGACTCAGATCCATTGGATTGAACTATTACATAATTCTAAAAACACACTTGTATAAACACACCAAAACACCATTCAAAACTACCCACAAACATCAATAATTAACATAAAATAGAAATTTATATGCATATGGGCTAATGAAAAAATAAATTTCAATGTTGGTATTCTAATTTTTACTTCCATGAAATGTCCTTGAAATTATTCTTAGGATATCATTATAATTCTACCATCATTTTATTGAGAATTTAATTTTTGATATAATGGTTTGTATTTGAATAAATTTCACCATATTTTTATTTTTTTAATATAGATTCACCTTCTTACCCCATCTATGTTTTCATTCCTCACCCATATCCCCTTCATACTAATATCCATCACTCAAAGTGAGGTCATTTTCTTTATCTTAACTCAATCTTTTTGAAACATCTTATCTAGAGGATGAGAATGTAATCTCTACATAAAAAAGATGCGGGGAAGATATTCTTATAACTAGTGGAATCTAAGGATTATGTAATAATTATTCTTTCAAAAAATATGTCAAATTTCACACCTTATCATAAAACATTTTTTGGATTTCACAAATGTATAAAATCATCAAAAAAGGTAAAAATAAATAAATTCAACATTTAATATTCCTAGAATTAATTAAATAAAAATTATATATTTATTATATAATAAATTTATTAATGTAATTTTTTATAAGGGTTTTATTAATATATTTGTTTTATATATTCAAATAATTTGTTTCCACAAAATTTTCCACTAATATCACCTTGAAAAAAATCATTTCTTGAAGCCTATATATTTTGATGAAATATAATAATTGGGAAATTATATTGAAAGGTTCATTTTAAATATTGGGGTAGTGATATTAAATAGATTACATGGCCTTTCTCTGTGTTCCTATTTTCTGCAAAATCTATTATACATTAATCAAAATAGAAAGAAATTATTTGTTTATAGAATATTTAAATTGTTTTTAATAATCATTGAATCATTAAATAATTAAATAAGTTATAATGAATAATGAAAGTGTGTTATAATAGTTACAATGTTTTACTTTATTTATGGAATAATTAAAATACATACACCTCTTTAGAGCCACCAACATTGATCGGTGGATATAATGGAAAATTTATGAATCTATTTGCGATTATTAGAGTGATATGATTATATTAGAACAAAATTATTCAAGACTCTCTTCTTAACCACTATATCATTTACCTATAGTGGTATTGTAATTTCATGAAATGAGGGATGTTTTATGATTTAATCAAATATTTATACATCTGATGGATTACCCTGATAGAAAATGATATAACGGTTTTCCTCAACTATCCTCATAATGTTCATGGACGATGTATAGTGAATCCACAGATAATAGGAACATATATGTTTTATATTATACATTATTCACATTTGATTTTTTTTGAATGTTCTATGTATATGTCTTTTGTGTTTTTCAACACGTAAATATATTAGATTCTCCAAAACCCTTCCCACTCCACCCCAAAGAATATCTTATATAAAATCTCAAAATTCACCTTTACCATGGTCCTATAAAATATACAATTCCTTTGAAATTTTAATATAGGAATATATTTAGATACATCTTGAAAAATTTTATCATATTTATATAGATGTTTCTCAATGATCTATATTTCATTTTAAAAAATTACATAACATTATTCATAATATTTTACCTGTGTAAAATGAATACCATGAGATTTATTTTATGAGAGACATAGAGATAATATATTTATAACATATATGTATGATCATTAATTATATTTTTTCACTATTATTTATTAAATTTATAATAATTATATGTATTTTATTTATATTATTTTAATTATGAAATCACACCATAAAGTAATTATATGTTATAGTTATGGAATAGTATCATAATATGACATCATAATGAAAATAATAATTTTTATTTAATGTTATAAGAAGAATAAATGTGTTTTTTGTAATGTAATTAAATATAGAGATTCTATAATGAGATAAACTAATTTATTTTATAATTAATTTATTTTAGTTATGATTGAAATTGAAATTTATTTTTATCATTGTTTAATAAGTTGAATGAAGAGAATATTCTAATTTATTATTATACTTATGATTATTATTTTCTTTTTATTGTATTAATTATCAATAGGTAATAATATAGATTTTAGAGACTCAAACAATATAATTTATTAATTTAGAGAGATTTCATAATGTTAATGAGAATTTTTGGGTTTATATAATGACGGATCAATGCTTTTAGGGATGTTATATAAGGTGTGTGGGCATAATTATTATATTGTCCTTACACTATAGTTTCAATTCCAGTGAAATAACCACTATCTAGAAATAGGTGTGTAATATCCAATTCTAGGTATCCTCTTATATACCTATAATATAATTCCATAGGAAAATAATCACATTTCTCAATAGATAAATGATTAAAACTACTATTATGGGTTTTACCAAAAGGGATTGCAAAACAATTTACCCACTATAAAAAATTAAATCAACATTCCATGATTATCCAAAATCCAGCTTTAGGTAAAATAGTAAAACTAAAATTTGATGATTAAAAAAATATAAATTAATTCCAAATACATTTATCATAACATATTTCAATACTATATATTAGTAAAAAATTAAAACAGCAATACATGAGAATGAAAAAATAATAAACAAGAAATAGAAAACATTATTAATCACTATTACCACAAGCTGACACCCCATAATGAATCCCTATAGTTGGATTGTTAACCAATAAATCAAATAAATAACATTTCATGTGCATATAGTTTCACGTATATGGATTGAGTACACATATTCCAAATAGGATTCCCGTAAAATAATTTAATATAAAACCTATAATGTCCTAATCCCTATTACAATAATTAATTGAATTAATTTATTATAAATAAATATAAGCATTAATAAAACAGTCCAATGTTGAGTTTTTATTCTGAATAATAAAATATCTATATAAAATTTAACCATTATCTTATATCAAAAAATAATTTTATCCATCATTTGAAACCATCAAATGGTTCAGTGAGCGAGGTCTAAATAAAAAAACAGAAAACACATATTCATGTCTCACTTATAAAACTAATGAACTTGATATCCATACAAGTCTTTACTTATCATATATTAATAGTTAGAACCATTGAAAATATTCAACCACACAAAATTATTGGATAGTTAACCATACCCCCCTCTTTAAAATATGTGAAATGAAATTCACGTAAAGACCAAAATTTGAGAAAAAGGTAAATATTAAGGCATGATAATATTAGACTATTTTGGATATTGTCTAGATGTATTGGGAATTTTTGGGAAGTATATATATGAGATTTTAGGGGTTTGGGGGAGTTTGGAGGTGAAATCAAAAATCCAATGAGAAATATGTGGACAATAATAAGGACTAGCTACCCTTCTATATTGAATCAGAATTCTTGTTTTCAAGAGATAATGAAATACATGGTATCATACATGGTCCAATAAAATGTGTATTCATGACTTTCATATTTACAAAATCACCCAAAAGAAATTATTTATTTCAGAAACACTTATATCTCCATCATTTTACTCCCATGAATGAGAGTTCCCTCTGGGGTGATTTGTTAATGCCTTTTGTGTCATTTATTTACTTTTGAGACTCATATATTAAATGTAAAAACATTCAACCTTGTTAATCTCTTATTATTCTCGATCTCTTCTCTTGTTAGAGGTTAAATTTATGTATTTGTGTGTGGTTATTTCTCATACATGTAGAGGAACCATCCCAAATGATAAGATCATTTTAGATTATGGATAAAGGAGTTCAACAAATGGAATATATATTTCTTGGCCGATATTTTTGATAAATAAAATATTGATAAATTTTTATTTCTTTTTTGGTGGGTTTTATTGATTTTTTTCTTATGAAATTTGGGTTGTTCACATATAATCATATTGATTAGGGAATATGAATAGTGAAATTCATGTGAATGAAATTATAGTTATAATATGAAGTAGGCGGCTTCTTATTCTCACTATTATTGGAAACAATTCAATTCCTTTCATGCAGGTTTTATAAATAATTTATTTATGGTATTTAAAATGAATAATAAATTTTTTATATGAGTTATCATAGAATGATTTATTGTTCAAGTGTTTCAATGTAAATTTATGTTGATTGACTAGGGGTGTGAGGGATTTTAGGAAATATAAAATTAAGAAATTGGTGATTGTATTAGGTGGAATTGTTTTGTTAATAGTGATGAACATTTATATACTTTTTTAAATAATAATGATTTTTTTTGGATGAGTGGTACATATAATTTTTTACCTTAAAATGGTTTATAAATTCCTTTTATAAATGGGGCCCTCATTGGATAGTCAGGGATAGCATGCGATGCCATTTTATTATATGGGGCTTTAGAAATTCACTAATAAAATTTCATAGAAGATACCCAATTAATGTGTAATGTGGTAATATTTTCCCCAAGATAAACATTAGTATTGGTATATGTATTAAATTAATAATAATTAATGGGGTTATGGAATGTTTTTTTTGTGTTTAATGAAAATTTATATTTATGTGAGTAATTTTTATGAATAAATTTGTTTTTTTCAATTTTTGTGAGATTATAATGTATTCAAAAACAATATATAAGATACGTGGTTTACACATTCATAGTGGTATATGGGATCTTAATCAATGAAATCCTACTAACAACTAATACTCACCCCTTTCATGTTCATCTTCATTAACATGTATATAACATTTGAATTTAGTTTTAGTTTAATAAAAACATTGCTTCATCCAAATAAATGGAATAAGGATGGATATTGACAAAAGAAAATTTGATGATTGATCTTCTTTATATTTAGACTTTATTAACATGTACAATGTGTTTTATTATATGGAGATTATTTTTAAAGATGGTGTACATATTTTTTGTATGAAAACATCTTTATTAGTTATCTTTTATATCATATATATAGTAAAATGTTTGAAGATGTGTTGGGTTAATATATTGTTTCCCATGAGATGAGTTAATTAATGATATATATTTTATCATTGAGATTTTGGTGATAAGGGGATTAAACTAAGGGACATGTAACATTCTAATTCAACGTGAATCTGATTTTTAGTGGTTGGACTAGGTTAAACTACGACAAATGGTATCAATTCCTTTTTTAGAATTTATTAAATATAGATATATGAATTTTTAATAGTCAGAATCCAATATTTAAAAATTCATGATCAATAATTATAGTTATGATAATGTTTCTTAAGAATTTCTGGAAGGTTCTATTTCAATATTGTTTTAAATAATGGGATAATTTGGGGTTTTTCTATTTTAGATAACATGGAAATAATATATTAATATGGGATTTATATTTCATGCATCATATTGAACCAAGATAAGTATTTTAGAACTTATGTCTGAAGGTATGTTTTTTTTTTCAATGTGATCTTTACATTCATGAACATATAATGGTGTAAGAGGAATGATTGTTCTATTTTTTTCAATTTTTAAAAATAATGGATTTTTTAGTGAGATATTGATTATTTTTATATTGTTATTCAGTGTACGTACATGTTTATAATAATGTACTTGTTATTTTCATTATTGTTTATAGTTGTTGATCAATGGTTTTCTATAATATCCTTGATTTGAATATGGATTTCACATCAAGTAAAATTGATCACTAATATTGAGTTATAGTGATTGATATTAGGAATTTTAAAAATTACATAGACATTAAATCAAATAAAAATTCTACTAATGGATTAATATATATGGATAAACAAATTCTATGATACCACTTAATTCATTTTATTTTAGTTGCCCATTCTATTAGATAAGAGTATATTGTTTGGTATATTTTATAGTGAATGTTTTCCTGTTTTCTTCATTATTTTATGAAACTATTAATTGGTTTTAAAACATATAAAAAAGTGATTTATTAAAAAAAATTCATAGGTTTTTTTTATCATTTTGTGTTTCCTTTTTATGGAGAAATTTTATTTTGATATTAATTTATTTTAGTAAAATCATTTTATAAAATGAAGTGAATTTGGATTTTGAAATCATATTTTAATTTAGTATCTATTATATGTTTGCAAGGGTTAATTGAAAAAAATTGTTTTGTAATTTTTTTTAAATATTGAATAGTTTTTATGTATATAAGTGTATTTTTAATACTATTTAAATAATTTTAATGATATATGAAATTTTGGGAATAATGTGATTTTTGATGTTTTTGATCACTTTCCCATTGTTCCATAAAAATAGATTTTTCTCTTTAACATGTGTCAAATTGGATTACAAGACGGCGATAGTGTCATGAATCCATCCCATTAAAGATATTTCAATGATTTAAGAGATTAAATGACCCCTGAGTCCCACATATGACAGGGCTCGGGTTGGTAGCTGGCAACGAGGGTATAAAAATATCAAAAATGGGATGCATTTATCTCTATAATAATAAAAGGATGGGGAGATAAGAATATGAAAATTTAAAAAACATCATGACATTGTATAAATAGGAAACCCAATCCATCCCAAAATTCACATATAAAGTAATCAAATATAGGTAAAAGTAACAAAAATTAAATATCAAAAATAAAATCTAAGTTAACAATACAACATGTGTGTAATTGTTCAAGCTAGTAATATTCTATAAATTCCCAAAAATCACCCTAGAAATATAAAATAAGTTCATATAAATTGGTTGAGAATATATTTATATGTGGTAGGGTAACTAAAATATCTTATGGACATGTAGAAGAATAATAAAAATGTAGTCATGAGAAAGAATTGAACCAACATAACCTATGTAGGTTAACTATTCCATCCCATCCTCACTAAGGACCTATCACTAAATAATTCATCCATGTATTATAATCCATGAAGAATCATATTGAGGATAGGGTACCTCACACCACTTTATCACAAATTATCCACTCTCACACACCAATGTATACATCATGACACTCTAAACTCTTCAATTAAACATCAAATCACTTTACATCGGGCCCATAGAGAACTAGGTCATCATGTCAAATAAAATATTTCATGCAGATACCAGGGGAGAAATATTACAAAACATACATAACTATACCACTAGGGCATCATGAACATAAAGTAAATCAACTTCATGCCCTCCTCCTACTAGACATGATCTCCACCATAAGTTATCTCAACATCTCACCTAAAAACATCCATCCCATCAACTCCCACCCCACCAAAACACACATGGACCATCACATCTCATAATATCTCGATAGTTTACTTTTTATTTCTTTCCATCATAGTTCATTCATGTCATCATGTCCTAGAAGAGGGACCAGGGAATAATGGGTGGATAACAATCAATCCTCACCATTAGTATTTTGGAAATAACACCCCTAAAATAGTTATTTATCAACACTGCATTATCGACATGGGTGGGGAACATATTAAAATAAAAATAAGATAAAGCTTGTATATATATCAATTTACACAATCCCATCCTATGGGATCACCACACAAGGTCCATCCAAACTCACAACATCACCAATCCTCTTAACACCACTAATTTCACTACAATGACTAAATTCTTAACACCACCACATGAAACTAAAGAAACATTTTATCTTCTTTCTATATTTAATCAAATTTATTTATTGATGATACCAACATATCACATTCATTTTTCACATTTATTTTACAACCCATTTATTTCACATTAAAAATTATCTTCATTTAACCACAAAACCCTTTTTAGTTATTTATTCATTAACTATTCACCCCATATCCCTTATATTCATTATTAAATAATTTATTTCGTTTCAACCCTAGTATCTAGCACAATTTCAAACACCGAACAAAATCAATAACATAGTGTCCTATTGAAAACACCACTATCATTTAACATCAACAACTACCCCTCCTGTCTACCACATCTCAACCAATTTCCTTCACATACTACCTATCACATCACAACACCCCATCACGTTTTTCACATCTCAGCACACATACACTACAACATAGTTTCTTCTTGTTCATTAAATCAATACAACAATCCCACAACACACATCAAATTTTAAAAAATGATTTTCTCATTAATCACATAATAGATTTCATATTTCTCAAAGGGGTTGTTCATCAGTTCTATTTCATTGTATTGGGGGGCAATATCACAAAAGCCATATTACCAGGTACAACTAATTAATTCAAAGAGTATAAGTAATTATCCATTTTCAACCAACCTGAGGATAAAAAATGTCACACAATATAGATTCTAGATTCACAACTATAGTATAGGTAAATACCCCCAACTATCAGGATTTTCAATGAGGAATTTAGAATATAAAATTCATAATATTAATAATTATATCAAAGTGATAAAATATGTTATTTTGTTCCCCATACCCATTTAATTAAATTATAAAAAATAATTAATATTTTTTAAGTAGGATTAAATAATTTTCCTTGGAGGCAATAATATTAAAACTATCCCACATAATACAATAATTGAGAAATGAAGGAACCCCTACCTCAAATAAAATTCTCTAACACATTGCACAAGAATATGATAAAATGAATAAAACCTCCATCAACAAAATAATTGAAGAAAACATTGATCACCTTAGAAGAACATCCAAATCATTATTCAATTGAAGAAACACCCAAAAACATAGATTTACATTGGATTAACCATTCCTAGGTGAAAAATAGGGGAAAACAAGAAAAATAGAGGCATGAACTCATGTATACCACCATGGATCTATCATTAAAATCTAGGGTCAAAATCCATTGATATGGGGTGGAATATACACTATGGGAATCACTTGTATAACTCAATAAAGGAGAGAAAAAAAAGAAAATTGGTCTAGTGAGAGGGTCTTTTAGAATATATAGATTCTCTATAAAACATATGACCACGAAACAAGGCCAATGAACACACCACAACCATTATAAAAGTGGTGAGGACTGCGGAACAATATTCCCCACTACATGACATTTCGGGGAAAAAAATTAAACAATAAAATCCTTAGTTATATCCATGCCATAGATCCAATAAAGGGGACTAAGAACTTGTGGCATCCAAAGTCATCACACTAATTATAAATAATAACAAAGAATACTTCCATGTCGTAGCACCTAACTTCATGTTGTAGCCTCTTAGATAAGCAGTCACCCCCATACCACAACCTAATAGTGTGATGCAACTTTTCTGCTAATGGAAGAACCTCTAAAAGCTAACCCATGTAGTTCATGATGTATACATGACACCACACTAAAATTATAGCATATTTTAAGTGACTCTAAATACATATCCCCAGACTTTCCACACCACAACTGGATCATCCTTGTTGTCATAGCCACCCATATAGGGAAGCATCATGATCTATCCCACATGATTGCATTCAATTACAATTTGATTGTTCTATCCTCCCCTAATTCCCACTAAAAACCCCTTGAACACATCCACCATGAGATTTGTGTCAATTTAATGTGTCATAGTGTATAGGTTGTAACATCAAGTTCATCTCAAGCTATTATCACCCTCAAAAATTAGAACCATCTTGGAATGAAAAGGAATGATGGAGGTACAAACAAACATCTCATGAGACACCTCCCAAGAACCTTGTTATGATGGACACACTACCCCCAACCAAACACCCCAAACAAATAAAAACATCCATACCACCTCACACAACCACCCACATCACCATCATGGCCTTTAGAAATTCCAATACATTGGTCCATAAAACCATAAAACAATGTACACCCTCACAAAAATAAATTTAATTTTTATTCTTTTCCAACATATCCTCCACTTGGGGTCAAACTAAATTAACTACATGGTTTTAATCATGTTAAGGTATTAAGAATCTCAATTAGGAAAATGGGTTTTCTTTCATCATGCATTGGAAAAATTTTCTTCCGTCACCTAACATGGAAAAGGTATATATCATAAAACATACAGATTAAACAATTATATCATCAATAAAAAAATTATTAAAAAGAAGAGAAGATTAAAAGAACACCAGGTGCTGAGAACACATTTGTGTATCATACTCCCATGTACTCTCCTCTAGGCTATCAAGAATGCCCATAATGTAAACTAATGAAATGTTTCATGATCAAAACCCCATATCTCAATGATCATAAATCAAAAAATGTATGATCCATGAATGTTGTTTCATACTCAATATATAACTATTCATTGAATATATTGTGGGATTCATCATGAAATTATCGATGTAGTTGATAGATGTAGAATTCATTGTGAGTCCAATCCATTTGTAGAGGAAGTTACAACTGATTATCCACTTCGTCAACATGTTTCAACACCTCAAAATTTCCCATGAACTAGAGTGAGAGCTCACTTCCCCTTGCAAACCCCATTTTCCCAGGTTTATGAGAAAACATCAATAACACAAGGTCTATAATATCAAACACCGAGGTACTAGTCCTCCAATAGGCGAATGAATTCTGCATATCCTGTGTTTCTTTCAAACTCTCATGAATGAGCACAACCTTCTCTATCATTCTATACACCACATCAAGACCAATAAATAATGAAACTTCAACTTCATCCTTAAACAATGTATAATGACCTGAATTTACATATAAATCCTCCAATGGGGCTATACTGATAGACCAATAATAAATTTTATTATTTGAAAACTCAACCAAATACATGCATCATTATAAAAATCCACCAAGTCAATGATTAATTCCCATGACATATAATTCATCATATTGATAGTCTACTCTATTTTTCCATCCGCATGTAGGTGGAAAATAGTGTTGAGAAATAACTAAGTGTCAAAATCATGTTTCAATCCACTCTTCAATCATGAAGTATCATCTGAGTCCTGATATGATATTATGGACAACAAAACTCCCTAAAATCAGACCACCTCATCAACATACATCCTCTCCAAAACATCAATGATTCTCAAATCCTTAATTACTAATAAATGAGCTAATTTCATAAATTGATTCATGACTTACTCGATAACATCATAAAATCACTAATCTTGGTGTAACCTTGTAATGAAATTCATTATTATTATATCACAAATCTACTCAAGAACATATAAAGACCATGATAAACTACTAAGAATACAGTACATAACTGTTACCTTCAGGAAAAACAAACACTGATAAAACCATTCCACCATCTATCTCATCCTGGGCCACCTAAAATCTATCATCATTCCATGAAACATGTTGGAAACCCCTCAGTATGCCACCAATTGAGAGATTAAAAAATCATACATGATTCCCAATACAATTATTACTGGAACAAAAAACCAAGATATAAACCATATCTTCTTTTGACCATTTTATAACCATCCCTCTAAAGCATCACTATAACCAACATAATCATCCAACGCCTCTCCCTCAGAGTCTACGTACTAAGACTCCTCTTAAAAAATTATAGAATAGTTCACTATCTTTTGAAATAATAAACACCAACCATCAACCACCCTTTCGTATAAATTATATTCTAATAACTCTTCCATTGATTTCCAAGAATAATGAGACTCGTATACAATATCCTCCAATTACTTATTGATCAATAAGTCAGCCAAAAATTTTCCTTTTACTGATGTGTAATATATTTCGATGGATTTTTCCTAAAAAATTCATCACCTTAAATTGATAAAGAATTAGACCACTCTAAAAAATATTGTACTTAATACTCTTGTAATCCATGAAGACCAAAAACAACTCCCTAATAATGTAATGTCTCTACAAATTCTATGTACATAGAACTGCTACGAATGTCAAATCATGAACGGAATAGTTATGATCATGATGTCATAACTACTTAAAACCATAAGAGATCAAAACTTTCTACTTTATTAAGGAACATCTATATCCTAGATGGTAAGCATCAAATAAAACATAAAAAATCACCCCTTTCACTATTAACTATTTCATTGAAGCACTAAAATACTTCCCCATAATGAAGTCATATGTTTCCTAACATGGATCTTTCTAGATAAAATCATGGTCCTTCTAGATGAAATTAATAAATTGGTCTACAATCCATGTGAATTTTCAAATGAACATCCCGTAATAGACTTCAAAATTGAAGAAGATATGGAACTATTCCACATTCTTTGGTGCTACCCAACAAATTCACTGGCTCAAAATTAGATGTTACAGGGACACGAACTATTTATACACTACATTCCAAAGGAATTGGACCTCTCATGTAACAAATTTACACTTGAAAACATCCCATAGATCATGGCTAGTTGAAGAAACTGCATGACCATGCTGAGATAATCTCCTTTCTCCCCCTCTTACTTTGATTAGATAAATATTTAATCAAGTAACACAACATTAAATTATTATTGTAACTCATGAATCATGGAGTTTATGCGGCCCAATGAACACATCTAGTTTTTTTGTGACACTAAATGATATAATCAGAAAATTGAAGTGATGATACCTACATCTGAAGAAATTATTCAGGATTTTATCCTTTATCACCCTGAACTAGTGATATAGAGCTCGAAGTTTTATCTAATAAAACAAACTAGGTCCCCTCAACTGGTTAAAAATATCTTCTATAATCGAAATTGGGTATTGATTCTTGATCATCACCGGGTTCAAACTATGGTAGTTGATATACAAACTCAGAATACCATATACATTTATGAAGAGTGACACTGGAGAACACTATGGTGACACAATATGTCTAATGAAACCCTTATGATGTAGATCATCTATTTGGATCCTCAAATCCCAAAACATAGATGATTCTATCTGAAAATAATTCATTGATATCATATATACACTTGGATGAAATCCCATCTCAAGATCAATATCACATGAAGTGGGCAATATTATAAAATCCTTGGGTAAAACAACCATAACCATCTCAATGACCATAATAATGTCCTATATACTAGTATTTACTGAGATCACAATCAACTAAACCACAATGGAATACTCGGACTCCTCATGTCCTGTAAAACCCCAAGGTTTTACTAATAAATGAAATTAATGAAATACTAAGACACTATGAAACAAAAAATTGTTTTAAGAAGATAGTTAAAAATAATCCATTAAAAAATAATTCTTCCACACTTATGTTTTGAATTTCAAAAATTGATCATCTACAAATGTGATCTCTATGATATTGGAAGTATTATAGAACTGACCTGATTTTTGGTGAATATTAACATACCCAAATGAATATTACTATGACTAGTAATATGAACCTAATGAATACTAAATTTAATTATTATTTTACTTTCATAATTATTTAAAATAATGACATCTTGATTAATTTTTCAATATGATATAAAATGGGTTATAGTTATAAAATTATAAACTTTGGAATAAAGTGTGATTATATTTAAAAATGAAAGTAATCATATATATAATTTTTTTAAAATATGGAGTTTATTGTAGAATTTTACACGATGAAAAATGGTTTGGGTTATTTTTTGTTATTTTTCAAAATTTTATAATTTTTTTGAGAGTGGGGATATACAATGAAATACCGTATGTATAAATTATAAGTTAATTACACTATTTTTGACGTCATGGATGATGTAAGACCAATTATTTGCAAAAAAAATTCTCTATTTAATCTATTTATCACAAGAATGTATACTATTTACATTCTTGGACAGAAGTATTAAAATTGTGATTAGTATAATGTTAAATCCCTCCTCTCCTCCAATATAAACACCACCCTCCTTCCCTGCTTCATCTAACACCTCTCAAGACTCGATTATTTTCTAGGTTCATCCAAATACCTCCCACAACGATCCTACACACGTCCATGACCTTTTAATCTCATAAAAAGTCCAAAACAAAATGCCTTAAGGAGGATCTCAAGGAGAAGAGATCAAGAGGCAAGAATCCTCTTTCATTTTCATGTATTTTCTTTTCAAATCATTTTTTTCATATAATGTATTACCATTACCTTATCCTAAAGATATAAATTACCTAGAATCATATATATCATTTATGTATCATTTTAGTATTAGAATTTCATCATCATTCTTCCTCTCCTCGTCCTCTTATTCTAAAAATAAATAAAAACCTCGTTCGTGATGTGTAATTTACCAAAATTGAGGATGATGTGATTTCAATTTACATTAATTAATTAAACTATTATCATAATACCATTTTAATTGATGAAATAGAATGTAAATTATACAATTTAACTTATTTTATGTTCTCTAATGAACTTATATACATGTCATTAAATTATAAAATTAATCAAGTTCACGATTATCGAGGAACCGCAAAAAATGATCTAAACAAATATCATTAATGTTTTATCTAATGATTCATTATAATATATGATAAAAAAATTATTTATCATATCACTATATATTCTGGAAACACATGAATTCCATTTCATTCCAGTTTTTTGATTTCATTTCCATTCGACATGAAAATCAAATACAAACTAGCCATGGAAATCATGTAATGAACTCACTCAAAATAATGGTCGGAATATAATAATAATAACTAAACAGTGAAATGATGTTATAAAACGAACATATAATGTTATATAAAAATGAAATTTATCTGTAAAATACTAATTACAATCTATTAACAATTATATAGGATGTTTAATCATGTTTGAAGAATGATAAACACAACTAATGGGAATTCTTCACTCAATTTCCATTCATTGCATTAATCTTATACATCATTAATTGTGTTATTTTAATATCATTTTTGTGAATAATATTTGTTTATATTATGTCATATTAATTTTATTTACAGTTTATACACATATTAATTTCATTCTATTAATTATCATATCAATTATATGTTATTTTTATGTGACTTTTCTTATAAAATACTATATTAAACATCTAGTTTTAAAAAATTAATAGTGTATGTTTTTCTAGAAAGATTATTGATTTATGATTGTGTTATGGTTATTTGGAATTTTCTATGACTAAAGGTGGGACCTATATATCCCTTGAATTCATTGGATATGTGTATGTTGGAGGTCGGTTGTATGGTCAGTACATGTATAGCTGCAATGGTTACCCCATAAGTTAGACGTGAGGGTTACATTGTAAAGTAGTCATGAGGGTTAAAAATCATAAGGTAGTTGTGAGGGTTACTATATAAGTAGGTAATGTTCCATTATACTATTGTGGTTCAATTAATTTTTTTTCTATATTCTCCTATAAATATCATTTTTCCCAGTGTACGTATATATTATATGTGTGGCATGTATATATTTTTTTAAATGATTTCATACATTTACCTGTATTCATGGTCTAATGTTTTATTTTTCCATAATTTTATATCACTAAATGTGCATTTTGTGATCTTCCCTAATTTTTAAATGATCTTCATTTGTTATAAGGATCTTTCGGAAAATGATGGAATCCAAGTTAAATTATAAGATTATTTTTCAAACAAATCAGGTTTTATTTGAAAAGATTTATATTTTGGAAGAAATTAATAATGTTTTTTTTGTACCTACTCTTTATAAATGTTGAATGTTATGTTATTTTATATTTTATTATATAAAAATATAAACTTGAAATGATCCTCCATAATAATGGATGTGAGTTCTTGACTAGAATTGTCAATTATGTAATGTAATAAGGATGGGTCCTTGTACTTGGTATCATAGGATTTTTTAGATAACATTAAGGGTTAAGATGATGTTAATATAATCCCATAAATGATATTTACTATATGGTTAATTTTAAGTGATATATAATGTAATGATTATCATGTTTCTTCAACTAAGATATTTTTTTCATAATGGTTTTCTGTAGAATAATGAGGGATGTTGATGTGGAGAGGCTTTAATAGAATGATGTCCTTCAAAATTTGCAGCCCAGAATGGTAAGGATTTTAACTAGGTAGTTTGTGATAGTAATATCGCAACTGATGCATTTTATAAATTTTTTTGGAATCCATGTAATAGAAAAACTAGAGGTAGCATAATGGTACATGACTATAGTGGATCATTTTATAAGGAACCACCCTCTTTATTTTAGTGGATCTTCTAACCCAGTTGCAGCTGAAGGATGGAATAAAGACCTTTATAAGATATTTTATGTTATGGGATGTTCATAAAATCAAATGTTAAGTCATTCCATTTATCATTTTAATGGTGAGCTGATCAGTGGTGGTCAATGGTTCGGAATATTTGGGATAAAGAGAAGATTGAAGCCTAAAAGTTGGATGAATGTAAAATTATTTTATTGGAAAAATATTTTTATATAGTGGTGATACATAGGATGGAGTATATATTAATTAAATTGAATCAATTTTATGAAGATTCAGTTGGTTTTTATGAAGAAAAATTCACCCAATAGTTGGGGTATGCTCCAAATCTTGTTCTATATCATGGTAGGAAAATTAATATTTTTTTGCTCAGGATTGAATCCAAGTTATCAAAGGGCATTGGAATATTTTGAACTAAAATCTTATGATAAACATGATCGATGTGTTTAGAGGCTAGAAATAGAGATTTTTTATGATCACATGATCTTTGAATATAAGGATAATAAGAAGTCCAGATGGGATGTGACGAGATAGAATCAATCAAACAAATCCTTTGGTAAGAAAGTATTGTTTCCAATTTGTGAAAAGTTTGAAAAAAAACCATGGGGGATGCCTTACCAAAACTGGGAAGTGTTTTCAATGTGATAATTTTGGACATATGGATAGAGAATGAAATGAAAATGATCATATGACTAATCCTGATATACAAATTGTTAAGTGTTTTAAATGTGGTGAGATGGGTAATTTTGAACATGTCAACACAATAAATGATCGGAATGATACAAAGAAGCCAGAATATAATCATAAATGTGATATGATATCCTTTGTGACTATGCTAGTAGATGTCAGACCATCCAAAAAAGTGTTATCAGGTAATATTTTTACTCAACTTTTTTTAAATTCTTTTATGATAAGGGGTTTATACATACCTTTATTTTTGATTAATTTTCTATTAAATTTAAAATATCACAAATAAAATGATACAATAACATATATTTAAAACACCAGGGGTAAATGATAGAGAAAAAATAAATTTTGAGAATCTTCTTATAGTTAACTGTGAAAAGAAATTACTTGTAAACCTTGTTGTTTATACCTTAGTAGAGTTTGATATCATTCTGGTAATGGATTTACGGTCTGTTAATCATGCTAAGAAATATTTTAGAAGTAAAGAAAATTTTTTATAAAGAGATTCAATTTTTTTTCTAGAATGAACCCATAAAATTGATAACATATTATGAATATGAGAAAATGTTGATAGATGGAAATAAAAGTTATATTTCTCATATTATTGAAAATTAGGGAACTCATCGGGTTAATGATGTGGTAGTGGTAAATAAATATCTTGAAGTTTTACTTAATAAGTTACCCAGTGTTATACATAATCGATTAGCTAAATAGACAGTTGGATTAGCTCTTGAGGCTAATCTAATTTCAAAACCCCCTTACCGAATGGATAAAATAGAACATTTCCAGTTGAAAAATCAGGTACCTTATTTTCTGAATAAAGGATTAACTAATCCTAGCACATAACCATCAGTTCTCCTATTTTGTTCATTAAAATGATATATGGTTCCATGAAACATTACATTGATTATAAAGCCATGAATAAAATCACTGTTAAAAATAGGTATCATTTTATTTTTTTCAATGACTTGTTTGTTCAGCTGTAGGGAGCATAATACTTTTCCATGAATGACATGAGATCTAGATTCCATTTGTGGAATGTAGAGGAAGATGATATCCGAAAAAACTGATTTTCATTCTAGATATGGCCATTACGAATTTATTGTAATTCCATTTGAGATAACTAATGAACCTCTTATATTCATGGAACATATGAATAGTAAATTTCATGAGTTCTTGGATATGTTTTTGGTTGTGTTTAATGATGAGATTCAGGTATTTTCTATGATTAAAGAGGATCTTGAAAAAAATCTAAGGGATGTTTTTCAAACCATAATGTAAAATAACAAGCATAGAAAATAAGAAATTGTGATTTTTGGTTGAAATAGATTTCTTTTCTTTGGTAAATTTTAAATAAGGATTGAATGACAGTTGATCCAACCAAAACAAATGTGGTTGATGAATGACCATTACCAAAAAATGATACAGAGATTCATAGTTGTCTTGGATTTTCATGTTATTACAGATGGTTTGTTAAAAACATTTCATGGTTATCTATTATTTAACTAATATAATATTAAAAGGGGTTAAATTTGTTTGGACAGAAGAATGTAATGATTGTTTTGAATAAATGAATAAGAGATGGGTGAATGATTAAATATTGGCCTTGCCTTCTATAAATTGAGAGTTTTCAATCTAGAGTAGTGATTCATTAAAATGGAATTGGTTTTGTTTAGATGCAGAATGATTGGGAAATTTGTTTTCATCAAGAAAACTAAACACTCATGAGTAAAATTATCCCATACATTATTTGTAATTAGAAGCTATGGTTTTTCTTTGAAAATTTGGAGGCATCATTTATATAGAGCCAAATGTCAAATATATTATGACCATAAAATTATGAAATATATTCACTCTAATGGAATTAAACATGATGCAGAGAAGATGACTTGAACTGATAAAGAATAATGATATCACGATCAATTACCATCATTGAAAAGAATTATATGTGGTGGATTCCATGAGTCCGAAACATCATGAATCATTAAACATGTTACATTTGGAACATGATCCCTTGATTAATGAATGGATGAATTTTGGCATAGAAGTTGATTGGATAAAAAATACATCAGTTTTATTTCTATTTTTAGTGTAGTTCTTGTTATTATATAGAATTTACCAATTGTAGAAGGAAGACCATGAGGTATATAAAAAGGTAGAATTGGTTAAAATTAGTATGTGTCGAGAATTTAACATTGATAAAAACAATGTTTTAAGATTTGAAAAAAGGCTGTTTGTGCCTTGTGATTCCTGGTTGAGGAACGAATTATTGTGTGAAGCTCATACTTCTACATTTTCAGTTCATCCTAGAAGTACTAATATATAAAAAAAAATTATAGAGTATTACTGGTGGGATAGATCGAAAAAGGATATTACTGGTTTTAAAATAAAATGTTGGACATGTCCATGGGTTAACATAGAGGGGCTATTATAGAATGAGATGCTTAATCCTTTTCAAGTTCTAAAGTATAAATTGGAGAATATATCCCTGGACTTCATTGTGATACTACAATATACTTCTAGATATAATAGTACAATTTTGGTGATTTTTGACCGACTGAATAAATCGTCACATTTACTTTCTATTCGAGACTTAATGTCATTGGATCATCTCTCTCGACAAAAACTCAAAGATATTTTTAGGTTACATGGAAATAATCTTTCAATTATATATGATTTGGATCCAAGGTTCACTTCTAACTTTTGGAAAGGCCTTCAGAAGTCATTGGACATAAAATTAAATTTTAGTACGTCTTTTCATCCACAATCAGATGGAAATTCAGAATAAATAATTTAGACATTATAGGTTATGCTTCAAGATTGTTCGATAGACATCCAGGGAAGTTGGAATAAAACTTCATTCATTAGTAGGGTTTTCTTATAATAACTGTTTTCATTCCAGTATACAGATGTCAACTTATGAGGAATTGTATGGGAAGCGGTTTCAAACTCCATATTTTCTGAATGAAGTCAAGGAATGGAAGTTGATGGGGCCAAAATGAGTAAAGGATATGGCTGAGAATGGGAAAAAGATATAGAAACACATGAGGAAAGATCCAATATAGAAGAAAAGTTATATAGAAAATATGAGTAAAGAATTTTATTTTAATGTAAGTGATCATGTATTTCATAAAATCTCACCATGGAAAAGTGTTTTGTGTTTTAGTAGGAAAGGAAAGCTCAGTCCACAGTTTATTAGACCTTATGAAATCATGGAGAAAGTTGGAATAATCTCAAACCAAATAGCTTTTCCTCTGATTTTATCTTAGGTACATTATGATTTTCATTTTTTAACGTTGAAAAAGTATGTGCTAGATTCATTAAATGTCTTGTGCCCAGAAGTAGTTCAGCTAGAATAGAACATATCTTATGAAGAGAAACCAATTATGATTTTTTAATTGAAGGGAACAAGTATTGTGGAATAATTTAATCCACTAGGTTAAGGATTTTTTGACAAAACACATTGATGAATAAGCTATAATGTTGTTTAAATTTTATTTGGGGGAAAGGTACCCTCACTTGTTGAATAATTATTAAAAAAATAAATTGAGAAGATGCAATTTTGAGAAGGTTGAGATAATGTAACACCCCAAGGATTAAAAAAAATTAAATTCATGAAATACTAAGACCCTATGAAACAAAACATTTTCAAGGATATAGTTATAAATTAGTGGTTTAAACATAATATTGTTACTTTTATTTTTTAATTTCAAAAAATAATCTTCAACAATTATAATCAGTAAGTTATTTAGAGTATGATGGAACCAACATGATTTTTGGTGAATAATTACATAACCTTATTAATGGTAATATAACCCTAATTAATAGTGAATTTTATTATTATTTTATTTTGATATGGATTTAATATAATGATATCTTGATTAATTTTTCAAGGTGATATAAAATGTGTTATAGTTTTAAAATTATTATTATTTGGATAATTTATGATTTTATTAAAAAATTAAATTATTCATATTTTTTTAAAAAAATTTCAAAAAATGTAGTGAATTTTCTAATTGTACACATTGAAAAATGGTTAGGGTGAATTTATGGTATTTTTCTGAAATTCTTGAATTTTTTATAAATAGTAAAATATGATAAAATACTATATATTCAAATTATCAGTATAATACAATATTATTTACATCATGGCTGATATAATACCACTTATTTTAAACTCATAGTCTCTCTTTAATATTTTTATCACAAGAATTAAGACTAGTCAATTCTTGGAAAAAATATTAAAATAATGATTAAAATTATGTAAAATGCATACTCTCCTCCACTAAAAATACCACCCCCATTCCGTTCTTCCACTCACACGTCTAAATCCATTAGCATTTCTATGTTTTACCATATCCATTCTTCAAGGATCTTCACCACATCTAAGACCTTTAGGTCTCAGCAGAAGCACAAAACCAAAGGCTTAAAAGAGGGCTCTCATGGAGAAGAAATCAAGAGGTAAGAATCCTCTATCATTTTCAGGTGTTTTCTGTTCAATCAATTTCATTTCATAAAATCTCTTCCTATACCCCTATCTATGAAGTATGAAATATCTAGAGTATTACATATTATGTATGTTTTCATGTTTAGGAAAAAAATTTATCATATGTATTCATCTCTTCTTCCTCTTATTGTAAAATAAATAAAAACACCATCTTTGATGTGTTTTTTACAAAAAGTGAGGATGATGTGCATTAAATTTCCATTACATCCTTCAATTCTGATCATAAATCCATTTTAATGAATTAAATAGAATTTAATGTGTATGCTATAACAAAAAATGTTCTAGAATGAACTTTGATGCATGACATTAAATTATATAATGAAACAAGATCATGATTATCCAAAAACCGCCAAAAATGATCTAAACAAATATCATTAATGTTATATCTAATGATTCCACATCATATATGATACAAAATTATGTTTGGTCTCATTATAAATTTTTAAAACACATGAATACCATTTCATTCCCATTTTAGAATTTCATATCCATACAACAAGAAAATCAAATACTAACAATCCAAGGAAATCATTTAAATAACTCACCTGAAACAATGGAAGGAAAAAAATAATAACAACTAATGGGTGAAAATGATGTTATAAAATGATTATATAATGTATTTTAAACATAAAAACATTTCATTAAAATTCTAATAACACTATTTTAACCATTATACACAAGTATTAAACCTGTTTTATGTAAGACAAACCTGAGGTTAGGGGATTCTTAACCCAATTTCCATCCTTTGGTTTAACCTTCTACTTAATTAACTATTTCGTTTTACGATCATTTGATTGAATAATTATTGTATATATTATATTTTATTATGATTATTTAATATATATACACATATTCCTTTCTTTCAATTAGTTTTTATATCAATTATATGTTATTTGTAAGGTACATTTATTATAAAATCCTTTTTAAACGTCTACTTTTACAAAATTATATGTGAATGTTTTTATCCAAGTATTCTTGTTTGATGATTAATTTATTATTGTTGGTAGATGTTTATGATTATGGTTGGGACACATTTCTACATCAAATTATTTGGTTATGAGTAAGTTGGAGGTCGGTTGTTCGGTTACTCCAAGTGTAGCTGTGATGGTTACACCAAAAGGTAGTCAGTAGGGTTATATTATAAGGATGCAGTAAGGGTTACAATATATTTAAGTAATGCCCCAATATGCCATTATGAATGAATTTACGTTCTTTATGTTTTGGGGAATCTCATGGAAATATCAACTTTCAAAATATATTTATGGGTGACATGAATGTAGTTTTGAAAATGATTTTCAGTGTTTACATGCATTCATGGACTAATGTTTTATTTTTCCTTGTTTTTATATAACTTACTATGATTTTTGTGCTCATACAATGTTTTAAAATTATTTTCCTAGGTTATAATTATATATTAGACTATTAATGAATTCTTGTTAAATGTTATGCATATTGGTCAAAGAAATCATGTTTTATTTGAAAGGTTTTATATTTTGGAAGAAATAGATAATGTTTTTGTGGTAACTTGTCTTTAAGAAATTAAAATGTGATGTTTGTATTATATCTCATTTCTCTAAAAAACCAAAAATTAAATGATTTAAATATTAAACTGAGCAAGTAGTTGACTAAAATTTAGGATTATGAAATGTAATAAGGTTTTATCCTTATACCACCACTACCCATGTGATAAATCTACATGACATTGAAAACCACACGATGCCCTTCCAGATCCGAGAACATGAATCTACCCTAGAATAAGTTGATAACAAAAAACCAAGAATAATAACATTTTTTTTAGATTTAGACATCCTATGGATTCATTAAAAGTATCAACAAGTCCCTATGGGGCTAATGTGACCATATCCTTAGTCTGCAACCCTGAAACACATCATTTATGTTGGAAATTCATCTAATCAGTGTAGTAAATAAAAAATGGTACAAGAATAATATTTATGTCTAGTGCCATAAAAACTATAGATGGTAAAATTAATTATTATTCAACTCTTCAATCAAATATATTAAAAAATAGTAGATGAAAGAATATGTTTACATCGAATGATCCCTGACCACTATGTTGAAACCAACTCTATTTCATGAAACTAACCATGAACAACTCCTCCACCTATCTACTAATGACCATCTACATAGAAAATCCCGGGTATGGTTCCTTAACATGAGGAACAACCCATGGTTAACCTCTACCTACCCCATCTACCAGCAATGTTGTATAATTCTATTGATCCTATTGCTAAAACAGCCTCACTAGAAGCTGTTGTTGAGGCTAATGATGATTTTATTCACCTCTAACAAACTGATCTCAAAGAACCATTGGAAAATAATCCATATGATTTCCATGAACATCAAAAAACAAAAACACAATCTTAAATCCTCATGGAAAACTAGAAGATCCACTAAACTGAGAATTCGTTAGGTAGGTTGTTATGTTTGACTCCCTATAGGTTGAACCAAAAAAGGACCCGATATCTAACACATGGTGCAAGAAACCATACCTCTCAAGGAACCCTTTTCAATCCAATATCTCAGTAAACCATCTCATAAGTGCATTATCTTGATCACCTCCACCTTTATCTAAACCTCTAGATACATCTAAAATGTAAAGGGAGTGTCTATGTTTAGGTTATATGGACAAAGTGACACCTCTAGACAACTCTCAAGAGACTCCTCATCAGAAATATGATCTAGGTCAAGATGTAGATGGTCCTTAAACATGGTCCTAAGCTCTAACATAGACATACTCCCCATAGTAGGTTATGAATATAGTACCTCTATTGTTATTGTAATAAACTCTACTCAGAACTCCTCCTTGAAGTATACTGATGTTACATATACCTTTTTCTGCTCACTAAGGTACAATGTCCACGGTTGATGTTAAAATCCTCCCATATGACATAATTATATGGGGAAAAGTACCCCCATAAGGTCTTGAATCAGACTTATATTGATTGCGAGAACATCCAAATAGCTTTCAATCTCAACATATGAATCACATCCCTCACACATTACCAAATCCAACCACTAAAAAAATTACACTACCACTGATCATTGTCCCCAATTGGATAATCCCTCTAAAGATCAACAAGATCATCCTAATAAAACTATATTTCCTGGACCTCATGAAAATGATTACCATAATCTATAGATGAAAAGGAAATCAAAAATATCATAATACCGATAATTTTAAATTCTATTAAGATTCAAATTATTCAATTTAATTTTTTTATCCTTATCAAAACAGCACAATTCAAACCAGAACACAAGTTAATCTGGATGCATGTACTTATCCTTTTTCTCTACCATGAAAGTGGCATTGACTAACATGGTCATTTTATGGACTTAGAGTCCTTATATATGATCACATGGGGGGATCTCATGTCCTAACCATTCCTTCTAGGACCATGTCATGCACAGAGATTAAATGGCTTCATTTCCATAAAAACCCATGAAATTCACAATGTTTCTACTCCAAAATTCATCTTACATCTCAACCATCAACTCTAATACAGCCCTATCATGGGCCCCTCCATCAAAAGTTACTATAATGTTGGAAGAGAGATGGTGACCTCATGAGCCCCGCATCCAGAATGACATAGGATAGTGAACATCAATGTGGATATAAAAATATTAAAAATGGTA
Organism: Viscum album; assembly: GCA_963277665.1. Classification (NCBI taxonomy): domain Eukaryota; kingdom Viridiplantae; phylum Streptophyta; class Magnoliopsida; order Santalales; family Viscaceae; genus Viscum; species Viscum album. The sequence continues at coordinate 1,586,237,066 of OY728131.1, forward strand.
GGTATTAGATTATATAATAATAATAGAATTTGGAGATAGAAATAATCAATAGTAAAAAAATCCACGACATAATGAAAATTAGGAAGCTAAAACTACCCCACACTGGATGTATAATGTAACAAGATATAAATAAAAGTCTCTAAATGTAAATACGTAAAATAAAAACTTTTGAAGAAATAAAATAACTATCTATGGGCATAATCTAGTAATGGCTAAAACTATATGTGCAATCATCCTTTAAACTTGAAAATATATTTGTATACATATGGTGAATGTACCACTATATATATTGGGGTATCCAATGTCTCCAATTCACATATTAAAGAATAATTCTAGTCTGAACTGGAGGAAACAATAGAACCAACACCACATAATTAGGTCAACTATCAAAAACCAATCTCACCAATGCTTACTCAGCAAATAACATATACGTGAATAATAAGATAGTTAGAAAAATAATGATGATATGGTTTCCAAAATCAAATTCCCACTACATAAATGTTATCACATCCTAATGATGTATGTCCTAACACTACCACCTCTTCCATAAAACATCACATCACATCCCACCACTAGACACTTGTACTACTACATCACATCACATACCACATGCAGAAACCTTATTCCACAAACAAAATCACATATATAACCAATGTAATATGGTATCTTGAATATGAAATAAATCTGACTCATTCCATCCTCATACTATGCATGACCCCCATTATAAACCATATCATCATCTCACCTAAAAAAACCTATGTCATAACATCACACCATACGTAAATAAACATTGGCCATCACATAAAATCACATATCATAAGTTCAAATTTGAATTCAAGATATCAAATCATGTTTATTTCATCATCACTTGAAAAAGGGAGTGAGGAAGAATGGGTGGCCAACTATCCATCCTCACCCTCAGGATATTGGAAAAAACACACCCAAAAATGTTTGTTATCTGCACCAGGTTCTTGAGTTGTGTGGGGAGCATATATAAATCACAAGGAAATAATGTGTATATATATATTATCACAAAAAATTCCCAACCTTTGAGAAAACCATCCAAGGTAGATACCATCTCACAAAATGACCAATATTCTCAACACTTTCACTTTCACGGATTTCACCAAATCCATAACATCACCCCACAAAACAAAATCAATATTTTATCTTCTTTATTAGATAAATACAATTTATAGATTCATATTAACATAAAATCACATTCATTTATCCCATTCATTTTACAACTATTCTATTTCACATTTAATAATACCACCATTTCTCAACACAAAACCATTTTAAATCATTAATTAATTAACCATTCACCTCCAATCATTAAACTTAATCATTAACCAATTCATTTTATTAAAACCTGGGCGTCTATTAAAATATCATCCATCCAACAAAAATATACAACAAAAAATAATTGAAATAATCACTATAATTTTATTTCAGTAACCACCCCTCATTCCAACCATATCTCAACCACCATCAAAGACATACCTCCTCTCATATCACGACACCCCATCACATCCACCACATCTATCCATACATCCCTAAAAACATAGTTTTCTCCAATGAATCACATTAATACCACATTTCCAAACCACATATCCAATTTTACAATCACATTACACATTAGTCACATAATAGATTTTATATTTGGAATAAGGGATTTCATCAATTACACTTCATTAATTTGGGGGAATTATCACCTAACCAATATTTCCAAGTAAAAATAATTAGTTAGAAAGTATATTAAATTAGAAATTTTGAATCAAGTTGATTCAAAACAACATTAACACAACATAGATACTATAATCAAAACTACTATAAAACAAAAGGCCATCGATGATCTTGAATTTCAGTGGGAAATTTTTCCAATAAATTTTATAAAATCAATAGTAATATCAACTCTGTAAGACATGTAATTTCATTCACCTTCCCATGAAATTCAGCTAAACTAGTTATTTTATCAATGTCATGTTGAAAGAAGCCATCTTCTCATAAGAAAACAAGAATAAACTGACACCACATGATACAATGGGTGAAAAATGATGGAATCACTACATCAAATAGATTTATTGGATCCTCGACAGCATATTGTGTCAAATAGAAGAATACCCAAAAAACTAAAATGATGGAGGAAGACTTAGATCAATTTATAATAACAGCCACATCATTCTACCATTGATGAATCAGCCAATAAATAAGAATTCCCTTAGATGAACCATTCACACGTAATGAAAAGAGGAAAATTGGAAAATCAGATGGAAGAACTCACCTAAAACACACTAAGTGGATCCTCCAATGATGGTGAAGAAATCCACTAAAGTGGGGATGAAATTCTTCAATGGATGAAGAAGAATCACATAATAAATGGGAGAAACAATGAAATGTTGGTATAGTCTACTGATATTTTAGAATTTGGGGCGTTCTATTAAACATATTAACATTTAAATAAACTTATAACCATGTTGTAGACCTGGTAAAAATAGATAGGACCAAGGAAAATTAATCCCTTATACGGTAAGGTTTGTACAATCATAGTTTCCAAGGTAAATTTTCATTGTATCTATGTTATAGATTGTATAAAATGGGAGGAATTCCCTGACAATACTAATGGAACTACACCACATAACCCCAATAACTAAGAGAGCGTTGATGAAATAGCTACAAACTCCCTGTCCAAGCCTCTTGGACAAGCTCTCACCTCCATGTTGTAGCTTACCTCAATGTTATAGCTGTGCTGATTTTAGAACTATTGAAAAATGACCGCATGACTCAATATCAAAACCAAACCACCAAGTATAAAATATTATATATTTGATAGTTATGAAACCAAATTAATTTTTAATATATTTTATTTAAATATGTTTTATTTCATTGATAGGTTTTCTTACAACGAACAAAGAGTTTAAATTAACCATGATATAATACAAATATAATATTATTTAAACATGATCGAGATTACCTAGCCACTGAATTGGATGGTATGAATATAATTTACAATTTTATGTAATATATATAAATTTTATACTAAATATAAATTAAAATAAAAATAATTAAAAAAAATCACTCAATATTATTATTGATAATTTATTACATAAAAATGATTCTTCAAGATTGTTTTTTAATTATTTTATGAGAATTTATTATAAGTAATTTTTGGAACATTTAGAAATTTAATTTAATAAAATTTTATTCATATTATTGATATTAAATTATTTTGAATCATTGATATATTTTCAGAAAGTATCAATTTTTCAGTGAATGATAAAAAATACCTGTTTTTGTTAAATAGTCATTTTCAACAAATTATGTAAGATTAAAGTCCAATATTTCTGTTAATATAATTTCAAAGTAAAATAATAATTATTTATTTATACATAAATCAATTAAAAAAATATAAATCAATTTTATATAGGATATTAATATAAATATATTTTGAATATTTAAAACAGTTTTTTCTAATTGATACTTTATAGTGAATAATGTTTCTCAATTTTATCTAATTAAAATAACTCATATTGATGAATAATTTTAAAGAAATTTATGTAAAATATTTAGCTAAATATGAAAAAAATTATTTTCTTTATGATTACTTTTGAAATTATTATCTTAATATCATCTATTTCATAGAAAATGCACTTATTGAAAAACAGTTTTTCAACATATATACGAGATTAATTTTAAATTAGATTATTCCACTTATAATATATTATTTTGAAAAAATAAATTAAATAAATTAAATATTTAAAATTTAGTTATATAATTATTAAAACATAATTTTTTATTTCTATATTAATATAAAAATAAATTAAGAAAATACATACCATGCTAAATAATTTAACAGGTAAAAGTGAGTAAAATTGTTATTAATGGGGATAACATGATGAAAATAATATTATTTTTAATTTTATTGGTTTTGATTGAAATTAAATCACATAAACTCATTTATTTATTCAGTTTTGGATGCACATAACATGATATTTACTTCCCATTATTAAATAGTATTGAGTATTCTCAAGAATGCTAGTCCTCCTCTAATATAAAAGTGTTCCCCTATCCTCTCGTTTCAACACATCCATTACCCATTTTTTAAGAAAATATTCTTCCAAACCACTATCGTAGTTCCATCCCGTCATCCTATAATACCTTTTCAGTCATTAATAAAACCTATAAAGTCTTAAGGTATAATCCTAAAGAGGTGTTCCAAATAAGATGTATTAGCCTTCCCCATGCTCCTTTTTTTCATATTTTTTTCAACCACATGCAATGTATTAATAATTAAAAAATGATAAAATAATAAATTACTATACAATGATATTTTATTAGGGTGATGTAAAAATAATGATTTTATTCCTCTTCCATAAAATAAGAAATAAATCCAATATTCTTTTTTAAAACTGACTACAGCCTCACGAACCAATGTAATTCGTTTTCGATCATCATCTCACATTGATGTTGACAATGATGGATTAACGTTAATATATGAAATTATTGACATATAAATCTTATGGGAAAATTAATATAACATTTAATATATTATATTATCATCCATCCAAAAATGATAATATTGTTTATGTGTAATGAAGAGTACCTCCTCACGAAGTGATAAAAATAGTGTTTTATGAGACTGATTACATGGATGGTATATATAAGAATATTTAAAGAAATGATATTATATTTATGATATTATTTTATTTATTTTAATTTTAACTAATACTTTCCTTATTTCCATCATGTTCATTAAAAAATGTAAATGTTACACCTGTGTATGTATGAACTTTTGTCTATATGATTTATACATAGTTCATTTTTCAAAATCATATTTCATGGTTATTTTTAAAATTATAAATTATTTATAAAAATGAAATTCCATTCATGATTATTATTCTGGATATGATGGGACCAGGATCCCTTTTACCACATTCAACAAACTATTTATATTTTTAAATAATGAATTGAGAATCAACAAAACACCTAATATAGATATAACTAATTAAGTAAATAAGTAATTTATTATAATTAATGAAATATATGGTTTATTTATGAGGGATATAAACTATAAAATATACTTAAGAAAACAAATAATTGATATATATTTAATATATAATAGATAAAATTTATACACGATGACCCTAGACTTGAGGTATGGGTTTCCATATCAAAACATACTTTTTGAGACGCATGTTATATTTTTTCTATTATTTTAATTTATATGATTTATATAGTACCCATTTACATATTATTTCTAGAATATTTTATAATTCATCATATTTTATGTTACAATTCACATACTTCATTGATGGGGGTTAGGATTATGTGATTCTAAACAGTTAAGGGTTTATGATTCAATCATTATTTGATCAAGATTTTTTGTGATTGCATTATTGTTGAAAGAAATAATAAGAATATTTTGTAAAAAAATACTTTCATTTTCTTCTACAAATAATATTTAGTAAATTTTCTAGCAATATAACTATTTTTCTCTATTAGGAATATCAAATGATAGGGAACATGTTTAATAAAATATGGCTTCATTTCTCTCTATAGCCAAAATACCATTTTCATTCAAAATCAACTTTAAAAAAAAATAAAACGTATTTTAATATTAAAAAAATGATATATTAAAATTATTTCGCCAATATTTGACATTAAATTTTTTTAAAAGTAATCTTATAATAGTTTTCAAAATAAGGAAAATATTATCTTTTATAAAAAATGTGAAAATAATGTATTTTTAATTATAAAATATATAATGAAATACTCACTATAATTTTATTGTAAGTTTCTATTATATGTTTCAAATATATATATGTTCACATTAAATTAATAAAATAATATTTTGTAATTTTAGTTTTTCAAATTTGATTTTCATTGTTGGAAGGTTATTTTCTTAATGTATGATTTTTTATTTTTTAAATAATTTGATTTCATCAACAAAAAACACTAATGTTAAGGAATAGTTATAAAATATGTATATATGTATGTTACATATATACCATTACCACTCTCCCATCTATTTATGGGGTAATACATGCCTTATTCTTATTTCTAAAATTTCATATTTATGAAATTTCAATTGATTATGATATATGAAAAGGTTATGTAACTCATTTTATTTACACGGGTATTTATTATGCTTATAATTCATTATTGAATTAATTTTTTGGGAACATAATAGTCTTGAACATGTTTAGATGGGTGTGACTATATTGTGCCCCAATTCATTCAGTAAAGAGTTAGTATCATGAAGTGTTGTGAATGGGATTAGAGATTAACCCTAATACATTATGGGACATTTTTCACCATGTGATGTTATCTATATAGTTAGCCTAGTCTCATGTTAATTCCATGTTATATGTTTTCACCATATTTATAATGATTTCATGGTCTTATACTACCATGTTATTTATGTTATGCTTCTCTATGATTACTCACATGACATCTATTTTATGATATGATGTTATACCTTTGACTCTCATGTTATGTTTCCATATCATGTTTATTCCTTTACTTGGATTTTAAGCTCAAACATTTTATAACACATTCCTGATGTCATCCAATGAATTTTTAAAAACTCAAAATATTTAAGAACTCAATATGGAAAATAATATAAATAAGTTTGATTTAGTCTCACAATGATGTATTATGAACCAATTCTTCCAAATACACAAGGAATAACAATCTTTATGTTGTAATTTACACATTTTTTAAGAACACATGTAATAATATGTGTGAAATGTTTGGTTCATTGTAGCTGGTCTTAATGAAAAACATTATTTATCCTTTGGAAACTAATATGATAAAAATTAAGTCAAAACTATAAGGATAAGTATAAAGAGTACTCTATGTTCGTGAAAATATCTTGGAAAATTTGTAAGGGATAAAGAAAATCATTTTCCAAAAATTATATACCTGTATAGAAAACAAAATTAGAAGTTCCCCTGGTGTAGTTTTTCCATGGGGTAATAAAACTAAAAATGATGCATTTATATGGACATGATAATCACCTAAATAACAAAAATAGATCTTTTTACATGATTAGTTTGAATCTCTCAAGAGAAAAGCCTTAGAAATTGAAAAAATCATTCCAAACCATTATTAAGGCGTTAAAAAAATTTCCTTGTTTGAAAACCTAATAGGAATCATTGTCATGGATAACCTATAGTGAAATATAGAGACTCAAAATTCAAGATATAATTATCATTCATATGTTATAGCTTCAATGTTTTTATGTTTCCCTTTTATAATTTTATTATATAATGTATTATTGTTTTTTTGTATTTATTTTAGTTAGTATTGGAAAATTGGTGAACACAAACCAACATCCAATGTGATGGAAAATGTAATGATTTTCCTAAAAATTTACCTATACTAATTAGAACAACAATTAGACATCTTGTTATCATTCAAAATGATATATCTCAAGTTTTGATTAATATCTTGAACATAATTGAATTTCCAAACACAGCAATTAAGAGAAAGATAGTGTCTCATGGAAGTTAAATTATTAAATATTATAAAAAAATATTTAGCTTCTTTCAGGTCAATAAAGTAGTATAAAGTACATAGAATAATATCTCAAAAGGAGGGAAAGATGATTTATATGGTGTAATAAACGGAGAAAGTAATAAATTCTTAAGTAGTTCTACATATTATTTTGGTTGTACTTTGGAATTATCCAGGTCAATTCCATATACTATGTATTTTCACCTAGGCCATGGAAGGAACCATGTTACACCAATCATTTATGTGAAGGTATTTATAGATGGGTTAATAGATTTATGTTTTAGATGTATTATTATCAATGGTTTTTTCATTATAATAATCATGAATCATATATGGATCATTGTACTCTAGGTTTTTATTAAGGATTTACAACAATATATTTAATGTTAATAATAAACTAGAGAGGAGATGTTTTTTGAAAAAAATAATCTATATAGAAAAACATAGTGGTTCAAAAGTTATTTCATGACTAATTTTATTTTCAGTTTTCTCATCATTTTTTTGGATTATTATAGCAATTATATTAAAATAGTTTTAAAAAATTGAAAACTCCCATGTCGGGTGAGAACTAATCACATTCGGAAAGTATATGTGTCTAGAACCCAAAAACTATGAGTGCTAATAGGTAGTTCATACCATAGGACTATGATGTACTGGTTAGTATGAAACTAATTTGAAATAAAAATTTTGGTGGATAATTATTATGTTGATTTTTGTATTCATATTAAAGGATATATATTTTAATTATTAGTATTTGGTGGTGATTAATGAAATTTTGGGAGACTATTTATTGGGTCATGATATATCAACATTATGTTTAATGTAAAGGATTATTTAGGATGGAGTCTATTATGATTTTGAATGTGTAAAATCAATGGTATGAGATAACCATTTATGTTAAAACCTTCTTTAATGTTGAGATTATTGAGATTATTTGGGATGTGGGTTTTTTTATGAAATGATCTATTTTTAATCACTGGTTTTAATGTTTAATTTTTGAGATTAACAAATTTATATTCATTTTGGGTATTATATTACCTTCTGCTAACTATTTTTATTTTAATAATGATATATTTAATATCTTGATACCATTTTTTATATTATGATATGTTATGAGTTATTTTTAGTGCTTCAGGAATAAAAAATCATATTGGATATACATTCTTTAGGGTAAGAGACAGTGTAAAAAATAATCAATGATAAATTATTAGATGAAATTGTGTTTATGAAATAAAAATATTTCAAGAATGTATATTTTTAGGTTTCCTCTATCTTGATAGAAAAAGATGTATCCCAACTCTTAGAAAATGGTATTCAAAGAATAATTTTATATTGTTACCTTCATATCTAACAAATGATTACTCTTTTAGTTCATCGTAAATTTATGATTTTGTGGTGAATAATATTTTCTTGGTCATTTAGATTCTTATGGTCAGTTATCCTTATCAATTTGTATAATATTTATGATTTTTTTGAAAGCCCATATTTTTAGTTCGGACAAATTTTCTATTCATGGAATCTTATTTATGTGATAACCTTCATATTTTCTATTCTATATAAAAATGATGACATTTTATTAGCCTATTCAATGATGTGGGTTTTCCACAAATGAATTCTAAAATGTCCAAACCTTGATTAAATAGAAAAAATTATAATTATGAGGATGAAATTTTTTCAATGGGTAATAATTTAACACCCTGAGAATTTGGAATATATATATCCTTAAAAAAATTAATTTGTATTTGTTTATTTTTTTCCCAAAACACCGAGCTTAAAAAAGTACGATATAATACTAAAATGATAATATTTTAAATGGATAGATATAACCTACTCATTAAATTGATTTTTTTTTAATAATATTAAAACAATTATTAAATATATACAATGTTACACACCAAGATTTCATAGTACATTATTTCTTCAAAGTAATTCAATAACATGCTCTACACCCAATAACGAGTTCAAGTGCACCACGACTTACCAAACTAGCCGTTCGAAAGAGGTTATGAATATTATTAACTAAATTTTGAACTTTATATAATCCTCATAATTTTAGAATCCATCTTAAAAGTTTCTTAGACATAATGTAAGAACGAATTTGTTTTTTCAGTTAAAAGAGGTATTTTTTAAAAAAATGCAATTTTACAGCCTTTTAATGGATAACCCCTTTTAAATCTATTATTTGGATGTTATATATATTCAATTTGACTAAATAAATTTTTCCCTTATAACGGGGACATCAAAATTTACTTTGGGTAATTTTTTTATATTTTTCCGTTAAAGTTCATTTTTTAACAAATAGTGACAAATATTGTATTTTAATTGAAAAGTGCCTTTTAATCTAATTTATTTTTATGGATAGATTCTATTTATAATTTGTTTTAAAGTGTAATTACAATATAATTTTACCATTTATTCAAATTTGGTTTATTGGAATTAATTTCACTTTGTAATTTGACATAAACAAGTATCAATCTTTTGATAGTTATTGTTTCTTAAAACACGCTATTTGTTTTAACAATGGGAATTAATTATAAATTAATTAATGCCACTTCTATGTTTTGAATTTAGAAAAATGGGCATCATTTTTGAATTCTTAATATCAAATATATCTTAAGCTTATTTTTTTGTATTTTTCCGAACAACTACAATTTTTATGAATAGTGAAACCACTTTGTAGTAGTTAAAAAACCGACTTTTTCATTTAAATGTAATTTTTCCACTTTTATAAATTTAATTTCAAAAATACAACATACATGGTTGTTGTTAGAAAGTAAAATTTGGTTCAATAAGATTAAAATAATTTTTGGTGAATAGTATCTTTTGACTTTTATTTACCTCAGTTAAAGTTAATAGGGTAATTCAAGGTAAAGAGAATATAGTAATAATTAAAAATTACAATAACTCATGTCCTAACATTATTTTATAAGTTATGACCGACCATGGGCATCCTTGTGTCGATTTTAGGACCCCATGGAGGCACTTATGAATGATAAAGACACTTTAGATTAATTAATTTAATGTAAAGGAAAAATTGACAAAAACAAAAATCTTTTAGTCATTAATTTTTATGTGGTGTTATATAAGTAATAATCTTGTCTATAAATATTCATTAGAAAGAAAAATAGATTTCATAAATCATCACATTTTTTTATATTTTTTAGACATTGAATAAATTAAATTATTTATGTCACAATAATGATACAGTATTTACCTCATTAATAACTTATTTAAATAAACTAGATTATAAATATTAAAATAGTATCCCAAACATGTCCAATTATTGTTGTATGATTTTATTTCTACCATGAGTCATCTTATCTTCGACCTTAATGATTTTTGGACCTTTATGAACCGAATATCATTATATAATAAAATAATATTTTCACACATTTTCTTAAAGAGCCCCTCCCCCCCTTATAAAAGGAGACCACTTCTAATCAATTACATACACTACTCAATTTTTTAGGCTCGTCCAAACTCTACCAAATTAATCTCCATGCATCCCAATCGTCCCCTAAAAGCCTTACCTTAGGCATACGGAACTTCAAGAAGACATTTTGGTTCAAACCAAAGGAAGTTACCCAAATTAAAGGTAACATTTTCTCTTAACTTCTTTTCTTTTATTTTACTTCACCAACCCCTAAACTGTTTTTATTGCATTATTTTATAACAAAAACAGTATCCTTATTATACTGGGATATTATTATGAGATTTATTCTAACTAAACTTACAAACACCTCCATCTAATGGTTGAAGAACATAATGTTTCGGTGGATGGAAAACTAACGCCTCACGAAACGATGATTGTTCAATTACCTCCTACCGCCTTTCATGGTGGACAATATGATGGAACTAAATTTATATATGATATATATTATGTTTATGTTTTCTCATGATTATATGTTTTTCTTTTATAGAATACCTTAATGGTTTCCATTATGTGTAAACACGATAATTTAATTTGAGGAAGTGTGAACTACCCCCCCCCCACACTCAAAGTGATACGACTCGTTAATACCATATGTGGGACGTATAAAGGATGGAGACAATGATATTATATATTATATTATATTGGAATTATAATATACCTCTGTATCATTATGTTTTAATTCCATTAAAATAAGAAATATAAATGAAACTATCGTTCATGCGTACATATGGCTTACCGTCTCCCTGAACGGTGCATTTCATTTCTTACCCCAACATGGAATGTACTATCATAAATAAATGTATATACAAGATGTATATGATATATATGATATATAAATCAGGAATATCATTCTGTATATAATGAACTTTTGACCATATGAACAAATTGTAACTATAAGGTGTTCATTTTTGACTTAAGTGCCAAATATCGACAATATGATCGTTATTGACTTAAATGATTACATAATGTTTATAACATGGTAATAAGCGATATAAAAGGAATAATAAACTTAAAAAAGGTTAATAAACAATTATAAATTAACTTTAGTTTATTATTCAGGATATTAAAGAATGAACGGGTCAAGTCGCACATGAGGTAATGTGTTTCTTATCTCACATTTAATTATGTGATATTTCCAATGTTCGACACTTATTTACTGCATGTGGTGTATTTTGTACTACTATTTGATGAATATTTTCATGAATCTCTTTATATTCATGATATTCTGTGATTTATTTGGTTATTACTGACTATTTATCGTACGAACTGATTGATTACAACGAGGTAAGGGTTAATTCTAAATTCTCTTCATTATCCGAGATTGTTTTTACATGAGTATCTATTGGGACCTCTTTATCATCCACATCCATGTTTCATAGTTTTTTACAAAAGTAATATTTTAAGGGACTCTTTAACTAGACCATCATTTTAAATGGTTTAAATGATTTTTTCATCTAAATGTTTCTCATTAATGTCCATGTTTTCAAGATAGTTTTTATAGATTTATTTATATGAAGATGAATGTTTTTAAATGATAATTTTTTTAAAATGTATCAATGTTTTATGGGGAACTTTGATTCAAAAATCCCTTTTAAATGACTATATTTATAAATTGTGAGAATTTTCAAACGATTTCATGAAAAAGGGATATTTCTCTCAAAGAATTTTACTGATCATTTGCATCCATGTCAACATCCTTTAATTGATTTTAAACTTGTTTGAAGTTGATACAAATATTACTGATTGTATTGAATGTTTTGTGATATGTTTAACTCTGGATGTGTTATTTTTATACCATTCATGGTTTATGGATAATGTATTGAAATTTCGTATGCTAGTTTTATTACGAATGGTTATGATATATTTCAACCTTTTCTTATGATGAATGTATTTGACAACTATGTTCCAGGTTGGGGACTAGTAAAAGTAAGCCCTCTAGTTTGGGGTCCGGTTATAGCCAACCTTCTGGGTTGGAGTCCAGTTATAAAGGCTCTCTAGGTTGGAGTCCATTACAAAGGCTTTTCAAGTTGGTGTCCGGTAATATAGTCTCTGCGGGATGGAGTCCAGTTACAGAGGCTCTCTAGGTTGGGGTCCGGTTACAGTTAGCCCCTAGGTCCTAACACATGGCCATGACACAGAAATTAAATGTCATCATTATATATTCTCTCATTATGAAAATATTATTGATAGTTCGTGTGGGCATTCGACTAGTAGAATACCCATGATTATGTTTTGTTATGGAATTATTTACTTAGCTCATATTCCTACCATTAATGTATTCATGTTTATTATTGTTGAATGTATGTGGTTTCAATTATTCACCATGCTTAATATTTATGTTATCTTCCACTGTATTGCTTACCCTTATCCAGCATTTGAGCTCTCCCCTTTCTAGGTATTATTTTTTACAGGATTCCAAGAAGTGTATTTTGATTGATATTCCTGGTTAAGCTAAGGGAATAATGGCATCAAAAAGGATTATTTATGTAGTGTTGTATGTTTTTAAGTGTAATGTAACATTCATGTATGTAATATTTTTTCCAAGACTGCTAAACTGATTGGTCTTTCGGGACGTGATTCCTTTTAATCATTCCAATCTAATAAACAAATGCACCAAATCTGGGTAACTAGGGTCGGGGAGTTACAGTTGGTATCAGAGGAAGTTTAACAATAACCTTAGAAACTAGATTTAGTTAAACTCTGATTAGAGCACATAGCCCTAATATAGACTTTGAGTTTTAGTATATATGAAATTCATACAATTTTTGTAATGTTGTAATTTTGTGAGTTTTCCAAAAACATATATCCATGTTTGGATACGAGTAGGTAGAGGCGGCTCTGGAACAGATGTACCTAGGGTTAAAACCCAAAAACACCGCTTTGAGATAGACTCGAACGAGAACTAGTTCACAACAACGGGCCTTGCTTCACTCTTGGTTACGAAACTCCTGGGGGATATTCTTAGGATAATTATCATTTTCATTACAAATAATTATGAAGGATTTATGAATATATACCTCCTCAATGAAAATATTTTTATTATTATGGATTATATCCATAAACTGTTCAACATACATTAGGTATTTTACAATTTTGTAATTATTCATTGCAATACATAAACTGACCCAGTGTATGCCATTGTTTGGAAATAGTGCCCAGTAGAAGGATTGTGAACTGCCAAAATACATATGATCCAAAGAGTAAGAAGGATCATATCTTTCATGGTGTTAAGCCAACATTTAGAAGGGAAATAATCTCCCATGTATTCTCAACATATGAGGAAATAGTATCATGGGTTAATAAGATACGTAATGAATTCTCTAAGTTCTATGGATTTGAAGGGAAGCAAGAGAACAAAAGGATGGAAGAGAGAAAGATGGATAAAGAGAAGAAGGAAAAGAAGGATATCCCCATATGTGATAAATATGTAAAGAATCACCATGGTAATTGTATGAAGAGAATAGAAGTTTGTTATAAGTGTGGAGAAAATGGACATCAATTATGTGATTTCAAGGGTAAAAAAAAAGTTTCCAATATACAATTATTCATCTACAAGAAGTTGGGACACTACTTGAATCAATGTCAAAATCATTAGAACATACCCCGAATGCAGCTATTGGATAAAAATAATGTTATGATACTACCGAAGATAAAGAGGAATCATTATATTACATACATTGTTATTAATGTATTGTGTCATTTGAGTATTGTATTAATTATTTACATGTTATAAGAGTTATAAAGTATATAAGGATTATAATAGAGTAATATTTATTTCAGGACTTGATATTGTGTGGAACCAATAAAAGTGACTCAATTTCATGTTAAATTTTTCAAAAATATATGGTTGAGAGAATGAAAAACCCTAATATGGTTCTAATACCAAGGTAGTGATTTTGGAATAATACATGATTGATTTGGATAAATTATATTGGAAATTCTTGAATACCTAGAAACTTATTCATGATTTCTATATTCCATCATTGTTGGAGTTTACAACATTTTCTGATAGAAAGAGTATATCTAGTACTCTATAAAGAATAAGGGAGCATGAATGCAATCCATAAGGTTTTATGGTAATTTAGGATGTTACATTGTTTTAAAAGAATACATGATGAAGGTGTGCACAAGTTATTACGTGGAAAAAAAGATCTTCATTGTGTTTAACTTACTTATAAATTCTGGACTGTGAGTTTAGACAGAAGTATTGTGGATAATTCTAGTTTGAGATTGTTTTTGGATCTCCAGAAAAAGGACAACTCGGAGGTCGGGCGACATCCTGTCGCGTTCGGCAAGGCCGCAAGACTTGATCCTGCAACCGAAGGTTGACAAGGGTGTATCGCCCAGTACTGGCCCACGTGATTTCCTGGATTGATTTATATAGATTTTTAAATGGTCTGGTAGATGAGTTATAAATTCAATTTTTTGGAACCCTATACAAATAAGATAAATAGAATATATTTTTTTGTTCTGTTATATTATATAGAGAAAGATGAGTTTGTGGTAGAAATTAGTTAATGGATGGATCTCTACTTGTCAATAACACACACACACACACATATATATATATATTCTTCTATTATTCTATGAAGAAATTAATTCTTAAACATTAAGTAAGCGATCCTAAAACAAAAAATGTTTTATCCTAATACCTTATGTTTTGTTGAACCGATGATATTTTAAATCATCATAGATTGATGGATTTGAGGCCCTAAATTCTACTATTGTTTGTGACTGATGACCTCAATCACTCCCTATAAATATATACAGTTTTCATCCAATTATATGTCTCTAATTTCCACCAATGTTCTCCTAATCAGGATCATAATTTGGTGGTGGCTTTTTTCATTCCCCTTTTCATCTTATTATTAATAAATCTTATTAACCCAATAACTGATATGGGTTTTACAAAAAAGATATTTTCTATTTTCAACATTTTATTTTAGAAGAAAAATTTCAAATTGAAATGATGCAATTTATTGAATGATGGAAGAATGTAACACCCCAATATTTCCTAGTACGTTATTTTTCAAAGTAATTCAATAACATTCACTACACACAAAACCGAGCTCAAACGCAGCACAACTTACCAAAATACTCGTTCAAAAGTGGTTATGAATATTTTTAACTGGATTTTTATCTTTTTATAATACTTATAATTTTAGAATCCATATTTTGTGTTTCTTATATATAATGTGACAACAAATTAATTTTTTTCAAATAAAAGAATTATTTTTTAGAAAACACAATTTTACCAACTTTTAATGGAGAACCCCTTTTAAATACAGACTTGAAACTTATATATATTCAATTTGACTAAATAAATTTATTCTTTAGAATGGGGATATCAAAATTTACATTGTGTAAAATTTTGGAATTTTTCCGATAAAGTTCATTTTTAATTAATAGTAAAAAATATTGTGTTTTAATTCAAAAGTGCCTTTTAATATAATATATTATATGTTTAGATTATATTTTTAATTGTTTTTCATGTGTAATTAGAATTTATTTTTACAATTTAATCCAATTTTGTTCATTTGAATTAATTTCACTTTGAAATTGGACATAAAAAAAGTATCAATCTTTTGATATTTATTGTTTGTTAAAAACACGCTAATTTTTAACAACAAGAATTAATTTTAAATTAATTAATGACACTTTTATGTTTGGAGTTTATAAAAATATACATCGTTTTTGAATTTGGAAGATCAAATATAGCTTAAGCTATTTTTTTTGGTATTTTTCAGAAAAACACTAATTTTTGATGAATAGTGAAACCACCTAGTAGTAGTTAAAAAACAGACGTTCTCATTTAAATGAAATTTTACCACTTCTGTGAATTGAATTTAAAAACTATTACATACATGGTTGTTGTTAGTAGGTAAATTATTGTTGAATAATATGAAAACAATTTTTGGTGAATATTAACCTTTGACTTTTATTTACCGTGGTTAAAGGTATATAGGGTGATTCAAGGTAAAAAAATATTGACATAATTCAAAATTACCTTAAAACATGTCCTAACAATACTTGATGAGTAATGGACAACTATTTAAAGCCTTGGGTCGATTTTGGGACCCCATGGAGCCACTTATTAATGATAATGACACTTTAGATTAATTAATTTAAATTAAAGAAAAAATTAACATAAACAAAAATATTTTTGGAATTAATTTATATATATTGTTATATATGTTCTATTTTTGACTATAAATTTTCATTGGAAAGATAAAAAATTTTTATAAATCAGGGTATTTTTTATATTTTTTAGACATCTAATAAATTAAATTATTTTTGACACAATTATGATTAAGTATTTTCCACATTAATTAAGGATTTAAATAAATAATATTATAAATAATAAAATAATATCCCAAACATGTCCAATTATTTTTGGATTATTCTATTTACACCATGAGTGAAGAACATAATGTTTCTATGGATGACAAACTAACGCCTCACGAAACAGTGATTGTTCAATTACCTCCTACCTCCTTTTATGGTTTCAATTATTATGGAACTATATTATGTTTTTGTT
Source organism: Viscum album (assembly GCA_963277665.1). Classification (NCBI taxonomy): domain Eukaryota; kingdom Viridiplantae; phylum Streptophyta; class Magnoliopsida; order Santalales; family Viscaceae; genus Viscum; species Viscum album. Next base: position 1,586,254,555 of record OY728131.1, read on the forward strand.
TTCTTAATGATTCTATATTTTTCTTTTATTTCATACTTTAATGGTTTCCATTATGGGTAAATTCGATAATTTAATTTGAGGAAGTGCGGACTACCTACCCCTCAATGTGATATGACTCGTTAATACCATATGTGGGATGTATAAAAGATGGAGTTTCTGATATTAAATATGATATTATACTGAAATTATAATATAACTATGTATCATTATGTTTTAATTCCATTAAAATAAGACATTGAAATGAATGTTGCGTTCATGCGTACATACGGCTTACGATCTCAATGAACGGTGCATTTCATTTGTTACCACAAAATGGAATGTAAAATTATAAATAAATGTATATACTAGATATATATGATATATATGATATCCAAATCATTAATATCATTCTAGATATTATTAACTTTTGACCATGTGAAGAACATGTAACTATAAGGTGTTCATTTTTGACTCAAGTGACAAATATCGACAAAATGAACATTTTTAACTTAAATGATTAAATGAAGTTTATAACATGGTAATAAGTTATATAAAATGAGTAATATACTTGAAAAGGGTTCTTAAGAAAGTAAAAATTAACTCCAGTTTATTATTCAAGATATTAAAGAACGAATGGGTCAAGTTGTACAGGAGGTAAGGGGTTCATTATCTCACTTTTAATTCTGTGAGATTTCAACTGTTCACCACTTATTTATTGCATGTGGTGTATTGTTTAGTGACATTTGATGTATATTATCATGATTATCATTATATTAATAATATTCTATGATTCATTTGGTTGTTATTGACTATTGTTCGTATGACTCGATTGATTATAACGAGGTAATGCTTAATTCTACAATCTCTTCATTATCTGAGGTTGTTTTTTCATGAGTATCTACTGGGACTTCTTTATCATCCACATCCATGTTTCATACAAATATTTTCAAATGGATTATTTTTAGGGACTCTTTAACTAGATCATCATTTTAAATGGTTTAAATAATTTTCTTCTAAATCATTATCATTAATGTCCATGTTTTCAAGATGGGTTTTAAGGATTTATTTATATGGACATGAATTTTTTGAAATGATAATTATTTTAAATAATTTCAAAGTGGTATGGAACACTTTGATTCAAAAATCCCAGTTCAATGAAAACCATTATAAAATGTGATAATTTTTAAATGATTTCATGAAAAAAGGTGTTTCTCTCAAAGAATTTTCCAATCATTTTCATCCATGTCAATATCCTTTAATGGATTTTAAACTTGTTTGAAGTTGATACAAATCATAAATGTTGTATTGAATATTTTGTGATATGTTTGATTGTGGATGTGTTATTTTTATACCATTCATTGTTTATGTATAATGTATTGACATGTCATATGCTAGTTTTAATAAAAATGATTATGTTATATTTCAACCTTTTTCTTATGATGAATGTATCAGAATAGTATGTTCTGTGTTGGGGACCAGTAAAGGGAAGCCCTTCGTGTTGGGGTCCGATTATAGAGGCTCTCGGGGTTGGAGTCCAGTTACAGAGGCTCTCTGAGTTAGATTCCGGTTATAGAGGTTCTCCGGGATAGAGTCTGTTACAAAGGCTCTCCGGGTTGTGGTCCGATTACAGTTATCCCCTAGGTCCCGACATGAGGCCATGACACAGAAATTAAACTTCTACATTATACATTCTCTCATTATGAAAATAATATTGATGGTTCATGGGGTCATTAGACTAGTAGAATACCCATGATTATGTATTATTATGGCATTATTTTATCAGCTCATATTCCTGCCATAAAATTATTCATGTTTATTATTGGTAAGGGAGTGTGGATTCAATTAGTCATCATTCTTAGTATTTATGTTATCTTTTGATGTATTGCTTACCCTTACTAAGCACTTGAGCTCACCCCTTTCTAAGTTTTATTTTACCAAGATTCCATGAATTATATTGTGATTGATATGTCGGATTAATCTCTGGGAATAATGGCATCATAAAAGATTATTTATGTTGTGTTGTATGTTATAAACTGTAATGTAACATTAATGTATGTAATCTTTTTTCCAAGACTGCTAAACCGATTAGTCCTTCGGGACTTGATATCTTTACTCATGTCAATTTATTAAAATAATCCACTGACTCTGGGTAACTGGTGTCGAGGCATTACATATAATTTTCCTACAAAATATGAATTTATATACAAATACTTAATATATAATAACTCAAACATAATAAATATATTTTATTCTACAAAAAATTCATTTCATCCAATGTTATTTGTAATAATTTTATTAGAAAAAATTAATAATTAATTTATATAAAATTTAGAAATTAAATTTTACAAGATAAACATATTTTTTGATATAATAATTTCAATATTAACATTTGATGAAATTTTGGGATTTTTTCGGTAAATATTAATTTTTTAGTGAATAGTTAAAAATGATCAGTTTTGGTAAAACAACTATTTATTTTAAATAAATTGATAAACTTTCAAGAGCCATTATTATTTTACAAGACATAAAAGTAAAATATGTATAATTTATTCATAATTCTTGCTATTAATTACATTTATATCATATTTATAATGGATTCTAATATAAGATTACTTTTAGGCTTCAAAAAACATTTTTATGATTTTTTAAAGTGTATAATGTTTCTTCGTTTTAACGAATTAAAATAACTCCTAATGATGAGTAATTTAAATGAAATAAATTTATAATATCACTATAAAAATTAATTTAAATTAATTTAATTATTTTCACTTTTAATATTGTTATTATATAATGATCTAATACTTGAAAAATGAATTTCTTCCCAAACTGTTATTTCGATATGACAGTAGGTTTAATTATAAATTTAATCCTTCCAATTTTTTTACTAAATTTTATAAAATTTATTCCATGTTTTTAATTTATTTAAATTATATAATTTAAAATGGGGAAATGTGTTTTTTAATAAAGAAGAGAAGAAACAGTAAAAAATAGTTATCGTGTTAAAAAACTAAAAGTGGAAAAGTGAGTGACCTTAACAGTAGTGAAAATAACATGATTAAAACCTATTTGTTTTTAATTTTATAGATTTTTATTGTTGATTCATATCCTTAAATATATTATATCCATATTTTATATGCTATTTTCTTGATAGTGACATTACGTTATTGAATATTTTTAAGTATTTTACAAGAATTTCACTCCATATCCCTTATAAAAAGGCACCCCTCTTCTCTCCATTACACTATTAAACACAGAATTGGTTTATCCAATAAATTACAAGATAAAATACTTATTTACCTATCCTTATCTTATATTCCTTTTTGATCGTAATGATTATCTAGTAAATAATTATGAATAATATTTAGATGTAGTCTGAAGAAGAGGTAGTAGTATTCATCGAGTTCTTTATTTTATCTACTTATTTTTCCACCTTCAAATATTTCATATTAATATCCATATAATTAAAACATTGTATCATATATATTTATAGTTTATTATTTTTATTACATTATATTCATTCATTTCCTCTACCATCAAATAGTAAACAATATAATTGTTCACGTGTACGACTGACTGCCGGCTGACGAACTAATGCAATTAATTTTCCATTATCTCCATTCATTGATATTCATAATAATGTATTCAATATTTATATATGATATTTATGAAATTTTAATATTTCTTTAAATTTAATATATTACATGATTTTTTACCTTACCTTCCATTGACTGATTATAACACCCTTCATGTGAACCGTGGACTACAACCTTACGAAGTGATTTAATGCCTTTTTTAATACCATGTCACTTGGATGATATATTTATGTTTTTTTAAAGATATGATATTATATTTATGATATTATAATAATTATTTTGAGGATAAATTGGAACTTATATTTCTTAAATCATGATCATTCAAAAGTGAAAACGTTACACTTGCGTATGTATAGCCTTCCGTGTCCGTGATTATAATGTACTTAGTTTTTATTGACCATAATTAATATATATTTAAAAAAGTGTAATTTATGTTTAAAATTCAAAATTATTTCAAAATTATTATTCTCAGGATGATGAAAAAATAAACCCTTTGACCATAGTAAACACATCGTCGTTGTATAGAAGTAATGAACTGAGCATCCTCCAAGCAGCTGATATGAAAATAAGTTATTATTTAAATAAATACATCATTTAAATTAATGATATAAATATACAAATAATTTGTGATAAAACATGAAAATGTTCCTTATGAAAAAAAATTATTAAATCTTATTATATTGGATAAATAAGACATAAATGAAAATCCTTGACTCGAGATAGGTGTTTATGTCTCAATAAATTTTGTACTGATACACATGATCTTTTATACACATACTTTATTTTAAATGGTGTATATAATGAACCTTTACATATTATATCCTAACTCCTCTATAATACAAGGTATTTTATGTTATAATTCAATTAATTCAATCACATCAGTTATCGTTTAAAATTTACTAATATAGAATGGGTTAATAATTCAATATCATTTCAGTTAAGATTGTCAATGATTGAATTCCCATTAGTCGAAATTATTTTATTATTTTGTAATTAAACCCTTTAATTTTCTTATACAATAGTAATTTAAATGATTTTCATGTAATAGATCAATCTTCATCTCTTATGAAATTATATTGACTAATAAAATGTTTTTATGAAAATAAAACTTCATTTATCTCCACTATCGAAAATCACTTTTCCTTCCAATGCTATTTTTTATGAAATTATTTTAAATAATTTTTTTAATATAATACAATATTTTTTTTGAAATTTAATTTATTTTAAAAAAAATTATCAAAGGAATATTCCTTTTTTTTGTTTTGTGGGGAACATTTTCACTTTTATTAAAAAATATATAAGGAATTTTTTTAACTTATACAACCTCTATGAAATTACCCACCATCAATCTCAATGATTCCTAATTTAATAGTTTTCAAGGATATTTTAAATGAATATTATTACCAATTTTTTTTTATTTTTTTCAATTGTTATTTTCAATGTGCGATGTTTATTTTCAAGAAGAATGTTTTGTTTATTTATTTAAGTTATTCCAATTCATGAGTGGAAAACATATTTAATTTTATGGAATTAATCTAAAATATAAATATGTGTGAATATTAAATATATACCCCTATGACTCTCATATCTGTTGACGGGGAAAGAGATTCCTTAGTAAATTGTTTCAAAGGATTTCATTGTAAAATTTTCATTGATTATAATATTTGGAATGGTTATGTAACCCATTTTCATTCAGTGGTTAATTATTATGTTTATGAATTATGACTAATTTAATTTATGTGGAACACATAAATATTGAACATGTTTTGATGTGTGTTCATAGATAGCACTCTAATTAATTTAGTAAAACATTAGTCTCATGAGGAGTCAGGTATGAGATTAGGGAGTAATACATTAGTCTCAATTGATTAGGGTGTAAGAGACATCTGGGAAATTATATAGAAACATATACATGGATGCCCTAATATTAGAAATTTATGAAGTGTTTATCTTCATATTTCACTCCCCTCATGTTTCTGAGGATATATTTTTTAGAATGATTAATTCAATGTTACATTTGAAATCCCCCCTCTTGTATTATTCCCTACTAAATCTCTCATATATATTGTCAATGTAGAGACTCTGGCTCAATCCACATGGCCTAATGGATCTATCATGATGTATAATAATCCTAATAATATATTCTAATTTACATTTGTCCTTCATTGTGAATAAGTTGTTTAATCATGAATTAATGAACTGTAGTAGTGGTATTTCTTTTCCAATAAATATTATTTCATTGATATAATCTATTACGAAAATTTCCATACTCCTAATAAACTTCCTGTATTCATAAGGGGAATATTTAATATTTATAAAACCAAACTCCATTTTAGATTCATAAAATCAAATATTTCTTGACTTATATTATCTCCTTCTTCCTAAAATATCTATATACATATTTTATAATTTTTTAAATTACAATATAGTGACAAACCCTTTTATTTCTGTTATATAAAAATCTTCATAATGGTTCCCAATTAGTAAAAATATTTTTCAATCCATCTAAAAAATATCACTTTCATGGTACGTTATTATGGAAACTATAATTATAATTGATTTTAGCATATAAACTGGTGTTAAGGTTTCATCATAGTCTATTCCTTGATTTTTAACCCTTTTGAGACCATTCATTCCATATATATGGTGAATTTTTCATCAAGGTCAATTTTATTCATGAATAACAATTTGAACTAACCTGCTTTACTTTCACTAGAGGATCTACTAATATATAAATAAGATTTTTCTACATAGAATGCATTTTATAAACCATAAATTCCTTCCAAATAGTAAGTATTATACAACATTAAAATTCCATATAGGTTATAGGATCATTATTAACATCTAATAATGATCCAGTTTTATCAGTTACAAGAAATTCATATCTTTTTGGATCAGTAACATATTTCATACTCTTATGGAATACTTGTGTATATAATAATTTTTTTTTGGGATTTGTTGAATGTATTCCTATTATAAACCATGTGTATATTGATTTTGGACCTCATTTGAGTCTATATCACTCTCACTAGATTTTTTAATGACATTATCATATTCAAGGAATGTGGGACTACAATCCACTAAGTCATTATTATCGAATGGTTGATATTGGTAATATTCCCATGTTTCCTTGGGGTATCCTATAAATTTACACTTTCTGATTCTAGGTATAGTTTTTTATGATTGATATAGCCTTAATGAATTCTTCACAAACCATCACACTTTTATTCAAGAATATAGGTTTTTTCATATACTAATGTTTTTGTGGAATAACATTTTTCTATTCACTTTTCACTCAGATCAATGTGTGTTATACTATCTATAATTTCTAACACTAAAAGAGTAATGGATGACTTTCAAAGCCCATAAAGGATCTCACCGTGACCAATAGGTTGGATTTCTTCCACTCACTGACACCATTCCATCTTAGTGAACACATAGGTTTGGGTTGGGGTAGAATCCCAAAATCCCATAAATAATAAATGAATAATTTATTAATATATTGTCTACAATGGTCTTAGAAAATAAATTAATATTTTTACCTTGATGGATGTTAAATTAATTCTCAATTCATTAAATGTATCAAAGTAATTTTTTGTATTCCACACTAATTAGATATATACAAATCCACTAAATTCATTAAACATATTAATTATGTTCTTAAATCCAATATCGACATCAACTGAAAATGGACCATAATATTTTGTTTGAACAAACTCAAGAAGCTTTTAATCCATTAACATTTTCAAAAAAAAATGAGATTTGGGTATTTTTATATATAACTACATGTGACATAAAACAACCATTTTAGTTAAAATGAATCCTTATATACATCTTGGTGCAATATGGTCAAATGTTTTTGGTTTACATGACTTACTTAATAATTCTATTGGTGGGTATGGTATGAGTCATATAAACCATTTTATTTATCAATTTTTATTACATACATTATTAAATCTATCACATAAATATTGTTACTTAAATATTCTATACCATTAAAAATTATTTATTAATAAAATAAGAAACACTTATTTCCAAATTTGAATATAAATACATTTTTATTCAATATATAAATAGAAGTTTTGTTTTTGGCTATTTAAATATCATAATAGTATTATTTCAAAAACCCATATCATTCCATTAAGTTGTATTAGGTGATAATCAACAATCTCTATTATAGTATGTATGGATCTATTGACGTCCAATAGATCCACCTCACCATGGTAAATATTTTACAATTAACATGTTTTATGTATTTGAACACATATTTGAGAAAATATTTTTGTTAAAAATAAATAATTTGACGATATATATAGATATATATATTACACTAAATAACAAACACACCCGAAGCTTCCCATTTCTTCTTGGTCTTTGTGTTATATTTATTCGGGTGGCCCATTTTTTCACATGTAAAATAGATAACATCATGTTACCTTCCTTTACCTTGATCCTCCTCTTCTTGGAATGAAGTTGTGATAAATATTTAGACTTATAGTTAGTCTTTGAGTTCTTCACCTAGAACTTCCTTTAATTCACCCCTAAAAAAGAAGTCTTTTTTATGCTTTTTATCCTTACCAACATCAAAAATTAATATTAGTGTATTTGGGAGAATCTTCTCTATGTTATTTTAATTTCATATTTATTTATAAAATTAAATGATTTATAAGGAAGTGCTGAATGAATGAGAAAGGTGTGGAGTTCTTAAGAAATCATAAACCTCAAAACCTTTTGGAACTAAATGTATCCAATCAGTCTAACTATGTGAGGCCCATATAGTAATCCTTTTAAAAGATTTCATATAAATTAAACCTTTGATATCTAAAACCAATAGTATCTTTCTCAGTCATGATTAAGATCATAGAGATTATCAATCATAATATTGGAATCTATATTATATTTGTCTTTGACAGTACACCTGACATAGATGAAAGCATCAAATACTGAATATAATGTTCATCATTTAGGTGTTTTTTATATATAGATAATTCCTTATCACTCACTTCCTTAGATAATGAATCAAGGATTTTGGAATCTAGCATGTAAGACTTACATTGAAGGGGTATTAATTCTCCCAATAATGTTAACCACTCCTAAATCTTACACATAGTTAGAATATTGTCTTTATTAAGAACTTTTTATGGGGATAATTTGGTTGATGAAAACATTATTAATCTATAATGATATAAAATTTGACTAATAATACTTTACATGATTACCAATTATGTGAGATATAATACTTTTTATTTTATTATGTCTCCCACAATTTTATCAAGTCTCAATAGCCCTCATCAGTGAGCTTAAAAATTTCCCATCACTTGGGAATTATAGTGTCTTGATCAATGTTTCTCTTCATCTAGTCTATATTGAGGCCACCAAAATAAAAAAAATTATTTTGGTTGGAAACCCTTCCAACTACAAACTGGAAGCTCCTCGATCAATTGAGTGCGATCCCAACTCTATAATTCTTAACATGGAATTGATCAAAACATGCCTCAAAAATAGTATTAGATAAAATAAGTCCATTAAATCTAATAAATATTTTGTTAATTCATCACACTATCTATGTTAAGACATATCAATAATTATGAGTTCCCACAATAGAGGATCAATCATAACATTAAATATTAATTAATCTTAATTTAGATAATGGAGGGTGTAATGACTTAATATTAACTCGAAGAAATTTTATTATTCATTACAAAATTCATCTTTTGTTTTACATGTTATTTTAATAGTGAGTGGATTTTATATAAGTGATTAACCATGTAATGATAAAGTGATTCTGTATCATTCTTTTATTTTAATTCTAATTTTTATAAGTCTATTTATTTATCTAATCACTGTCACTCATCGACTAAATAAATCATTAAATAGATATAAATAAAATAAATCAAACATGGAATGATATTTTTCTATGACTAGTAGTTGGTTTATTGAGTGGACAATAAACACACCATTGACTAGTGGGGGAAAACTCCTCTAAGCTATTATGGGCTCAAATTAGAATCATTCCTCTTATATCATATGTATATAACTGGTTTTATTTTCCTTAACTCTATCATGAAACAAATCCAGGTTCCTAGGATCTAGATACTTAAAACTATTTTAATTCACTTGTTGGTGATGGGACCCAGAATGGGGGTTTATATAAATGTGAAAGTGGGAATATATACCCATACATAATATGGTGTTATGGATGAGTCAAATACCATCAAATTAATTTAATAATGTAATATAAAATAACCATAAAATTACTAAATTAAAATTAACTACATACACTCATTGGTTTTTATAAGCCCATGAACATACAATTGTGAAACATGTACATATTTAGAATATCTGGATACTATTCCTTTTGATTTAGTAAATTATTAAAACAAAACACGAATAAAATTAATCCGGTAAATTAATAAACTAGTTCATTTTATCATAATCTACAAAAAGTTTATCATGGATATTCCCATAAATAATGATTTTTAATATATCAATTTAATTAATTTTATTTGAAATGTAATAAAATAAGTACATTGATTTTACATGCATCAGAATCTATGAGAACCTATTTGAACCAATCTATATATATTGAAATCCTATAGATTCTACTATTCCTCCACATATTATTAATGTTTTTTTCACCCAATAAAATAGTGTTTATGAGTCAATAAATTTCAAACAGAACAGATGATAATTTATGTAATTTTTAATGCATTCAATGTGTGTTGAGTAGCAAACCAATTATGACTATTCATAGTATGTACTTCATATTTAATATAGAAATTAATGAAAAATTTAATATGATATAAAATCTATCATATTGTGTGTATGAGTTAGTAAATGAAACATGAAACACATAATGATGAGGTATGAATATAAATAAATTTACATTAATTTTTTACATAAGAAGGTTGGTTGCACGGCCTATGCATCATGGTATATGTTCAATATATCAATCACTTTTCTTCTATGATACACATCTAGGGACTAGATATATATCTCAATAATAATATTTTCGAGGTACAGAACATTTATAATAGATAAATGTAATATGATCTTCTTATTGTAGGGTGACCAGTCCCAATGTCATATAATAAATGAATGATATGGCATGGACTCTATTTTTTGGCACAAAAACAAGTGAAATACACAATGTGTAAAAGTGTTACGTGGAATTTAGTGCATTAATACATTGTATAACATAGCCATTTAAACAAATAGTGTTCATTTATTTCATGAATCATGTATCTAATTAATGAAACTTGTAAGAAAATCCATAGAAATCATATTTCATTGAACATGGGTAGATGATAAATACCGTTAGGATACATCCCATGTAATCTAGAAAAAATAACTGGATCCTATAGATGGGTTCTTTGGATATTCCTTATTAATAATTAACCAGATTTGGAATAAATGATATAGAAAAATGGTTGAATAAGGAATTATGAAAATCCGCATGTGAAAATGAATTTCATGAAAAGAAAACTGAATTAAAAATACATAAATGAAAAAAATAATAAATGATTATAAAATTTATGTAAACTCCCACTAATAAAAATAGTGGTTCTAAATACAGTGTATGTTTCTATCATGCCTATATACAACCCTCATTTTTTATATTCAATAGATCATTTTCAATGTACATAACTTGAATTCCATGACCAATGAAAATTTCTACAAAAAATATTGGAAAATTATTTTTACAAAACCAACAGAGTAAATCTTTTTCACATTAGCATATAATTAATTTAAAACATATGAATATAGATTACAATAGACTTGAGATGTTTAATTATTGATAGTGTTGATCATTATAGCCTAGTTATTGTATTGTCGCAATGTACTTTGGACCCAAAGAAGATCCCCGCTCATGTAGATCTAGACATGTTCCTTTGAAAATTTAATAACACCAATGAATGAGTGGGTTCTATCATGGTCGATCAATAAACTTTCATTGTTCTTTTTTATTTTATAGTGTATCTTTGGCCTTCAAAGAATTTCTCTTATACTTGCCAGTATTGAGAGTATAAGGGGAGGATGGAGATAATGATAGAAAATTGATTCCCATAATGTTTAACCATCTGTAATTGACATATAAGTCTATAAATCGACCAAGTATTATTCTTTAATTCCAATAAATTTCCCGAAGGCACTTAACTATGAATAAATCTCTAATAAATTTCAATCCATGTGAATAGTACTGTTATAATTATTTTAATTGTTATGAGCTCAATCCTGGGCAATGATTAATATTTAATATAATGTATGATAAATAAATATATATCACAAGAAATAATATAGTCTTCTCATAATAAAAAAATTTCATGAATTGTTGACTAAATATTTATATAAAAATTATTCATTCAATAAATTAAAAAATATTCTATCCAGTGTATAAAAAGTAAATATCTATTAAATATTCATGAAATAAAATAAATTATTATTTAATAAATAAATTATTATTTATTAATGACTAAATTATTATTAATAACATTGAAAAAAATATAATTAAATATAATAGATTTTAATAATTAAATAATCATCTTGTCAATAAATGTTTATTAAATATTTTTGATCAATTTAAAATTTTTGATTAAATATTACATCAAAATGTATAGAATAATATTTATTACAATTGTTAAAAAAATCATACATATAAAATATTAAATGAAAATATTTATGAGTGTCCCTCTTGGCCTCTCTGCTGGCGGCATTAAGAGGAATTTCATTAATTCTATGAAAATTTTAAAGAAGTGGGACAAGCCACTCATAGAAGAAGATGATTTGTCAAAGCAAAAGCAACAATACACAAATGTTGAATATGTTATATAATGCCTTTAACTTGAAATCCAATCAAAGAAAAAAGAATAGCTATTTCATCAAATAATATTACCAGTTTTTTTATATTTGATTAGAAGTAAAGAAAATTTCTATACACTATGTCCATATAATTTACTCTGGTGGTTCTATCTCAATCAAATGATATAGAAATAATCATCTCTAATAATGGAATGGAAAAATAATTCCTCAAACTAATAATTAATAATATATTATTCATGATTCATTCAACATACCCAACATTGATGTGATCATATTTTATCATGGTTTATAATAATACATAAATGTTTATAAGTGATGACATACATTAATAATAATTTTAAATTATAAGGATAGTTACACACTCACAAAGAAAAAACAATATAACAACACATGAACATGTTGAATTTCTACTAGTTGTTCATTTCCTAAAATCTCATATGTTGGAAATTACTTAGTGAGACATTTATTAGATTACATACCATCCAATTATTAGTACACACATCAGACTATAAGAATAAAATGTGTCCCATCAAAGAATGTTATCTAACTACATAAAAATATTTAAAATATCTTCATTGAATTTCCTGGTTCTCATCATAGCAGGGAACTACAATAACCTATTCAATGTAACAATAACTCTAGTATATTAATATATTATACACTTAAAAAATAAATAACACTATTAAATAAGATATTTTTTTCAATTCTTTTATTATATATGCAATCTAAAGTACAAAAAATTAGTTATAAAATCCCAAATATAACACTTATATCCCAAATTTTGAGTGGGATAATTATAGGAATTGATTGAACATGATCATGACTTGATGAATTTATATTATAGTTTCCTAAATCTATAGTTGTTAGCATTGATGAGAATCAATATTATTTATCCTCGGTGATAGATTATATCTTAATGTTTATGTATATTATTTTAATAATATGACATATATACCCAATTTAGAGGAGTTTTTATACCCCAAATAACATAATATAGTCTTGTTCTGATGAAAATATAAGACTCAAGAAACAAATATATGAAAGGTTCAAATTTCATTTTTAACACCCTGAATGTTGAAAAACTATATATTTTAATCGATAAGGAGAATCAAAAGCAACACAAAACATTTAAAACAATATGAAATCCAAAGACATTAAAATATATTTAATATATTTAATATATTATATTTCTTACAATGCACCCAATACTAGGTTGTCCTAAAATACACGTATGATAGAATTTTATCACTGGTTTATGTCACACACAAGACTGAGTTTTACAAAACAACAATAAATTATTAATATTTTATTATTTATTATAATTTGAAAACAATAACTATTATGTTGGTAGTTATGGATATGATTAACTAAGATACAAAAATGCATACTTTAATTAATTTGATAACAATTAATTATAAATGAATATATAATCTAAATGAATGTAAAGTGAAATATTTTATAAAAAAACTATTTTAATGCCCTAAATGAGTTTTATATTATAAAATAATATTAATTAATATTATTTAATTATATTAATTTAATCTGTATATTATATATTGAACCAAAAATATTTTTTATTTATCCAAAATATTTTATACGCATAAGATAAGAACAACCATCAATTTTATACAAGAAAACATATATATTTATAAAGGTAATTTTACCATATTCTAATAGAGAACAAATTTTAAATAATATTTTTAGAGATTTTATAAATATTAAAGGTAAAAATAAAATTTATTTTTGATAGAGTAACATAATAATTAGGGTCATGGGAATTTTTGTTACTTTTTTGAGAAGTTTCAAGTTTTGATGAATGGTGAAAAAATATTTGATTTTAATGGACAATAGATTCATTGTCAAATTTATTTATAAGGGCCATAATGACATATATAATTTTCTAAAATCTATTTGGAGGGAATATATATAAATTATACTCCCATTTTTAATATTTATTATTATTTAAGATAGTTTAATACTAAAAAATGTGGGTAAAATCTCCTCTTTAAAAACTTAACAAGCATACAACTCCTCCACTATAAAAAGGAAATCACCCCTCCCATATATTCACACCTATCAACCCCTTTTTCTTATACAACCCCTAAAAAATACACTCCCAAAATACCACCCCCATCCTAGAAGCCTATATACTGGAATACATCAAACCAATGATGTCTATTAATATCATCCAAAATAAGTTACCTAAATTAGAGGTAACATTATTTTACAATCAATTTTGATTAATTTACTTATCTAACACTTTAATTATATTTGTATCATGACTATATAATAACCTAAATATATTAAATATATAGAGATGTTTTTATACAAAAATTTCTACATAAAATTTCACCAAAATACATTAAATGGGACACACGATCATCATTAGTGTGTATAATGGACTACTACATCACGAACAAATGGGATATGAAATAATCCTTCACTCTTTATTTTACCACCTTTCAAGGATCGAAATAATGATGCATTTATTTTTTATATATGATTTATCTAATATTAATAATTTATTTACTATTATTAAATTATTTTATAACACATGACTTTAGTCATTCAATTTTGTGGGAATACAATAACATAGATTGTGTACGCGTGGACTACAACCTTCTCAAAGCGATGTGATTCATTCACTCAATACCTGGACTATATAAAAGATATTTTTATAAAAATATGATGAATATATGAGCTAAATATGAAACTAAAATTATAATATATATATATATATATATATATCATTTACATTTATCTATTTCAATTATGATACATAAATGTAAGTATCATTCACACATACATACAACCCACCGTCTCCATGAATAGTGCATTTTTTAATGTCTTAAAATTTTATAAACTATTATAAATATATGTATATAAATGATATATATTATCTTCAAATCATGTTTTACTAATCAAATATTATTAAATCATGATCTATGTAAGAAGAAAAAAATAACAAGTCATAATATATTTGAAAAAAAATGCAATTTACGCCCGAAATAGTGAAAATAATGAATGATTATTAACAAATGGGAAATAAGATATTATTAGAAGACAATATATGATATTATAAATATTACTATGGTTCTGTTATAATTTATTAACATTTTTAAAACAATTATACATGATCTTAATGTATGTCCACCCAAAATGAAACTCAAGGTAATGAATTTTTATCTCACTTTTTAAATATATGAGATAAATGTAACATTCACCAATTAATTAGTTTTTATGGTGTATCTACGACCCATTTTGAAATATTATATAATGAATTATTTCATATTTATAGGTTTTTAGTTTCAATTTGAATTATTTCTACTAATTATATTTGAATTAAATTTTTTCATGTGTTATCATATTTTATAACTTAATTTCTTTTCATTGGGTTGTATTACTTCCTCATTTCCATTGATATAAAAATATTTTTGAGGTAATAAATTTTTACAGTAAATTTTTTCTATCCACATTTTTTATTTAGTTTACCATTTCAAAGACATGATTTACACATTTTTTATGTTTTCACTTCAATGCTATTGTCTTTTCAAGGGATTACTTCACAATCTCATTTGGTTCTGGATTGTTTACACTTAAATTTCAATTAAAGGAAATTAATCAATAATTAATTAAAAACAATTAATTTTATTACACCATAGTTATTTTTGAAAATTTCATGTAGTTTTACCATCTTCCCAGACATTCTTAATGATAATATATTAAAAATGTTTTTAATAAAACCCGAATTTATTTCTCTCTTTAACCGAAGAACATATTTTATTCTAAATACCTATTTTATAAAAATATTTTCAAAAATTATTTAAAAAATTCCAAAAATATTTATTAAAGATATTATTATACCTCTTTCACAAATATATTTTATCAATTAAATCTTCTTATAGCTTTCCAAACAAGGTACTTGTTTACACTTTTTACCTTAAAAAAGGAATGTTCTATTTAACTTGTATGACATGAATGGATATACCCTCCGTCATTTCTTTGAATCGTACTATGTATATTAAAAAGGATTATTTTTTAAGAAAATGTTTTTTAAAGTTATTTTCTACAAAAAATATTTCCACATACATTTTAGAATGAATATGATATTTTCCCCAAGATTTTTTTAAAGATCTTTATATATTATTTTCATTGTCAAATGACAACAACCCTTTAATTTTACACCAATTGGGTCCTTTATTATTGATAACTGCCTTATTTTTCTTTTCTATGGTTATGATTTCCTTGAAAAGGGATAGTATTTAAATTCACATCCTTGATTCATTTTAGACAACTTGAAATATTCAATTTCATATGATCATTAGAGATGAAATTTCCCGTAAATATATACATTATTTATAATGGATATGTTTATTTACTAAAATATATTTCATTTTTTGTGGTATTTATTTTGATATTTATTTTAATTTTTTGGGAAATATTTATTAATCTATATTCTCCACTCAATTAAATATTTTATAATTAATATTATTTATTAAATAAAACGATTACTAGATTTGAGGAATGATTTAGTTAGGTAGGGATCGGTGGGGATCAAAATTTGTATAGCCCATTGATTAATCTATAGGTTCTCATGAGTTAAATTAGACTCCCAAAATTAATAGTAATCTACACGATGTTTTGTAACATATTGTAAAGGGTCTTGATGGTATATATTTTTAGGTGCCTCCAGCATTACATATAATTATTAGTCATTTATTTATAATATAATTCTTTTTTTAATGTTATTATCCAAGATATTTTCATATGATAAAATATAAGGATGCATTTGATTCTTATCTAATCGATTAAATGGAATGTTTTTTAGTTATTTACATTAACATATTGATTATTCATTATAAAATTATTTTAAAGAGATTGGGTTTTCATTTATTTACATTTTTATATTTTTTATTCACATCATTATCTTTTTATTGATTACATTGAAAGTATGTTCATATATATACCTTTTACATTATGATTATGATTATTGATTAACTATTTATTCTTTTATACTAATCCCTTACTCAGAATTGGAGATCACAATTATTATGTTCCATTTCCTCAGTAGTCCTATATGTACACTACAAAATATATACAACGATACACTAAATTGAATAAAGTTATCCTCAAAAGACAAAAAATAATGTTGTAATTCGTGTATTAGATTATAATGTAAGACTCATGTATGTTTCTGGTTTACCAAGACTACTAAACCCTATAATCTTTCATGATTCAGTTCCTTGTAATCATGACAATGTAATGATAGTAGAAACTGGATGAAGACATCTGAGGGCAGGCAGCTACGTCATTTATAATTTTTTATTATTATTTCATAAATCATTTCATTTTTTAATTAGGATAAATTTCTTTCATATATGTGTTATTTCTTTTATTACATTGAAATGTTATTCGATTTTGATGTATAACATAATTTTTGGATTTTTTTGACATTATTTTTATATTAGTTTTGTTACTATTTTTTCTGTTTCACTTGTTAAAAATTTATATTTTTCATCATTATATATAATATTAATTTATAAACTTATACCTTATAGAGGTTTTAATGTATCAATCATAATAAATTGTGAAATATTTTATAATTATATTTATAATTATAAATGAAATATTATTACTCAAAAATGTCTTCAATATCAAAATAAATTTTTAGAATACTCAAATAAGCCAAATTGTTTATAACATTTGTATTGATTTTTTATTAATTTGTCTCTTAAATGATAAATAAAGAGGGAAACTAATATATGAAATACACATTGATCATTAAAACATATGAATTAACTCAAATATATTTATGTGAAGTCCAAATGTTAAAATATATAATGGATTCTAGAAGTTAAATATTTTTAATTGATAAATTATAATATAAACAGAATATATTCTCATATTATTTAAATAATATGTTTATATATTGGATTTTTTATTAAAATAAAAAAAATGAAATCACGTGAAAAAATATTTTATATCAATTTATTATAGTGGGTCAAAAAAGTTCCAAAAAATTATCTATTATGATTGAGAAAGGTATAGTTATCACTTCGTGATGCAATGAATAATGAAGATCATACCTGATTATTATTATCAATGTGGATTAGAAACAATAGGGAAACTATTTCCTTGGTATTTTAGTTTTTCACAAAAAATAATTGAATTTGATGAATCCATTATCATATATATAATTCATGAAAATTATTTACAATATTCAAAAATTTAATTATATTTTTATAATATTATCGATCTTAAATTAACATTTTTTTAAAATCATTCAGATTATATAAACAAGGGATCACCAGTTTAAAAAGACTAATAATGTAGAACTAGATTTAATTTTTTCCACATCCATATTTTTTAATCATTTTTACCTAATACAAATAATTTTACTTAATTATAATTTTTTTTGACAAATGTAAATACAATTGAATATTTACACTGGTAGAAACAAGGCCCAGAGGTCCCTTCCTAATACCCAATATCGATCATTAAAATTCTTCAAGAACATTTCCCAATTGACATAGAGTGCAGACTATTGTCAAAAGATAAATATACTAATTCTATATTGCTCCTACCTCAAAATAAAACAAAAAACTATATAAAATACGGTTTTATTTTTCCTAGGAAATGAAAAACCATTAAATTTAAAAACAAACAATATAAAATAAATAAAAGAAAAAATAGTTCTCAATAAAAATAAATATAAAAAATAAACTAAAATAGATAAATAAAAAATATATGACAAATCAATTATAGATAGTATAAAATTTAAAACTATATATGGTCAAACACCAATATGTTCCCCACAAACTTATCCATAAGGACCCATCACCAATGAACATCAAATCAATAACATCCTATGATTCTAAGAAACATCTTAATTCAAATTAATTTAAATAATAAATAGATTTTGTTACATGAATTTCTTAGTTTAACTTTAATTATACACTACACCATTTTTATCTTACATTTCACTTAACATTGAATTTATTTAATAACGTTTGTTACATGGAAGGCCAAGTTTTACTAGACAATAATATACTATTATATTTATTATTTAATATTTTATTCACCACCTAGATGTTGGAATTTCATAAATAAATATGATTAACTACGTAATGAATTTATATTTTTACCCATTTTATATATTTACTAATTGGGAAAACAAATTATTAACAATTTAAATAATACCCAATTGGATATAATGGATGAGTTTTTATTTAAAACTATTTTTATGACTAGAATGGTGTTTTATAATAATAAATTAAGATTATATATATTAGTGATATGTATTGTTTAATTAAATATATTATATATTCAATAATAAATTAAAATTTCATTTTATGAGTTTTCTTGGAATGTGATAAGAATAAAACACTTTTTATGACTAAATAGATGTATTTCTCTAAATGGTAGTTTTACTACCTTTTACAAGAAAAATTGTTTTCAAACTAAATTTTGGATGTTGTGTAAATTATATCTGAAGTAATGAACATAAGTTTTTTAAATAGTAATACAAAAATTTACTTTGGGTGAATTTTTTGGATGTTTTCTGAGAACTTTTATATTTTGATGAATAGTAAAGAATACTAAATTTAAATCGAAAACTGGATTTGTCTAAATAATTTATAGAGTTAAATAATTTTTCAAATTGGTTTTAATGATTAATTAGATCAGATTTATATCCTTCCAAAAAATTTATTTAAATTTATTCAATTTGACATTGAATTGTATACTGTTACATTTCAATGTTTTAAAATTTTTTACTTTAAATGTCAACTTTCTCATTCCGTTTTTGGGAATAATTGAAAATTATAATCATCCACATAATTGATTAAATTTGTAGAAAAAGGTTGTATATTTTGAATTGTAATAATTTATTCTTTATAATAATGTTATATATGATTTTTGAAATAAACATTTGTGAAATTAATAAAAATTAATTACATTGATTAAAGTAAAATCAAGTTTACTTAGTGGTTAAACAATAAATGTAAGGTGTAAAAATGACCATACACCTTTTCAAACTCAATTTTATAGAAATTTTAGATGATTAAACATATAGGTTCAAATGAGGTGTTTCATGGAGTCCCCTTTTCACATAAAACTATGGGTACATCTAACATTCTTTTCAAAAATAACAAGTGTGTCCTCTTCCTCACTTATAAAATTACACCACCTCTCTCAACTTTTTGACACCTCTCAAGATTATTGGATTGCCATAAACCTGAACAATTAATATCTCAAACCACATAATAAAATCATAAAATATTCAATTTTTTAAAAATTTATCCATGTATTTCCTTTGGTGTAAACTAAATAGAGTTACCCGAAGCAGAGGTAACATTCTTCAACAAGCACTCCAATTTTATTCATTATCCACCACTTGAATTCATATTATTACATGATTATATATTAACATCAGTATCATAAATATTAATATTTTTTGGTATGTTTTATAACTTCAAATACGGACATATCGATCAAATTTAAAATGAAATCAGTGTTCGTGTGTACGATGATCTACCACCACACGAAACGACGTCATTCATTTTTTCTTTACAACCATTTATTAGTGTGAATTATGAATGACATGATATTTTTATATGATACATATGATATTTATAAATTATTAATACTTATTGAATTATTATATAACATATTACTTTATTCTTTCCTTTTTTGGGAATGTGATAATATTGTTTCTGGACATATGGACAACTAACACCTCAATGTGATGTGATTCGTTCAGACATTACATGGAATTTATTAAGTACTGATTTAGTGAAAATATATTATATAAATAAACTATTTATGATATTAATGACATAACTATATATATATTTACATATAAAATATCCTTTTCTTCTTTCCCTTTAAGACACTAGAAAAGTGAAAACATCATCCATGGATGTGTGGAATAGTGCCTCCTCAAAGCGATGTGATTCTTTCTTTTACATCACCATATCACAAGAATGACATATATAAATAGGTATATATAATAAAATAATATTTCATTTATTATATAATGGTAAATTTTTAATGATTAATATTACTTACGCTCTTTGAATAACGAGCATTGAACAATGGTAACATGAATCATGTGTACATGAGACCTACCATTTCCATGATCATAACATTGGTTCATTTTAAATAATAATATTTCATGTTAGATTTTAAAATTATAATTTATGTAAAAAATTGATAATAATGTCATCTGTATTGTTATGGATATGTTTTAATGATGATATCATTAACCTTATTTGACCTATTAGAGTTTGTTTTTACATATGAACCGAATATGGTCAAAACTGAAGACTTAAAAAATATTTATTAAGTATTTTTATATTAAATATTTTAAAGTGAAATAAAATTAATAAAAATATTTAAATTTTTGTTATAAAAATAAATATTTAACATATGTTAATTATTCTAGAAGATATGGGAAAAAATGACAAATTAAACTAAAGGTAAGGGACTTAATGACTCAATTTCCATTCATGGGGATAAACATCTACGTATTTGGTTATTTTATGACATGAATATGTGTGAAATGGGAAATTATTTTCTTTTTAAAGATTTAACCTTTTTTTTATTTCATTTAAATTTTCACAGAAATCTATTTCATTGATTATTATAACTCCAACGATTCAATCTTTTTAAGGTATTATTATCTCACTTTTTTCTTTTATGAGATGAATGTTATACTCACTACATACTTATTTTGTGTCGTGTAGATACATACAATTTTTATATATTATATCGTGATTTAATTTTTATATAAGATTATGTATATTTTTAATTTAACGATTGTTACTATTGGGGCATCTGATACAAATTTTACCACAATTGTAAGGGGTTTCATCTCAATTTCCGTTCCATTGATATTTTTTATATGCTTCTAATTTTTTCAGATGGTCTATATAAACCTAATTTGACATGTTATATCATGAATATACTTATTATCATTATATTATATAATTCATTTATTTTTATTCTATTCATGGGGATAATATTTCAATTGTTTCAATTTGTTTTGGGAAACTTTGGAATGTTTAGACATTATATTCATCAAGAACATTTATAATGATTTTTAATGGTACTTATCTTCATAAAAAAAACCATAATTTTTTAATCATATTATATTATGTAAATTTTGTATTGATATCACATAAAATATTTTATTTGGATGGATTATTATTGATTCAGAGTTATTGTAAAGGGACACATTTTATTTCCATTGGTTTAAATTGTTTCAATGAAATTGTTACTGAACCAATTTATTTTTTAGTGTTTAATCATGTTTCAAAAATATTTTTATGGAACCAATTTCATTTACATGGTTTTACCATTTTACAATGATATTGTAATGGGACATTTATTTTTGGAAAGATAACAATGTTTCAATTAGATTGTTTTGAAATCCACTCATTTTCCATGGGATTACTATGTTTTAATAGTATTGGTAATGAAATAGTTTATTTTTCATAGTATAAACATGATCCAGATAGATTTTCCTAGAACCCATTTATTCTACATTTTTAATCTCAATTTAATTTTTTTCTGGAAACTATTTATATTCCATTGGATATCCATGTTTCAATGATATTTTTATAGAACCCATTTTTTTACCATGGGTTAATTGTAATTAAAAGATATTAAAATGATACCCAAATATTAACCATGGGATAATCATGTTTTAAAATGTATAAACATTGTTTATATGATATTTATTTATTTTTTTGTTATTGGAAGTATTACATGATTTGGAGGCCAAAATAAAGCTGGGTTAGCTCATTTGAGAATACATGACGGGACAGACTAGATAGCACCAGGTTACCTTGTTATCGATAAAATGACTAGTGACCCTAGTAGCACTGGGTGTTCCCTTTATATCTTTCCAATTAATTGGGTAATTATAATGCAACAATTTGGTTACATGTATATTTCAATTAATAATATTTATAAATGGGTTTAAAAGGGGTTTCAAAATGTTTTATGAATGTGATTCTCCAAGTTACCCAAATGAGTTTTATTTACTAGTTATGAGTCTATAATATTTCTAATGATGAATATTTATGTCACATGTCTTTTGGTTATTTATTTTGATGACTATTTCCCTTTATATATTTCCATATCTGATTATTATTGTATTGATGGGTGTGAGTTGTTTTACGGTTCGCTCATGCACATTGATTATGTCACCAAACCCTTATGCACTCTTATACAAATTGATGACATTCATCTAGTAATGGTTACATCTACCCTTAATTATTGGTTGAGCTCAAAATTATTATGATTATTTTTCCTCATTTTTTTTGAATTATAAATAATTATTTATGTCTACAAAGTATTTAAAAATGATTATATTGATGACCAATTGTGTAACAAAAAAGATGGGGTTAATTGGAGAAATGTACTTTTGAAGACTTCAATAAAATATTATATAAGAATTTATTAATAATTTCAAACTCCAATCCTAGATGTACCTCTAGGATGTAAGTGATCCAAATATTCTACATTATATTGTAAGTTTTGACGGGTAAAAACTTGGTCACAATTATCATCTTTAAATCCAGAATTGTAATGTTATGGATTTTATCATATGATTTGGGAGTTTGGGTTCTAGGACATTATAGAAGGTATCAATAGATGGTTTATATAACCTTTTAAATTATAATTTTTTTCATAAGTTATTGTCATAAGAGTTATAGATATTATCAATGGACTATAATATTATGGTCGATCATTATGTTCAAAGTCATAACACATCCTATTTGAGGTTTTTAAGAAGTAAATATTTTGAGGTTATCTATGAAATTTTTTGCAACTTTTTTTTGGTTTTAATAATTTTATCCCCATTTATTTAAATAATGATATATTAGGAAAGATTTTATTGGAGGAATAAATATTAAATTATATTGGAAGAATATATTATCAAATCTATCTAATATTTGGGTGTTGAACATAGTTAACAAATTATTAGATAATTTTATATATATTTATTTATATAATGATTTAGATTAACTTTATGTATTAAAATTTAAATTTAAATACTACTATATCATATTAATGATTAATCATTTTTTGAAATGATCTTACTATATTTTGATCATATTGGTTTTGGATAATGTTTGAAGATATGTGGAATGGCTTGAGTATCAATTTTATGGTTATGTAGTGCGTAAATTATTATTTTAGTGCATTAGGAATTAAAAAAATCTTCCTAAATTCTCATCATTAGGAGAAAGATATTATATTTTGGTGGAAAATTATTGAGGATAAAATTATACTCATCAAGTATATATATTTCATTTTTTTCACTTAGTCTAGATGGTATGATAATTCATTAACTCTAGGAAATGGATAGTGAAACAAAAGTATCATCCAAGTACCTTCATTGGCAAGTAAATAAGATCCTTTTGATCATCACAAATTTATGTTTTTGATGTACTTAACTTTCCATTAATCATTAACTTGTTTATGATCAATGAATTAAATCACTCTCAATAATTATTTATGCATTTCGCAATATTCTCCCTATGATTAATACTTGTTATGTGTATCTTATGGTGACCATTATGTTACCCACATTTCCTTTTTAATATTATGTTTAATTAAAACTTTTTATTATGTGTGTTTTAGTAAAATAATTCCAAAAATAATAATCATTTGATAACCAATATTAAAATAATGGGGGAAATTTCTTTTAAGGGAGTATGATTTAAAATCATTTGATTTTTAGAAAAATATTCTTTCAAAATATTTTAAATATTTTAAAATATTGTTTTAAATGAAATTAATTTTTTATCATGTATTATATAAAATTACATGTTTATCATGCATCATATATAACATTGAGATTCATCAATAACCCTTGTTACACGCAAGGGGGAGTCTTATTGGACAAAAATATTCAATTAATATTATTTTTCAACATCATAGTTATATCATAGAAATTGTAATATAAATAATTAATATGATTAGATATATTCTGAATATATGTTTTATACATGTTTATTTAATGAAACCATTTGATAAAAATTAAATAATAATGAAAATAAACACTAATTGGATATAAATGATTATTTTTTACGAAAAACAATTTTTATGACCAAATTTTTTTTATCTTAATAAATTCAGTTAATCACTATTAGATAATGATATTAATTATTTATATATATTTTAGATTTAATTATCTATTTTAAAATAATCATATATTTTTCTTAACAATGGATATGAATAACTTCAAATTTTCAGCATAAAAATATATATTTTTCTAAAAGGTAATTCTTCCACAATTTAACAAAAGAAATATTTAAAAAAATACACATTTATAAATTATATTTTACAAAATAGACACTATTTTATTAAATAATGTTACAAAAAATTCACTTTGGAAGAATTTTGTTTTCTAAGGAATTTAATATTTTGATAAATAGTAAATAATAAATTTTTGTAAGGCTTCTCCTTTCATCAAAATAATTTACACTATTAAGTTAAATTTTTATTTTTTTAAAATATAATTATATATATTTTATTTATTTTCAACTAATTTAGTTCATTTGAATCAATTAAATATTAAAATTGGAAATAAAATCATTTTAAAATATTGATGTTTTACATCAAAAACCCACTTTCAATTTCTATATGTGGGAATAATTTTAAATTAATATTTTCTACTTCTTTGATTGGAATTTATTAAAATTAATTTCATATTTAAAATAATGATAACTAATAATTTTTAATATCTTCATATTAGTTTTTTACCAAAAATATATATGAAATTAATTACAATTATTAAGGTAAAAATGTGTTTACTAAGTTGTTAAATATTACACTTAAGGTTTAAAAACGACCCCAATCATGAACAAAGCCCATTTTATAGCCATATATAGACCATTAAAAAACTATTATATATATTTTTGTGTTATTTAATCCAGTTTTTAGGTAAAATCATTGGAATAAAAAAATTTATTTTAAAAAATACAAATTTTTTCTCCCCCTTACCTATAAAAGGCCACCACATCTCCCCACTGATTCGAAACTCTCAAGAAATTTGGCTCATCCAAACCATACAAAATTGTGTCACAATATTGCTATTATAATATTATAATCCTTCTTTTTTTAATAAATTAAACCAAAAAGGTACTTTAGTGAAATCCAACAATAGTTACCTGAAGAATAAGTAGCATTCTTCAATGAGCATTGTGGCATAATTAATCAAAAAACCCTTAAATTTTTATTAATACATGATTATATAATATTGTAAGTATCACTAATATACTGATATTTTTTGTTACGATATTTACCTACACCTACACACACTTTCTACAAATGGGTAACAAAGTAATTGTTTCTGGGTACGGTGAACTACTGCCTCACGAAACGATGTTGTTCGTTTTTCCTACAACTCCTCTTTGTGTAGAGAATTATATTGTAAATAATATTTTTTCATGATATATAAGATATTTAAAATTTCTTAATAATTATATAACTATTAATGAATATATACCTTTATTCCTTTCATTGGGTGAGAATATGATAACATCGTTTGTGCACATGTGGATTAACACCTCCTCATGCGATGTAATTCGTCCACACATTATACGGAAACTATTAAAGATGTATTTAGTAAAAATATATGATATAATGTATTATTTATTATTTTAATGATATAATTAACTATATATCTATATATAATTTCATTTTATTTTTTCTTTTTCACACAATAAAAATGTGATAACATCATTTCTGTATGTGTGGACTACGGCCGCCTCATAACAATGTGATTCTTCCTTTTTCATCACCACATTAGAAAAATGATATATATATGTTTATATAATTATATAATATGTGTTTTATTATATAATATTCATTATTAAAATATATACATTACCTATCTACTTTCCATAATGATAATTGAATATTTGGAATGATACTCTTGTGTACGTATGGCCTACAGTCTCCATGATTGTAATGTTTGTTCATTTTTCATTACCATATTTCCTAGTTGATATTAATATTATTATATACATAAAAATTTATAATTATTTCATTTTTATTGTTATTTATATGTTTATATAGTGACCACATTGACTATTTTCATCTTATAGAACTTCTTTTTGAGAGATAAACCGAATATGGTCAAAACATATTACTTAAATATTATTGATTAATTAATTGTATATAATTTTTTCATAAGTGAAATAAGTATAATAATAAACTTGGAAATGGTGATAAAGAAATTAAATAATTAACATAAGTTTAATATTCAATATGATAGATCACAATCATGAAAAATTGGACACAATGTAAGGAATTTCTTAACTGAATTTCTATTATTTGGGTTTAATTTCTATTTCATAAGTTTTCTTATTCCAATAATATATGTCAAATAACCACTGATTTTTTATAATGTATTTAAAAATTTATTTTTAAATTTAATTTTGTGACATGTAATTATGTAATTAATTATCATCACTCCAATGATAATATCTTTTCAATGGATTTTCATCTCACTTTTTACATCTATAAGATAAATTCCATATTCAACACTTATTTTGTGTGGTGTGTCTACTCACCCTTTTAAAATATTAAATCATGAAATATTTTATGTTTATTGTATTATAATCTATCATTTGAATATTATTAATTTCTGTAATTTCAAATAATATTTTACCACAATTGTAAGGGGCTTGCTATGAATTTCTACTCCCTTGAGACTTATTTTTTAATATACACAATTTTATTATAATTTTTATATATTGTTCCATTTAAATTTTATATAAAATATCTTTTTATTATAATGTTATTATATGTTTTATTTATTTTTTCTCTTTATGGGGTCAATGGTTCAAATGTTTAAAAGTGTTATGGGATACAATGGATAGATTAAATATTTTTTCACTTAATAATGCTTCTAATGAACTTTTACTGGTATTTATATTAATAAAGATTAATAACCCTTGTTGATATGTATCCTCCACTAGGGATATTTTTTATTGATACATCCTAATTACATTATATGGATGTATTATGATTTTTCAAATATATAATATAATATCCAATTTATTTTCCAAGTGTTAATCTTGTCTCAAGGGAATTACTTTGGATACCATTAATTTTCCATAAATTATTCATGTCTTAAAGGTATTTTTATGAAACTCTTTCCTTTTAAATGGGTTAATAATTTTTCACTGTTATTTTTATGGAACCCATTTCATTTCCATAGGATATCCATTTTTCAAGGATATTGTAATGGAACCAATTTCTTTTCCACAATATAACCATGTTTCAATGTGATTATTATGGAACCCATTTCTTTTATATAAGATAAATATGTTTCAAATAGATTTTTATAGAACACATTTTCTCTCCATTGGTTAATCATGTTTCAAATATATTTTTGTGGAATCAATTTAACTTATATGAAATTACAATATTTCAAAGTTATTGTTCGGTAACATGTTTCTTTTCGAATTGTTATGTGTGTTTCAAAGTGATTGAAATGATACTCATAAATTCTACATGGTTTATCCAAGTTGTTAAAAGAAAAATTATTGTTTCTATGTTTTTCATTCATAATGTGGTTCATATAAATACTATATATTTGGGTGCCCCATATATCGTAAGGTGATCCCACTATAACATAGATGATGTGGCAGCCTAGATAGCATCGAGTGAATACGTTAAATCTTAGATGATGGTTCAGAGGAGTGACCACTAGGTTATCCCATTATATCTCTCCAATGCATTTGGTAAAGGAAAATTTTGAATTCATTAATATGCTTATTCCATTTAAAAGTGGTTTAAAATTGACTTGAAAGTATTTTTAATGAGGTTGGAATGATTTTTAAAAAATATATTTTCCAGGTTATCAAAAACAAATTTAATATATTTTTATGAATTTAAAATATTTCTAATTATTGAGATTAGTATAAAAATGATTTTTATTGTTTTTATGACTCTTTCCATTTATATGTTTTCATATTTGACGATTTGTGTATTTACGGGGTTGAGTTCCTTTATTATTTTCTTATGCACTTTTCTTATGTCGTTATACTCTTCTGCACTCTTATGCACATTCATGGCATTCATTTCATAATTATTACTTTCCCCATATTAATCATTTAATATCTTACTTATTATGTTTCTATTTCCTCAGATATTAAATAATTGTTTCTAATGATTTATGACTATAAAGTATTTTACAATGATGATGTTGATAGCCTATTATGAAATAATAAAACTTTGGATAAATGGGAGGCGTGTTCATTTGAAAAAACTTTAAATGTTAATATCAAGTTTTTTTCATAATTCTCTTAAATAATAAACAATAAATATCTTCTAGGATTCATGTTATCAATGTTTTCCTTTCAATGATTTATGGTTTTACTGAAAAAATTGGTTTAAAATTATCCACATTAAATTCAGATATGTAAAGTTATATATTTTTTGAAAAGTATCTACAATAGTGGGTTTTGGGATGTTAGAAGATCCATCCACTATAAAGTATCATGAAAATTAGATTTATATACACATCAATATGTATGGGTTGGAGATCATATAGAATTTTCCAATAGGATTTTACAATATGAAACTAATGCATTCCCGTAGAAGATCTCTTCCCAATTATATAATCACATTCATTAGAAATATTTGAGAATATTTCAATATAAAAATATTTATTTAAAAATTCAAAAATTAAAAATTCATCACATAAAAATAATTCATCAGTTTTATTAATAAAAAATTAGGAAGCATAATCATGAAGGAACATTGAAATAGTATAAATACCTACCTATGATCATAGCACACCCTCATTGTGGATCATCACCCACCCGAGAGTCCTTCAAAACTATAACCCTTCATATTCACATAAAATATAATGAAACTTCTTATAAATTATAATTACTCAACCCTTATATACATTCTTAATAATTCATTCTAATTTCATATATTCAAAATAATTTATTTTTTAAAAATTTTGTTCTTCTAGAAAACAATTTTCCAAAAAAATCCATTCCAAACCATTATTTTAAATTAGAATAAATTTAATATATAAAAAAGTATTTTATATAAAGACAATGTCAAAAAATATTATCTTTTATAAAAATCCAAGAAACCATATTTCTTATAATATTAAAAAATATATTTTTAACTAATCAATTTTTAAAAAATATTACATAAAAATAGGCAATTATTTAATTGATGAAAAGTAAGTCAACACAAAATGAAAAATCATGTTACACAAAAAAATGAATTTTTGACAAAAATATTGATGAATAATAACTAACATCCACATAATCCAAAATATATATTCATTGATCGTTATTTTATATAATAATCCATTACATTAAATCCTAAGATCACAATTTTTAATTCATTATTTGAGACACATAATCCCATAACGTTTAATTGAATATTTAATGATATATATAGTTAAATACTAGTAAATCTAAATTATGACGGAGTGATATTTATACAATATGAAATAATCCCAATGATCTACCACCTCATTCAGTATCAATCTGATCATCCATTAAGAAAATTATGTTTTTAATTAGTAAGGAAGCCCCATAATATCAACAAAAGAACCCAAGAAGATTCAAAAGTTATTATAGGGAGTTAAAGACAAATATAGGAGGAAAACAAGCATTTTTAAAAACTCAAAATCAATAAGTCATTCAAAAACAAAAAGTTCGATAAAAAAATCTATGGGATCATGTGTCATGTCATGTATACTTCCCAACTAAAGAAATATACAATTCATGGTCATGTTACATGGGCCATGGAATCTTACACCACACCAATAATTCCCCTTCACATGAAATGGATCCCTATTTGGTCATGATGCATATCCTCGAGGACCATGTAGCTTACTATGAATTCAGGATTATCTCAGTTTATTCCATGCACATGCGGCCTGCATAGTTTCTGGAACCTTACCCTCGATCATATGCAAAACCCATCCTATTTATGAGGTACTAATTTTATTTTTCTCTCTCTAAATATCTGGTATTATATAGTTTTTACATATTTTAAGGTGTCGACATGGTATCAGGTGTCAGTTTCAGGTTTTAGGGTACAATGTCATGACATATATCATTTTGAATGATTTAACTGAACTCCCAATTAACTTGTATTGGGTACATGGTGGAAGAAAGAAGAGATGCAGTGGCTCTAGGTGGGTAACCATGTAGATGATGAACCCTGGGTGGGTACCTAATAGAATTTGACTATGTTCACAGTAGGAAACATTATTGGGGATTTTTAATATTAAATTTATTAAATAATTTTTATAAAAAATTTAATATTAATGGTATTTCATTTCATTTCTTCTAGAAGAAATAATCATCCCCCACACCCCATTCTATTCATTTTACCATCCTTAAGGCCATATGGAGTCCATTAATTATGAAGTTAATGTGTCATAAAAATTGGTTCAATGTTGGTATGTATATACCAATTCATCCTTATATTCCATACATCATTCTCAATCCCACTACTTACCAAGAGTTTTTTCACAATGTAGTTATTATTTCTCTGTTTTATGATATCTCTTGATTAGAAGATATTATTCAAATGAAACCAGTTTGTATACCCCTAGTATTATGGGATATGTTTTCTGTAAACATTTTTGATTATTTATATAGGTTTTCTAGCCTATGGTTATATAAGATCACATCATTAGTGTTTATTTAACCATATAATTAATTGAATGGTTTAATATTTTTTCATTATGATTGGGAGATGAATATTTTATTATATATTTGGTCTCTAGTGAGTTGTAATTCTTATGAAATATAAAATATTGTTTTCGATCCTAAACAAGCTATATCAGGAAGAAATAAAGGGAACATATAGTGGTATACTTGGATTGGTTTTGACCTATTTTACCTTGTATAAGAGCCCTAGAAATATTATTGAAAATGAAAAAGATAACTGGGTTAGAATAATATAGATATATCATTAATAGAACATAGAAATTAAGATGGAGTATTTGTATGTGAGTAACCAACCTAATCTGACATGTACATCAATTATGGTTGAATGTTAACCAATTTTAACCCATGTTACAGTTGATTTTTATTGGAATATTTTTTTTATTTCTATTAAATTTTGAGAAATTATAATATTATGTGATTATTATGTTCGGTGTCTTAAAATTTTATAGTGTGGGAAGAGGTTCTACTTAATTATAAATGAACTATGTGTTTAATGTGAGGTAAATCATGATAGAAATCAGGATTGATATTGATATGTAGTTGGGTGTAATGTATACTAACGGGCTATGTTGGATTTTTTTTGGTATAATAAAAACCAAAATATATATATCATAGGGAGTTGAGTGTAATAAAAACAAAGGAATGTTTTTTGGAATGAGGTTGTGTATAATTCCAACTAAAAAAATGGAAATACTGGGGAGATAAGGATAGGAGTAATTATATAATTTTTTATTCATGAGAGGTGGGTTGGGTGTAATGTCATACATGGGTATACATGAGATAAGATATTGGTGTGATTACAACCAATGATTGACTTGTGATATAGGTTGGGTATATTGTAACATGGATTTGTTTAGTGGGATGAATTGGGTGTAGTACCAATGATTCCACACATGGTTATATAGTATTGTCAACTACCAACTTATCTTTGTGGTAATCAGGAAATGTTATTATATGGTAAGGTCATGTCATTACATGTAAATGTTATGTGAAATATATTGACTCATCGAAGTAACTGGTCTAAGTGGATATGGTCAATCCAAGGTTCCATAATATAACTCACAGATCTAAGGGGAATTTAGATTGTTGGTTATATTAATTTTTTCATGTATTATAAGTGTAAAATTATATAGAATGGATATGAGTAGGGACCACATTGGTTGTGGAAAATTGATTTTTACTCACACCCTTACCGAGTGACCTATTACTTCAACATATTTTATTCTTAGTAACCTACATATGGATAGTGAACAAATTGAAGTGGATTGGGGAGATGGTGGATTATGGTTAGAGTTGGGAGTTAAGAGTAGAATAAGACTCTGGACCAGCATTGTGGATTTTAGTTTCTATTAATTTAAACCATATTGTGTATTTTCATCCCATTTTAAAATTTATTTATAATGGTATGAACCACATTAAATTATGATATCTAATTTTTGTAAAAAAATTATGATATTTAATCATGTGGGAAATTTGTTATGATCAGTTACCTTTCTTTTGTTATTGTGTTATGACGAATATTTTTTTTATTTTTTTTTGTTGTTATTTAATTTTATATAAAATAATGGGTAAATTTTCCACACATGATGTTATCCAACCCCCACATCATGTAGGCCTACCCTTTTATACAAATATATAGAGACCCATAATTTTCAAAAATATATTTTACATATTGTTATATGAATATTAAGAACATACCAATATATTCCATTGTAGAATAATATTGGTTCAGTGTCACTGGAAATTTGGTTAATTAAATAACATATTCATAAGAGAGATAAATAGTATCCGACAAAAATATTCAAAAATAACACCCTTATCAGAAATATCATACATAATAATTTTCTTCACAACCTAGCAAAAATAAAACATTAGAATGAATTTGGTTGGATTATTAGTAAGGTTAATCAACAGAGATATAAGTGATAACATAAGTAGAACATGATTAAATGTGTATGAGGAAATTATATTATCATTAGAAAAACACTCCCAATATATCATATATAAAAAGTAAAAATTCATGTAATAAAAAAATTTCTATTTGGTGTACACAACAACATATTGATTAATTGTTTTAGTTATAGATATCATCCAAGATGATCATATTGGATGGACATCAAACACCATACCATCAAATCCCAAATGATGTTCTACTCCAAAGACAATCATAGTAGAAAATTTCCTTACCAAGTTGGGTTCAATCCTCATTTTAATCCTTATTATGAAATGTGATATCCATCAATACCCACTTACTTGGACGGTTATATAATTCAACTCACACCCATCGCATAATTAAGATCAAACATGTATATTCCACAATATTATGAAATATTAATCATTTCATAACCCATGGAATGGAAACCATTTTGATATATATTTCATAATTTAATTTTAACATAACCCATAGCAAATGAAATAAGTATCATGAAGGTTTCATCATAACATAATCAACCCATGGAAAATAAAAAAGTTTTGTATAATCATCCTTAAATCATAATAAAATTAAACCATCAAATATATGAATGTGTATTGTATCATTTGATCATAACCCTATTAAATAATATGTAATATAAAAATATATTATTATATATGGAAATTTCCTTTAAAATATCACTAAAACATTTCCCGAGGAAAGCATCCTTTTTACTTGGAAAAAAATTATTTAAATTATAGATATATCACTGATATTGTGGAAACAATTTCATTGAAAATAATTAAGAAACTATTTAACTAATAATTAAATCATTTATTATTCATGATGGTGGGAAAACCCATTCATATCACATAGGTTAAAACATATTTGTTTCACATTTAAAAAAAAAGAAAAAAACCTGAAATGGAAAATGCTAAAAAGATTCCTTTAAAGAAATATTTTAAAATATAAATGATGGATGAAAAGGAATTTACATTGAGAAATTATTACAACAGAAACATTCATGATAATATTTTTTAACAAAAATATATGCAAAAAAATATTTTCTGTTGATGAGATAAATCAAGTATACTTTTCTTAAGAAAAATAATTTATTATATTGAGGTCTTAATGATAGTTAAATTAAATAAATAAATTTAATAATAGAAAAAAACTATAGGATAATAAAATTAATAGAATTATTATTAGATTGGTCATAAAATTTAATCATAAAAAACATAATAAAAATGATCCTTATAAACAATGTGATTGTTACAAAAATCTCATTCCTTATTGTTAAATTTGGAATCGGAAGCCCAATGTAAGAGTAACATAAAAAAATATAGTTAATATCCTGAGGAAAAAGGATATTAATGGTTTAAAATATATAATTTTTGGTGTATACATTTTATAAAATATGATAGGTGCATAACATAACATATGTCTTAAAGAAGATAATTCGACCTGATAAACCCTTACCACATTAATAAATCAAAAATAAAAACATCATGAAAGTGAGTACGTAATGTTGATTTTTATACCACCATTATTTATTTTTAATGAACCATAAAATATATTCAAGGGTATTATATACACCAGATTAAGTAATGATGTGGTGAATTTGGCATTTGACTCGCAGAAATAAATGCGAGATGGGAAACACTTACATTGAGACTAACTTAATTTGAAAGTTTATTAACATAAATTATAATTAATTTCAATTTATTATAATTTACATATATATATATTAATTTATAAACTGATAATATCACATATTAATCATTAATTAAATTTCAACACCCATTTATTAGTAACCCCTTGTTAAAATCTTCATTTCTGGAGGTTAATGCTTTCAATTTTCATGAGAATTTCAGTTCAGTAGTTCTAGTCATTGTACATGGATAATAGTTAACTAAAATATTGAATATTAAATATGATATAAATATCATATATATTAATTATATGTTTCTATATTGATCAATAAATTTTAGATGGAGATAAATGGATTACATCATTCATGGATATGATAATCCATACAAATGTGTAAACACTGTTTTCACTTTTTGATAGATGGATTGCAATAATGGTAAATAAAATTTTACCTATACTGAATAATTATTATATCATATATGTCAAATATATTCATTAATTATATCATTATTACAATCTAGTTAATGTGGAACTGAAAAAATATTTGCATTGCTTTGTGGAGGTGGAAGTTCACATGTACAGAAGAGCAATGTTATTGTTTCCCAAAAGATATGAATGTAATAAGGTATATTTTTTATTATAATTCCATAAGAATAATCATGTTATTAATATAATATATATAAAATCTAAATACATGATAATTACGATCCATTGAATATGGTGATGTATAATGAATTGTATTGCGACCTTGAGGCAGTAGTCCACAGGCACACAAAAGCAATATTTTCACATCCTATTTTATAGAAAAGTGGATCGATAGTTATATTAACATATTAATAATACATTTAATTATATATAGGATAATGAATATATTATATTATATTAAATAGATTATATTTAAGTTAGGTATATTAAAAAAATAAATTGAAAGTAGTCATGTATGAAAAATTACCTCTTCTTCAAAAGGCCTCCTTTAAATCCCTTCATATAGAACCTTGAACTGGTATTATAAGAATACAATAAACTATAATTATTGAATGAATAAGTGTACTAAAAATTGGATAGTGATTGGTATATCTATATAGATTTATGTGTTGTAATGGAAAGAGATGAGTTGATTCCTCTTATAGAATGGTGATGGACACACTTAAAATTACTAAAGAAATTTATATATAATTTATGTATTATTTATGTATAATACATAATAATAAACACTAATTATAATTATATGAGGAAATATATGTAATATATTTGGCCCATCATATTCAAATAGGTCTTAGGGTCATGTTAAACCTTATATTTTTGTTGAACCCCTTCGTTATCCAATTTTATCCCTAAATATAGAAATGAATTTTTTTGATTGTAAAGGGATATGATTATTACATAAAAGTGTACTAGTTGGATCATAAATTGGAAATGTAATACATTTATGGTCATTATCATCTTATTTTACTTTTTTCATGATTATAATTATCTATATGTAGTTGAAAACAATATTATAAATTTCATTTGTAACGCTTTCCCTTAATTTGAATCTAAAAATTTCACACATCACTAATATGACTTACTAATCTATGAAATTTATGAAAAAATATATCCAAAAAAATAATAATTTTTGTGTTTTTTAATTCATTTACATGAATTTTCTACAACTTGAAGAAGCACTGTGTCGTAATTGTGTAAAAATTTAATATAATTATACAATCACTAAAAATTAAAAATAAATTTCCAAGATAAAAAAATTAATAGACCTTTAAAATAAAAATTTATAATCAAATATATAAATTTTTAATCATTATGTAAAAATTATAGATAAATTAAAATTAACGGAGAGATATTATGAAATTTAAATTACTTAGAATAATATAAGTATCATTATCAAGGAACATTTACACCATAATATTATATATTAAGACTAAGAATGAATATTATATAATTTATCATATAAAATAAAAATAAGAAATTTTTTGACTAATTTTTTGACCCAATCACGTTATTTTAAATCTATTATATATATTTTTCTATTACATTAGTGAAAAATATTTATCAAAATTACTATTAATAATGAATATAAATAGAAAGAAAATATTCAAAAAATTTAAAACACTTAATATAAATATTGTTTCTATTTTCAAGATTCAATTCATTGTAGTGGTAGAATTTAATTTAAAACTAAACCTGCCAAAAA
Source organism: Viscum album (assembly GCA_963277665.1). Lineage (NCBI taxonomy): Eukaryota > Viridiplantae > Streptophyta > Magnoliopsida > Santalales > Viscaceae > Viscum > Viscum album. The sequence continues at coordinate 1,586,292,436 of OY728131.1, forward strand.
TGATATAAATCAGCTGCCTAGGAAAAAATGTTTTTAGAAGTAAAAATATTTTTATACTAAAATAAAAATTAACATTAATTACAATGTCCTTAATTAGATGAAATGATGATTATTTTAAAACTTTTTTATTAAAAAATATAGGTTTTTAAATTCATGAACTAAAAAGACAGTTTTAAATAAAAATCATTATTTTTTACTATTCGTTGAAAAAAAATATTATTTTATAAAAATTCTAAAAGATTTACACTATACTAATTTAGACATGATAATTTCAAAAATTATTCACATTTTGAAAAAAAGATTAAAAAATGAAATAAATTTATTTTGTTATTATTTCTATAAAAATACTAGAAAGTGTTTTTGAGGAAAAAGTATTTATACTGCAGAAAAATTCATTTCTTGAAAATCTAGAACAAATATGTTTTATTTTTATAAACCCTTTATAAATTTTTCAAAATGATGGTATTCCAATATAATTTCACAAATAAAAAACTAGGTTATAACATTATAATATATTTTAGTTCATCTAGACTCAAAGTTTCATGTATCACAAGATTTTGATGAAATTTAATGAAGTTAAATATATCATATAATGTAATGGTGTTACATTTATCCCCACCTAAAATCAATATATCACTTTAAATTAATTTACTCTGATATGATAAAATTATGATATCCAAGCCCCATCACATCTTAAGGTTCCAATGTATATTTGTCCAATTTTGGGGTTTCCCACTAGAGTATTGCCAATTCAGTGGTCTAGTTTGATAATATATGCTCTCTATAATTTGAAAACTATTCTGGTTGTTCCTTATAAGATAAATTATTCTATTATATTATCACCTATGAGTTCAAATTTTTTTAAGGATTTGTTATGTATTTCCTCAATATCGAAACATGAAAGACATCATGAACATTATTGAGATTCTGTGGAAGAGCCAATTTCCAAAGTATCACCCAAACACAACCATGAAATCTAATGGACTAATATACCTAGGTATTATATTTATTGTCATTGAAAATATCATAAATTCATTCAAATGATGTATTTACTGTAATAAATTTTCACTAACTTTAATCTTTATATCTCACTGATGATTTTTGAAAAAACATTTCTTTCCACTCTAATATGAACTTATGTGCGGATGAATTTCTTTATCCTTGATTATAATTTATTCAGCTAGATCATGTACCAATAACATTAATTTCCCATATTTATCCCAACATGTGGGAATTAAACACTTTTTTATATATAGGGTTTCATAATTATCCACATTAATGGTTGTGTGAAAGCTATGTTTGTAATAAAATTTCACCAAAGGAAGGTGTCCATCACAACCACTATGTAATATATATGTAATTCTCTAAACATGAATTATAGAGTTTTAATGATACTATAAGAATAATTTTTTTCCGTGGATGATATGAATCAATTAAATTTAACCATTTATCCACATCCTGCAAAAAAATCTCCAAAATTACACGGTAATCATAAGATCCTAATCAGATATAGTATAATTTGGTACACCATTCCACCTTACCACTTCATTAATATATATTTCAGAACAATTATCTAGATCAAAATTGTATCTAATTAGAATTAAGTGTTCTAAATTTTCAATGGAATTGACTACAAAAAAAATTTATTATGTAAATTAGTTATTTTGGGTAGTTTGGACACAAAATACTTGATGATGTTTTCCCATTTCTATTATGTTATGGGTGATATTGTTATAAGGTATCTAAAATAAGCATCACATATTATATTATCGATAGAATAAAATAACCATTATTACACTCACAAATATATTCCCAGTTTATAGATTTTGAATTATAGTTCATCAATCTGATGTGATAACACATATATATAAAAATGGACACATCTATACACTATCCATTTTTTCATAGCATAAAACATTCACAATAAAAATTGTTTCGTATCATTGAAATAATCATTGCATTCATATTGACTTATTTTATTTCCATACACATAATTAAACTCTCTGAAAAAATTAAACATGGGATTATCAAAAAATCTCATTAGGGGCCATAAAAGGAAAGAAAAAAATCATTAATCTATCAATACTCATAAAAAATTTTCTTTTCCAAAATTAACATTTGGATCATAATATAAGAAAATTATTCATGAAATAACCTTATATTAAAAAATATTATAATATATACCTTTATAATAAATTTAATAGTTAAAATTAAACTCATAAATCATTCTTCTAAAAAATGAAATACTTATAATATCTTTTTCACAAAGCTAATGTATTCACCCCTTGGAAGAAAAGTATGCTTCTATTTTAACATAATATCATTATCATACCTTGATATGTCATAAGATTATTTTAAAAACACATATAATGAATATATATAAAATATAGATTATATTGGACATAATTTCCATGTCACTATTAAACGAAATCATACAAAATTTCTAATAGTATGGTCGACCTCTATACTCAATCGATTGGTGAGATATAACATAACCATCAATCCTTGAATTACCATAGAGCCAATAATTTTTTTTAAAAAATGTAACCTCATTTCCTTGGATTATATGAAAAGGGTATAGTCTTAAAAATTCACAACAACTAATAAAACATAAAAACTTGTATTTTCACCATTACCCTAAAAAAATATTCCTGAGGAAACTAACAACTCAAAATTAAAATTATTATTTTAAAAATTTATAATAAAAAAGAAAAATATTATAATTGAAAATAAACATGTAAAAATCGAAATGAAGATTAATATCATTGATTCATCATTATGGTAGGAAATTCCATTCCATTATTGTAAGTTAATGAAACTTTCCTTCCATGCTTTTGTTAGAAAAGTAACGAAATACATCATTTAGATAATGAAAAGAAGTCTCCATTCAAACCATTTTATAAATATCAATCACCAGTAAAAATAATTTTAAAAAATTATAATAGAATAAAGAAAACTTTTTGGGATATATTTTTTAAAAATTTCAATATAGAAGGAAAACATCGTTTTAAGTGAAATAATAAAAATAAATTTTAAAATGAAGTCTCTTACCTTGAGTCTGATATGTAACACATATTCTTTATATTTTGAGAAAATATAATTCTGTTTATTTTATACTTTATAAATTTTCTTTTCTGTTTAATTATGTATTTATCTCATTTAATACAATTTTTTGTTCAATTATATAATAAATTAAATTTCTATCATTTATTTTGATGATATTATTCTCATATATTATAAATGACTTTGGTAAGTGAAAATTTTTAAATGTGGTCATTATTCCATAATATGATTAATAATATTTATGGAAGAATTATAATTTTTATCCACAAATTACACTTTTAAGTCCAACAATTTAATATTTTTATGAAAATTAAACGATGTTACATTCGTGGAGATAGTAGGTCGTACGCATTCATAAGTAACATTTCCATTTTCCTATGATTATTATAGATATAATGTAAGTTTTTTTTATATAATGATAACTATAATATAAATATCATTTTTCACATTTAAATATACTTATATATATCATTCATTTGATATGACTAGAAAACTGAATCACATCACTTTGTGGAGGTGGAAGTCCAACAGTATGCACGAACAACATTATCATTCTTTAGTAAACAGAAGCGTATGAAGGTAAATAAATTATTAACTTTTTAGAATGATAAATATGTCATGAATATAATATGTGAACATTAATTTAATCAATATAATCCATCCATAATATATAGTTATGGAAAACATATTACATCGGTTCCCGAGGTGGTAGACCTATATACAAATGAATAACAGTTTTGATTCCAATGTGATGTAAGGAAGGATGGATATACATTGTTACATTGGCATAAAAACACTTAGTTATAGGGAAGATAATGGGGATATTATATTAGTATGTTTATGTAATATTTGAAGGAAGGGTAAGAATAAATTGAATTGAAATCCCTGATTAAACATGATTCATATTCTTCATACACCCTCCTTTTCATAACAATTTAACACACATTAGGACGGTTTTATGCCCTATATAAGTACTCTTAATTATTTATAATGATTTGTATTGGATTTTTGGAAAATAGTTTTTAAAAATGTTGTTTAAAATTGTTAAGTAAATGGAAGAATAGGATCTGAGGGGTACTCATTTAATTTCACTTAATATTAAATTAATATAAACTAATATTCAATTCCAAATATATAAAAACTGATTTATTTATATTATATGATTAATATGGTTATAAATAACATCATATAGTGAAAATTATATATGTTTGGACCACATTTTTACACTTATATTTTGGTTTTAACCCCTTTCACACTTACCATGGTAACTATGATTTTTATTCTTTACGGGTCATTCTTTACTATTACTGAGAAAAAGGACCATAAATTGGCTGTTTTTTAAAAAATTAACCATATAAAAATAGATTTAAAAAATATATGTTTTTATGATATTTATATCATTTAATCATTATAACTTATCATAAAATATTATTAATTTAAATTTCTAAAACAATTAACTACATTGATTTTAATAACATCTTGAATGGAATTAAAATTAGATCCTAATAATTTAATACATACCTTAAATTTAATGATACTATATAAAATTCATGTATCTTATTAATTATCAAAAATTATTTTAGTTCTAATATTTTTTATATCATTTATTTGAATTTTCCATAATTTTAATAATAATTGCATAAAAAATGTATATTTTTAATGTAATTATTTTATTACAAAAAATTAAAAATAAATTTTCACGGGGAATACAAATAATATATATTTAAAAATAGTTTTTATAAATAAACATATCTATTATTCAACGTAATTCCAAATGAATGTTGTAGTTAATAAAAATAAGGATGTGACAATTTTTACTTTTATTTATATAAAATATAATAAAAGTCCTACTCTCGTTAAAATGGTAAAGAAAACTCCATATAACCATATAATGTATTTTTATGGATGAAATGTAATCATAATGAAAATTAATGGTATTTTTATGTTCATTTTATACTCCTTACAATTTTAATTTTATCATTACTTTCTATATTTATTTTTAATGTAATAACGAACATAACTATGGTTAATATTCACAGTGAACAAAAATAAAAGGGACCTATAAAAAAAATTACACACTAATTCCAAATATGGAATTATTTTTTAAAAATTCAAATAATATAAGTGGATGAATTTAGTTTAAAATTCAACTAGAAAGACACAATGGGAAACTTTTTTTTATAAATAAGTAATTTTTTATATAAAATAGTTTTATTAAAAATCAGAGTATAAAATTCATTAAAAATGCAATTGAATCATTAAAATTAAAAAGGACATAAATTTAAATTTCATATAGACACAAAATATCATTTTTCTTATTAATACATTATAATAAAATATCATTTTCAATTAAAAATTAGTATTATTTACTATTAATTGAAAAAAAAACTTTTCAAAAAATTAAAGAAAAAACTATGATAAATTTGACAATATCAATTGAAAAAATATGTTTAATTTTTCAAAGGAATTTTAAAACATATAAATTAATTAATTATAATATTCAATCATAAAATGAAGGAAAACCATTTTTAAAGAAAACATATTTTTGAAGAATAATATGACATTACAAAAAAATGATGGACTAATTAAAAACAATTAATTAATACATAATAAATAATTAAGAAAATTATTTATTTAAAAATGAATTTATTAAAATTTATTACATCTAATATAATTACTATGTTATAATGGTCACATTTAAATATTAATAAATTGTTTTCTGTTTAGGATCAGTGTTTCGAATCATGTACACTATCATAAATAGTTTAATTTTTTTTAAATATTAAGGTATAAAATTATAATCTTTTAATGAAATAGTTTATTTTTAATTTGAACTCATTATTGAAAACATGGTCATTGAATTTTCAAAATACCATTGTTATAATCCTCTACCATAAATATTATTAATAAAAATTCAACTTGAGTGTGAGAAGGGGAAGAGCTAAAGTCATGTATAATGACATATATTAGGTTTCAAACTAGTAGAAGATAAGATTGAAGTGAAAATAGGGTCGTAGAGAAAAATAACATACTCCCATGGACATATAGAGAGGGATATAGAACATGATCACATAAAATTTAACCATCACAGAACATTACATATGTGATTGGTTAAAGACTATTGATTTCCTGATAATAAAAGTAAAAGGACAAAATTTTTATTTAATGATCATTTTTCTATAATTGTGGAATTTATAAAATAGATATAATAAAATAATAATAAAGTATGCTTACTTGAAAAATATAGTTTCATCCATTAGTAAATTTCATCCACAGTCTAATCTATTTCTCTAAATGATTAGTTTTCAAGATTAATTTTTCATACCTGATGCGGCTAAATTAAATTATAAGGTTAAAAAACCAATATAATAAAAAAATATTAATAATATAATTATATAGTACCCAAGACCAATTTTTTTAGGACATTAAAATATAATTCCCTAATATTAGAAAACATTTGTATGATGAAAAAATACTTTTATTTCTAAATTTTAATATTAATATCCAATGTTTAATATTTATAATTCAATAAATCACTCACCTTAAAATACCTAAATTATACCAAACTAAGATTTTAGATAAAAATTGTAATTATTTGATAACATAGTCTTCCAAGATAAATTTTTTATTTCTCCCTAAATATCAATCACTCTTGATATCTCATTCCAATCAGTATAATCCCTGATAATATAATCTCCAAGATAATCCAATCTTCCCATAAATAACTAGAATCAATATAAATACATATTTAAATCATATATCATTCCAAAATTAAATAAAAATCTTATTCTCCAAATAAAATACTATAATATTATGTTTACCATATCCGTATAAGTTTTCCAAAATGGTGAACTTTTTTCGAAATCACATAATCACAAAATGACTTCTAATCTCATGGTAATGTATAGAATAAAAAATTTGTACGTTAAAAGATCTAAAATTTTATCTGGTGGACATTTAAATTATGAAAAAAAATTCCATACTTACTAGGGAATCATATAGGCTAGTGGTATGTGATACACCCTTGTTTCCCTTCAGCTATTAGTACAAGCCTCACAACCATATTAGATGCAACAGGTTGTCACCTGGCCATAATGTTTTACAATTACTAATACTATATTAACATAATCTATATAAAATTACATGAAATTTGATAAGAATACTTACTATAATTTTATTATATTCATCAATATTGAATTTATTTAACCTTAAACGTTATCTCATACCTTTCATTTTGTATCCCCAAAAATGTAATAACCCATAATTTACTCAAAATCCAAGATCATATAAATCCTATAGTTTAACCATACCACTAAATTTATTTCCAAAAAATCAACAGAGGATTAATAATCAAATAAATGTATCTCAAGATAAACATAAGGGTTATATGTACCTCCAACATCTATAAAAACTCAATAAAATCCTCCCAAAGTAATCCCACCATCAAAAGAGTATTAATTTATTATTTAATTATAATCATATATAAATCTACCCTATATCATGATCCAATATATGTAGAAAACTTCACCATTTATCATTATTCAAACTCATATAACCATGATATTCAATATTACTCTATAAAAAACATGCCTATAAACAATATGAATCATGTTATTGTATTTATTGATGTATAAACATTAGTCAAGAAAGAATTTATACAATTCAAAATAAATTTATAGATTCATCTTTGACATGATTTTCGTTAATCTAGTATAATGCTTAGTTATTTATAAACCATTTTAAATATTGTATAATGGATAGTAGTTTATTGAACCTAAGGGAATGTTTCTACCAAAATTTTAAAAACTAGCCCACCATAAACAGTGGATGAAAACATTATTTACATTGAATAATGATAGAATTAACGAGATATTTATGTTGATAGAATGATTATATTAAAAACTAGAGAAACCGTGATAATGGAAAAAGAAGAAATTAAAGTACTGTTTGAGAAACAAAAACAATTAAAAATGAACTGGGAATTTCAATGATAACATTGTAAAAGGATAACTTCTTCATAGAAAATTAATTGTAAAGGAACCAGAAAATATGATTTATTAATTACTATTTCATGTTGAATCATGCAGAAAAATTAATATTACAATTCTACACTCCAAGAAAAATCAAACATAAATCGAATTGGAGTAAAAAGTTATTTGAAACAATATCTCAAATTGTTCTAGAAAATTTTTGAAATTAAAATTTTGAGAAATACGATCAAGGTCAATCACATTGATTGATATTAAGATTTGAATTAAATAAAAAGTGTTGTGAAATAACATAAATTGAAATTAGAGTTGATCTCTCTAATGAATTATGATTTGAAGAACGAAATTATGTGAAGAAGTTAAAACAAATAAACTAGTAGGACTGAAATTTCCATGAGTTAATGTTTTTAGTTAGTGATCATATTAACTATTCATAATTAAATTTCTATTATGCTTGACCACCTCTACCTCCAAGAATCATCAGTCTCCGGATTCCTAAAATGAAGAATGTTTATGATTGAATGATATCTTATATATTGGTCTATCTTAGAATATGAATCATCTATCATGTTTGGTTTGGTCACCAATGACCAACACTAAATTCTTCCAATCTACTCTTAGATAGAGAACAATTCTCATCACCATTTGTTGACTCGAGTATCACCCTACTAACTGAATGCAATAGGGTAGTGTGAAAATTAATTTGGATTCCCTTGTGACTCTCGCATGAATCAGTATTGGTAAAATAGAGAACATAAATAAAAATATAAAATAAAAGTAAATTGAATATAATATTTATAATTATAATAGACGTAATTAATTAAATATTTGTAAATAAATATATTATCTATTATTTTATTTATAAAATTAAAAAATCATATATAATTACACAATTATTTATTTTAATATTTAATACTGTTAATATTATTATATATTTATAAAAAACATTATTATAAACTATCATTCATAATGTTAATATTATAAATAATTAAATAATGTTTGTTTGTTAATATTTTTATTTTTTATTTTTTTAATAATAATAATAATTTATTAATTTATTTAATTATTTTATTTATTTATTATTATAATTTCATTCATACTTATTATAGGAAACTATGGGGGAGGTGGTCTTCTTTGTCTAAGAATGTTTGCGGAATCTCTTCACAAATGGTTTTTTCAAATTTCTAGGACTCACGTCTTTAGTAGTGATGTAGCTTTAACTCGGCTTTAGGTTACATGTAGGGGTAACAGTGGCCCTTTATTTTTTTTAAATGAGGCTTTTAATCGATGTTGTGGCCAATGGTCCTATTGGTGGATGCCTCCAGCTATGGGATGGACTTAATATCTAAAATGGGTTATATCACCTTCGACATAGTAGTGAGTGGAGTGTTCTTCATCGAGGATGTATGGGTTCGGTATCAAGAAGCATTAATGATCGAAGAGGGTTCAGGTTCAACACTTCATACATTTATGGTTCAATCTTCAGGGATGGTAAAAAGTGTCGAAATACCCATTACCTACATTGTTGGTTTTGAGAAATTGATCTTCTTATTGATATATAACATAGAGGTGGTGGATCAATGGTGGAAGTATGGGATATTTCCCAGGGAAGGTGATGCTCGACATGAAGGTGGAACACCACAATGGTGGGTTGAGCTATAATGGGAGGAAGAGAAAAAATGGGTAACAGATCAATGATGGGATGGTGAAGCTGAATGAGTCGGAGGGTTCGAGACAATGGTTTGTGAAGATGTACGGGTGAATGTTGTTTATGGTGGTGAGTTTCCCTGATGGTGGGACAACAATGGAGAGTGACCCCAACGGTGGGCAGCACAGGAGAAATAGACGATGGGTAATACTATGACATTTGATAAAAATATGAAGTATCCATTTTTTTGGTGGTGCATATACCTCAATGGTGGGTGTAGTTTTCTATTCATGTAGGTGATGGAGTCACCATTGGAAACTACCAAAAGTGGGTAGTCCGGTGGTGACTTAAGTATCTAGCATTGACTCTCTAGTTATTCTTCCAAATTGAGAAAATTATCAGTTAAAAATTTATAATAAATGTAAAACATTTATGAATTAGAGAATTAAAATTTTAAAATCTACTAAAATTAATTAAAAAAATAAAACACAAATTAAAATTTCAATGAATGAAAATTTTAAATGAATAAATAGTTAATCATTTTAAAAATATAATGCTAAAAATAAAAAACTAGACTTAAATTAAATACTATATAAAATTATAAAGTAGAGAAATTATATATTTCAATACACAATTAATAAATTGAAATAAAACATTAAATATCAGATAAAAATAAATATAAAAATAAATTAAAAACATAAAATTGATTTCGAGTTTGATAATATTAATACATCATTGAAATTAAATTAATTTTTTAGAAAATTAAGTAAAAATACAATGTTAAAATATTTAATTAAAAATAAGAAACAATAAAAATACTAACCTAAAAATAATTTCATAAAAAAATTTAGAAATAAAAAATAAAGACAAACTACATTCACTAAATTCAACATTCTAATGAAATAATACAAAAATAAACACATAAATAAAAAATTTAATTAATTATATAAATATAAATGTTCAATTGTTTAACACAGAAGTCAAATTTAATTAATTAAAAGATAAAAACTAAATAAAAAATGTGGAAATTCATGTGATGTAAAGGGAACATCAAATTAGCCCATACTTAAGCATTGATTGTTCTTAAGAAATTCTTGGATTTTTATATTTTTGAAATAAATTTTTATTTTATTTTTATACATATAGATCAAAAAGAATCATGATAATATATTTTAAAATAGTACATCAAAAAATCAGAGTTGGCCTCTTCATATGAAATTTTCAAATGAGGCATTCTCTATATTCAAATACCTACTAGGAGATTAAGGTAACAAAGACTCATTTACTACTAAAGACATCATGCCTCTTTTGTGAAGCAAACTAATGACTCAATTGAATTCACGTTCATGTTCTAATTATAATATTTTTAACATGTTATATATTAGTGGAAATGAAATTTCAACGACATGAACCATCAGTATTCATTTTCCCCTAGGTTCAAAAAATATATGTTTTAAATTATGTTTTGTTAAATCAAATTATTGATAAAAATGAAATTATTTTCATTAAATTAAATTTTACTCCTCATTCAATTGTGTTAAAAATTCCCCTCCCCATAATGAAATCATTTTTAACAACTATGCACTTAATTGATTGGTTTTTTAATTTTACTCAACCATGTAACTTGTGAAATGAAATATGAAGATGCAATTATTTGAAATGTACAATGGTTTATACACACAGTCAATTCTAAGAGTCTCATATTTTCACCATGGTTTCATTTTTTCCAATTTTACTCTAATTTCAAAAGACTTATAAGACATACATTTGAGTTGTCTCCCTAATGTGATTGTTAATTTAATTAATTAGAAGAGTCCCTATGGTTTGAGATCAAATTTCCCATTTTTTAAGGATATTATCATAATGTTGAGAGGGATCAAGTTGAGCATCCTGAAAAACGCTAATATATATCATGTGCAGACAGACTCTAAGATTATCCATAGCTCCTTACAAGGTCAAAGTCAAATAACATGGTTGATTTCTTACATAATCAAATAATGCAATTCTCTTTGCAAATATAGCACCAAGATCACCCAAACATGGAGATAAAGAAATAATGTAGCATACCATATTTCATACCATGCTAAACTAGGCCTTGAAGTCAATAGTACTCCAAAAATCTCTTTCTTCAATACTTAAGGCATGTTTTTTATTTGAGGCGATGCCCTTGGACTGCACCATTTCAGGCCTCCTTAGGCCTGATGTGCTTCTTGTTGTTCTTGTTGCTCTTATTGTCTATGTTTCTCTAAATTTATTATCATATTTCAATGAAAATATATAATTTAACATTCTATTTCATAGTTCATATAGTTAATATTCAAAAAGTAGTATGTAAAATCACTCCACAATTATTCATCCTAAAAAGTATCATAATCAATGAAACTCATAGCAACTAATATGTTATTATCAATTAGGAAAGACTAAAATTAAGTATAGAATAAATCTTAATGAACATCAAATTGTGAAGTAATATATATATATTTATTTATAATTTAAAAAAATAACCCAAATTTATAAAGGGATATGTTATTTGATGGTCTTAAATTAATGAATAGATTAACATAGATTTGAATGATCCTCTCACATACCCCTAAAGCCTAAATTTTTCAATCAAGATGAATTCAAATGTAAGTGAAAATAATTTTTTATTTTAGATTTCTAAAATATATTTTCATTTAAGTCATTTTATGACACATTTATGGGTGATATTATGTTCAAAAAATAATGAGTTTTCTAGAGTAAATATTTTACAACAGAATCAGTAAAATCATGAATTATCATTGAAGCTGTGATAATAATTTTTCAATAAATTTCAAATAGGTCTGAAAATTTTAATACACAGTGAATTTTGTGTCATTAATTTTTAAAATTTCCTTCAATTAGATTTACCATATATTATAAAACACAGTTCTAAACACATAGATAATATAAATAAATCTATTTAAAGATATAGAGAAAGGGGTAAACCCCCTCCACACACAAATTTATTTTCAAACACTGAAATGTTTTAAAATCATTGAATATGAAATTTAATGTAACAACTCAGAATGTAATATAGTTTCTATCATTCCATAAAATGTAGTAAAGCATAAAAAATATGAAGATGGGAAGGAAAGAGAATATGAAAACAAAAAAGGTCACTACCTTGATTAAAGAGGCTTTATCATTAAGTTTATCCAAAAAATATCTTCCCCTTATAATTGAGAGAAATACTCTACTTTATTATTCTTCAACTTATACAAAATAAAAAATAATAGAATAATAAGTCACCATATGAAAATAAAATGTAACAAAACCCCAACGGTAAGATGATCTTAGGGAATTTTGTACAGTGGGACTCTATCATGTTGTTTCTTATTACATTATAAAAAAAGTAAAATGTTATCCCCTATTAACACCAACATCAACCTTCTTAATGATAAAAATACAAAGGACACCAAAAAACATATCCAATATAAACAGATAAGTCAAAGAAAAATATTGTAATCCGTTTATTCTAACTAAAAGAGGAACAAAAGTAAAAAAACAAGATGATTCATTATCTCATATGAAGAAGTATATTTTAAGTTTTCAGTTAGACATAAGTGAGAAATAGTTTTAAAAAATAGATATGACGGCCACGACCTTTGGATACCCTTAAAAAGAGTGTTTAATTCTTTAAACATTAACGAGAATTAAGTATTTTTCCTCTCCGACAACTTAAACAGTCCCATTAACAATACTCTAAAAATAGCATATGGATCAGAACACATATATTCAATATTTCATAAAAATATCATAATTTTGAAATTAAAAAAAAGACCTTCAATATAGGTTTTATTTTTATTTTGTTTTAAATTATAGAATCATAAAAATATTTTTCAACTCATTGTATATCCAAAATTTATCTTAAGACTATCTTTTAATCTCATCCAGCATACTCATCTCAAGCATCTATCTCTTTCCATGATTGATATCATAAAAATTTAAATACTTAAAGACCTGATATGATGTGTACTATAGCTCCGTAGTGAAATGATTAATTTTCAAAAATAACATTAAAAATATAGAAATAGATAATAGGGTTTCCAAGTATGTTTTATTTTCCATAAAGCATCATCTAATATAGAAGTCCAGTCTTTCGTAGAGTTTGAGACATATTTCTCTAAAATATGTGTTATCTTCTATATGAAATTTCATTCTATCCATTGGATTGTGGAAGGATGTTTGTTCTAACAAAATGGTTATATCCATATTTCTCTCTTAAATCATTAAATTTTCAGTTCTTAATATCAGTTCGATTATCATTTTTGAAAGATCTAGGGACCCCAAATCTAGACATTAAGTTCTTTTTCAAAAAAATTATTACACATCTGACATTACTATTGGGCAGTGCTACAACCTCAAACAACATAAATACACAGTCAACAACAACTAAATTATACACATTCACATTATATGATATTAATGGTCCCTTAAAATATATCTATAAATGTAAAAAAATTAAATTCTAAAATTCATTTTTGAGGTATGACCATCTTTATCCCAATATTCCCTTGCCTTCGGCATTTATTATAGCCCACAAAAAAAACTCCTTCAATCCTGGAATCAAGTGGGCCAGTAAAATAAGTCTTCAATGACATTTTTTGATATCCCTTATCCACCATCAATTACTCCCAAAGGTGAGGAGTGAAAACTATCCAGTATAAGAAACAACTTTTATTCTAGAACACACCTTCTAAAAATCCCATCATATTGTCTCCTAAATAAAAAAGGGTTCATCAAAAATTTAGTACTTAAGTTACAAAATTAATTTATTTATATTTTAATTTTAGAAGGCTTTAAGAATTAAAATTGATGCTAGATATTTAGAAATGTCTATAAACTATGTAGACTACCAAATAGAGACCATGTAAAACTTCTCAATTGAAATGTATGAATTTATCTCCCTTGGATATTCAAACTAGATTTTAGAAATCCAAGAATTATAATATGAAACTCCATTATAAACTTATTTATTATTTTTAATTTCCAAGTCAAAATCTTATAATAAAGAGATCCACATAATAAGTATTTATTGGGATTCCTTCTTAGTTAGAAAATACATTAAGTCTGAATGATCAGTAAAGATAATGGCATTAGATGCTACAAGGTATAACCTAAATTTCACTAAAGAAAACACAACAAAAAACATATATTTATCTATTGTTTTTTAATTCCTTTGGGAATCATCTAGTATTCTGATTTCATAATAGTCTACGTGTGACCTCTTATATTTTGTCTTTACTATGATATCTCAAATACATGTAACATTCATCACACAAACGATCAAATGGTAATTTCCATCTAGGTGTAGTAATAATGGGTGATGAATTGAGTTTATCATTTAGTAAATTAAATGATTCTAGAAAGTTTTTATTAAACAAGAAGGGTTTATCCTTGACATGAAAAGAACACAATGGAGTTTCATTTTTTGAAAAGTATTTTCGAAAAATCTTGTAAAAACTACCATACCAGAAGAATCTTTGAACACCCATAAATTTTTAGAGAGGTTGATGTTTTTGAATAATTTCATTAACGGTAGCTTCCACCTCTAATCCAATCTTGGACACCTTATGTCCCAAAACAATACCTTTAGTGACTATGACCTAGAATTTCTCCCAAATGAGAACAAGGTTGGTCTCTACGAATCTTTCTTGCACAAGTTAAAAATTTCACAAAAATTCCTCAAATGTGCTACTAACTTTAAGGACCCAACCTAGTTGTCTAGAGTCAGTGCCTTATTCTGATACATTTTAATATAAATAAGGAATATTAATCCAAATGGACTTTGTAGTTTAGTATTATTTGAAACATGATACATACATAGGTTCAACATTACAACTTGAAATGAAAAATATCTTAGAAACCCCATTAAGAACTTCAATAACTCCAAGGTTATTTCATCCTGTCATTCATAATAAAATTATCCATTTCTTTAGAAAATGTATCACAAAAATGGGTGAGATCAAATTCTCAGTAACATTATTCAACAATGCATAAGATAACATATTCATTAGACATGGTAAATAATTAAAAATACATGACATTAAAAATAAACTTGAACCTAATACGGTAGAAAAATGAGTGGAGTGAATATTTCAATAACATAACATAATACAGGGTATTATACTAGTTTCATGGAATTAATAATAAGTGACAATATAACTATACCCTCAAGGACTCGTGCCAATACCATAAATAATCATTTGGTCATGGCCTTTTTCCCTAACTGTAGTTTGTCTCATGACACCTACCGATGAACTGAATGGCTATATAGGGCCCCAACCGACACTTAATATGTCCAATTAATTCCTCATATAAATGGGGATAAACATAAACATAATATAAATTCATATTAAAATTAATATATGGAATGGAAATAACTTTCTCCGAATATTAAGCAAACCATGATCCATTCAGAGTAAATTGGGGAATGTGTTTAAGATAACAAATCCACATCCAATGTAATAATAAACCACTAAATTAAATATGGTATATGGAATCAGGGAATAAAAATCACAATAATATTTAATAATCAACATGAGTATTTAAATAGACGAAGATACTCTTATAAACACTTCGAGTAAATCCTGAGATAAATACTTTATTACATTGAAAAGAAGAGTTCTTTTAGAAAAATATATGTATAAAACCAGAAGTGAGGTAAGATAGTATTTTCATGATAAAGTTTGTGATTTTATACAGATAATGGTTTCAAAAAATAGATTAAATAATGCCCTTGAATGTAGGTAAAAATTAGAGTTATTCCCTTGGATTGGGCTTGTATTTCGAAAACAATTTCGAAAGTTCCTTTTAAAAAGAGTAAACATCCATAAAATAAGGAAATATTATTGTTGGTGAACATATATATAACCCACAATCATTATTTTTTTGATGATTACATAATAATACACAAGATTTTCATTGATGTAAATAGACAATAAAAGTTACCTGAATGAAAATGGAAGTTCGGGTGGAAAAATCCTTACCATCACTCCGAACATGTTGCACTCTTAAACTTGTTCTCATGGAATATGAAATTATACTTATTATTAAATTATTTAAGAACCTATTAGACATGTATTTAGTTTATCATAATTCTAGTTACTTTATTAATGTCTTTATTGATATGTTATTGTACTGAATTCTGTTGTTCCACGGTGTTTTTTTTCATTAATTTCATAATTGGTTCACTTGTTCTTAAGTAATGGAGTTCATGTGGATGAATGTAAATCTCCAGAAGTTTATTATCATATTATTTATGTTCATATATAAGTGTTATAGTACATTTATATAACTTTTTTACATGGAATAAGGATGGATAATTATATAGAACGTTAATGATAACTATTTCGTTTAATTTGTGGGTTTGGATTAAAACTAACTCATTTTTTCATTTTATCTTAATACAATTTCTACAAACGGATTAGAGAACCTTAAATAGGATATATTACACATATAATAATCAGATTAAACAATAAAGATATTGGTTTCATGACCATAATAGATAATGTTAATAAAAATAGAAATCCCATCATCCATGAATGTGGTAAATTGACACCTCTCAGTTTCTATTCTTACTACTAGTATAAAAGATAGTAAAAGGAAGATATGATGAAAAAATATAACACTATCATGAAGAAACCCTAGTAAATTTATGGTACTGGAGTCATCATAGCATTTGGATAAAGATAGGTAATAGAAAAATAAAACAATTGAACTTGAATGGAAAGATGGAGAATTAAAAAAATTAATTTACTTCTTGAACCAATCATCTTTGAGAGCCTCCATAAGGGAGAGGTTTGGGATTTTTATGAGACCAAGGCTTGATGGACGTGGAAGAGGAGGTTGGGGGATACTTTTAAATAATTTGGTGAAGGAACAAGACTTTAAAGGAGTAAAGAGGGGGGGGGGGTAAAAGGGGGTTTTATTGTGGAGGAGAGGAGAGTTTTCATAATTTTTAATCATTTAATTATTAATTTCCCTCAAGACCAGAAATAGTGATGATTCCATGACCCAGAATAGAAAAACAATCCATGTGACTTTGAAATAAGTGGTATTACATCACTTTTGATGTTATGAATAATGTATTTAACTGATAATTCGTATATACGGTATTTTACCATATTTCACTATTCATCAAAAATTGGAGTTTTTCTAAAAAATACAAAAAATTCACCCTAAAAATTATTCAATGTGTAGAATAAAAAATGAAGCCCATTTTTTTAATTTTTTTTTAAATATTATTAATTTAATATTTAATTAAAATCATAATTTATTATAAAAACAGTAGTTTTTATATATTTATTTACATATTCTAAAGCATAGGTATATCGTACTTCAACTTGAATATTATTTATATGCCATCATAGGTAAGGTTACTAATTATGAGGGTATATAACTATTAATAAGGGTATGTTACGATTCATAAGGATCAATTACTATTCACCAAAAATTATGTTTTTCTTATCGGACACCACATAACATATTGATCACAACTGTGTATGTCAGATTTTTGAAAATCATATCATAGAAGTGAAAAACTTATGTTCAAAGGTCACATAGAACTTAGTAGTTCATGATATTTTGATTTCATGTGATTATGACATAATTATATGAAAGGAATTTCCATTGAAGAAATATTGGGTCGTTACATTCTTCCCCCCTTACGAAGTTTCTCCCTCAAAATTTCATTTTACAATCTAGGCCTAAAACAGGTGGGGACAATTTTCCATCATTTCTTCATCAATTTCTCATGTTGAATCTTCATACTTGTGGTTTCTCCATAGTACATTGACCAGATGAGTAGTCATGTTGCATAGAACATTGTCTTTATGATCCAAGAACTCCACTAACTTCCCCTCATAGGAAATATCATCCTCAAAGTGTACCACCTCTGAAGATAGTACATGTGAAGGATCTGGTATGTACTATCTTAAGAGGGATACATAAAAGTCATCATGTACTTTCGACATGGTAGGTGAAAGTGACAGCTGATAGGCCACAACTCTAACATGATGAAGGTTCTTTAAGGGACCAATATACTGGGGACATATCTATCATTTATTTATAATCCTCATGACCATATTCCATGGAGATATGCGTAGAAATAACAGGTCTCTAACTTTGAATTCAAGGTCTCGTCGACGGTTATCAGCATATCTCTTCTGTCTACTTTGGGAAGCCTTGATATGTTGCTGTATGTTTTTCAACTTCTCCACTTTTTATTTTACCATTTCAGGTCCTAACAGCTTACAGTCACCAAATTCATCCCAACACGCAGGTGTTCTACACCTTTTCCCATAAAGGACTTCATATGGTGCTATTTGGATGCTCGAGTGGAAAATATTGTTTTAGTAGAATTAAACAAGTGGAAAATGTTTGTCCCATCCTCATTTGAATTACATAAAACATTCTGTAAACATGTCTTCTATTGTCTTAATGGTCTTCTATGATTGGACATTAGTTTGAGGATGATAGACCATACAAAAGTTCAGATCAGTGCTTAGTGCATGATGGGGAATTTTCTAGAACATTGAGGTCAATCTAGGATCATGGTCAGATAAAATATACAGTGGTACTCCATGCAGCCTTACTAATTCTTTGATGTAAATCCATGCAAGTAGATCTAATGAGAAGTCCTCTTAGAATGAAATAATGTGAGCTATATTTGTAAGACGATCCACAATTACTCATATAGAATTGTGTCCAATGGATGTCCATGGATATCCATTGAAAAATTCCATGGTAATGTTCTCCCACTTCCATTTTGGTGTGGGTACTAATTACACCATCCCCTTAGAATTTGTCCTTGCATATTTCACTTGTTGAAATACCAGGCACTTTTATGTATATTCAGTAATAATTTATTTCATATTATCCGACCAAATATTTTCTCGGAGATCTCAATACATCCTTGTGCTACCAGGGTGTATAGGTAAATTAGAGCTATGAGAATCACCC
This sequence comes from Viscum album, assembly GCA_963277665.1. Taxonomy (NCBI): domain Eukaryota; kingdom Viridiplantae; phylum Streptophyta; class Magnoliopsida; order Santalales; family Viscaceae; genus Viscum; species Viscum album. Next base: position 1,586,312,119 of record OY728131.1, read on the forward strand.
ATTAGTTCCCTCTTTAGCTCAGGAATAGTTGGAAAATAAATCCACTTCCCAAATTTCAAAATGCCACATTCATATACGAAGTATGTCAACATCCCATCAATTACAGCTTTAATTTTCTTTTGAAACTCCTCATCATCAACCTAAGATCATTTTATCATTTTTAGTAAATAATGTTTTGAATCTATTTGAAATAGTATTGATGTGTTAGCTTCCTTGATAATTCCCATATAAATCTTTAATAGGTTAATAAATATAAGATCTATTTAAAGTCTCATCTTGTTCATAATTTCATGGTCCTTTCTACTCAAAGCATCTGCTGCGTTATTTTCCTTCCTTGGGTGGAAGTGTATTGTGAAATCATAGTCTTTTAGTAGCTCAATCCATCTCCTTTGTCTTATGTTTAGTTCTTTATATGAGAATATATATTTCAAACTCTTATGATCTGTATGTATCTCAAAATTTTCACCATAGAGGTGATGTCTCAAAATATTTAGAGAAAATATTACCACTACTAACTCAATATCATGAGATGGATACTTTTGTTCATGAATTTCTAGCAGCCTAGATGCATAGGCAATCACTTGATCATCATGCATAAGGACACAACCAAGTCCATTCATTGATGCATCACTATAGATAACAAACCCATCATTCCCAGATGGTAGGGTCAGAATCAGAGCATTCAGTAACCTCCTCTTCAACTCTTCGAAATGTTGCCCACATTCCTTCTTCCATATGAACATCACCCATTTTCATGTAATATTGGTCATTGGGTTGGCTAAATGGGAGATGTTATGAATGAAATATCGATAATAACATAGTAAGACAATAAAACTATGTACCTATGTTACGTTCTTTGGAGTTGGAAATTCTTGCACAACCCTTGTCTCTACAAGAATCTACTAATATTCCATCCTTAGAGATAATGTAGCCAAGAAAGGAAACTGATTGGAACTAAAAATAACACTTGATAAACATCCCTTATAATCTATTTCTTCTATGTGTGTTCATAATTGTGCGCAAGTTATTTTCCTGATCTTCATGGATTTTAGAGTATACCATGTTGTCATAAATAAACACCACTACAAAGTCATAAAAATATTTCTTGAATAATCTGTTCATGAGGTCCATCAAATAAAATAGTGCATTAGTTAGCCCAAAAGGCATTACTGTAAACTCATAATGCTCGTACCTGGTTCAGAATATAGTTTTTGGAATGTCTTCCTTCATCACAAGCAATTGATGATATCCAGATTTAAGATCAATCTTTAAAAAATATTGGGCACCATAAATTTTATCAAATAAATCACTAATTCATGGCATAGGATACTTATTCATTATTATAATAGCATTTATTTCTCTGCAATCAATGAACAACCTCATGGATCCATCTTTCTTCTTGAAAAAGAGAACCTGGGATCCTAGTAGAGAAACACTATGTAGAATAAATACTTTATCACTCAATTATTCTTGTTGTTTCTTTAGTTACACTAACTCCATAGTGGACATTCTATAAGGGGTCTTTGATATGGGCCCTAAACTAGGAATTAAGTCAATGGAAAACAAAATTTCCTCTACTAGAGGATGTTGAGGTACATCCTCTGAAAATATGTCAACATATTATTGTATAATAGGTACATCCTCTATCTATAAATTCATCTCCTCACCCATATTTATTTCATTCCCTTCTTCCCCAATAATCTAATTCAGTAGAGCTACTAGGGTAGATCTATATGAGAATCAATTGGCGAGGTTTCATCTCCAAAAATAAGGGACTAAACACCATTATCAATAATTGTAACTTTTTTTTGTGCAATATAAATTCACATCATAATCTGATAGCCAATTCATATCGATAATTATATCGTAGTCAAACATTGGTATTATAATAAGATTTGCAACCAATCCATACTTATGTGTCATGAGGGGGACAAATATTCATATATTTTTTACAATGATACATCCACTAGGATTTTTTACTGATAACTCCTTTATTAAATCAAATTGGACATGTCTAATTATCATGGCAAACTGGGAAGATATAAATGAATGTGACGATCCAAAATATAATAATCCATTGGCTATGTTTGATGAAATGCTCAATGTACCTACCACCACTTCGTTAAGAACGTCAACCTCTGTAGTTGTGACCACAGAACCTTGGCCATTCTCCCTTGGCCTTCTTTGGGAAGCATTTCAATAATGATTTGGACATTCATGTGTATAATGTCCCATCTCCCTACAATTTTAGCCCAAAACATTAGTAGCTCCTTTTTTCCCCTTTCAATCTAGAGATAGTTGGCCTTTTTCTCTGCACATGTAACTGACTCCCATTCCCTTCAAGAAAGTGCCAGGGTGTTTCTTCCCAAAATTACTGCATGATGGAAATTCATCTCTTCCATTCTTCCCCATTTTGATATTTCCATTCCCATAGTTTTCAACATCCAACTTCTTCTCTTTCTTTCCCTTATTTTCATAAGACTTAAAGAATTCAATTTCTTTCTTGATAGCATTTGAGACTGTATCTTCATTTGATGAGAAACATTGGTAGACTAGATCCCTTCAGAGGAATGGTTTTAAACCATCAATCAATCGATTAATTTTTCTTCTTGGAATACATATGTAGTCTGCAACATGCCTTGACAGCCTTGTCATGTTGGCTTCATACTAGGAAACATTTTTATCCTCCTTCTGCCTCATATTCAAGGAATTCCACTCTATATATGCTCGCTATTCACGAGGGAAATATATTTCCTATAATATTTCATCAAAATCCCTCAATTCCATCTCTTCTATTTTATTTATCCTCCTTTTTGTTTTATATTAATGAGAACCACTGATCGACATCTTCCATTAGATGATAAACTACCATGAAAACCTTCTCTCTTTCATTACATACCAATGACAGAAATATCTTCTCCAGGGAACATATCCATTACTATGCTATAAACATGTTTGTAGTCCCATTGAATGATGGAGGCTGTTGTCGCATAAAGCGATCTTACATAGCTCTTTTATATGGTGTATCTAGATGCATTATATGGGTAAGGTTATTATTCATTACATGTGTATGTTGTCCCGGTATAGTTAAATGTTGCTCCGCACCAGTCACAACACTAGAGTCAACATCATTATCATACATTAGTGGTAAATCCCTACAGGGGACACATGAATTTATGCGGTTTACATTATTTCTACTAGGTTCTATTTCTAAATAATTACATACACCATATTAGATAATAATCATAATATATAATATTAATATAGAAAAATACTTATCATTAATCAAATTTCTATGCATAGCAAATTTCATAATCATGAACATGGTATCTTTGAGAAACAATTTACATTTAAATCATACATAATGGCTTGTAAATAAAATTTGAATTATATTAAGAATATCCCCCAGGAGTTTCATAACTGAGAGTGTAGCAAGGCCCATTTTCATATTTCAGGATACCCCAGGTCAATCCCAAAACCCCTTGTCGGAGCTTTCACTGCTAGGTACATCTGTGCCAGAGCTGCCTCTACCTGATCATATCCAGACAAGGATATATTGTTTGAATGATCTAGATAATCTATCCCTTACCAAAATACAAGGTAATTATTGTATGATTATCCTCAAATACTATCTTCGGAACTCTTCTTTAATCTATGTTTTCTAATTCTAGTTTCCATGTTTTCTAGTTAAACATCCTCTGATACCAACTGTAAGGACCCAACCCTAGTCGCCCGGAGATAGTGCATTATCTTCCTAAAATGAAATATAAACAAGGAATATGAATATCAAAGTACTAAGTAGTTTAGTAATATTGGAAACATTATACATACATAGGTTTAACATTACAACTTGTAATGAAAAAATCATAGAAACTGCTTAGACAACTACCATAACTCCAAGTTATTTCAGAATGTTATTCATAATAAAATTCTTCATGTCCTGAGAAAATGAACCATAAGAAAAGGGGTGAGCTCAAATTCTCAATAAGAGGAATCAATACACTATAAGATATTTAAACGTTATACATGGTGAATAATTGAAAAACATGCCTTTAAAAAATAACATTTACATAAGATGGCAGAAAAATTAGTTGAGAAAATATTGTCATAACATAACATAATCATGGGTATTATTCTATTTGAATAACCGCATGAACCATAAATAAAATTTTCATAATGAGGGAATTCATAATGCAGGATATCATAACCATACCATCAAGGTTTCAGGCCAATATGATAAATAATCATTTTGTCCAGGCCTTGTGCCATGACCATAGTTTTTATCATGAGAACTACCGATTCACCAAAAAGCTATAGCATGCCCCACCCAACACTTACTATTTCCAATTAATTCCTCATATGAGTGGGTATAAACATAAAAAAATATACATTCATATTAAAATCAATATATGAAATGCAAATAACTTTCCCAAACATTAAGCATAAACAGTAAACATTCAGGGTAAATTGGGGAATGGATTTAATATAGCACATCCACAATGAAAATAATAATAAAATAGTAAATTAAATATTGTAGATGATATAATGGAATACTAATCCCAATAATACATAATAATAAACAATTTTTTAGAAATATATGACAATACTCATATAAACTCATCGAGTAAATCTTAAGATAAATACTCGTTTACTTTGAAAAGAAGAGTTCTTTTGGAAAAGTATTTGTATAAAACCGGACGTGAATTAAGTTATTATTTTCATAGTAAAATTATTTATTTTATAAAGAAAATTGTTTCTAAAAACTTTTTATAGATTTCCTTTAAAATAGGTAAGAATTAGAGAAATTCCTTTAGATCACTCTTGTATTTCGGAAACAATTTTGAAAGATCATTTTAAAACATGTAATCGTCCATAAAATAAGGAAATATTCTGGTTTGTAAACATATATATAACCCAAAAACATAATTTTTTGAGGAGTACATAATAATACACAAGGTTTTCACTGAGGTAATTAGACAATAAAAGTTACCCGATTGAAAATGGATTATCCGATGGAAAAACATTTACCTTAACTCTGAACGTGCTCCGCTCCTGAACATATGCTCATGGAATTGAATTTATACTTATTAATAACTTATTTAAGAACCTATTATAATTATATTTATTTTATTATAATTATGGTTAGTTCATTTATTTCTTTATTGGTAGGTTACTATATTGGATTCCATCATTCCACTGTGTTCGTTTTCATTAAAGTTAGAATCGGTTGATTTTTTCTTAAGTAATGGAGTTCATGTGGAAAAAATTTAATTCTACCGAACTGAATTTTAATATTATTTATGATCATAAATAGGTGTTAGTGGTAATTTATATAACATGGTAACATGGGCTGAAGAAGAATTATTAAATAGAACTTTAATGATAATTGTTTCGGTTAATTTATGGGTTTTGATTACAACGAACTCATTTTTATTTCTAACATAATACAATTTTACAATGGGATTAGAGAACCTTACATAGGGGATATTACAAATATAATAATATTTTTCAACCATAATAATAATGGTTTCATGACTAGAGTTGAAAATTATAATAGAAATTGAAATCCCATCGTCATTGAATGTGGTAAATTGACACATCTTGGATGGTGTTCAGGCTACTGGTATAAAAGAAGGTAAAAGGAAGAGATGATTATAACATATTCCACAATCATGAAAAAATTACATTACATTTAAGGTTCTAGAGTCATCAAAACATTTAGACAAGGAGATATAATAGAAAAAAGAAAACAAATAAACATGAATGGAAAGACAATGAATTAAAAAGAAGGAATTAACCTCCTGAACAGAACTTCATTGAGAGCCTCCTTAAGGGAGAGGTTTTGGTCTTTATATTAGACCAATGGATGATAGAAGTGGGAGATGAGGTTGGGAGTTTATTTGTACATAATTTGGAGAAGGAACAGGGTTTGAGAGGAGAGAAGAGAAGGGTGAGTGAGAGGGGGTTTTATTATGGAGGAGAAGAGATTTTCATAATTTTTTAATCATTATATTATTAATTTTCCACAATAATAGAAATAGTGATGATTCCATGGCCAAGAATAGTAAAAAATGCATGTTAGTTTGAACCAAGTGGGTTTACATCACTTGTGATGTAATGAATAGTGTATTTTACTTATAATTTTATATACAGTATTTCACCATATTTCACTATTCATAAAAAATTCATGTTTTTTAGAAAAATTCCAAAAAAATCACCCTAACCATTTTTCAAAATGTGGAGTAAAAAAATGAAGTATGTTTTTAAAAAAAATCATAAATATGATTAATTTTATATTTAATTAAAATCACAATTTATTTTAAATACAATACTTTTAAAACATTTATTTACATATGAAAAAGCATGAGTATATCATAATTCAACTTGAATATTATTTATATAACATAATAGGTAAAGTTACTATTCATTATGGTATATCACTATTCATAAGGGTACATTTATATTTCTATGGGTTGGTTACTATTCACCAAAAATTATTTCTTTCTTATCAGACTCCACATAACTTACTAATTGCAACCATGTATATTAGATTTTCAAAATTCATATCACAGAAGTGACAAAATTATGTTTAAAGGTCAGAAAACACTTAGTAGTTTATTATATAATGATTTCATGTGATTATGAAATATTTATAAGAAAATAATTTCCAATGATGAAATATTTGATCATTACACCAAAAATAGAGAAGTTATCCGTGAATTCCTCAATGATCCTCTCAATATTCTCTTAAAAGATATCCATCATACATATTTAGAAGATAACTTGTTCCCTACATAATCCAAAGGGAATCCAATAATATGAAAATGTTCTAAAGGGGCATGTGAACATTGTTTTATTTTGGTCCTCTAAGGCTACATGAATCTATTTATAAAAATAATATCCATATAGAATACTAAATAATTCATTTTCAACATGAGTTTCAATCATTTTATCTTTGAATGGAATTGAAAAATAATATTTCTTAGTGGATGAGTTGAGATTCAAGTAATCTGTAAATACTCTCTATTTGGGGTAATTTCTCACGTGAATTTCATTAATTTTTCATTGGTGAATATGGTGAAACCTCCTTTTTTAGAACCTCTATAATAAGACAAACCCATGTATTGTAAGATATATGGTAAATAATTCAATTTTTCAACAACTTGATTATATCTTCTATCAAAACATCATTAATGTTATGTTTCAGTCAACTTTGTTAGTCTACTCTTGGTTTCTGATATAGTTCCATAGGTACCACTTTCCTCAATAATTAAGGTATAATTCATTTGACATCATCTATTGACCAAGATATGGCGGATTTAAATATATTAATAATACCGAAGAATTTATTTTTTTATCATATTTATGTTCAGTAGAAATTATGACATAGTATTTTAAATTTTTATGTAAAAATGAATATTTCGGGTGTCTTGGGGGTGGTGTGTTGTCCAAAGTGTGTGTTTTTTCAATTTAATGTAGGATATTGGGAATTGGTGGTCCAAAATATTAAACATTTATCTTTTATGGGGTGTGAAAATTGGAAATGTATTTAATTTCATGATCAGTTTTAATATTATATTTACTATTATCCAATGTGGAAAACTCAATATCAAAGTCTTCCAATTTATAATCCAAGATATTAATTAAAATAAAATCATCATGTTATGTTATTATTTATCCCTCTATTGATTTGGAATTTTCAGAAATCTTTTTAGAAGTAGAATCAATGTTAATTTACCATAATAAGTTTTTATGTTGAAAATTTGAGGAAACATTTCTAGAAATATCAAAAAAAGGATTATTATCTGGTTCTGGAAAATTTTATAGATTTTATCTATGATAATATTCGACAACATTTGAAATTTTCATTTTCTACATCCCAATTATCTTCTACGGCTAATGGTTGTTTTTCTTATTCATAAAAATTTTCAAGCGTGTTTATTAACTCTAAGGACTCCATCCAATAATAGTTTTCAATGAAAGATGGTTCCTTATAATTATTAAACAAATTGAATTATTATTATTGCTAAACCAATTCAAAGATCATTTTACCTTTAGATACATATATTAATACTCCAATAGTGGCCATGAAGGTCCTACCCATGATGATGGGAACCCCTTTTTAACACTCCCTGTCAATCACTAAGAAATCAGCTAGGGGAAATAGCTTTAGAATTCCAACTAGTAGATCATCTACCCTTATTATAGGACGTTTTAATGAGAGGCCATCTAAATGTATAATGACACTATTGGGTTCAATATTAGGCAATCTCAAATATTGAAATAGTGATAATGATAGTAGATTAAAACTAGTACTATAATCATAAAATAAATTAAGTTGACCACTATTACCTGAAGTACATGGAATGAAAAAGCTGCCAAGGTCATTGAGTTTTGCAAAAAAATTCTTTTGAGTCATAGAGTACACTCTTTAGTTATGTATGAATAAAATTCGTCACGATTATGATTGAAAAAAGAATTTATGCTATTTTAGATTTGATGGAATTTGAATCAGGGTTTTGGTGATGGTTATAATCAGTTGGATCTTTCCTAGAATCCAAAACATAATCTTGATGTTCAATATTTTTAGTTTTTCATTTTATTTTTTCCTAGGACGGGGATTGGTGGGGCTTCGTTCCAATGAATTAAAGACATTTCCCCTATTTATTCAACAATTTTCAATTTTTCCCTTGTTCATTTTCAATTAAAAATAAAATTAATCTTGATTATTGGGTGAAAATTGTGATTTTTAATTATTTTTAGAATTTTTCTTTTGATTTCTATATTTTGAATTCAAGAGATTTTGATTTCTAAACTAAATCTATTTATCAGTTTTGGAATTCCTAGAGTGTTGTTTAACTACTATTTGTGTATTTATCCAACATCTTCATATCACATTTATATAATTTTACCAAGGGTTGATTTTTTTTGTGCTAGGATGATTTCCCCTATCCCTATATGTAATTTCTCATGATAAATGAACCATTTTTAGTTCCATATTTTGATTTCTTGCATCACATTTTACTTCATCATATTCTTGTTGGGATTAATTGGAATCAAACATAGCTTCTTGTGAGTTAATTAATATAATCGTTATATCTATTTTGTTAATTAAATTTCCATAAAAATTCCCTTGGGAATTGGGCGACTCAACCCACTATTGGTTTTGGTATTTTTATCATTGATGTTTTTGGTATATACGGGATGCATGTTGTGTTATCAAGAAATTTTATTTCAATGAAAATTTGGATTTTTCATATAGCTAGTGTTATAATATTTCTGAAATTGGATCATCTCTAATTCTTATCCTAATACCATAATTAGTAAATTATTCATTTTCATATTTTGGGATGGCATGTAAAAAATAGGACAAAAAATTTTACTATGCATAACATACAACATTGAGAGAATAGTTCCATAATATATTGGTTTTGGTTTTGATACACCACATGGTTTACAGATGGTTTGGAATTATGGTTCATTAATGTTTTTAGGGAGCATAAAATAGGAAATCTACCTATGAAGGTCCAAGAATCTATTCCAATTCACTTGAATGGATTCACTATCCAATTTATATAAACATTTTTTTTGGAACCCAGTTCTCCATTTATTATTTGGGAATATAAATTCATTATTATATAGTTTTATTCTATACCAAATTTTCAAAAATGATATCATCTAGAATCAAGAACCAATTTAAATCATTCCCTTTAAGAGAAATGGAAAAATAACATTCTGAGATCACTTTCATTGAATCATATCATTTTAATTTTTGGACTGTGTTGTAGTATTCTCTAATAAATGATATGATGTCTTCATTATAGAGCCCATTGAATGCTAGAAATAGTAAAATGTGGGACTATTTTATCACATAATTACTGGCACTAGGTGAAATTTTTATTGAATACGGGTTACTTAAATGTTGAAGTATTTTAAAACCCATTATAATATTCCTCTCCATTTCAGTATTGAATTTAGTTTTAATGATTGGTTCTTTGTTAAAATTAGTAATTCTATCTACTAAATTTTACATTTCAATTTTATTTTTAATTTTTAGATTATTTAGGTGTTTTTTAATTTTAGGATTTAAGGGCTCTAATAAATTATTTGATGATCTAGTAATCATACAATACCCAATAAAAAATTAATTCATCACAAGAATAAAAAATAGTTCAAATAAGTAATAATAGAAAATAAAATTATATTGAATGAATTCTTATGAAACTACTTTTTTTGTATAAAAAAATATTGTCGCTCGAATTATTCCTAATCAATGTATACAAAAACATGACAAGAATGTAGTTAATCCATTTCATTGTATAATTATATATAATCCCTATTAATTGTTTTATAGTGTCTAGTAGGGTATCAAATCCATGGGAAGGATGGTTCCAAAATTATCAAAACATGTCCATTGTAAATGGTGGATAAAAATAATTTTTTTAACTCTAACGAATTAAATTACTGAAAAAAGGGAATTTAAATGCACATAGAATTAATGGAAATAGTTTTGGAGAAAAAAATATCAAAAAATGCACAGGGAATTTAAATGCTACTGGTCTAAAAGGATAACTTCTTCATAGATATTTAATTACAAATGAAACATAGAAAATTATTGATTAATCTCACTCACTATGAGATGAATAATTATGGAAAATAAATCATGGAGTTCACCATTCCATGATACATCCAATTTAAATTTATTTTTAAGAATATTTAATAATAAAAATTCACAAAATTGTATCTGATGTTTTTGAAATTAAAATTTTGATAAATTTGTTCTTGATAAATTTCAGTAAGTGATTTTTATGTTATAATTAAACAAAAAGAGATGTGGAACATGAAAAATAGAAATTAGAATCAATATTCCTATCAATTATGATTTCATTAATGAAATTATGTGAGGAATTTAAAACAATTAAACCATTAAGATTAAAATTTTCACTTGCAAAAGTGTTGTCTTGGATGCCACGTTCAATATTCCGGATTAAAAGAATAAAATTTATAACTACTAAATAAAAATGAAGAGGGGAGAATTATCCATATAATAATATTAATATTTTTATTCTCTACAACCTCTATCTCTATGAATCCCCAATCTCGTGATTACAACAATCAAGAATGTGTATGACCAAATGATGTCTAATTATGTATTCTACCATCAAATTCGAGTGCTTCATCATATTGTCTTTGGTCACCAACATCCACCACCTACTTCATCCAATATAATTCCATACACCAAAAAATTCCTCTCACCATCAATTAAATATAGTTTCAACCTTCTAACAAAATGGAATAGGGTAATATGGAAATGAATATTGACTCTCATGTGACCATATCTTTAATATGCATAGGAAAAATAGGGAAAATAAAAAAAGAATAAATCGATTTAAAGAGAATATAAAATTTATAATTATATAAGTCTTAAGTAAAAAAATTATTATAATTATATATTTTTCTTTTATATTCAATTGATAACTAAAATATGAAATATATTTACATAAATTATAATTATAATTTTTATTATTTTTAATATAATTATATAATTATAAAAAAAATTAATGTAAAATATCATTCTTAAAAATTTTATAAAAAATTATCTAATAAATTTTATTTATTATGATATATTAATTTTTATTATTATATATTATTTTTATTTAATTTATTTATTTATTTTCAATAATATTTAATATTATTATTAGATTTTATTCCTTCCATATTATCCACAACCACATGGGGCATTTATTATCATCTAAGAATGTTAGTGGCTTCTCTTCACATGAGGCTCTCTTAATCATCTGTGGATATATTATTCCTCTAGTAGCGGCATGACTTCAATTCAGTCATAAAATGCATGTATGGGTTCTAAAGGTGCTGGATTTGCATCGGTGAGGGATTCAATCAGTGCAACATCCCCTTTTCACGTTGGTGGTGGCAAGCGACATTGAGATGGAATTCAGATCTAGAATGGGAAGGTTCATATTTATTGAAATGGAGAGCATCATGTTCTTCCTCGATGAGGTGTGGGTTCGGTTTAAATGAATAGTTAAAATCTGTGGGGGTTGGAGTTAGAACTATAGAAAATGAATCTTCCACCTTCATTGATGGCGATAAGCATTGACATACCTATTATCGACTAAGTCGTTGGAAAGAAATTGAGCTTCAACTTCAAATATAGAGATGAGGTGGAGGATTGATGGTTAATCAATGGTGGAAATAGGGTATGAGCATATAAGAATTTTGAGAAGTGGGTTGAAAGGGAGAGTCCAATGATAGGTAATACTTTGGAAGTGGGTAAACAGAAAAGAATTCAATTTTTCTACCATTGAGAAAAATCGACGATGGGTGTGGTTTGGTGACGGTGGCATGTGCGGGAGTCCATGTAGATGACTGTCAATAATGGGTAGTGTGATAATGAATTTCTCTTCCAGTGGTTAGTCACTTGTAATTCTTTAATATAGAAAAAACAATCCATTAACAAATAATAAATTAATTAATTAAATTTAAAAAACCAATTCAATTATTTAAACAAATGAAACAAAAAATATATTTTTAATTAATAAAAAAACATCAATATTTTAATAATTAATAATTTAAAAAATAGAATAATAAAAATAAATAACTAAACATAAAACAAAAACTAACTCAAATATTAACGACCTGGCCTTGGTTACCCTAAAACCTATCACTTGAAATGTACCATCATAGACCCAAAGCACATTCCTGATCCCCACAGGTTGGAAATATGAACATGGGAATCGAACACCAAACCAGAGAGAACCAATTCACCATAAATAAACAAATACAGGAAATATATATACACAGATCAAGAATGAATAGTGGGAATATAATTAATATATTTCATTCCTATAAGAAAAAATTGAGAAAACTGTTGTAAAAGTGACCAAAATATCTAAGAGAAATGTCCAACTATAAATGATGAAAACAAACAAGCTACTCAATTTGATTTTGTGGATAAAGTCCCACCATCTCACCCAAAACTACGCAACTCAACTGACATGAAACCTCACTAACTCTTTGTGGTACCAAGCCTTTCCTTGCATTGAAATACATACAAAGGTTTATGCACGACTGAAGGGGTGTGTAGGGTGTGAGCTAATAGGATCAACAGGATCCCACCGATGTGATCCTAAAAAAGTATTTACATAACAATTAATGTATGGTAATTTTAATAAAACATGGCTTGATAAAAGTTATGAAATTTTATACAAAACATGGTAAACATTTATATTTTACATAGTTCTAAATGAAATGAACATATATCAGTTTCAAATAATGTTTCTATATCATCTTTCACAAGAATCAACAAGCATATCAAGCCTAAAATATTAAAAATACAAGTAGTGGAAAACAATAGTAGCATCAAAGTTATCAAAACTGCTAGGAATACAACAGGCCAGGCGAGTATACTACTCACACCATAATCAATCAAGTGATAAATATGAATCATAGAAAAAAATCCTAGGAATAATACAAATACCAAATAAGTAAACCCCCTTAATAATGACAATATTATTCCCCTACAACAATGTTCCATGGAAACAATAGAAATCCACATGAGAAAACATCCTGATAAATCACAAAATTTTGAAGATAGAATTATGCTAAACCGTCCACCTATGTATCCGAAGTAACCCACATAAACGTTTTCAAAATTCATTCCAATTATTTGAAAACCATTACAATCCCATATCACAAATCCATTTTAATACAGTGAAAATACCCATTTTTTGCATTTATCAACAACTAGTGAAAAAAAATTATGGTTTAAATATTCTTTTCAACACACAGAAAACAATCATTCATATTTCTTTAATAAATTTTTTTATAAAATAGAAATAATAAGGATCCTCAACATAGGCAAGAGACAGAACCATCTTCCTCGAAACATGGGTTTCACATGCCCGCAATGGGATTCACAAATTACGAAAACTCAATGACATCAATGATGACCCTATAACCCAATCCAAACATCATAAAATTTATCCAATTGATAAATAGGGTTTGAGGAGAAATGGATAAACCACATACCTTAAGAACAAACAATCTTCACACTATAACAAACAATATAATAGCATCCTTAATGAGATTTTATAATGGATATGTAAGAATAGATGAAAAAACTCTTTTTTTGACCATCAAATTTGATAACGCAACCCATAGGGGTACCAAAATAAATGGAAACAATGAAGTATAAAGGGTAGTCAGCTAGAGAGACACACCACAATCCCAATAGATATCGGACACCAAACGAATTGATCAAGAAGGAACAATATCCCCATGAATTTATAGAGAGGAACCGTTAGTAGAAAGAAAAGGATAACCAGTAGCCAAATGGAAACATAAATCCTGTATGGTACCCTAAAATTCCTTTATTGGAAAATTAAATGATGTTTAACACATAAACACATCATGAACTCCATGATTTAAAAATAATACAAAAATCTCATCACCTCGGATTAAAATCTGATTTTTAATTAACTCTTGACATGTAAACATCAATCACATCATGTTACCTTTGACTGCGTAAACTCTTCTCACGGTATAAACACAACAACCATTATATATCATGTAACCTAGTTATATGGTTTCAAATTAAATTAAAACCAATAGAAAATTTACTAATCAAACTCTAAAAATCCAATCCAAAAGGGGAAATCAGAGCTAAGAAAATAAATAACTGATAAAGTTAACGGGATGTTATAAACTCCCCAAACAAAAATACTTTCTATCATATAGAATTCATGTTGAAAATATAACCCATTGAAAAAATGAGGCCACTACTCCCTAATAAACTTCTCACTCTCTCAAGTATCATTAGAATCTAATATGTATTTCCATATAACATTGACCAACAAAATCAACATCCCATAAAATACATTCCTTTAAGAGTTAATGATCTCAACTATTTTCTTTAAAATTGAATCATTTTCTTCTAACTCAATTTATCCCCAACTCACAACGTGAGTGGGATTAGGATGATACTTCATGTGCTGAGAAGTGTAAAAAACATCATGAATACATATCAAATAAATTAAAAATGCTAACCAGTATCCAACCTACCCAAGTTTTTCTGTGATATCAAATGGTCCAACATATCTTGGATCCAACAGTTCATGTTTTCAAATATGATGATGAATAAATAGAGGAGAAAATTTCATGAAAACACATTCCACAATATAAAACACTAATAGAAAATGTCATCATTCCGTATTCAATTTATGTCGAATCTTGGTTATATGCAATCATTGATATGCCTCCTGATTCTTCACTGACAACTCAAGGAAAAAACATGTCCAACCAATAATACTTCACCCACCACAGTACAAAAAATATGTTATCTTCATAGGAAACCATAAAATGACACAAAGGAAGATATTATAATTGAAAATTGATAACTAAAATTATAAAAAAACACAACCAGTCCCATATGACTATTCCTTGATCCACAAAAATCTAAGGCACAAGCATAAAACATATCCACTGGGATCTAAATCACATGCTTTGGCTAATCATCTGTTAGTGGATAGTAATATTTTCTCAACAGGACTTGAGTTCCCATAACCTCATGAATAGTCCTATAGAACCTTGAGGAAATCCTAGGATACCCAATCATATCATTGGTAGAAGGAATCCATTGTAACCTCAAATTATCTCGAACATATAGCTTACTCATATATTAAACCCTAGTGGTATCCTTGATAGGAATGAAGTGAGTAAACTTTGTCAACCGATCAATAAAAACCTAGATAGAATTTCTCCCTTGGAGAGACCTTGGTAATCCCACAAAAAACAAATGGTTTACCTCATCCCATTTCTAAACCGGCACAAAAATAGGCTAAATAAAAGTAGAAGGTTTCAAATGCACTGCCTTTATCCATTGGAATGTGTAATAGTGAGGAAAAAATTTAAAATGTAATACTTCATACACGGCCACATGAATCGTTATCTAATTACATAATATATATTTATAGTTCCTAGATGAATAGACAATGAAATGTTGTGATAATTAAACAAGTGTAAACTCCTCACATGTTCTGGGATAGCAAAACTCCTTCCAAAGTTGATCATACCATCTGAAGAGACAGACCAAACAAAAATGGTCTCCCCATAATATAGGCTCTCTCAAATTTCAATAAAATCATCATCCTACTTTTGAATTTTGAAAAGAGACTCGAGGAGAGATGATGATATCTTAACACTGTCCAGATCAAAACTTGAAACATCCTCTTTTGCGTCCCAGTGCTACTGACTGAAAATCCATATAAATATATACTCATCCTTTGATTCCATAATGGAATGTGATGATAATTTCCTGATAATATCATATGTAATGAAATTCACCTTCTATGGGATCTAAACGATACTGATGTCAAACATATAAAGGAATTCTATACAATATATGTATATGCGATTCAAATATTTCTCTAAAAATATATAACTCAGACTCTTATGATCAGAAAAAAATGAGAAACTTTCCCAAAAAATATTTTTTCACCAACATTTAAGATCATGCATAACTGATGAAATCTATAAATCATGATTTGGGTAATTCTTCTCACATGGTCATAGATAATGAAATCCATAAGCTGTCACATGGTTATCCTACATAAGCATGTATTCTAGACCAACACCAGAAGCATAAAAAAACACCATGTATTCATAACTAGGTTTAGGTGAGATCAATATAAGATCTAATGTAAAAATTCATTTCAGTTCATCCGAAGAAGACTGCCACTTCTCATCCCATGATTATTTCACCACTTTCCTGGTAGGAGTAGTCCAAGGTGAAACCATATTTGATAAATCCTTAAAAGTCATTGGTAGTGTCATGAAAGACCAAAGAAGATCAATTTATAAAATACATTATGTGGTTCCTTCCCTGAAAGAAATAACCTTCACCTTTTTAGGGCCAACTGATAATCCAAGTTCAGAAATCAAATTCCCTATGAAAATCACTTTTTAATTCCAGAAACTACATTTCTAATGATTTCCCTATAAATGGTGAGTTCTCATAATTTCTAGTACGAAACTCAAATGAAGATTTTGATCGTACTCATATATCAAATAAACTAGAATATCATCTATAAATATTACTAGAAAAGATATATGATATTGATTTAGTATAGGGTTCATCAAATCCCCACAAAACATGATCATTAGAAAAACTAAAAATCATCACATGATATTCTTAATGGCCATACCTTCTCTTGAATGCTATCTTTAGCATATCGGACTCTAGAAATCTACAGTAATGATAACCTGACTGAAGATCAATCTTCAAAAACAACTATGCCCTATTTAACTGATCAAAAAAATCATCAATATGTGGAAAATGATAATTGTTCTTAATTGTTACTCGGTTCAGCAACTGATAGTCCACACAAAAAACAAAGTGAATTGTATTCCTTCTTGAAAATGAGAATTGGGGATGCCCAAAGAAAAACTATAGGGATAATGAAAGCTTTTTCCAATAGTTCATACCACTATGTCTAAAGATCTTTCATCTTTAATGGTTCCATGTGATATGAATGTATCGATATCTTCTGTGTACCGAGAACAAGGTCAATCATAAACTCTACCTCTCTCATTTGAGGAATATCAAAGAAGTATTCTAGGAAAACATCATAAAAGTACCAAATAGTAATGGGATGTTCCACAACATAAGAAATTTCATTAGGTTCAATCGTAATAGTAGAAAACAATAAATTGGGAACTAGATATGAAGGTCCTTCATGACCATACACCAGGTCCCAATCCTCTTAAAAAACAAGATACCTCCCATCGAAAAAATAAACGAAACATGTCGATTATAAAAATCAACCTCATATCAATGAAAAACAATCCATTCCATGATGATGATGATATAAAATATATATAGAGGAAGAACGAGGAAATCCTTGACCAACACTGTATCAACTATTGTTAATGAACAAAAATTCCATGAAAACCCCCATTCATTACTCTTACAAAGAGTCATTACTAGATCCATTAAAAAGGGCATTAGTTCCATTAGAATTTTAATAACATCCCAAAACCTGTAGATATTAATGACTGTGAGGAACGAGTATCAAATAAATCAATTTTTATAGGAGATGAAATAAGGATTTTGCCTCTCATTGTTGCTGGACCTACATTGAACTCCACCTGAAACTCATCTAAAGTGTGAAATTGACTCACTCCTGAGGGTTGGGGCTGGCTCCAGGTAGTCTATAAAGCATTTGACTATCCCGTAGTAGCTTATGGAGCTAACTAACCCAGATCATAACAATTTGTAGTCATAGCTTGATATAAGCGATGTAAGTTACCAACGTGTCCATAGTTGTAGCATGTCTTTGAGATCATAGGACCGAAATTCCTAATATGTTCTAACTTACAACACTAATAAGAATTACACAGAACATTACTAGATATAGAAGATGGCGTAGAAGAGGATTTATTTAGAGACCAACCTCAACAACTCCTCTGATGATCCTTCGACTTCCTCTTCTACCCATGTGCATGATTGAATCTTCCACTAGATACAAGAGAAGAGGTGTAAAAGAAAACAATTGCTACAATATTTGTCCCTTCCATTTTTTCAATGTCTACCACCTCTATATAGATAGAATGTTTTAATATAAACACATTTGATCTGATATCCATTTACAAACCCTACAAGTACAACTTAGCCTTTAACTGGTCATTCTTCACCACTTCTTGAAATAAATAGAGAATATTAGAAACCCAGTTGCTATATGCCAACAATTAACTCACTAAAAACATAAAATAGAGTAACTCTGAATATTTTTCCAGCATTGGAGACTATGGGAAAAAACATGATGAACATGGTTTTAAACCGCTTCTATTCTAATTCCACATGTCTATCTGCCTAGACTAGGTAATCCCACCATCATTTACCAGAGCCCTCAAGTATGACTAATGCACATATTATATTGATATTATCTGGCATCTCTATAAATTAAAATATTTGATCGATTGTATCAAGATAATCTTCGGCCTCTTGAGTTTCATTCATTCTTTTAAAGTGCCATGGTTTCTTACACAACAATTCATGAGATTGATCCCTCTCTCCTCAAGATCCTAGCTACTACTCAAAAAGTAAGTTATAAAATAGTGGTATATTTTGATAAACAACCTAAACTATCCATAGTATAGAGACAATGAGATTCTGATATATTGGTAGATTCACTTATTGAGCATCAGATGCACCCTCCTATGTAACTCAAGTAAAATTTCTTGGAGGAATAATAATGTAAATTGAAACATAAGGGATGATCACCCAAAAGAGTACATTTCATTTCAAACTAGAAAAAACATAAGTAGAAGCAACAATTTAAAATGAAAACCAATACGAGATACATATATCCCAACATAAAATGAAAATTAGTGTCTCGTCATGATAAGAGCTACCCAATCACTTATCACAACATACCTCTCATGTACTGAAAAACCAATCTCTATTCTAACAGAGGTCCCAATAGAAGGACTCTGGATGGAGGAACTCCATTCATAGAACTTTTGTAACAACCCAAATTTGTTTACCATCAAAACTATTTCAGAACCCGTTATATCACATATCTTAAGTACATTATTGATCCCCATGAGTTTGACAAAAGAATTTGGGAATCGAACAGCAAATAAGAGGGAATGATTTTTCCCACCATGAACAAAAACATGGCATATATATAAAAAGATAAATAAGAGAAAATATAAAACTAATAAATATATTTCCCAACTATAAGAAAACAGGAGAAAAAAATGACTATAATAGTAGGAAAAATCTCCGAAAGTCATGTCCCACTACAAAGGAACAGAACCAAATAGCTACTCCTAGTGATAGTGTGGATGAATTGCCACCATCTCACCTGCATCTACCCAACTCATCTCACATGAATCCCCATTGTCTCACTGTGTCACATTTTCTTCCATACATTGGAATACATGTAAAGGTATACGCGCCACCGAAGGGGTTCACAGGGTGTGAGATAATAGGCTTAGTGGGATCACACTCAAGTGTTCCATAATAAATCTCAATATAAAAAATTCATGTATGTTCATTTCAGAAAAACATATCCTGATTAGAAGAAACCCAATTTTATGGAAATCATGGTAAACACTTACCTTTTTCAAAATTAAAAAAACAAGATTAGGTATATCAATTTCAAATCCAATTTTCCATTTCATATTTAACCAGCATCAATATGAATTTTAAGGCTAAAATTTTACAATTCCTAGTTGTAAAAAGTAATACAAGAAGCATAGGTATCCCAACATTGAGGAATATAATAGGTCAGGATAGCATATTAGTCATTCCATAATAAATCATTTGTATAAAACTATTTCTATAACACATTCTTAGTAAGACTATGAATACGCCATGAGTAAACCCCTACCAATGTCAATATCAGTCAACTAGAACAACGGTCCAAGGAAATAGAGGAAAGACCCATGATCAAATGGTCAAATAAATCATAAAAATTGATAATGTCTTCAAGCTAAAACATCAAATTAATTACCCATGAAATCCCATTTGATTTCTTTCACAGTTCATTCTACTATTTTGCAAACAATTTCAAAACCATTTCACAAATCCATTTCAATGATTTAAAAAAAAAAAGAATTTTCATTCTATTTTTAAAAAAACATGGAAAACCCATTTTTCGATCAAAAAACATATCCAAACACACCAAAATTTCATGCCAATACATATTATTAATATGTTTATAAAATAGGTGCAATAAGTTTAATAAACATAAGCTAGAAATGGAACCAATTACCTTGAAACATAGGTCACATGTGACTGCAATGGGATCCACCAACATTGAAATCTCATAAATATAAAAGATGTCTCTAGAACCCATTCCAAACAACTCAGAATATATCCAATTGAGAAAGATGGTATATAGAGTAGAAAAACATCATATACCTCAAGAATGAACACTAACTTCTCCACAACCAACAATGGAACAACCTGTGGAATGACATTTCATAATGAATCTAGAAGAAGAAATGAAAAAACACTATTTCAGACCGAGAACATACAATAATGTAACCCATGAGTGATACTGTGATTATTGGAAATGAAGAATATTAATGGTTACTCACTCGGAGACACGCACCACAGCTGTAATGGAGATAAAACACCAAGAATATCAATTAGGAAGGAACAATATCTCCAAAAATCACTGGAGAAGAATACATGGTGGGGTGGAAAAGAGATATAGAAGTTTAATGGACACAAAAATCCCGTACAGTGCCCTATAAAACCCTTCTAAGTAAATTAAAATATGTAAAATACCTTTACACATTGTGAAATCCACGATGCCAAAATTTGCTGAAAATCCCATCAGATCAGATTAAAATCTTATCTTTTATTAACTCACGACATGTAAAGTCCCCTGAAATCATGTAATATTTTCACAGTGTGAAAATTATACATATAATACATATAGAAACCATTACATGTCATGTAACCAAGTTACACCGCATAAAATTCCCCTGTAAACTATAGAAAATTCAGAAACCAACCTCTAAAACATCATGCCAAAAATGGGAATTCAGAGAGAGGGAAAAATATACCCAATCATGGTAATGGGATGTTACAAATATTATTAATCATAACAATTAAAAATTTTTATACTCAAATATTAAATAGAAATTAAACCATGAATTGAGGAGTTAAATAACAAAATTGACGTAAAATTGAACACCTAAAATTGTTTAAGAGTTTAATAATATTAATACAGTACATAAATTTAATTAATGTTTTATAAGATTAAATATAATTATAATTATAAAATATTTAATTACACAGATGAAAAAATAAAAATAAAAAAATATAATTAATATTTTAAAATAAATATAGAAAAAAATATAACGAAAAACTAAATAAACTGAATTAAAAATTTGAATAAAATATTATTAAAATAAACATACAGATGATAATTTAGAAAAATTTACTATAAAAATATATTATTTAATTTATTTAAAACATAAATCATATTTAAATAATTAGAATATCAAAAACAAAATAAAAAATGGGGCAATTCAAGTGATTTAAAGGCCACATAACTCATCATCAACTTAATGGGTATTAGGTATTTCTAAATATAAATCTGTATTGTCACATTGGTCCCATTACTATAAATTTCTCCTATATAATTTATTTTTATAATTTCCATTATTTCTACATTTAAAAAATTGAATTTATACCTCAGAGAAAACTTCTTTCTCCTTAATGTAGTAAACTAAATTCATCATTTTTCCATAAGAAACTATTTCTTAATTCCATCCTTTGCAATTTGGAAAACATATTCCTATTCTTTTAAGACAAAATTTAGAGCAGTTATTTCTATATTTTTAACTGATATGTCATTTAATATATTTACCTTTATAATCATTATCACTTAAACTTCCACATGAATTAATTATTCCTATATCATTATAAAACTCACCTAGGTTTAGGTTGTTAATCATTACTCCTAATAGATGGTTAAGAATGAACATTATATTTCTTATTATAGCTCCCATTCTATTCAGTTTCACATTCATAAAACTACATATTTTTTTCCACATTCATTATTATGTTGGTTCTTTCTTGATCAATGAATTTACTAAAACAAAAAATGATAGTGCGAGTATATCATAATAAAAAATCATATGAGGTGACTAAAGAAAATAATATCTTTATTCATGTAATCTCAAACTATTTTTTTCTATCAAAATTAATTATTATTCATCCTAAAAAAACTATACATGGTGGTTATAGAGGAATTTCAACTAATACACAAATAACCACCAATCCACTAATCAGATCTATACCCTTCCCTGATGCTAACTTTAATGACCCATCCCAAAATATAACATAATCTAGAAAAATTAGACTAGAATTATACATATCATATTACAAAAGATATTTTAGTTTTATAGATATTTATATTTAGTTGACAACTCTTATATAAAAACACATATAAATACAAATTGGAAACTACTATTATGTATTCATTTTTTAAAAATACAATACATTCAAAATAAATATGATTTATTTTCCTAAAAAATAATCCTGAATTTCAACATGGATTATTTATTTACATTAAAAATATATTAACCCTATGAAAAGAATTTTTATATTTGGTATGCATAAATAAATATTAGTAAGGGACATAAAAGGAATAAAATAAAAAATCAATCCATAAATATGTATAATAATTTTTATTTTCTATAAATAAACGTTGGGCTCAAAATAAAAAATTTTATTACCAAATAAAACATCAAATATTACAAAATATTTAGATAAATACTTTCATAAAAAATACTAAAGGTATAATAAATATTATAAACGATTTATTGAAAACATTAAAAACTCATAATATCTTTTTCCCAATGGTCAACTTTTCACCACATAAAATTAGTATATTCATCTCTTTAAACAAATTAGCATTATCTTACCTTAATAAATCTTATTCTTCCTAAAAACCCTTATAAATAATAGATAAACATTTTATGTTACTTTTTACATAATTTCCCTATCACTCTTAAAAACACTCTAATAAATAAAATAATGATACGATTGACTTCTATAACCAATGCATCGCAGAGCTATCACGAACCCACCCGTCCTTGCTTTACCATGGAAACACCCACCATTGGTCAATAATTTGACCACATATACATAGATTATAAGGGACACACCCATCATAATAACAATTCCCATGAACTAATAAATCATGAAAACATGAATTTTCATTATTACACTAATAAAAAAATCACGAGGAAAAGGAAATATCCATTAAGAAATATCCATTTTAAAAATATTTAAAATAAAATGGGAAAATTATATTTGAACAAAAACTTATTAACATTTAATGTAATCATCAAATCATTGAGGTTTTTTATGGTGTTAAATTATGTTTATTTTATATAAGTTAAATAAATCATTCCTTTCGTACTTATGTTTCAAATTTCAGTGAATACATATTTCGGAATACAAAAATAAAATTACATTCAAACACTTTATTAAAATTAATAATGGGATAAAATGGTTCTATTAAATCATTATATAATAGAAAAATAATTTTGGATAAAATTATCTGAGAATATGGATATGGAAGAGAAATAGAGTTTTACTGGAAATATTAAAATATGATTTCTAACATAACTGTCACTAAAATTGAGTCTCTCTCATCATATACATTATATATCTTCATGAATAACAAAATTCGGTAAATTTTATACTTAATTAGAGAAATTTTTAAAATTAATCATTCCATTTATTCATTTAATACCATGTTATATTCAATTATATAATCAACTTAATTCATGTTTGGAATTGTCAGGATATTTTACTCATATGCTAGAAATGACTTTAGTTGGTTGTTTATGGACTAAATGGGAATTATTAAATCATATATAGAATAGTAATCAGGGAAAATTTATTGTAATAATAAATAAATTATAATTTTATAATCCAATCATTATGTATGGATATAAAAAATTAATTACTTTCTAATCATGGAGATGGTGGGCCATACATATGCATCAGCAACGTTTCCATTTTTCTATAGTCATTATAAAAAGAAGGTATATATTATTTTAATTTTAAATAATTATAATAATATCATAAATATAATATTACTCCATTAAATATACATACACACACACACACAAACATATATATATATATATATATCATTCATTTCATATTGTGATGAAAAATGAATCACATCACTTCTTGTATGTGGTACTCCACTCATATACACAGACGATGTTATTATTTTTTAGTGAATGGGATGGTAAGAAGGTAAATGATATAATTTTTTTTATTATGATTAATATTTCATGAATATAATATATAAACATCGATTCCATCATTATAATCTATCCATTATAGATGGTGATGAAAAACAAATTACATCAGTTTGGGAGGCGGCGGTCTCCCATACACATGAGTGATTGTTATGTTTCTCTTGTGAGTTATATGGATATAAATATATGTTATGCTATTAAAAAATATATATATAGAATATAGTAGTTTTATTATATAATTACTATTAGGAAATATTTTAAGGGGTTGAAAAAATATTTAAAATAACAATTCTTGATTAAAAACGATCCCTCTTCTTCAGACAACCTTTTTTTCTTAACACCTCAAGACCAATAAAGTTATTGTTGATCCCAATATAAGTCATATTGAAGTGATTTTGGATTTTAGGTATGGATATGGGTAAATAGTAGAAAAATGGGTTTTAAGCATGATGTAAAGGGAAAAATATGTACCCTTTTATAAGAGAGTCATGTGAAACTCTAGGAATTATTCAAAAATATAAAATTTATATAAAATAATATTACATTAAAAATCGATCCATACTAATATAATCATAATAAAAGATAATATGTCTGTTAATACAATAATCCAATTAAAATTAGTCATGTTTTTATATATTTTTACCCTTCCCATTTTATTTTAACCACTCATTATCCCCTTTCACACTTATCATGAAAACAATGTTTTTCAATCATTGGGGGCCAATATAGTGACTATTAATGAAAAAATCACCAATAAATGGGCCATGTTTTATATAAGAAACAACATCCAAATAAATTGTATGAATTTAATATTTTTCATTAATTTTTTATAATTTAATAAAATATTATTTATTATAGTATATCATTATTTTCAATTTTTAGAAATATTCATAACTATGATTTTGATAGCATCAAAAAAAGTAAAAATCAACCCAAATACATTAATAATTCTCAAAAACTTACATGTTAATATGGGAAAGTCAAGAAAAAAATTAATTATTTCAAATTATTTTACTTTTAATATTTTTATTGTCATTTGTATCAATTGATTGAATAATTACAGCATCATCATTGCAAAATTTTAAAATGTAATTATTTCTTCACTAAAATTAAAAAATAAATATACATGATGATGATAAATAATATACCATTAAAATAATTTTTATAAAAGAATATATCTACTAATTAACCAATTGTTAATAATATTATATTTAATAAAAAACAAGAGTGTGATATTTTTTATTATTATATAAATAAACTATTATAAAAGTCATAATCTCATAAAAGGGGAAAAATTGATATAATAGAATATTTTATTTTTATTGACGAAATTTACTAATCCTATATAATTTAAGCATGTTTTATGGTCATTATATAGTCTTTATCATTTTTCTCAATTTTAATCACCATATTTACCCTTTTCCAAGGAAACAAATAGTTCTATGATTATTATTCATATTTACCAAAAATAAAAGTTCATATTATAAATATTGACATAATAATTCTAGATATGGAATCCATATTAAAAAATTAAAAACATATAAGTGGTACAATTTAATTTGAAATTAAATCAGCAAGACGCATTGAAAAAATGTTTTTAGAAAAATGTTATTTTTAAATATAAAATGTTTTTATAATAATTTAATGTATAAAATTGATTTTAAAAACCATAATTGGAAAAGTTAAAATAAAAAGGAACAAATTAAATTATAAAACGAATCCAAAATATATGTTGAATTTATAAATCATTTAAAAGAAAACATTTGTTATAATTAGAAATCATTATTTTTTACTATTTTTTGACTAATATTTTTTTAATAAAATTATCATAAATTTATCCACATATAACTTTTAAAATATGAATTCAAAAATGAAATGAAATTTATTTATTATTATTTTTTATATACTAAAAAATTATTTATATTATTCACTCATAAATTGTAATAAAAACCATTTTTTATGAAAATAAATTTTTTAATAATTGAATTTATTTACTTAAAATATAGTGATTGTTTAAATCAATTTAATTAATACATTTAAAAAGGAGTAGTACTATTATATATTTAAAATTTTAGTTAAAATTGTATATTCCTACCAATTTATCAACTAGGTTATAACGATCACATTTAAATAATAATAATATTTTAAATTTCAATGATGAATATCTCATATTCTATAAAAAATATTATTTATTTCATTTTTTAATATATCAAGAAAATATAGTTGCATCATACCCATATAATCTTACCTCTGAGAATCATAATTATAAAATAATAATATATTAGTATCATACTCTACAATATCTCTCTTTATGTGTCATTCTATAAATACTCTTTCATATATCTATACATCTTCATACTTCCAGGATAAATAGAATATTTGGAACTATGAACATCATCTAATAGCTCTTTCTCTGGGTATGGTTCTGATGAGACATATATGTGATTCTTAAACCTCATCATTCCATCTTAATCGTGTTTTAACTGAAGAAACATTCCCACAATCTTCTATATCTCTACATCTTCCTTATATTCCTTTCTAACCTTCTAATGGATGGATATTTGACCAATAATTTGTAAAAGATAGTATCTATCACAAATCGTATTGATTTCAATTGAAATTATTACTAAATAATTAGGTTTTAGATCTCTTTCAATGCTTATCAATTCAAAAAAGCATGGTCCCTCTAACTCAAATCATTATGCACCATGTTCACTTTAATAAAGAGGTAATGTGTCGTGAAAACATAATATTTACTCAATTAAAATTTTATTGTTTGATGAAAATTAAAACCTTTTTATGTAAATATATACTTTATACTTTTACGATCATTATATATATAACGCCTTTCTCTATAATGATAATCCATCAATATCATTAATGTATAAATTTAAACTTCTTAATCCAAATCAAGAGTTAGTTAACTTTTCTCAAAAACCTTTAATTTTCAGGACACATAATATATTACCAAATCATTATGAATTATAGATAATGTTTTTACTTATTTAATTAATCACTATAGATCAAAAATCCTCCTCTATTTTTGGGTAACACAATAATATGATCATTGAAAAACATTTTCTATTGTTCAATGGATTTGTTATATTATTCTTTATAAAAGAACACACCACTCTTTTGACATAATATTGTGTATAGATTAGTTATCACTAAAAAATTCTATAAATATAATTGATAATATCCATTAAATCCATGAAAACTATGGCTCCAAGTTAAAGTATTTGTTCTAGGAAAATTTTCAATTAAATAGTTCTTTTACGGATCCACCGACATGCCCCCTATTGAGAATATATGACCAAAAAATGAATATTTTTATCCAAAATTCACACATGGTAAATTTTTCATATATCATATCCCTCTATAATGACTACATTAAAATATTCATTTGAAATTCATCATCTTCTTTACTCTTGTAATTTTCAAGGAAGACATTTATAAATACTACCACGATTTGAAAAATATAATCTCAATAGACACAATTAATCCAATATATGAAAATTGTTTAGAAACTAATAGGACCAAATATAATCACAATAAATTAAATGATTACATTAATATAATGAATGTTTTTAGTTATATATTTACATTTGAACCTCAATTTATCGCACCCAAAAAATAGCAATTATAAAAAAATATTGTTCTCCTCATAATTCATCCAAAAATTATCAATATAGGGAAAATATAATTATTATTAATTGTTATCTTATTATGTTATGTATAATATATGAAGCATTTCATTGATCCATCATTAATATTCATATAATGATTTTTATACCCTATTGTGATGCAAATGTCCAAATGAATCCCTTATCATGATTCACATGGTGTAACTTCTTCAATTCTTAAAACCAAATCAAGGAAATTCTATATGGATTCATTCAAATAGGTGTATCATCAAGTATTAGTTATATTGAAATCCAAACATAATGAATTATAGGAATACTGGACAATACATCTACAAAAACTCAAAAAACTCCCAGAAAATCGACATATCATCATTATTGAGTTTCTCTCCAACCAGTTGAGAAACATAACACTTTTGAATTAGAAGAAAGACGCCAACAATGGATGAAATTTCAATCAGATGTCCATATTTTAAATCTCACAAATATAAGATAATATTTTGGTTTATAATACCACATTTTATTTCACATCCTCATAAATTTATGATGGATATATAATTATAACTTAAAATCCACTAAAATATTCCCAGAGCCAATTTTCTATATAGCCTCTAGCATTCCTCCCCATATGCCAGAGGATTATAACAACCAGTGAAGGCCAATGTTGTATTAGTGAGCAGAATATACCCTCATTATAGAGTTTACTAAATGGAGATAAATAATAGTTTGACAATTAAAATGAATAAGAAAACATAGTTAAAAACATAAATCAAAATAATAATTAAAGACATTATAAATGACCCATGACATATAAAAAATAGATAATCTTTTCAGGACAAACTACAAAGGAAAAAATAATAGGATACAGAGAAGCAATCAAATTCAAAAGGATACAAAAAAATATATAATAAGAACTACCAACTTAACTCCAAGAATTGTGAAAATCAACTCGGTCACCTACTTCCAAACTCTATCCTTGTTAGGAAATCAGACATGCATTGCAGGACCTTTCATTTTCCAAACATACATCCAAGAATTTTGTCCGTGTACGCATTCAATATACCAAACAGGGCATGGGATATAATCATTAGGACAATAATAAATGTTTCTACAAATATACATCAAGGTCATACAAAATGTTAGCGTGAATATGAAATAATTTAAAACAGAAAAGTAAATTTTAACCATGTAAGGTCATGTTCCTAGAGAACACTTTCTAGACTATATCAGCATTAGACTAATCCGTGATATCATTGAACAAGGGACACTGTAGATATATATATATATATTTAATAAAATACTAATAATATAAAAATAAATATTATTTAATATATATGAACTATAAATTTAGTTTTATATATAGCCATATATATATTCTAATACTAATTGGAACCCAAGGCATAACCCATGTGTCCACGAATAGTCAAAAGAATTCTTTTGAAACAATTATGGAACTAGATCACAAATTTGATCATGTATATAGAGTTTTTTATATCCATAATCCTAATAACTGAAGTAAAACATCCTGTCAAACAACCTCTAAAAGAATATGGAACATCATTCCCACCATTCAATAAATAGAAAAAGACCTCATTCCCAACATCAAATGTCTAAGGAGTGTGAAGAATCATGTCCAACACTATCATCAACTATGTCTCAAATTACATTATACATAGGTGAGTAACAATAATAATAGTCATATATGTACATGTTTCACAATCATTAACCCTGGAATCGTTTATAAATGTTTAATATTCAATTGATTCACTGAATAATTCATAATCCATATAATGGGTATGTGACATGGTTATTCCATACAATTTAATTTAATATTATCAAATCATCCCAATTTAATTATCACTATAACACCATGTTGAATGTGGGTTGGTCACATTAGTATTTACAATGCCAATTTCAATCAATAAGCTCACCCATGGGGTGGAACATTTCATATGTTAAGATCTTGGAAAATAAAAATAGTGTAATGGTAGATTTATTTCATTTTAGATGATATAATTAAGTAAAAGAGATATTTTTAAAATAAATTCTTGGATGTTTTGGAGTTTTGGAATCCTAAAAAAAGATATATTGTGACAAGACATTAGGGATAAATGCTAGGCCAACTACCTTATGGTCGTATATAGCTCATCATCAATTTTCATCTTTTAATTTGAGCTTTAATAGAAGAAAAAATGAAATAATAAAATTCCATAAAATAAGGAATATTAACTCACCTTGAATTATAATTCACAAGGGTGACATAAATGAATGAAGAAGGGTGGATGATTAAAGCTATTACTGGTATGCTTCCAATGAAACTAACGATGATGGAATTAGAGTTCAGATGAAGAGCCTAACTAAAATCCTTGGTTTGAGGAAGAGGGAGAGATCCATTGGCTAGAGGAGGTGTTTCATGTGAATAGGGAGAAAAATAAGGGAGAAAAAAAGGTATTAATAGAAATGTTTAATTTCACACATTTAATATGTTCATGTTTTTTATGCATGGCTTTGCAATCTATTATCTTAAACCATGTGGCACCCCTGATTGAGTGTCACTATGAGTGCATCTCTGGGCACACAGGTTGTCCAAAATATGTGGCTCCCTTTAGTCGACTAAAGAATAGTATATGGTTGGGAGGCCTAAGGATCATAGTCTAATAAATATGGAACCCCTCTATAGCTCATAGAAATACCCACTTTGTTGTGTTTAACATATAGCACTAACCATGCGCTAATCATGTGGCTCATTCTACCTTCCCGAAATCTAGAGTTCTAGGCTCTGAACGAGCCTAAGACACTCCCAAACCACTCCATTACTATTATGAAAATTTCATGTTTAAATGGAATGGATTGTATAAAAAATTATGAGTTTTTTATCGTATCAAAATTATATGATGTTACAACCTCCCAACCTTATGAAAACTCATCCATATGTTTCTACGAGGATGGTTGATTCACATTTGTGAAATTTTCTGGCCACTGATCATTTAAATTGGCCTCTTTCACCTGGGTTTCATGCTTTACTCATCTATGCTACCACACCACTCATACTAGAGAAACTGAACTACCTTATAGATAAATTTTGTTATGATAAATGACACATATAGGATTCTCCTTAAAGGATTCCTCAACCTATAGCTTGATTTAATATTGATCAAAATAATGCGATAATTTATAATAAAAATATAAAATCTATGATACATGGAAGACATTGTGCATAGCCCGATACATCAAAGATAAGGACAACTAATATGATATTATCCTGACTCTCTTTCTATAATTTCAAATGTCATGATACAACAAGGTGATAACTTACCCTATCAGTAAATACATATATTACACAATATTTGATAACCTCACTGAAATACCCAATTTCTTACTGTTAATTCAAGAGGTTAGTGGTTACTATCAGTATAAGACTTCTCCCAAGACTATTTTATAGTCATACACTTTATGATAATATATACCTATTCTTAAGTATCCTGAATTTGTGGGGTTCCCAGTTTCCTTAAATCGTCTATCTCTAATCAAAATAGTGGTGAAAGACATGACTGACCATATAGGTATTTATATGAATCCTTATAAATATTTTGCTGAAAGTAATTAATAAATACAAATTCAATGATAGGATGGGTTTTCTCCCAAGAACCTCTAACATAAATGACACATACCTAGATCATGTATTCTAACACCTGTATTGTATTCATAGACTGGCCATCAGACTAAGTTTGGTATGTTTTACATATAAGAACTTGTGAACCTAGTTCCTTCTCCATCCACTACTAGAATCGTGTTGTAAATAGAGATTCTCTATTAAATGCAATTGAATGTGAAAAAGGATGGAGGAATATAGTCTCTTCAATATAAATCCTCCCAAGATCGTCCACCAAAAATCCCTCTTTGATTGGAAGATAGTCTGTGACCTTGGTCAACCTATTGAGTATCACTAATTCCTTATCATTACCTTCATAGAATTTTCATAATCCCATCATTAATTCCATGGTTATGTCCTCTCATTTACTTTATGAAATGGAAATAGGTAGTAAAATTCAAGCATGTCACATGTAATCCACCTTAACATTATAACTGGTGGAACACCATGTAATAAAACCTTTAATATTTCACTCTATACTTGAACACCGATAATAGCAGTGTAGGTCATGATACATAATTGCAAGACTGATTTATGCTTCCATGAAAAAGGCATGAGTCTCGTGCATCTATTCATATCATATTTATATTGTCACCTAGACATTCCCATGAATGTACATAATCTTTTTCTCATTAATAACCCTTCTAGGTGATGGGTCCCACCAAAGAGACCGTCCGACAGGACTAGACCCCCATGAATGAAAAATGTATGATCCTTGCCAATTATAGAGGGGAGGTTTCCACTGTTAACAATGTGAGTACTGTTTTCCTACAAAAGTCATTCACTACCAATGGAATCTTATAAAACAAGGCTATCAAATGCTATTCATTATTATCCTGTGGGATAGTATGTGTATCAGTGTTTCGAATCAGATAATTATCTATATATATTTTGATACTTATCATGAAATAAATTTTATAATATTTTGATTATAGGTATTATACCCATCTCCACAAAATGACATTCTTTTCATTTTGAGTAAATGTATGCCTAGGGATTTAATAGTCCATGTAAATCACAATATGTTTTCCCAGTAGATTATTCCTTCAATAATGTATCGTATTAACCAAAGATACCTGTTCAAGTTCATACGATGGGTTGTTAAACTAGTGAGGACTTAATTATTGAGACCCATATGTCCCTAATCAATGTACCTACATCACAATGGTTCCACACTCAATTCCCGATGAATCACATTATACTATATAGATTCATCTTATATCCATCAAAATCAGGATCATCACTAAACACAATCTTCCATTCATCTTCTAAAATTCTATCTCACAATATCCATGTAAAAAAACATCACCCCCGTTTTTTCAATCCCATGAGTGGCACTACTAGGAATGAAAAGTAAAAAATAAAGAACCTATAATAACTATAAAATCTAATAAAATGCATATATCAATAATGTTTTGGGATGCAACCAGAATTCCTTGTTTATCACTATCATTAGGATAACTTATAATGATACCTTTGAGATTATGTGACCCAAG
Organism: Viscum album; assembly: GCA_963277665.1. NCBI lineage: Eukaryota > Viridiplantae > Streptophyta > Magnoliopsida > Santalales > Viscaceae > Viscum > Viscum album. The sequence continues at coordinate 1,586,345,736 of OY728131.1, forward strand.
AAGTGAATCTATTTGATCCAGAAGTGGTATTTATTGAGGTAATAATACACTTGAAGTCTCTCACTATGTATTCGGTATGATATCATGTTATTTCTATGGGTAATTTTTTTACATGAATTCACTAATATGATTCCAATGATGAATACAATAAATTCATCCAAATATGGGTGAAATAACTGATTCATTAGGGCCATGAATGTTGTAGGCTCGTTCCCATGATCAAAAGACACAATCAGATACTCATACAAGCCATATATACTCTATAATGTTGTACATGATATGTCTCATTGTCTAACATTCACATGATGGTAGCCCAGACTCAAATCAATTGTGTATAAAACTATTTATCCTTGGAGATGCTTGAAGAGGTCATCAATATGAGTTAGTAAACACCATTTATTAACTGTAATCTTTTTGACTAGAGGTAATCCACACAAATCCATAAGGTATTATCCATTATTTTAGCTGAGAGGGATAGGTGATTCGCAATGTGAAGTGATGTGGCATATCAAAACCCCAGTTTCCATGTCCTCTAGCTACCTTTTGTTCTTATGTAGCTCAATAGTATCAATCCCATATATATGAAAATAGACTATTGCTGCTCTATGAACTAAATCATGGGGGAATTGTACCTATCTTATATGTGGTAGTATAAAGAATTTATTTTCTAAAAAACATAATACAATCCAATATAGTAAGAAAATATGTCAGACACATTCCCTGATCATCCATATTAAGACTAACATTTTGGGGAATGACTCCACCCATCCCACAGTGCACAAGTCCAACCTGACTAGCCTGCACACCTCATTATCCTTTGTAAAAAATGTATCACAATCTTGTGGTGTGAATGAAACTTTCCATTTATAGAAATAAACATGGTTGTGGTAGGGTAATAACCAACCCATCATTACTATTATATCAAAATTGGGCCTCTCTATGATGAAGAGTTTCGGCAAAAAAACTGCCAACCATAAGGTGGAATTACATACATTAGTGTATACTCTCCAATAACATTATCAATGGTGTATCTACAATTATTACCCCATAGTAGTAATGAAATTCATGACCCAAAATTTTATAATAATAGTATAGATAAAATAATGTGAATCACTTGTTTCAAAAAATGTAGACACTCTAGTATAGGCTAATATAATGGTACCTCAAACTGTTAAACGTCATATAGTATGCTCCATTGGTATAAGATGTATTGTATGAAAATGGATAGTACCATGGACCTAGTTTATAGAATATATATCCATATTTGGTTTATAATACTTTAACTTCATCTCATAATATTTGATCCCACGACCACATTTACCTCTGTTGCCTAATCAACTAGTAGTTTCCCAGCTTCAAATCTGAAATGAAGCTGGTGGTCCACCTCCAAGATATGGAGGCTATATAGACCCATTATCACTAAATTTTGGATTAAAATTTATATATATGAATTAATGATGGACTATAATACCATAATATCATCACTCAACTGGATTATTATTGTATGGGGGCTGTGTATGAATGAGCTTTACATATTGGTGGCATGATACATAATAGTTGGTATGTTTTGTATGACTATAACATCCCCCATGAGCAGACTCAAATAACCCCATACTATCACTATATTATCCACTACCATATCTTAGTGCTAAACCACTCGAGCCCAAACTATCATATTTCCTTAAATTCTTCTCAATTATGAGGGGCTATACACTCTTTCTGAAAAGTAATACTACAAAAAAATATTAACCTAAGAATGGATGGAATAAACAAGACCATCCAAGATGTATTTCACTGTCATAAGATCTTCCTCACTCAGAGTAAGTTAAAATGTTGTAATTTTGTAAATCAATCATAATACTCCATCATGAACATAGAGCCACTATGAAGGTCTAAAAATTATCTATCTTGCTCAGTACTCAGTTTCTGTAGACAAATGTATTAATATAAATTCTATTAGAAATCCTTCTGAACCATATCTTCATATCTTCTAGATCATGTGAAAATAACCCACTTTAGTTTTTTGGAATCATATAACATGTAATTTCAGATCTTCACAATGTTTCCCATAGGCATCATTCAGTTCTCGAATATAGAAACCATTGAATCCAACCATGATTGGGAAATCTTGGGGACACCATCTCTTAATAATATGGGTAGTAGTTTCTTTTGGAACTCATATGTCAAATCTATATAAATATGGTTTCTCCCATAGCTCCCTAAAATTACTTCATATGACACATGAGACTCTCTCGGAAGTGACCATTACTGACTAAATCTGGCATAGAAGGCAGTTCAACAAGTGGGACAATTAGAGTTAAGTCTATTGATACTTAGACCACGAACTATAGAGCATGATCATTTCTACCTTCATGGCCCTCAACCCTTGGTTATGATGGTAGAGTATTTGTAAAATTTCCAAACTCATTCGTTATAACTAAGTATTATATCAACATATCATAGAATAAGTAATATGATATGTACAGTGACTTTTTATTCACAAGTTAGCACCAAACTTCCATCTTATAAAACCATCTCTAGGTAATTTTTTACGATCATTTAGTTGTGAGAGACTCTCCATAAATGCCAATAATATGGTTAGGTTATGGTAAATGTATCATATCATACAACAGTGATAGTTGTATACGGAGTTTCAATTTCAATATATAGAGGAAAACATCATTTACATTGCAATTGGAAACCCCATTTTATGGTAACCATTATCAAATTTAGAAGGATTTTCTTATCCATATGTGAAATATACATATATATATATATCATAGCTTGGTTATATGTTCTTCCAATCTAAATTTATAGTGTACTACCTATATAACTTGAAAGATGTATGTTATGTCACTAAAACTAGCCTCAATGATGGTTCAAGTTGTTATGAAATCATTTCAAATCTGTAAAACCCCATACACTTTATGGAGTACATTTAGAATCATTTTAATTTCAACAACTGACATTTAAAGCCATGTAGATAGTATTACATTTCTAAAACATGCCATAATTGTTTATCATATAGTGCCTCTATCAATCTATATTTTAATATTATGTTAATGTTGATGCATGCAATTTAATTTTCCACTAATTTAACTCTCTATAATAAAAATCAGTGGAATCTAAACATAATTATCAAGAAACTCACAACCACCAAATGCAATATGGAAAGTAAATAAATGAGATACATCTATATTCCATATCATAATGCATGAAATTTTAATCCATACGTGTATATGATGATGCATGAGCAGTACTTCCTTGCCTTATTAGGATAACGGTAATGGAGAATTTATAAATGTAAAATAATAAAATGATTTTGTAACCCAATAGTGGAATCCATATAAATGTAAAGACTGAAATACATAACATCAAGATATTATCCTTGGTAATTTTCACATTATTATTATACTCCGAAGAGTAGGTTCATTTCCAAAATACAAAACTCACAAATACCCTTCATACCCATTCCCAAACAGTAAGATAAAAAGGTAAAAGAGACACATTTTCTACCGATTTGAATAATACTAACCAATAAGTCACTAAAAAATACCCTGCTATATAAGGACACATGTCATCAAGTGAACCTACTCAAATGCTAGTGGATGACAGATATCAGTGAGGGCCTAGGGTGTGATAGTTGGGAGAATATTCCATTTGGTCAAAGAGGAAGTAACTGTAATAAATTATAGGTAGACAATAGAAACAAATGTGTAGGCATAATTAAATACAACCACCTAGTTAACAATGAAATAGGTAATAAATTATTGAATTCATAAAAATAAATGATAACCATGTCCTGTAATACTAAAAGTGGAAAATCATAGGATATAATGAAATATGAAAATAAAACAAATAATACTATGATGATAACAAAAAAGTCCCAATATAACTCTAATTACCACAAGATTAATATTGGTAAACTTTTATATACTACATACTAATAACACAATCATGCATCTATAGATGGACCCTAGCCTTTATCCCAACCAGTGACCAAGATGACTGTTTGGGTACCAATTAGTGCCCCGATCTGGGTGTAATGTATACTTAGTAAAACACCACAAAAAACAACTAGAATTATACATCCATGGAAAATAAAATGATAGTGTGTAGTTATAATAATGTAAAATTGTAAATAAAACTACAAATAATTCATATTAATTTCATATAGGACAACCATCAGGTTTTAGTAAATTTTCCCTAAACTAGGATATTTTAATGTAAAAATCATGCTCTATGTGTGTGTGTAAGTATTTGTATGTATATATCTATGTATATATCATAACTATATAAGTGGTGACATATAAACCCATATATATGCTAATACCATCTAGTATGCAAGGCATAACTTAAACATCCTTGTGTAGTCATAAATTTTTGACGTTTTAAATAGGATACTAGCCAATGTATTCGATCAGGGACAAAAATATCATCATATATGTCTACCCAATGAGAAAAGTAATAAGTCACGTCTAAAAACTGACGAAAAATGTGGAACATTATTCCCACAGTTCAATAGAATATGTGAGACTTCATGCCCAACATCACACATAAAGGGAGCGTGAAGCATCGTGTCCAACATTAACCTTTACCATGTCTCCAAATACATTATTCAAGGGTGATTAATAATAATAGTTCACTAGGCATGTGTTTCTTAAAAACCATGAAATAGTTTATTCACATGTTTAATTACTATTATATAAGGACTATTTCATAATATATATAAGGGGTGACTTACAAGGTCATAAAATCCACTTTTATTTCATTTAATCGAAGTTTCCTGATTTAATTATCAATAAAATGATACATCTAATGTGGGTTGATCACATTAGTATTTATAAGGTAAAGGTCCTTCAATAAGAACACCCATTGGGTAGAATTTGGTAGAAATAATTCCCTCCAACAATAACAAGAGTGTAATGGTGAATTTGAAACATATAAAATTATAGAATTAAGTTAAAACCATCTTTTTAATCAAACTAAGGGATGATCTGGAATTTTGAAATCGATGGGAATTATACAAAGTGACTAGACATTTTTGGAAAGTACTAAACCACATACCTTATGGTTATAGATCACTTTTCATACATTTTCATCATTTAATTAGAGACAAAAATAATGAAATCGATGAAATAGGTAAACTCCTTAATATTGGTTATTTTAGATCGACTATAAATTCCTTTCATAGTGGGGAAATAAATAAATAATGGAAATAGATTGAAGATATTATTCGTATGCGTCCAATGAAAATGTCCATAAAGTAATCTCATCTCAGATGAATAACCTAGCACAAATCATAGGATAGAGGTAGGAGAGCCTAATTGGGTGTGACTGGTACTACATATGAATGAGGAAGAAAAATATGGGATAGATCATAAAACTAGTCCTGGTAAAATGAAATTTTTTCAAACTTTTATTAGTTTCTTAGTTTTGATAAATTGTCTTTTATACCATTATCTTAGTTAAGTGAAACTAATTATGTGTCCTTTGGGGCTTGATTTGGAAAAACTTGTTTCCCCTTTTGTAACTAGAACACCCCACACAATCATGTGGCCTAAGATGCATGGTATAACAAACCATTCTCCCCATTTCAATTCAATACAACACCCACAAGGATGACAATATGGTTAATACTAATCATGCACTAAATATGTAGCTCAGTAAGAATTTATAAAATATAGAGCACAAGGATCCGAATATACCCCAAATGATCTCATACTAAACATTTGACTCTTAAGAACATTTTAATTATGAAATGAATGATTCAAACCAAAACATAAACTATGGTGTTATAAATAATTTTTGTAATTAATTTCAATCCTTTGATAAAATACATAAAATTCAACTAGAGGGTGAATAAAAATAAATAATGAAATAAAATTCCGACAAACCGTAATTAGGGAAGAATCAAAGGCATGAGATGTGATCATAAATCAATTATTATTTTTACCTACTAGTTAGATATCAATTCGTTGGGGTGGCTTAGTAATACCATGAGAAATTTATTTTGATATAAAAGTTTTGGTAGACCTATAATGTAATAAGACTTTATAAATTATTGAGTAAATGCTAACCATGTATTCCAAAACATCATTAACTAATCCGAAAGTTTAAATAGTGATCACATGATATTTTCAATTGTATATGGGTTGGAGAGGTTTCTAACATCAAACTACATCAATAACATTTGTTTTTAAACACCAGTTAGAATAATACCAATACATTTTACATTGGAATCATGAAAGTGTGGGTGGTTCATTCATTTTTGTTGCATCTCAATAATTAGTTTCATCCTCTTCCAATCACTTCTTCATCGGACTAATTTTTTATATTAATTTCCATACTTAATACTTTTTCCAGTTCCCTAAATACAATTTCCACCATTTTTCCAATGACACATTGGACATAAATGAAACCCCATCTTCTCCGCTCCATGGTTTTTTGAATTTCCAATGAATTCCGTATTTTTTTCCTAAAAAACCACGAGAATAATGTGTTACACCATTCTATATTTCTACTTTAGTAGCATAATTAAATATTTATTCATAGCTATTGAAATCCCTTATGGATTATGTTCATCAGAGACTTAATTTTATGCCACTTAAGATTCAACGAAATCTAAATTAATGTTGGATTGTAATATTATAATCATACCTTACAAGATTTTTAAAAATTGTTCTTATAGGTACTAATGGATTCATCATCCTTCTTCTTAAGCTCGAAGATTCCTTATAAATTTTCATATGAATAATACAAGGAAACTACTAATTGAGAAATAAAATCTTAAAGATATCTAACTACACTGAGTCAATTTCATACTTTTTTATTAATTTTCCTGATAATAGTTTTTTTATTGATCTACTTCACCTTCTAGATGATGAAAACTAAAAAAAACATTCAAATTCATAGCACTAGTGAACGGAAAATATTTTTTTACTCAGACTCATCTATTTCCCTTATACAATTGGACTAGTATATGCATTTAAAGGTGGTTGGTGTTTCCTCATAAAGGAAACAACAGAACATTGTTCCCACCATTTCTCATTTGGAATTTTAGTTTTATTCATGGATTTAGAGAGTTTTTTATACATTACAATGAGACTTCTCATTCCCGCACCTATAATATTTGGTTTCTCATGAGAAAAATCATTTCATTATTTGTTACACTCATCATTAATATAGTTCCTTCAGGTTCCATCCATTGGCTTACACCATAAGTCATACTATGATCATCATTGGTTATAGTGGAAAACCTGATAATATAAATCCATAAAAAACATTAGGATGGAATATTATAATGAAATATATACCCATGCTTCTCACTAATGTTTTCTTATCCTTGTTCCAAAAAGTACATAAACCTTTCTCTGATACAACTATAGTGACCCATTGTATTTTTACATAAATATTCTATCTTATTAGTTGATTATTCAGTAGATAAAATTATGTTCTAAGGCAGAATAATGATGTTCAGTGTCTTTGAATCATGGATATATATGAAAAAATATTCATAAGTGATCTACATGATCTCCCACTAAGATCATAATATCAAACACCATTATTGAACATATCATAATTATAACTTTTCATCATAACCGATGGAATGTAAAACATAAGAATAAGAGGGATCATATGCTCAGTAAGGGTAAACAAGGATGATACTAGTTATTAATTGAGTATAAAATGAGAATAAGTGTATAAAGACCTGAGATCAACAATTGAAAACCATACCCTATATATCATTAATCAAAATATTGAGTCATGGAATAAATAATTTTAGGTCATTTGGCATTAGACATAGAGGAGTCAAAGAACATCATCTATGAAAGAATAAAATTGAAATAAACCATACATTTTTAGTAGTGAAAAATGTATACATGATAATTTCTTTAGTAAAGGATCAATACAAACACTATCATAGTGGACTTGGTTCACCGCTATTCTTTTTTATCCTTACTCAAGGTTTACTGTCAAAATAATAAAAATGGACAAAGTTCCTTATTGAACTACATTCACTCCCCCATTGAGTCCCCATAATCTCATTAGATATCCAAATAAACCCAATGCATCGAACATATATATAATTATGGGATCACCCATCACATTATGAAAAACAAACATATGTGTGTCACAAGATCATAAAAAATTCATCACAACATTACCCATGTAAAGTAAATTTGTTTCATAATCATTTAAAAATTTTATTATATCATGACCCACTGAAAATAAATAGTTTTCATAATAATTTAATCACAACTTAATTAAACTATAGAAGAGGAATGGGTATAATCAAATCATTTTTAAATAATAATAATCCTAATATATCTAATGATTGTAATTGTAAGGTATCATTGTATTATAACTCCATTAATGTATAAGTAACATAAAATGATGTAATCATGTATAAAAAATTATTGTCAATGATCATTGGGAAATTTGTTGACGAAAATACCCATTTAACCCTGAAATCACTTTTTAAAAATATAAAAATTTCTTAAATAGTAAGGGAGACAATTTATTTGAAATGAAAATTGGAAAATTTTAATGTATGGTCCAATGCATTGCGTTGTCGTGATGGTTCAAAATTAAATTCATTTCATTCATGTTAAAACAAATATTCCTTTCAATTTTATTGTAAAAATTTAAAACTATCTTATTTAAAAAATAATAAGATTATTCCTCCTAAACCATCTTTAGAAAATTCAATCATGTGTAGAAATTAGTATAAAAAAATTGGAAAATTTTAAAGCATTGTTGAACACATTTTTAGAAAAAATAGATATGGAAGAATTAAAAATTTTCATTTAAGAGAATAAAAAATATATTTTAATATAAATAAATTCTTTTGGAATAATTAGTTATTAAAAAGAGGAGTATAAAGGAAAATTTTTAATCTCCAGAAATAATCATTAAAAGGTAAAATTCCTGGGATTCTTGAGGGATAGGTTATAATTCTGAAGCTTTAATTATACTAATCTTTTTCTTTTTAAAGAAACAATAAAAAATACACAAAGTTTTATTAAAGAATATGATTAAATAATATGTTTTATAATTTTCTTAATTAAATTTTCTAATATAAATTATATTTTTGAAATCATCAAAAAAAATTATCTTTGGGTGAAATTTTTATGTTTTTTCTGAAATAATTGATTTTCAAAGAAAAATAAAAAAATTTCAAATACACTCATATTTTTTCAATAATTAAATTAATTTCCTTTTCAAATTATATTATTGTTTTGGATATAAAGTTACATATGATATATTTGAATTTTTATTTTCTAATATTAATGAATATAATTCATAATTTTGATATAATTAAATTATTATGTTTTAGAAATATTTATTTATGTCCCCCAAATATGCACTCTATAATGTGGCTAAAATGTGTTGGTTATGTTACCTAAAGATCCCCTCCTTATATGCCGAAGGATATCGATTATTAGTGGGTTTTATGAATATTTTGTGGAGACTATACCCCATAGTATAGAGTTACAATATAGTATAAAAAGAAATAAATATTTGAGTGAAGAAATTAGATATAAAATATGGTAAAATAATAATAAAACCAAAGATGAGAAAATACCATATAGAAGAATTAAAATAACAAAATAATAATGTAATGACAAGATGAATAAAACTATTTGACAAGAAAGAGGTCATACAAATAAAATAATTAGAAGGCTAATATAAAGATTAAAAAGATCCTGGTCAATAACCCAATGTCAGTCCCATCCCAAAGTTCCAACCCATCAAGGACGAAATCAATTAACTATCTGGTAATTTTCCTTTATCCTAACCTACATTCATGTAATCTACTCGGGTGGCAAATGGAAGCCCATGATGGGTGTTTGTAAAACACAGTAGGCCAAAACCACCCTATATAATCCAATATAGTCTGAGAGAAATAGTGTATATAAAAAATTAAATAATATGTATATTAATTAATTTGACAATTCATATAATAAATCAGTCAACATTATTTATCAACCTTTTATAATGTCTACAATCATCTAGCAGAACCATGCCATCCAAAACCATGAAAACAAAAAATCTATATCAACAACATGCTAGAATGTCTCAAATAATGTAGAATAACCATGAAAACCACAATTTTATACACATGGTATAACATATCACTAGGCCAAACCCAGTTTATAAGAATCAAAATATGTGTTAGGGAATATGTCAGTCACGTGTCAGGTCCTAGCCGGGTATACTGGCATCACAATTTTTTTCAAGGCCTAGACCAATATATAATCATCATGGGAAGATTGTGGGACTATACATATATATAATCATAATAGCATGTATCAGGGCATATCTTGGTATATATCAATTAAAACATGTTTCTAGGCATATCTAGGAGTAAAAGCATCATGACAGGTTTCCAAAGTGCACATGACAATATCAAGTAAATAACAATATCATGTACATCATGACAACAAGTATATAACTATATAGGCACATATTACCGAATGGCTAATATTTATAATTATTTTTTTCATAAAATTAACCCATTTATTGAATTATTTAAATAATCCACTTTCTATGTTAATTCTATAACAATAAATCACCAGGGAAAAGGGTCATGCTACTTTCATATGTAATATAATAATTAATAAATTTTTTCATAGTTTGTTAAAATGATTTTTAGTAAATAATACCATGTTACAACAAGTTCCATGCTTGGAACACCATTCAGGTGGCCACCGGTCTCAGCCTCTACACAAATGAACCCAAATAGATCAAATGGTGGTTTGAAAAAAAATTATTATTTTATATGGCTTATAAAATTGTTTGGGACATTCATGTGGGATACCATTTCAATCTCAATTATCGTATGTACAATGGAACAATTAATCCGAATAAATAAAGATTATATTTAGACCACCCCCATAGAAGTGGAGAAAATAGTGAAAAATCGCCACATCTACCCTAGTAATTTCCCTATTCCGTCCTTTCACAAAGAACAAGAAAATAATTTTTCAATTTATCAATAAATGAAAGATGAACCGGAATTCATGCCATAAAAATCTAGTTCCAGAGATCAAAGATCCAACATTATGTCCCATCAAGATAAAACTAAACTCCAATAAATCATTTGTATAAGGATTAAAAAATATAAGAGTGGATGGGGTTTTCGGTCAAATACGAATATTTTAATTGAATCTTCAATCGAAGGAGGTTGTGTTATGAGAATACAAGGAAAAAGAGGGGTGAAAGGGTTAAAAACACCTGATACCGGAGGGATTAAATAGGTTGGGGGATAGAAATACATTATGTTTATATAATTCAAATCGTGTATAATAAAAATCACATATTTTCTTAATTTTTACATAAAATCATATTTACACCATTTAGAAAATGATTAAATTTAATGTTGGGTGATTTTTTTTGTGTGACATGATTACATTTGGTGAAATGTAAATTCATTAGTTGTCAACACGTTGTGAAATTTACTATCATGACATACCTACACATAGTGGCAATTAGTTTTATAATAGGTCTAAATCTGGTGATAAGTACATTGTCACATGTCTACATGTGGTGAAAATTTTTAACGGGGTGTGTAAATGTTCTAGGATTTGAATTAATTCAAGTTGTGAATTAAATTTATAGAGTTCTCAGTGATCAAATTCACGTCATGAATTGAAACACCTAACCCACAACAATACAAGGCTCAATAAACCCAAATTAAATGAAATACATCCTAAATCAAAAATATAGTTACCATGTATGTTCAATTACTGAGCGTTCCCAAACCAAAAAAATTATAGAATAAAATAGATTATTAGTAATAAAAAACAAAGTGAAACATGAAATTCCAAAAAATAATAATATTGGAATCTAACTATAGATAAAAATTAATTATCATATTTAAGACAACCAGGTTTCCACATTACTCAAACTAGAGACATGGTCATCATCAGAGATTATTCTCACACTTTTCCATAATACGGATTAGATTCTCCTCAAACAATACATCATCATCTAACTCCAAATAATCAACATATATCTAGTGAGAACATATAGAATGATATATGCATAGATACAACACATTAAAAATATAATTCAAATAAATTTAGCACTTTTTAAGTTCCAAATGGTATGCCACTAGAATGACCCTTTCCAGAATCTTAAAATAGCTAATAAAACCGAGGTACAAGATTCCACTATTTCCTAATACGGTTTTTCCCCTATCTAGGTGACACCCCAAGAAACTTTGTGACCTTTCTAAACTCCAAGTATAATCTCAAATAGTTAGCATATTATTTCTATTCACTATGGGATGTCACGAACCACATTCTGATCATTTTAACCTACTCAGTTGCCTCATATATGAGACTAGGCCCAACAAGTGGTTCCCCTAATACCTCTAACCAAAAATGAAAATAATAAATAGAATTCTAAACAACAGATCAATAGATAAATTTGTATTACTTATTAGAATCTATTCTTATAGGAAAACTCAATGAGTTCACACATGAGCTCACATGAACCACCAAAGACCAAAACACAGGCTCATAACATATTCTCCAAAATCATAATAGTGCGCTCATATTATCCATCAGTCTGATCATGGTAAGCTACAATCATAAGAACTTGTGATCCCGAGGACTTCTAAACACCCATCCCAAACTGAGATGTCAAATTTGAATATCTACCAAAAAACTACATTCCTTAAAACCTAATGAATATGAACTATCTCATCCACATGAGTACTTACCAGATTATCAAAAATGAAGGTATCCATGATATTAAAAAAGTGGGTTACCAGCATGAATCGATCTACATTAACCCACACAACATTATCCTTATGATGTGTCCTTGGTAATACTATCATAAAATTCATATTTAAATCATTCCACTTCAACTCTATAATTGGAAGAGGCTTTAATATTCTTATAGACCTCTGATTCTTAGGCTTCACCTGCTTACAGGTGAAATATCTCGCTAAAAATCCTACAATCATATTTATTGGCCCTGACCACCAATACTATCTATTGAGATCACGGTACATTATTTTCAAACAAAGGTTTACTTCCCATATAGAAGAATAAAAGTACATCACTAGTTCCTCATGAAAACCTATAAAAACCAGTAACCATCCATGAAATAGGATTCCATCACTACTTCTCAGAGACGATCATTCATATGGCATCCCACCATATAAGATGTCTCCCAAAGACAAGCCCTTCTAATTGTATAACTACACTATCTTGATCCATTCAATAATAATAGGTATAATAGATATAAATTTTATATCTAGTAGCCTCTAGGAATCTAGAACATCAAGATGTATATCAGCTAAGATGGTCATCGTCTACCACTCATCAAAATATTTTCATAATACCTCTATCCAGATCTTTTAACTCAAGGCATTGGAAATGATGTTTCCATTGCATGGTGTATCAATGTCAAATGACTATAGATACCCAAACCACCTCATCTATCAATGTTTTAAGTCTCACTGATAAAATATATACTTGAGGATAATGTGGTCTATGTACTCCAAAAACCTCTCACCCAAAAGATAGGTTCTCTAACATCCCAGGTCATGTGACATTTTAGATCATTCCAAGTCATGAGTAATTTAATTCCTCTCTTGTGATCTCAACTGGCTAAAGCCATCAACAACCACATGGAAATCCTACATTGAAACTACGCTGAGTCCAACTATGGATGCATCATAATACTCAGTATACCCCTTACTAGAATTATTTAATGTGGGGATCGGTGCTGAGATTTTCATTCTCTTTTTCACAAGGAAATATCTCTCATAAGAATTAAAGGAAACAAAAATATCCCCTTTTTTGGTTTCCTGGACATTGGTCCTTCCAAATTGTATAATTCCTGGATGAATTTACTATAATAACCTACTATACTAATAAAAATAAGAATCTTGAATACATTCTTGGGTCACTCCTAGTATACCATAGTTGAAACCAACTCTAGGTTCACTAACACTCCATTATCATAGATTAAAAGACCTTGGGTGGGCACTCTATAGATATAGAAACTACATTGGATATATTGGTGTAAATATGATGTTCACTTAATTCATTCATGATGATATCATGTAGTTGGGCTTAATCATTAGAAGACTAGGAATACACTACCATGTCATCAAAAAGATGACGCAAACTGATCCCAGAAATCAAGAGTGATCTAACGCATCATGGACATGAATACTTAAAATGTGTTCTTCAGACTGAATGACATAACTACGAACTCATATAAGCTGAACCTACTCCTAAAATCATGTTAGATTATCTCTATTGGACAAACCCTCAAATAATGATACCCTAATGTCAAATCAATCTTAGAGAAAATCATGGAACCTCTTAGCTGATCGAAGATATCATCAATTCATGGAAGGGGACACTAGTTCTTGACTATCTTTTGTTTCAATCTCTTATAATCCAAGAATATTAAAAAATTCACATTATAAATATTTAAAAAAAGCATGGATTAATCCAAAGGAGATATACTATGATATATAAAACCATTTTCTTCTAGATCATTCAACTAAACATTCTACTCATGATACTATTATGGTTCTATCCTATAAGGTGGAATAGAAATTGTCCCAATCAATGGTACCAAATTGATAGTGTACTTAATATATCAATATGGTGGTAAGAAAAATAAATATTCAATAAATAAGCCGTAAAAAATGGTCCACCAGTGGATAAAAATGTCTTACTATATTGATCCATCAGGTATGATAGTGTTTGTTATTTGACCTGTGCAAAAATCCAATTTACACGAAATGTGTCTTACATAATCAGCCTGAAGATCCCACCACTCTTGTTAGTATAGAATATTCTGTATAGATATAGAAAGGTAACATTACTTAAATAATAGTACATATTATTCTGGTATAGAACTTGTCTATCCATACAAATAATCAAATAAAATAATATCATTTACAAAAAAGGATCTCAAAGGAACCAGTAGCCATTGACTTCAATAGTAAACCCATTATAGTGTTTGATACCCTCTGACTGCACTCCGAATGGAATATCAATAGTCAAGAAATCATATATGATCACTTCAACCAATCCCAAATCATTTGAGAGAAGAGAAAATATTAAAGAATGTTATTTCCCTATATTATAGAAATACAAGATAATATAGATGATTCAAGGTTCACACCTCTAATGGTAGAGGCTCCTGCATCTAAACTTGTTTGAGAAGACTATATAGCATAAAACTATATCTCCCATCTACCTTTGGCTCCATTATAACTCCCATGTGTCATTCTCTCTGAGTGTACTGACACTCATTCACATGGGTACCACATCCCCTACCTCAGCTTGAATGACTTGTGGAAATATATGTAAGAACCTGGGGTTTTATAATGGGTCAAAATCCTGACCCTGTTTGAATTTCTGACTTGTCCCTAAGAAAACTGAGATGATCTGGGATGTTCTGGAAATTTCAAGATCACAGGACATGTATGCTATAGTACACGCTTTGTATAATTTGGGTGAGTAACGGCCGTGTGCCACCGAGTACATGTCGTGTGATGACCGTGTTGGAATTTATTATTACACCGTGTGTTGTTATCGACACACCGGGTACCTATGACCCTATGGAGGCCACAAATGGCATGTAGGCCTTTTGGTTGGGTAGAATTTTTTAACCAAGTACGCGCCATGTCCTTATTGGACACGTCGTGTAGTCTAGCCGTGTATGAGGGACATACATGACAGGTAGGTAAGTTGGCGAAGAAGAGAATAAAAAACTAATTACACGTCATGTACCCCTCAGTAAACGCCATGTACTCTTGTTGGAAGGTTATGGAAAGTAAGTCGGTAGAATATCATCAATCTTATGAACAATAAAATGATATACAATGTGTAGTCCTAAAGTGCACACTCTGTAGTTTCTTTTTTTGCTAAAACTTGCAGTAGCCCCATTTTGAGGCAGAAACTAAACCCCTTTGATGGGTTGAGTTGGGGGCACTAGCTGGAACTCATTTTTGCTCTCGTTCCATCATCCACGACTCAAATCAAACACATATTTATCCATTGGAACCACCTCGACATAGCCTTGATTCCCCAAGAGTTGTTTTTCTTCATTTCTGTTGAAGAACGAGTTATATGGGTTTGAGCAGTTTTGATTATTTTTTAGATCTTTCACGTTTTAGACCAAATTGGAGGTCGTTATCAGAGGAGTATCATCATACAAGTCTCAATTAGGTGGTGAATACCACTTTTTAGTTTTTTTCATGGTCATTTGGTTGGTGTGGCCTTCAGTGCATCTTAGGGTATTTTGAGCAGGAACGAGTTTTATCTGATATTTCATATTAAATTGTTCACTAGACCCATGGGATGCCTTTGAGTACGACCTTTAACTAGTTTTAATGAGCATGGTCAGGCGTGGGGTCGTTGATCAATTGGGGAATTTTGACCAGGGGAAGAAAAAATGGTTCTGATTGAACTTGAGTGTTTTATCTAATATGCTTAGTTTTTTATGTCTTGATATGAATTTTTAGAGGCTCTCATGACCTCCGTGCTGGTATAGGACAATGCCTTATTAGTGAAATTAAACTATTTAGATTATTCTGCATGATTATGTGATCTGTTAAAAGTGTAATATATGTAATTACTAAATTCCCTATACTGGAACCATTGGGTTGGGTTGGGCATGGCCCAGACATTCTTGAGTGGTGCTGATCACATGTTGGGATTGGACGGGGTACATTGGGTAGTTCTGACCACGAGATTGTGTGTCATGGGCATCGGTTTGAGGCAGGATGACTATCAGGTAGGGCATGGACCGAGTTACTGGGATGGCGAGGCCATCAGTCTGGAGCAACATGGTCGCAAGAACACGAGGTGTCAGAGGTTTTGTGGCTTGGGTACTAATTTGATGATTATCGCTCACCCATAACTATGAGTAGTGTGCACATAGAGAGACTCCGTGATGAGGTGGTTTTGACCACTCCTATTGGTAGAGGCCGCCGTAAGTTGTGGTTTAGGTACTTTTGGTCTGGGGGTGTCTTTCATAGAAAGCCACGGAGAAGGTAAGGAGCCTTCAGGGGATAGCATTTAGGCTATCTGGTTGGGGCAGAGGATCACCATTATTTGAGGGATGACATTGTTGTTCCACTGGGTATATTATTTTATGGGAGACATCATTGTCCCTCCAGATACATTATTTGAGGACAGACATCGTTGTCCCTCCAGTTACTTATTTGAGGAGTGCCATCATTGTTAATCCATGATACTACTATTGGGCATTCCTTCAGGATGTCAGTTCTTGAGACATGCGGTGTCAGGGGTCACATGGTTCATGGTTACATAATAGAGATTTCGACATTGGCCGAATGAGGTAACACTCCATGTTGGTGACTGAGCACCAGGGGGGTTTGTATTTATTTTGGCATCGTATTGTTTACTATTTTCCTTATATTGGCATACCAGCTCAAACACTTATATTAGGTACGTACCGTTGGGTGGTATCCTACTAAGATTTATCTCACACCATACATGGGCTCTTCAGGATGTGTGGATACTTTATGGATTTATGTGTAGGAAAGAGGCCATATTCCAGAGATGGACTGCATTAGCTGTTTCATGGAGATGGTATGAACCTTGAGGTCTTTCCTTGCTAGAGTTACGTTATTTTACCTACATTCATGTATCAGCATGCTTACTAGTTTTGTAGCTATAATTGCTTATCCATTGGCACCTTTACATATGGATATGTATGAACTTCTTTGGATGCATGTTTTTTGTTCATTGGTATTTATAAGTGATGAGAATGCTGCTGTGTTTACATTCCACTACTGTTGTTTATATTTATTTCTTCTATTGTTTATCGATATGGAATGTGTTTCCGCTCTGCGTGGCTAGTTTAAATCTGCTGAGTCTTTTATTCCATTTCTTATTTACTATTATACACATACTAGTACCATTATTATCCTTGAGAGTGTATAGCCTCCCCACTATACCTAAAAAACCCTCGCTGTAAATCGGCAGCCTTTGGCATTCAGGGAGGTGTTCCTATGGTAGTAACATACGTCCCATTTAGCACTGTTCGGGTGGCTGTTTGGGTCCGTGTTGTTACAATATTGATACAAGTTTTCTTAGGGCTAGCTAATCCCCTTCTAGAAATAAGTTCCATCCATGATCCCTTTACTCTACTCTACAAAAAAAAATTCCCACAAAATTTTTGAAGAATACCCAGTATAATACAAGAAATACAATCTATATCTAGGTATATGCAATGAGGCATATTTTGAATAATATTTAAATGATTATAGTACAACAACAAAACATGGTCTTGATATAGATACTCAATAACCTGACGGCTCTACTATCAATTTCTATTGTGAAAAAATTCATAAAAGTGATTTTTTTCCTAGAATAAGATCACAAATTTCACCCTATTCAACTAGTTTAGCTGATACTGATGTCCTCTCTCATATTACCCTCTATCATGAGTTCTTGATTCATCACATCATAATAACTCCTTAAATGGAAGAAACTAACCTATGACCGGATCTCTTAGAGAATCCCATCTAGAAAACATCTCATCTTGGGGATCTCATCCACATCCAATTATGGAATAAAGAGATTCATGTATGTGAATCATCCATAGTGGTCTATCACAAAAATTCCCTCATGTGTCTGATGCATGAACTAACTTTCCTTCTCATTACTCCAAATCTCTAGAATGAAGTGGCACTTATACTTCATATCAAAGTACATCCATGAAAAATTCTATTGCTGCCCATTCTTCTCTAAAATGTCCCACAAACACTTGGAAGGTCCTCAAAACATGTATAAAAAAATATTCGCACTCTTATCTTTAAGTGTCTTGAGGTGATTGATAATATTCTCAATTGACGTGATCTAGAACATAGCTTCCAAGGGGGCTCCCTCCCCAATGAACATAGGAATATTTTGTAGCTAAAACAATATCGTTAGCTCAGACGTTGAAGGTATGGTGTGAACAGTCTCCCTTTCCAGGAATCACATGACACATGAGAATCTTTTGGGAATATGAACATCTATATGAACCTCATGTGCTACAGGAAGATCTAGCATAGCTAAATTAGGGTTGTGATAATGTCCACTCTTTTAAAAGTCAATTCAAATACGATGTTGATGCATTTTCTCTAAAATACAAAGGCACTACTTATAACCTTGGGTAAAAACATGTTAAACCTCAATAGGTGACAACACAATATAATCATCGGCTCATGGTATCTCTAAAAATGGATTGAAAAGTGGTTTAACATGACATATGAAATATTTTAATTAATCTATTAGATAAAACATGTGTCTCATTTCACAGTTCATATAGGTAAATATATCACATGAAACAATATTTCTCTATCATGAACAATGCATGTTAGCATAAATCCTTATATTCCAATCATGATGCATGAATATTATTTTAATTATATATCAGACAACAAATTATAATTCCAAATAAATTATGATAGCACATTAAATATGAATCAACCAAGGAGAAATAACTACAACCAATAATAAGAGAATATCCATAACAGTAATACCAGTTTGGGAACAATGATTTCCCACATGACATGGGATGGTTAATCCCATTTACAAGCTTAGTACCTTGTCATGATGCATAATAGTCACCATTATATATTTCCCAAATATTAATGGAAAAAAAGAAAAAATGATATCTTTGATACAACTTTGTGAGGCCCCTCACCATGACACTGTATCACATGGAAAAACTTGGTTGGTTACCTAACATTAAGCATGCATTAATTTAATCAAGAGGATGCTGACTAGTAGTGGTAGTGTTGGGAATATAGTGGGGAGACTATACCCTCTAGTTTAGAGTTACAATATTTCAGAAAAAATAAATATCAGTACATAGAAATAACAGAAAGAGTGTAGATAAATAATCATAAATCAAATAATATAAAATCCAAAATGAACAAATATAAATAATAAATGAATAATTTAATGAAAATATAACTAATGCTAAATGACACGTTGAATGTCACTAAAATAAATGAATAAGAAGACATAAGTAAAGAAAATAAAAACCCTGACCCAAAACCCATATTGATCTCGTTTTCATACTTCATACTATCCAATAAGCAATAAATTAACTACAAGTTTCTTTTCACTTGTCCAAACAAATACCCATGTAATTTTCTCGACTAACAAATGATGTCTCAAGTAGTGTGTGATTAAAACATAGTGGGTCAAAACCACCATGACTAATCAAATCCAGTTTTTGAAAATTATTGTATGAAATAATTAGATTAACAAGTGTATTAATTAATAAAACAATAAATATACTACCTAAATCAACCTTTTTAGCACAACATTGGAATTTTTATCAGTATGTACCATAACCATATGATCCAAAACCATAAAACCAAAAAACAAGCTTCGGCACCATGCTAGAAGGTCTCTATGAATGAAAAAAACATGCCATCCACAGCCATATACACATGGTTTAACATATCACTAGGAAAAACATGCTATATAAGAATCACAATAGTTATCATGGCATATACCAGTATACAGGCATCCAAATACGTGTAAGGGGATGTCTTGGTATATAACCCACACATTATGTGTCATGACCTAGCCCGATATATAAGCATCACAACATGTGTCAGTGACTATCCTAGTATATAAGAATATCAACATGTGTCATGTCCTAGCCAAGTATATTAGAATCACAATATGTATTAGGGCCTAGCCTGGTATATAAGACTTGCAGCATGTGTCAAAAGTGCACATCACAAGAGAAAGTACATCCCAACAAATTTATATCACAACAACAGTATATTAAAATAACAAGAATATCACCATATAAACACATAAATCCAAATTGTTAATTATACTAGTTACCATTTGTCTACCAATTTACCCATTTATTCAATTAATGAAATAATTCCCTTATCCCAAGTGATTCTATTAACAGAAATCAACTAAAGCACAAATCATGATAAAAATATCATATATGAAAACAATTAATAAATTTTTCCCTTATAAAATAGCACTCTAAAGTAAAATGGACCATGTCACAACAAGTTCCAAGTCTGACACACTTTCTAGGCGGCATGAATCTCAGCCTCTGTGCCTATAGAAGAAACAAGAACTGACGGTAGTTCAAAAATAATTACCATTTAATAGAGCTTATAAAATTATTTTGATCACCCAAGAGGCAGCATGGCACATTCTCACATATTGAATATATAATGGAAGAATTAAACGAGACCAATAGGGATTATATTTAGACCACCAAATTAGAAAGTGTAGTGGGTGGGGACAAAATGTCATGAATCCCATAGAAATCAGCCACTTCATTCCCTTCAATGAGAATGAAAAAATAGTTACCTATAGATTGAGAACCAGACGAATAACCGAAAGGAATTCCAAAAAAATATCAGTCCACAGATCCAATATCTGATGTTCTTTCACTTTTGGATCAAATAGGATTCTCAAAAATCATCTATGTAAGGTATAAAGTAAAAAACATAGGTGTGTATATGGTTTTTTAGTTGATGAAGGAGGTGTGTAGAGCATATTTTGTTGATTGTAGAGGTGTGTTGAATGTATATGCATGAAGACCTGAAAAAGATAAAAAAATTCCTCTATGCTGAGGGATTAAATAGTGTGGTCATTAGAAATACATGAACTGTATTTAAGTCACGTCGTACAAAATTTGTACCCCATATTTTTTTATTTTCTACAAAAATCAAGTCTCCACCATTTAAAAAAAATCATAAAATTAGTTATTGTGTAATTTTCTTTATGACATGCATACATGTGGTGAAAAATATGTTTTTGACATTTCATCTTGTGGTGAAATGTAATTTAATGACATTCCTAGAAATTGAATAATTTACATCGGGGAGAAGTATACACAAGGTGAGAAGTAATTTCATGACATGAATACACAAGGTTAGTAGAGTTAATAGGGTGTGTAAATTTTGTATTGTATGAATTAATTTAGGTTTTGAATTAAATTCTCACGGTTTGTCCAAAAGAATCACATCATGAATTGGATTCAGGATTTTTATTTGTTCTGTGGCCAAAATCCACCTTTTATTTTTAGTATACTCTTGTAACACTTAACCCACCATGAACTTGATCTCAAAAACCCAATTTAAATGAAACCCAACCCAACTTAATAAGCTTGTTAACCCCAAAATTAAATGGAGTCATATCGGGAAAACTATGGGATCAATAAATTTTCTAAAATTTATTTTTCATTGTGTTTTAAGAATTTATATTAAATTTTCTATCTTACACTTATAGAAATTAAATATTGAAAAATGGATACCATATTTTGAATTTGGATTTTAAAATTTTTAAATTATATACCATTGATTTTTTAGGCATTATTAAAAGTAAATTTGGTAATCTATATCACATCATTTATGCATAAATCGAGTATTTAATTTTAATAATAATGTGATTAGGAAGTAAAAAATAAAACAAAAAAAAATTCATTATCAAATTTTATGGGTGATGTTTTTCCATGTTCATCAATGTATTGAAAATATTTCAAATTGGTTTCATATTTCATTATTTTTTAGCTTTAAAATATTTATGTAAAAGGTAAATCCAAAAATATCACTTGCTTACTTTAAATATATAATATATTTTTTATTCAGAAAAATAAAAAATAAGTTTATTTATAATATTATATTATATTTATGAATGAATTTTTTTATAATTGAAAATTATTATAATTTATTAGTACTTGAATAATTTTCATAAATTTTTATAGAACACTAACATAATATTTATTCAATAAATAGTATAATATAATAAATGATTTTTAAATTTTAAAAGTAATAAAAATTGGTTGAATGAATATGTTTTATAAATTTTATATATACATATTACATTTTAGGATTATTTTAATGGATTATTTTCTAATTGTGTCATTGTATTGATGAATTTAATGTCAAATTAATTTAATAGTGTCCAAAATAACATTGATGATATTTTATCATAAATAATATTTTATTAAATGTTGTAAAATACATAAAAATATTAAATTATAAAAAAGGATGTTATATGGTTCAAAACCACAACCATGTTCTATTTATTTTTCTTTGTCCTTTTATGATAACAATCTTGACCATTAAAGGGGATAAAACATTAATATTTTTGTAATTGTCAAAAGGGTTAACTGATGGTTAAAACTAAATGATAAGTGTGATAACATAAAAAAAGTTTATATTCTTTATTATCATATTATTTATACCCATAATCATATTATAATTAAATTATATTAAATTTGATCCATTTGGACAAAAATTATAATTTATATTAATTTATTTTTTTGTGATGTTCAAATAATGTCATTCCCTCCCAAATAATTAGACACCCCATATCAATTTTTTTACCTCTGTTTGAGAAAACCAGATCTACCAAAACCATAATAATTGACTTTTCAATAAAATTAACCAATTTATATTGGTTTATTAAATTCTAAAATACAAACATTAGGACTCCTAAGTGGATATCTAAAGGAAATAAACCGAATGAGAGGTAGTTTTCGTTACGGACTCTTTAAAGAGTATTTCTTCTTATACATCCTATTAATATATTGTACCAATACTAAAATAATTAATAGATTTTCATAAATATAATAAAGATTAATTATGATTATTTAATTTCCATATTCCATCTCTTTTCTTCCTATGAAAAGGGAAAACATCGCTTGTGCATACATACATCTTAATGTCCCCACACAACGGTTTAATTTTTTTTTCATCACTACATTAAAGGGAATTTTATAAAGATGTAACTATTTAATGTATATGATATTTATGAAATAAATATACTTATATAACTATAATATATTATATACCTTCTTACCTTCTTCCCCATTGGAAACTGATAACGTCGTGTGTACGTATGTGTGGACTACCACTGTTAGAAAGAAAAGAAATTTGTTTTAATTTCTTCATTAAAAGGATGGAAATAAGGATATATTTAATTTATATATATATATATATATGACATTTATAACATGATTAACTTTTTTAGAGATTATGTAACCATAATCCATGTACAAGGACATGAACTACTGAATCAAAACATAAAAGATAAATTATGGAGTCAACACCCAACATAATGATAATAATAAAATATTTTTAACAAATGGGAGGTAACATGTTATAAATAGTTCATATATCCATATATATATATATATATTTATAATTCAGGTATGTATTTATAATAAATATAATATTATTATACAATTGTATAAAATAACTTACAAGGAATTTGGAACATGATGTAAGAGATTTCTCCTCAATTTACACTCCATTGAGACATATTTGTTATTAAGAACCTATTTACATTATGTGGGGCATATAATGGACCTAGGATGTATTTAACAAGAATATATATTAATTCATAATGATTAATGATTCAATTTTGATTATTCTTTTATTCTTAATTTTTAAATGATTATTAAAAAATATTTCTCTATTTGATCGAGAACAGTTTTCATCTATGTCCATAATTTTCAAATTTCTATTAAAAAGTTTCTCATCTACAAAAAGTATTTATTAATGAAATTTTATCTTATCCATTAATTATTTTAAGGATTAAATGGAATATTTATAATTTATTTGAATTTTTCTATTTATATATTCATTCTAAATATTCTAATGGAATATGTTTTTAATGTATATGACATTAATTTATTTTTATACATCCATAATGGTTTTTTGTTATATAAATTTTTCAACATTTTTAAATAGTTTTAATGATTAAAATATTTAATTAAATCTTTCTATAATGTTTTATTCCATTTCCATATATTCTCTAAAGGATGTGATTTTAATTTCATATGAATATGTCTGATGAATTTATGTTCGTTTTTTATCCCTTATTAATTTTTTAGCCCATAACATTACATTTAAAAATTCATTATCTAATGATCATTTGGTAATTAAATGTCACTTAAAAATAAACATTATTTTCATCATGTACATTATTATTACTTAAATTCATTATTATTTGTACGTATAATGTTTGATAAATAATTTATTTTTACTAATTGAGGAGGTATTGAAATTTTGAATCCTTTACTCATGATAGATATTTCAGGATATGGAATATTATTGTGAATTAAAATTAGTAAGTGAGGAATGAATTGGACATGATGTGATTCGTTAGGACCATAATTATATGGCCCCTCAATGCATTGATGGGTCCTATAAGTTTAATCATTTGGCCAAATAAAATCAATTTTGGTTTATGCCTACCAATATTTTAAAATATCATAGTATAAGGCTATAATAGTTGAGATATGGTGATGTCTGAGATCATGGTGTATAACATTTATAATTTCCATAATTTTGAATTTAGTTATTTTATTAATGACATTACTACATAGATATTATCCACGAATGGATTTTTTTCTCATGTTATTGATTATGTGGAATATATATTTCAATTATATACCTTTCCATATTGATTATGTGTTATTTTCTCGTGATATATTCTGCTATACATATTTCTTACTGAGTATCTAATCTTACCATTTATTCACTTTCCTTTCACTATGATATGAATAGGATATAATTAATAATATAAAGGATGTGAGCATATTTATTATTCTATTTATTTTATATTTCAAATGTGATATATGAAAAATATATATAGATATATATATATAGTTATTTAATAATTCTAAATGATCTATGCATCATGGTTATATACCTTGTATCCTGTACCAATTCAATAAAGTAAGCATCAACTCACGTTTCATAGAGTTGTCTTGTTGTATTTGGTATCCAAAACATATTAATATAAACCATGGGAGATAGATTTTAAATAGACATAACTAACATGAAAAATATGACATTTCATTTTAGTACTTTATAATATTTAACATAGTTGGTATATTATTTTTTGTCTTAATATTCATGATAATTATGAGTTATCTCAGTGTGTTCCATTAGTCGGTGGTGGTGAAAATGGATGAATTGGTATTGACATTCATAAAAAATATTTGGGTTTCCCAGATATGATAAATAATATGGCTGTTTTTGCAATTGATTATATTATCACCATATTAGGGAAGCTAAGTCAAGTTATGAAAATTAAAATTTTATAATTAGAGAAGGATGTTGTTTGAAGTCATTACATTCCATTGTTGGATCACATTATGTGAAAAAAATCCATCATTTAGTAAAATTTCTAATCTATTGGTTGATGGGAAATATAATAAATTTATCAAAAAGATATTTTTATTATTGGGATTTAATAAAAGGGAGAAATATTTTTCATTCATTATATTATTCAAGAGGGAATGTTGATCAATGAAAAACATGAATTGTGAACAATAAAGTAGTATATGTAATAGAAAGCATGGAATATAGAATATTTAAAGTGATTTTTTTTGAAATGATTCCCTTCGATAAAAAATATATTAAATAGAGGGGAAGGTAAAACGTTTTGAAAAATAATTGAATGATGATTTTATAGAATATGAGTCTAACCTCAGAGTATTATTCTGGAATAATTCAGACTACATACATAACATAGAGAGTATGATTCATAATTTCTTTGATGGGATTATGATGAGTCTCCAAATTGTACTAGATTATCAAAGGTTCTCTTCATGTGACGACATAGCATCAACTTCTATTAATATAATGATATATTTTTCAATATAATATATTTTCATGTGAACTAAATAGATGTAGAGGATGATTGAGCACCAAAAAAATTATAGACTAAAAGAAGAAGAAGTTTACAAATAAATTTATACCCTATGAAAATTATGGAAGGAAAACTACTAAAAAATGTTTTAAGGACGTGGTAGACTATTACTAGTGTATATATATTGTTTATAAATCAAATGATTGTATGGGGGAAATATATAAATGTTTTAATTTTTTTTAACTTTAAATAAATGGTACATTATTAACACCAATGTCCCAAAAATCATGGAAACCTACCAAAGATGAGGATGAGGGGAGAAGATCAAGCTTATGTGATCACTACAATTAAGGTTTATATTCCTAAATATGTCATGGCAAGAACATTAATTTTATCCTCAAATTTTGTAAATGATTATTTGATTCTGGATCATCACACTCTTTCATTTCTTCTATGTTGTCCTAGAATATTAGATTATTCTTCAGAAACTTATAAAGGGAGTTTATAGTCCGGAATACTACTGTAATGTTTACTGTAATAAGTATTACTCAGTTAGTTTCTATTATGACCGATAAGTATTCCAAATTTTTATAATTTATTATAACACATATGGTTGAATTTTATAACACCCATGGTATGTATTTGATATCAACATATAATACAAAACATTATTCACAAAAAAAGAAATTATGATTCTTGGTGAGGATTAAGTATTAATTATATTTATAGGGGAGGATTTATCATCTAAATCATATCAATATCCACCTCTATTAGCACATATAAATGACAATCCTTCGAAACAAGATCCATAATAATTCATAGATGAAAAAAGTGAATATTCATTTATAGATTTAACAATTATATATTAACACATTTTTATATTTCTTAAGGAGTTTCTTGAACATCCAATATTATTTGAAGTTGAGTTTTCCATTGATTTAATCATGTATACGAAGACAATATCAAAAGGACTCTTTAAAATGGCCGCTATATAATTAATGGTGTTGAATAAAAAAATACAATTGTGTGTTAAAAAAATTATATTCCCAATTGTTTAATTATGGGGATACCATATTCTTTTCTTTTAGAAATAATATAGATCTATGCAAATAAATATTTTATTTTTATTCTATTTGGATTGACTAATGAGCCCTCTATTTTTATTTATTTAATGAATATAGTATTCATGGAATATGTTGATATTTTTTTTGATATTTATTAATGATATCTTTGTGTACAAAAAAATCGATGATGATCATGATAATCACTTTTACATCATTCATGAGACTCTTAAAGATTAGTAGTTATATGGTAAATATATAGTTATTTAATTATTGAATCATAATGTTTATTTTCTTATTCTTATTGTCTCATATGTGGGAATATCTAATTATCATAAAAAGGAAAATAGAGACAAAGAATGGTTTACCCTAATGAATAGCACTAGGGAATATAATTTTATTGGATTGTAAAGTTACTATCTCAAATGTTTCAAAAAAAATAATCCATATTTGATAACATATTAACTAATAATAAATATAAATGGGTTATATTCACATGGATAATGTAATAAAGTGAATGTTTTAATGAATTAAATAGTAGAATGGGGAATTTATTAATTTTGAGTCTTCTAAGAGGAAATGATGGATTTGTGATATATAGTGATAGTAAAAGTCAGAACTCGGTTGTCTACTTATGTAGAAGGATAAATTTATTTTACATACATTAATGTATATAAAGTCTCATGGAAATAACTATCTAACTCATAATTTTTTAGTTAGAAGCCATTACAGTTTCTTTGGAGATGTGCGTGATTATTTATATGTTGAAACAAGTGAGATATAAATTGAACACACAATCATAAGATAGATGTTCTTATAGAAATATAACAATATAATGAAAACGTTATGGGTCTAGGTACTCAAGGATTATGATTACTCAATACACCACCACCAATGGAAGAAATATATTATTACATATGAATTGAGAAGGAAAGATCACAATATACAAACCAAAATGTGGATTGATAGGAATCCAATGGTCATGGATTTAGTGAATATATATATTGGAATAATTAATTAATGGAAACATCCATTTTTTCATATTATTTCCAAATAATCGTTATTTTAAATGATACAATTTTCCTAGAATGATGTAGAAAATATTCAAACGGAAATTAAATATGTGATTAATGGAAAATTTATATACTTTGTATATGAAGGAGACAATCATAAATTTTGAAATAGTTTTTGTGTTCCATTTATACCTCATCTTTAAATGGAATTACAAGATGGTGGTCATAGTTTTAATTTCTTTAGAAACCAGGGAAGCATTATTATTTATAATTATTTGATGCTATATTTATGGTTGGATTATATATAGAAGGAATTTACTAATTATTTATCATGTTGTTTATCTTTTCACAATTTTAACGATATGATACTATATCCAAGAGGATTCATGTGACCTATACCTATTCATATGTAGAGAATGGATGATGTTATTTGTTATATTTTCACTAGATTTACAAATACACCTAGAAAGAATGATGAAATATGGGTTATTTTTATCATCTTTCCAAATCTACACATTTTCTTTTTATAAGAGATGATTTCCCTCTTTATTGCCTTGTATTAATCTATATTGATGAGGTTTTAAGTGTTTATATGTAGAACTACATTCAATAGTGTCTAATCATGATTCAGGATTTACATCAAAACCGTGGAAAAGTATTTAAAATTATATGTATACTTATATTCAATTGAGAAATCCTTATCATTGTAAGACCAATAGACAGATTAAAAGGAATATTAAAACATTAAATGGAAATTTTAGGTCTTGTTCACTTGATGTTCATAGTATATTGTATTATTATTTCCCTTTTTAGGAGTTTGATTATAAAAGTAGCTTCCATTCAAGTATTCAAATGGCACCATGTGAAGAATTATATGAAAAGTTATGACATATGCCAAGTTTTTTGGATGAATTTGGTTAAATAAATCTTGTAGGACTAGAACATATTGTGGATACAGTGGGGAAGAAAAAGACTATTCAATCCCATATTAAAGAAACTCAATGAAAAAATTATTACGTGGATAACTGAAAGAATGATTTTTAATTTTAAGTGGAAGATAATGTTTTCACGAATGTATCTCCATGTAAGTGTGTTATAGGGTTTAGTAAGGAATTAAAAGATACCCTAGCTACATATAACCTCTAGAAATTCTTGAAATAATTATATATGTGGCTTACCCTTTGAAAATGAAATATACCCTCTCTAACGAACATGATATGTTCCTAATATCTTTATTGAGGATTTAAATTCTAGATCCAATGAATGTGATTATGTATGAGGAAAAATAATTTCAACTTGGTTTATCTTACTGTGAAGGGTCTATCTAGTTTTTGGACACTAGAGAACATGTGTTGAGGAATCATTTGACACAACTCATATAGGTACTTTAGGAAAATCATTATATAGAACAAGTGAAGTGGGAACCTAATGAAATTTTATTGAAGGATATTCAAAACGTTTTATTATATAACAATCGTGAAATTATTTTGACAGAAGTTTTAAAGAGAGGGGGATGTAACATTTGGGAATCAATTATAGTTAGAATTACTAATTAAAGAAAAAACAAAAAAACACATTATTTTATTGTAGATTGTAATTAAAACCTAAAAATAAGAATTTTTTAAATTGAATTGTATTAATTAATTTAATTTTTATATCATCATATCGCAATAACCATAGGTTGGGGATTTTTCTAAAATGATTGATTTTTAAGTGAATAGTAAAAAAACCCCTATTTTAAATACTATCAGTTATTTTCATTTAATAAATTAATTTAAAGGTCACATTATATTTTTTATTTCTTATTAATGTGGAATATGATCTATTTTATTTATAAAAATCTATTTTTAATCTATAATTTTCATGATTTGGATTAAATTTAATTTTTATGCTTAAAATGCTTTTGTTGAAAAATGAATTTCATTATGATTTTTGAATTTACATTAAATTATATTTTTTTAACTTATAGAAATTTAATAATTATAAATGGATACTATATTTGTAGTAATATTGTTAATTTGTTTTTAAATTTTCCCAATTTTTTTGAATTAAAAATATTAATTGTGGTAAAATTTATCACATCTTTAAAGGGTAAATTAGGTAATTACGGGTAATAATAATTTAATAATGCACTAAAAATCAAATAATCACATAATGTACTTAATTTTATGATTTTAAATAATCCATTTTCTCCAATTTTATAAAATATCAATACATTGGGCCATATTTATTTTATTTTGACCATTATATTTTTTATGTGATACATATGCTGAAAATGTCATTATCATTCTTTTAATATATATAATATTTTGTGATTCGAATAATTATAAAAAATTTTCTGTTATAAAATTTAATCATAATTTTGAATCAATCATTTTTAGTGGTTTATTTATTTTTATTTTTTAGTGATTGCATAATTATATTAAATGTTTAGAAAATTTAGAGATAATATTTATTTACTTAATATAAAAATCATTAGTGATTTTAAAAATATAAAGAGTAATAAAATTTGGATTCATTATTTTGATTAAAAATATTTATATTCACATATGTTATTTTATGTGTGTTCTAATTTATTATATTCCAATTCTCTCATTGTCTTGATGTATTTAATGTATAATTATATTAATAGTCTAAAATGTCTTTAACAACATTTTACAATAAATAATGATTTAATTAATGACATAAAATTATTAAAAATACAATCTCTAGATAATTAAATTTTCTGATCTTTATAACCACCAAAAAGGTCCATTTACAGGTCCTTTTTACTTTTATGGTGACATCCTTCACCCATAAATAGTATAAATCATTAATTTTGTCATAATTTTATAAAGGATTAATTGTGGTTAATATAAAAATATAAGGTTGAAAAAATTAACTCAACTTGTAAAACATTTATTGGATAATAGTATTTGGACTCATAAAAATCATATCATAAACTTATATCAACATTGATACATTTTTAAATAAAAATAATTTATATTAATTTAATACTTTAAGTAATTACATATATCACCCTCCCCTCACTTGTAAAATGACACCAATTTGGTCTTTTATTTTCACTACATTCAAAATCATATATTTTTACAAACCTACATAATTACCTTCTAAGAATACTTATTAATGTTTTATATGTTATTTAACTTCCAAAATAAAAAACCAGGGCCCCGTAATAAGATATCAAAATGATGTTTACTGAAGGAGATGTGATTTTCTGTACTGACTCTTTAAACATTATTTCTTATTATGAATAATATAAATCTATTGTAACAATACTAAAATAATAAAAATCATATAATAAATATATATATATATATATATATATTTGTTATTATGTTAATGTAGAATTAATATTCCATCTCTTTTCTATCCTACGAAAATAGAAAATATTACTCATGTGTACATAAAGCTTATCATCTTCAAGTAGCGATGTAATTCATTTATCACCACCGCATTATGTGGATAGTCATTAAGATGTAAATAATTAATATATATGATATATATGTAGAATAAATATTATTATGGAATTATAATATCATATATAACTTATTACCATCCAATCTAATGGAAAACGATAATATCACTCGTGCGTACGTGTAGACTAGCACGTCCCTGAATGTATGTGACCTATTTTTTTCATTTCAAATTTTGAGGGATTACAATATGTATATATATATATAATGGATATATATATTATAGTTATATAATTATTAACATTTTGAATATTATGGAACCATAATCAAAAGATAAGGACCAGAACTACCGAATGAAAATATACAAGAAAAATGAAGTAATTAACACCGAAAATAAGGATAATAATAAATGATTCTTAACAAACCAGTGAAAAAATGTTATAAATAGATCAAACAAGGTAATATAAATATTTATATTGTTATGGTATTCAATTATAATGAATTTTTATTTATTATATGTGTGTTTTAAAAAATTTATATGCATATTGAGCATGAGGTAATAGATTTTGTCTTTATTTACACTCAATTGAGACATATTTGGTACAGTTCACCTATTTACATAGTGTGGTGTATATAATAACCCCTTGAATTTTTTAATATGAATATATATATATATATGATTAATAAATGTTCAATTAAACTTAATCATTCAATTTTAATTTTTAAAAAGATATCAGATCTTATATATAATTTATTTCAAGAATATTTTTCATCCACATCCATATTTTTGAAATTAATTTTGAAAAATTACATAAATTTAAATAAATGATTAATTATGGAAATTATATGTTATCATTTTATTTTTAATTTTTTTTAAAATTAATCATTATAATCTTATTGAAAAAATTTCTTGTTCAATGTTATATACAGAAAGTAAAAAATTAATATTTTTTAACATAAACATCGTTAATAGATTTTCTAGATGCTATAAACATTTTCTAATATTTAGAAAATTTTTATAGTTTTATTTTCATATGGAAATAAATAACTATAATGAATATTTAAAGCATTTTTTCTTCCAACATACATTATTTTCCAAAGGACATGATTTTATTTCAAATCCTATATTTCTGGTGTATTGATGGTATTTTTTTATCCCTTATTAATTTTTGATTCATTTCCTTTCTGTTGAGGTATGCAATTTCTTTTGAAAATTACAATAATAAATTTATATTAAATACATATATTTTTGGAATAATTTATTATATTATTTTCTAAACCATATACCATTTCTACATATAGTGTTTCACATTGAATGTTATTTTATTTAATTGGAAAATATTAATAATATTTATTCTTTAATCATGATAAATATTTGTTGAAAATGTGTATTATTATGAAATAAAATAAATATATGTGGAATTAATTTTAAATGTACTCTAGTTTGAGGCCCAGAATTATATATACCCTCGATACATTCATAGGTCTCATAAGGAAAATAAATTAGGAAAATTAAATAGGTTTTGGTGTGTAACGACCAATAGTCTAAATTATCTTCAAACAAGGCATTGATAGTGGAGAAATCCTGATGCATAAGATCTTGAAGTCCAATATTGAGAAAGTATTTCACTGATGATATATTTATTTTTATACTTGATATCACTATATTTATATTATCCACAGATACGTTTTTTTCTCATGTTATTGACGAATTTAGATGTGTTTTAGATATTTACCTTTTTATATTGACTATATTGTAATTATTCATTATAGATTATATTGGAAATTACCCATTCCAAGAATATAATATCTCATATTTTATTCCCTAGTATATTAATACAGATATTTTTAGTGATATAAATTTTGTGATAATTTTCCTTATGTTAGAAGTTTTATATTTACAATATAATATGGGAATCATGTATGTCTGCAGTTCTTAAAGAATTATAAATTGATCAATCCAATGGGGTTACATCTGTTGTATCATGTACCAATGTAATAAATTAAAAACTATATATAGGTTACTGGATTTGATGGGTGACATAAGTTATAATATTTTAACATTTAAAATATATTCATTACCAATTCCAAAAAACAATTAGATTGTACCACAACTCCCTTACATCTATAAAATATTTTGAATCATAATCCCCGTGAAATAATAAATTCAAATGAAATATTAACACTAATTTAATAAATATAATCATTATATAAAATGTAAAGGGGTTGTATATAAACCTCACAAAAAATAATTGGTGAATTACATAACATGTGCACTAATGAAGAAAATTTGAGATGATAATACCTTAAAACTTATGTAACTTCTAAATCAAAACATCATTAAAAAGAGAGCCTCATATAGAATTCTTAAACCTTGTAAAATTTCAGGATAATTATCCTAAAATATATTCATTATAATGAAATAAACCACACTATGGAAAAAAGTTCCGAATATGACATGTCTTACAAAATTAAAATTCAGGCAGGAATACCTTATCTAATGTTTGAAAAACATTTAAAAATGTTAAATTATAATAAAATTAATTTTATTTTATTATAATTCCTTAATAGATTATTTTAAATTCTTATTATATCATATATGATCTACTTGATACATTTTAGAAATCATTTAATAATATTATCTTATAAAAAGCATCGTTTTCATGTGTTAAATGTTTTTAATTTTCAAGTGAATTTTTATTTTTTAGTCCATGTTATTTTAATTTGATCGTGGTTCCATAATAAATAAAATATAAATTATGATATAAATAATTTATATTCGTTATATATGTTTATATTCTTCCATAATGCATATATAGAAAAATGAAAAAGACCATTCATGGGGATGGTAGGTCATAATTATCTGTGAATGCAGATTTGACTATTCCTTATATGGAAGAAAAGAAAGATAAATAATAATTAGGAATTAAATAATAATAATAATAATATATATCATATATATTCATAAAATATATATTTATTAATATCCATTTAAAACTGAAATGGAAAATAAATCACATCACTTTGTGGTGATTGTCAACCTCACGTATGCACACGATTTATTATCATTTCCCAACGAAGAAGATAAGATGGTAGATATGAAATTATAATTGAAAAATAATAATAATATCATATATATCATATATAAACATTAGACCTATTATAATAAACATCCATGAAATATGGTGATCCAAAATAAAATGTAAAGCTACGTGGAGGTTGTAGTCCACACAAACACATAACTGATACTTTCACATCCTATTTGATGGAAATATGGTGGTTAATAGTAGTTACATCACAATAAAAACATTTAATCATATTAAGGAAAAATAATATATAGTTTCATAATTAATAAAATATATTTATAGGAGTTATAATAAGAAATAAATTGAAAAATGTCATGAAGGAATATTACCTCTTCTTTGGAAAACAGCCTTTTGATCCAACTTTATAGACCATTGGAATGGTATTTTATTAAGAAAAAAACCTTAATTAATGTAAAGAGATTTTGATAAGACAATTGGGAATTTTTGGTCGATTTATATGGCTCAATGTGGTTTAATGAAATTAGATAAGTTGTGTTCTTTTATAAGGGAGGTAAATTATATCCTTGGAATTAGAAAAATTATTAAAATATAATATATGTGCGATAATGTGTATCCTTATATAATGGAGGAAGAGGAAACACTTGGAATTATAAAAATTATTTAAATATATTTTATGTATTTCTGAATAATAATTCCCATATATTCTAATTAATATGAGTAAAAAGTCTATATGGTTGAAAGATCATCACTTAATAATATTTATATAGGATTTTTTTTCTTTTAAGCATTAAATTTTGGTCTATCCAATTAATTAACAAATTTTAACATTAATTTAAGTAAAAAAACTAATATTAAAGGGTTATAATTTTTTTTATATTATAAAAATTATATTATAACTATCCAATGGATTAGAAATTTATACAATTTCTCAATATAATTGTCATCATCTATGATTTTTTATGATTTTTAAGTAGTCTATTAAAATATTATTAATGTTAATTTTTGAAATTGTTCACTTAAGTGACTACAATGAAATCAAGGTAGTAATTTAATTCATATATAAACCTTTAAAACATCCGTAATATTTTTTAGTAATCTGTAAAATTAATTGGTAACTATGAATCACTAAAAAATATTTCTTTTAGATTTTTTTACATCATTTACATGATTTCTCTACTTACCAGAACTATGTCAGTGTTGTTTAAGAATTTCTGGTAATTATTCTACTGAATATAATTAAAAATAAATTTAAATGCTAAAAAAATAATTAATAATTAAAATAAACATTTATTACCTAAATTATTCTTTTTTTACCTCATGTAAAGAAACTATTGATATTAATGTCAAGAGAGTGACATTTTGGAATTTTCATTACATAAAGAAATATAATTTCAATTATCAACAGAAAATGTAAATTAAATTACATATATTGGAATATTTTAGTGATGTGGTCTAATTTATCTCATACAATTAAATTAAACGATGTTATGGGTTAATTTGGAGACCACATCTCATTATTAAAACCCTATTATATCCATTTTATTCTTACTAAGGTGACAAATATTTATCCTGGTTACTTTTAATAATAACCAAAAATAAAAGAGAAATAATTTCCAACTTTGAATAACCTATTTCCAAATATGTTATTTAATTTTAAATATTCAATTCATTTATGTGGAATAAAAAAATTTTAAAAAATGATATAAAAATAGATGTAAAAAACATTCCTAGAAAAAAATATATTTGAAGTATTAATAATTTTTATGGAAAAAAGTAAAAATTATATTAATTCTAATCAACATAATAAGTTAAACTTATTTTACTCTTAAAAACAACTTTGATATAAAATGTATCTTTATAAATTCATGGAATGAATAGACATTTTTCAATAAAAATCACTATATATCAGTAGATATTAAAAAATAATTATTTATATAAAATAATAGAAATTTAACTCTATAATAATTTTTAATGAATTTTTTTAAAAAGAAGTTAATTTTTTCAAAAAAAACTACAATTGTGAGAAATAAATTATATTTATTTTTCAAAAAAATTAATAAAACCATTCTTCAGGAAAAATTTTATTTAAATCATATAATAGATTTTCATAAACATTTTGTGCAGATATTTTTTCTTATTATAAAACAATAGTACATATTTTATTTTAAAAATTATATACATACACACTCTTAAAATTTAAAATCTATGTTATATCTATATACCACATTAAAATTTATTTCAATTTATAGTTTTATGTATCACAAGCTTTCAAATAACATTTATTTAAAGAGAAATATAAACCAAAATATTACAGTACCATCGAAGAGGCATGTTTGATTTGTAGTAACACTATGATTTGGTCATATTTGGGGTGAACTAGGAAATTTATTTTTCAAATTGGTATTAGATGTTTGTTTTATTTTTTTTAATTTTGGTGTAGTAGTTATAGGTATGGTTTTTCTGGGCATTGGAATGAACTCTATCCATGAATAGTTACAAACACATATATATTGAAAATCTATGTTACCATGGATTAACATGATGGTAATGGATGCTGAGTATTAGGAATTCCTGTTTTTAAGGGTATATTGTGTAATTTATGGATTAGTGTTCTTATACCATATTATGGTGGTGAGAGGGTATGCAGTCAAGAATCTTATTTGCTATGTAGCATTCATATAAAATTTCATTATCTGCTTTTAGTGTAGCACTTTGGTTATTATTGGTGGTTTATTATTTTAGTTTTAGCATCCATATATACAGTGTATCACTATATAACATGATTGAGGAATTCTATTTAACCTAGATCATATTTTATTTTTGTTACTTTCTTATGATGATTGGATAGATTGATCCTATAAAAAATGTTTACCACGATAATGGTTATATGAGGATATAGAGGGTTCCTAAATTCTACGAAATATTTGATGTGGGGTGTATATAAAGAGTATTAGTATGTTATCCATATTACTATTTACCAAAAAATTGGATATAATGAATTTTGATTAAAAAGAAAAATGAGTTATGTGATTGGAATAGTAGTGGGATGGTATGGTGGTGAACAGTAGTAGAACTTTCGAATGGAAGAGATGAGTATGACCCATCAAAATTTTAGATTTAAACCAACAAGAAATCAACTCCCACTACTAAAAATCTTTTTGATGTATTTTTCAATAGGATACAAAGTCTATGGAGTGAGAGGCAATATATATTGGCCCCTTTTGTCTAATATGACATATCACTTTCAGATGTAGCACTCACACCACATAATAGGTTTTGATAGAGATATATAAGTTCAGAGTAGGTAAAATTTAATTTGTATTTTATCATATTGTGACACCCCTTGAGATAAGAGTTAAAATATCTACATATACACTAAAATGACCTAAAAAAATATAGTGAGACTTCTTCTTATAAGAAGATGAATATATGGGGATATCCTAGGTGGACCATCATGTCTATTTCTATGAGTAATTCATCCCTGATACATTGAGGGAGAACTGAGTCATGGATTTTATGAATCTAACCCAAATAGAGATGAAGATTATGGATTATGTAGCACATTTTGTAGAGATTTTATTTTTTTCATCGATGCTATGTGCATTTGAGATTTGTAGGGATATCCACTTTGAGGATGGGTGAGGAATGTACTATAGGTTCATGTGAATATTTTATAATTGATATGATTTTAGTGATTTATAATTTGGACATCACATGTCATGACCCATCCCCTGGTGTAACGACCCAATATTTTTGAGTAGTATATTAACTTACTCTTATTGATTTAATAAGATGTTAATGGTTAATGCAGAAAGAGGAGTCGATGGCTTCATCCAGTAGACTCGAACCTTATGAAGCCCACTTATCAGAGCTTGGGAAGGAGGTAGCATCGGTGGGCTTCGCTTTGGACCAAGCCCAAGCCGAACTCTAGCGTGTCAAGCTTGAACGGAAATGCATGCGGGAGAAGTTCAAGTTAGTAGAGATTACTACTAGGGCAATGTTATCTGAGCCTCCCTCAGATTCTCTCAACATAGCACACCTTACACTTAGGTCTTATGCCGGTGTTATAAGGGGCTATGTGACGAGACCCTAGCTTCCTTGTGTAATCCTTTCGGGTGAATGAATTGAGATTTCTTCCTTTAGTGATGTTTGTGAAATTTCAAATGTCCAGATAATTTTAGAATGTATTTTATTAATGAATTTTGGAAAAAGGATATTTTAAAATATTTATGTAAACCCTAAATAACTAATGATGTGTAATGATTTTCAAAAAATGGTCTTCTACAAAAGTGTTCAGTAAGGAATTTGGAGTCTAATAAGATCAACTTTATTTTTGATGAATAGTAAATTATGAATAGTGATTTTACCCTTAGGATTAGTAATGTGACCAAATGGATTAGTAATTTCACTCAAAGAATGTTTTAATATAATTTAGACACCTAGATTAAGTAATGTGATTCAATAAAATGGGTAAATAACGGTTTCATAAATTATTAGTCAAGTATTAGTTTTTTCAAGTGAATAGTATTTTTTAATTAAAAATTTAATTAAAAATAATTAGAAAATTATTTTTATAAAAAGGACTTTATTTTTGAACTCAGAGAATCGATATTATGTTAAGGTAATTTTTGGGATTTTTTCAATAAAAGATGAATTCTCGATGAATAGTGTTTTCATTTAAAAATTAAATTAAAAATATTTAGAAAATTATTTTTATAAAATGGATTTCATTTTTGAAATCAGAGCATTGATATTTGGTTAAGGTGAAATTTTGATATTATTCTGAGAATGTTGAATTTTCGGTGAATAGTGAAAATATAGTTTTTAAGTTACGGATGTTTAATGACATCATTAAATGATGTATTAAGTATATATTCAATATGGTCGATTTGTGAATAGTAAGATAAGTTATGAGGTGTCCCAAGTTGCCAATTCCATGGGAAAATACCATGGGCAATCCCATGGTTTTGCCAAAACCACTAGTGAGGTGTCCTTTGGCCATTAATGTCTTGTCCCCTCACGTTCCCTATTAATACCCACACATTCCTCCTTTAGTTTTCACTCCCAACTCTCCCCCAACGAATTTAAGGTCTTTTTACCTTCCAAGGAGTCCTCCCAAGGTGCCCCCAAGCCCTCGAGGTCCAAAACATTGAGTTTCAAGAGTCATGTTTTAAGGTAAGGGATCCGACCTCCATCTTCCTTTTCATGTAATCTCTTTTATGTCATTCCTTTTATGCTCCATGTTCTTATGTGATAGGATGTTATTTTATATTACTCTTACTGAAATTTTCATTTTTATATGATGAGAGATCCCCTATTACTCTCATCATTTCATTTTATGAAAGTTTAAGAGACGCCGTTAGGCTCCCGAATTTTTAAGGGATTCTTTCACCCTTCTCATTTTTCAAGTTCGATTTTCATGTCAAGTATTTCAAGTTCCTTTATATTATGTTGGGGTATGATCTATATATCTATCATACTGATCTCTTATGATAATATGATGAGAGACCCTATTTGATCTTTTCAATTCATTTTTATTGAAGTTTCAGTGACGCCGTTAGGCTGCCGAATTTTCATAAGAGAAATCTAATTTTTGTCTTCCTTCCATGTTTTTCATTTGAAATTGTATGTCCTTAAAACTTAATTACCATGTCCATATATCCTTCTTATTCTGTCCCCCTACTGTTTTATGGATCAATTTTGAGTGGGTGACCCATGTCCAATCTCTTTTCAATGTTTTCTAAAACCCCGAAACATAGTCGTTATGCTACAGAATTTTCGTCTCAAAATGCCTCTCTCTATTCTCAAAATTATTTTATGTTATAAAGTGAATACTCAAATCTCTTATTTCTACAAGGGTATTCACATATATATCAAAATGTTCTATTTTAAATTCTGGGATTAACATACATGAGACCCACTTTCCCTTTTAGTGGGTTTTAAAGTGACGTAAAGGTCATGTCTTTAAAGCAGTTTTTAAAACGGTATGATTATGAAATGAAACCCATTTATTTTATGATATGCGGGTTATTTATGAAATGTTTGATGATGATATATGTGTCCCACAAGATAATAAAGGCAAATTTAAGGGTGCGCCCGGATAGCGCTCCAATGCATTGGGTAATGATGTAACCACTAGAGATTACAATTTTCACGATACCTTGGTGAATAACCTTGGTAATTTTCAAATGACACCTTGGGGATGGACCATGGTGATATGTTCATGATTTTCTATGTTAAATGATGTAGCCAGATCTTCAAGTTATGAAAAATGTTATTTTTATTATGAAATGCCTCATGATTTCTTTCTCATGCCTTAAAGTTCTTTTCATGTTCTTATTGAAGTATATCAAGTTCACATGTAAAATGTTCCTCTTGTTTCCCTTACTGGGCCTCCTGCTCACCCTTTCTTTTGATGTATGTCCCCAGGTTATGAGATGCAGTAATGAACCTAGGATGAACTTAAGGAGAAGCCTTTCCAGTGTTTAAGAATAATGCTTTATGTTGTTTTCATGTATTATGTTCATGGTTTCCAAGACACTAAACCTTAAAGATCCTCAGTTTTGTGTATTGTAATGAAAGTTTATGTTATAAAAAGACGGGATGCTATAGTTGGTATCAAAGGATGGTTTAGATATTTGTGGAAATTAGGATATAAAAACTTTAGGAAGAACCCTATAGAAAAGTTTAAATATAGGAAAACTTCCTGGTATTTTGGTAAGTATTGAGTAAGTGGTTTATCAAACAAATACATCTCTGTCTGGATACGAGCAGGTAGAGGCGTCTCTAGCACAAATGTACATAGGGGTAAAACCCAAAAACACCACTTTGAGCTAGACTCGAACAGGAACTAGTGCACGATAACAGGCCTTTCTGCACTCTTGGTTACGACACTCCAGAGGGATATGTTTTGTTAATCACAAGCTTTTTATGAATCATTATGAAGGAATTATAGAGAAGTATAATTGTCTAACCACGAAGTCTTAGTTAAAAGATTCATAAATGAAATAAGTTTCTCACTAAGGTTTTATTCTTTTAGAAAATGGCGGGAAATAGGAGAAATCGTTCCGATGGTGACCGCAATTCACCATGTGCTGACGGCCCTCTGATGGAAGCCGGAATGGAAACATTCATGCGAATGATGAACCAACTGACTCAAGTTATGAGTAATAACTTGAATCAAGCTGACAGGTCGATCTCACCACGAAGGGAGCAACTTTTTGTTGAGTCCATTATGCGTCAACGACCACCAACATTCAGTGGATCTACTGACCCATTGGTTGCGGAACAATGGATAAGCTCCATTGAAAAGATATTTTCTATACTTCATTATTCGGAACAAGAAAAAGTCACCCTTGCTGTTTACCGCCTAGAGGGAGAAGCTGAACAGTGGTGGTCACTGATCAAAAACACGAAGCCACAAGGAGAGATGGAAGCTATGGAGTGGGAAGAATTTCAGGGAATTTTCTTTAACAAGTATTTCCCTCGTTCCATGAGAACGAATATGGAGAAAGAGTTTCTCGAGCTGAAGCAGAAGGAGAACGAATCTGTCGGAAGCTATAAGATGAACTTCACAAGGCTTTCCGATTATACCTCAAGCTTTGTCATGGGCACTAATGGGAAGGTTGATAGATTCTTTGGCGGACTACGTCCTCATCTGCGGAAGAATCTAGCCAACCGGGACTACGATAGCTATGAAGAAATAGTTCGAAGTGCTATGAAAGTTGAACTAGTGTTTGGGGAGACACAATGGTCTCACAAATCTAATGAAAAGAAGAGAACTCTAGAACCAAGCTTGGGAGGAAGTTTTGATCATGAAAGAGGGGGAAAGCATATGCAACATGCCACATGTAATAAGTGTGGGAAGAAGCATTCAGGGAACTGCTTGATTGGGAGTGGTAAGTGCTAAAGGTGTGGAAGAGAAGGCCATATTTCTCGAAGTTGTCGTAGTGATGTGAAGCCTCAACTTCCCAACACTAACGACAGAGGAAATATGGTTCCGACCCTACCCGAAGTCACATGCTTCAAGTGTGGACAGCTTGGGCACTTTTCTAATAAATGTCCAAATCCGAGGGCGGTGGAGGGGAATCACCATCAACCTCAGCAGAGGCCAAGGGAGCAAGGTCATGCTTCTCTATCACAACAACTGAAGTTGAAGTTCCAAACGATGTGGTAGCAGGTACTCTTGTTGTCCTCTCAAAACTAGCAAGTACTTTATTTGATTCTGGTTCTACGCATTCCTTTATTTCCTCCAAGTTTGCAAGGAATATAGAATCAATTCCCGAACTGTTAGAGGTAGAGTTGTCAGTCAAGACTCCAAGTGGGATTATCCTTGCATCAATAGTATTTAGAGACTCTTGTGTTTACTTTGGTTAGCACAATCTTATCGCAAATCTAGTAGTCATTCCCATGATGGAATTTGACATTATACTAGGGATGGACTGGCTCTCAAAGTATAATGCTAAGATTAAATGCAGAAGTAAGGAAGTATCAGTAGTCTTGAATGAATGACCTACAGTTATCTTCCAAGGAGAGATATCCCAAACTGATCCCTATCTAGAAGCACCTCCTATAGCTTTCTTTATGGAGTTAATCGGTGATGATGAAGAAGAAAAAGGGAGCATACAAATAGAAGATGTTACGATTGTTCAGGAATACATGGATGTATTTCCTGAGGAGTTACCTGGACCTCCCCCAGAAAGAGAGGTATAGTTCTCCATTGAACTCGTACCTGGGTCTCAACCTATATCAAAGACTCCATATAGAATGGCAAATGTGGAGCTAGAAGAGTTAAAGAAACAACTCCAAGACTTGTTGGAGAAGGGGTTTATCCGAACGAGTGTGTCTCATTGGGGAGCACCAGTTCTCTTTGTGAAGAAGAAGGATGGATCAATGCGGCTATGCATTGATTATAGAGAACTGAACGGGATCACCGTGAAGAACAAA
This sequence comes from Viscum album, assembly GCA_963277665.1. Taxonomy (NCBI): domain Eukaryota; kingdom Viridiplantae; phylum Streptophyta; class Magnoliopsida; order Santalales; family Viscaceae; genus Viscum; species Viscum album. The sequence continues at coordinate 1,586,389,879 of OY728131.1, forward strand.
TACCCTCTTCCAAGAATTGATGATTTATTTGACCAACTTCGTGGGGCTCAATTCTTCTCTAAGATTGACCTTCGATCTGGTTATCATCAACTGAGGGTGAAGAAGGAAGATATTCCAAAGACTGCCTTTTGATCAAGATATGGGCATTATGAGTTTACTGTTATGCCCTTCATCTTGACTAATGCTCCTTCTATTTTCATGGATTTGATGAATAGAGTCTTTAAGGACAACCTTGATAACTTTGTGGTAGTTTTTATTAATGATATTTTGATATATTCAAAATGTCGTGAGGAGCATGAAGATCATATAAGGGTTATATTGAAAACTCTGCGGAAGGGGAGGCTCTTTGGGAAGTTCAGCAAGTGTGAGTTTTGGTTACAACAGGTCGCTTTCTTAGGGCACATTGTAACCAATGAAGGAATCTCGGTTGACCCTGCAAAGACAATGGTTGTGGAGGAGTGGCCTCAACCCACAACAGTAATAGAGGTTCGTAGTTTCCTTGGCTTAGTAGGATATTATAGGAGGTTTGTGAAAAACTTTTCACGGCTTTCTAATCCACTAACCAAGTTGACTCGAAAAGGGGTTAAGTTCATCTGGACAAAGGAATGCGAGGAAAGTTTCCAAGAGCTGAAGAAGTGATTGGATACTGCATCTGTGTTAACACTACCCTCTATCAGAGAAGGATTCGTTATTTTTAGCGATGCATCTCTGAAAGGTCTTGGGTGAGTCCTCATGCAAAATGACAAGGTAATTGCTTATGCATCTCGACAGTTGAAGATTCATGATCAGAATTATCCTACGCATGATCTAGAGCTGGCGGCAGTTGTTTTTGCTCTAAAGATATGGAGGCACTATCTTTATGGGGAGAAATGTGATATATACACTGACCACCAAAGTCTAAAGTATATTTTCACACAGAAATAATTGAACATAAGACAAAGGAGATGGTTGGAGCTTATTAAAGACTATGATTGTTCAACACACTATCACCCTGGAAGAGAAAACAAAGTCGCAGATGCATTAAGCAGGAAAGATCATGTTGTTCTGGAAACAATGAGGATCTTAGGAGATCCCTTGATTAAATATCTAGTAAAACTGGACATGGGAATTATAAGGAAACAGACATCATCAACCCTATCCCAAATCATTTCTCAACCTTCATTACAAGAGATGATAAAGAAGGCTCAAAAAGAAGATCCTTTGCTGCCGGAGAAGTTTGAGGCTGTAAGGGATGGGAAGTTCCCTAATTTCAATATTGATCAAGAAGGTGTATTGAAATTTCGTACAAGACTATGTGTCCCATCTATTCCAGAGATAAAGAAAGAACTGATGGATGAAGCTCATAGCTCTACTTTCTCTATACATCCGGGAAGCACTAAGATGTATAGAGACATTCGTGATCATTATTGGTGGGATAACATGAAGAGGGAGATTGCCAATTACACTACAAGGTGCCCGATGTGTCAACAAGTAAAGGCAGAAAGACAACTTTCTAAGGGGGTATTACAACCGTTACCCATACCAGTATGGAAGTGGGATAACATCACCATGGACTTTGTAACTGGTCTCCCAAAAACATCCAAAGGAAACAATGTGATATGGTTTATTGTTGACCGTCTCACCAAGACAGACCATTTTATCTCTATTCGGGAAGATTTCTCTCTGGATCAGCTTGCCATGATATACGTGAAGGAAGTGGTAAGGCTGCATGGGGTACCACTATCCATTGTATCTGATTGTGACCCAAGATTCACATCCAAATTCTGGAGAAATCTGCAACATGCTCTGAATACTGAACTGAATTTTAGTACGGCCTATCATCTTCAAACTGATGGACAATCTGAAAGGACTAATCAAACACTCGAAGACATGTTGAGATTATGATCTATGAAATTTAAAGGTGGATGAGATCAACACCTCCCATTAGTGGAGTTCTCCTATAACAACATCTTCCATGCGAGTATTCAGATGGCACCCTATGAAGCTCTGTATGGAAAGCGGTGTAGAACTCCTACTTGATGGGATGAAACTGGTGAGAGGAAACTTCTTGGGCCTGATCTCGTGCAAGAAATGACGGAACAGGTTCATGCCATCCAACGACACATAAAGGCTGCTCAGAGTCGGCAGAACTGCTATGCTGACAATCGTCGAAGGGACTTGGAGTTTGGTGTTGGTGACAAATTCTTCCTTCAAATTTCTCCATGGAAGAGAGTCATACGGTTTGGGAAGAAAGGGAAGCTCAGCCCTAGGTACATTGGCCCCTATGAAATCCTTGATCGCATAGGAGCAGTGGCCTATCGTCTAGAACTTCCACCGAACCTAGCTCAAGTTCATGATGTCTTCCATGTATCTCTCTTGAGGAAGTACATACCCGACCCTTCGCATGTACTGATCTCAGAGGTCGTACAACTGGAACATGACCTCTCTTATGAGGAGCAGCCAGTGGAGATCTTAGACCGTAGAGACAAGGTTCTACGAAACAAGACTACCCACCTTGTGAAAGTGTTGTGGAGGAATCATAAGTACGAAGAAGCGACTTCGGAGCCCGAGGAAACAATGAAGCAAAAGTACCCTCACCTTTTCGACTAGGCCTCAAGAATAAATTTCGAGGACGAAATTTCTTAAGGGGGGAAGAATGTAACGACCCCATATTTTTGAGTAGTATATTAACTTACTCTTATTGATTTAATAAGATGTTAATGGTTAATGCAGAAAGAGGAGTTGATGGATTCATCCAGTATACTCGAACCTTATGAATCCCACTTATCAGAGCTTCGGAAGGAGGTAGCATCTGTGGGCTTCGCTTTGGACCAAGCCCAAGCCGAACTCCAGCGTGTCAAGCTTGAACGGAAATGCCTGCGGGAGAAGTTCAAGTTAGTAGAGATTACTACTAGGGAATGTTATTTGAGCCTCCCTCAGATTCTCTCACCATAACACACCTTACACTTAGGTCTTATGCCGGTGTTATAAGGGGCTATGTGACGAGACCCTAGCTTCCTTGTGAAATCCTTTCGGGTTAATGAATTGAGATTTATTCCTTTAGTGATGTTTGTGAAATTTCAAATGTCCAGATAATTTTAGAATGTATTTTATTAATGAATTTTGGAAAAAGGATATTTTAAAATATTTCTGTAAACCCTAAATAACTAATGATGTGTAATGATTTTCAAAAAATGGTCTTCTACAAAAGTGTTCAGTAAGGAATTTGGAGTCTAATAAGATCAACTTTATTTTTTATGAATAGTAAATTATGAATAGTGATTTTACCCTTAGGATTAGTAATGTGACCAAATGGATTAGTAATTTCACTCAAAGAAATTTTTAATATAATTTAGACACCTAGATTAAGTAATGTGATTCAATAAAATGGGTAAATAACAGTTTCATAAATTATTAGTCAAGTATTAGTTTTTTCGGATGAATAATATTTTTTAATTAAAAATTTAATTAAAAATAATTAGAATAATATTTTTATAAAAAGGACTTTATTTTTAAACTCAAAGCATCGATATTATGTTAAGGTAATTTTTGGGGTTTTTTCTAAAAAAATGGATTCTCGATGAATAGTGTTTTTATTTAAAAATTAAATTAAAAATATTTAGAAAAATATTTTTATAAAATGGATTTCATTTTTGAAATCAGAGCATTGATATTTGGTTAAGGGGAAATTTTGAGATTATTCTGAGAAAGTTGAATTTTCGATGAATAGTGAAAATATAGTTTTTATGTTACAGATGTTTAATGACATCATTAAATGATGTATTAAGTATATATTAAATATGGTCGATTTGTAAATAGTAAGATAAGGTATGAGGTGTCACAAGTGGCCAATACCATGGGCAAATACCATGGGCAAGCCCATGGTTTTGCCAAAACCACTAGTGAGGTGTCCCTTGGCCATTAATGCCTTGTCCCCTCACTTTCCCTATAAATACCCACCCTTTCCTCCTTTAGTTTTTAATCCCAACTCTCCCCCAACGAATTTCTGGTATTCTTACCTTCCAAGGAGTCCTCCCAAGGGTCCCCCAAGCCCTCAAGGTCCAAAACATTGAGTTTCAAGAGTCACGTTTTAAGGTAAGGGATCCAACCTCTCTCTTCCTTTTCATGTAATCTCTTTTATGTCATTCCTTTTATGCTCCATGTTCTTATGTGATAGGATGTTCTTTTCTATTCCTTTTGCTGCCCTTTTCATTTTTATATGATGAGATATCCCCTATTACTCTCATCATTTCATTTTATGAAGGTTTAAGAGACGCCGTTAGGCTGCCGAATTTATAAGGGATTCTATCACCCTTCTCATTTTTCAAGTTCGATTTTCATGTCAAGTATTTCAAGTTCCTTTTTATTATGTTGGGGTATGATCTCTATATCTATCATACTGATATCTTATGATCATATTATGAGAGAGCCTATTTGATCTTTTCAATTCATTTTTATTGAAATTTAAGTGACGTCGTTAGGTTGCCGAATTTTCATAAGAGAAATCTAATTTTTGTCTTCCTTTGATGTTTTTCATTTCAAATGGTATGTCCTTCAAACTTCATTACCATGTCCATATATCCTTCTTATTCTATCCCATACTGTTTTATGGATCAATTGTGAGTGGGTGACCCATGTCCCCTCTCTTTTCAATGTTTTCTAAAACCCTGAAACATAGCTGTTATGCTGCAGAATTTTCGTCTCAAAATGCCTCTCTCTTTTCTCAAAATTATTTTATGTTATAAAGTGAATAATCAAAGCTCTTATTTCTAGAAGGGTATTCACATATATATCAAAATTTTCTATTTTAAATTCAGTTATTAACATATATGAGACCCACTTTCCCTTTTCGTGGGATTTAAAGTGACGTAAAGGTCATGTCTTTAAAGCAGTTTTTAAACCGGTATGATTATGAAATGAAACCCATTTATTTTATGTTATGTGGGTTATTTATGAAATGTTTGATGATGATATATGTGGCTCACATGATAATAAAGTAAAATTTAAGGGTGCGCCCTGATAACGCTCCAATGCATTGGGTAATGATGTAACCACTAGAGATTACAATTTTCACGATACCTTGGTGAATAACCTTGGTAATTTTTAAATGACACCTTAGGGATGGACCTTGGTGATATGTTCATGATTGTCTATGTTAAATGATGTAGCCACATCTTCAAGTTATGAAAAATGTTATTTTTATTATGAAATTCATCATGATTTCTTTCTCATGCCTTAAAGTTCTTTTCATGTTCTTATTGAAGTATATCAAGTTCACATGTAAAATGTTCCTCTTGTTTCCCTTACTGGGCCTCTTGATCACCCTTTCTTTTGATGTATGTCCCCAGGTTATGAGATGCAGTAATGAACCTAGGATGAACTTAAGGAGAATCCTTTCAAGTGTTTAAAATAATGCTTTATGTTGTTTTCATGTATTATGTTCCTGGTTTCTGAGACACTAAACCTTAAAGATCCTTAGTTTTGTGTATTGTAATGAAAGTTTATGTTATAAAAAGACAGGATGCTATAGTTGGTATCAAAGGATGGTTTAGTTATTTGTGGAAATTAGGATATAAAAACTTTAGGAAGAACCCTATAGAAACGTTTAAATATAGGAAAACTTCATGGTATTTTGGTAAGTATTGAGTAAGTGGTTTATCAAACAAATACATCCATGTCTGGATACGAGCAGGTAGAGGCAGCTCTGGCACAGATGTACATAAGGGTAAAACCCAAAAACACCGCTTTGAGCTAGACTCGAACGGGAACTGGTGCACGATAACGGACCTTGCTGCACTCTTGGTTACGACACTCCTGGGGGGTATGTTTGGTTAATCACAAGCTTTTTATGAATCATTATGAAGGAATTATAGAGAAGTATAATTGTCTAAGCACGAAGTCTTAGTTAAAATATTCATAAATGAAATAAGTTTCTCACTAAGGTTTTATTCTTTTAGAAAATGGTGGGAAATAGGAGAAACCGTGCCGATGGTGACCGCAATTCACCATGTGCTGACGGCCCTCTGATGGAAGCCGGAATGGAAACATTCATGCGAATGATGAACCGACTGACTCAACTTATGAGTAATAACTTGAATCAAGCTGAGAGGCCAATCTCACCATGAAGGGAGCAACTTTCTTTTGAGTCCTTTATGCGTCAACGACCACCAACATTCAGTGGATCTACTGACCCATTGGTTGCGGAATAATGGATAAGCTCCATTGAAAAGATCTTTTTTGTACTTCATTGTTCGAAACAAGAAAAAGTCACCCATGTTGTTTACCTTCTATAGGGAGAAGCTGATCAGTGGTGGTCACTGATCAAAAACATGAATCCACGAGGAGAGATGGAAGCTATGGAGTGGGAAGAATTTCGGGGAATTTTCTTTAACAAGTATTTCCCTCGTTCCATGAGAACGAAAATGGAGAAAGAGTTTCTCGAGCTGAAGCAGAAGGAGAACGAATCTGTCGGAATCTATGAGATGAACTTCACAAGGCTTTCCCGTTATACCTCAAGCTTTGTCATGGACCCTAATGGGAAGGTTGATAGATTCTTTGGTGGACTACAACCTCATCTGCGGAAGAATCTAGCCAACAAGGACTATGATAGCTATGAAGATATAGTTCAAAGTGCTATGAAAGTTGATCTGGTGTTTGGGGAGACACAATGGTCTCACAAATCTAATGAAAAGAAGAGAACTCTATAACCAAGCTTGGGAAGAAGTTTTGATCAGGAAAGAGGTGGAAAGCATATGCAACATGCCACATATAATAAGTGTGGGAAGAAGTATCTGGGGAACTGCTTGATCGGGAGTGGTAAGTGCTACAGGTGTGGAAGAGAAGGCCATATTTCTCGAAATTGTCGTAGTGATGTGAAGCCTCAACTTCCCAACACTAACGACATAGGAAATATGGTTCTGACCCTACCTGAAGTCACATGCTTCAAGTGAGGACAGCTTGGGCACTTTTCTAATCAATGTCCAAATCCGAGGGCGGTGGAGGGGAATCACCATCAACCTCAGCAGAGGCCAATGGAGCAAGGTCATGCTTTCACTATCACAACAACTGAAGTTGAAGTTCCAAACGATGTGGTAGCAGGTACTCTTGTTGTCCTCTCAAAACTAGCATGTACTTTATTTGATTCCGGTTCTACGCATTCCTTTATTTCCTCCAAGTTTGCAAGGAATATAGAATCAATCCCCGAACTGTTAGAGGTAGAGTTGTCAGTCAAGACTCCAAGTGGGATTATCCTTGCATCAACAGTATTTAGAGACTCTAGTGTTTACTTTTGTGAGTACAATCTTATCGCAAATCTAGTAGTCATTCATATGATGGAATTTGACATTATACAAGGGATGGACTGGCTCTCAAAGTATAATGCTAAGATCAAATACAGAAGTAAGGAAGTATCAGTAGTCTTGAATGAACGACCTACAGTTATCTTCCAAGGAGAGATATCCCAAACTGATCCCTATCTAGAAGCTCCTCCTATAGCTTTCTTTATGGAGTTAATCGGTGACGATGAAGAAGGAAAAGGGAGCATACAAATAGAAGATGTTCCGATTGTTCAGGAATACGTGGATGTATTTCCTGAGGATTTACCTGGACCTCCCCCAGAAAGAGAGGTAGAGTTCTCCATTGAACTCGTACCTGGGTCTCAACCGATATCAAAGACTCCATATAGAATGACAAATGTGGAGCTATAAGAGTTAAAGAAATAACTCCAAGACTTGTTGGAGAAGGGGTATATCCGACCGAGTGTGTCTCCTTGGGGAGCACCAGTTCTCTTTGTGAAGAAGAAGGATGGATCAATGCGGCTATGAATTGATTATAGAGAACTGAACGGGGTCACAGTGAAGAACAAATACCCTCTTCCAAGAATTGATGATTTATTTGACCAACTTCATGGGGCTCAATTCTTCTCTAAGATTGACCTTCGATCTGGTTATCATCAACTGAGGGTGAAGAAGGAAGATATTCCAAAGACTGCCTTCCGATCAAGATATGGGCACTATGAGTTTACTGTTATGCCCTTCAGCTTGACTAATGCTCCTGCTATTTTCATGGATTTGATGAATAGATTCTTTAAGGACTACCTTGATAACTTTGTGGTAGTTTATATTGATGATATTTTGATATATTCAAAAATTCGTGAGGAGCATGAAGATCATCTAAGGGTTATATTGAAAACTCTTCGGAAGGAGAGGCTCTTTGGGAAGTTTAGAAAGTGTGAGTTTTGGTTACAACAGGTGGATTTCTTGGGGCACATCGTAACCAATTAAGGAATCTCGGTTGACCCTGCAAAGACAATGGTTGTGGAGGAGTGGCCTCAACCCACAACAGTAACTGAGGTTCGTAGTTTCCTTGGCTTAGTGGGATATTATAGGAGGTTTGTGAAAAACTTTTCACAGCTTTCTAATCCACTAACCATGTTGACTCGAAAAGGGGTTAAGTTCATCTGGACAAAGGAATGCGAGGAAAGTTTCCAAGAGCTGAAGAAGAGATTGGTTACTTCCCCTTTGTTAACACTACCCTCTATCGGAGAAGGATTCGTTATTTTTAGCGATGCATCTCTGAAAGGGCATGGGTGCGTCCTCATGCAAAATGACAAGGTAATTGCTTATGCATCTCGACAGTTGAAGATTCAGGAGCAGAATTATCCTACGCATGATCTAGAGCTGGCTATTGTTGTTTTTTCTCTAAAGATATGGAGGCACTATCTTTATGGGGAGAAATGTGATATATACACTGATCACCAAAGTCTAAAGTATATTTTCACACAGAAAGAATTGAACATAAGAAAAAGGATATGGTTGGAGCTTATTAAAGACTATGATTGTTCAATACACTATCACCTTGGAAGAGAAAACAAAGTCGCGGATGCATTAAGCAGGAAAGATCCTCTTGTTCTGGCAACAATGAGGATCTTAGGAGATCCCTTGATTAAAGATCTAGTAAAACTGGACATGGGAATTATAAGTAAAGGGACATCATCAACCCTATCCCAAATGATTTCTCAACCTTCATTACTAGAGAATATCAAGAAGGCTCAAAAAGTAGATCCTTTGCTGCAGGAGAAGTTTGAGGCTGTAAAGGATGGGAAGTTCCCTAATTTCAATATTGATCAAGAAGGTGTATTGAAATTTCGTACAAGACTATGTGTCCCATCTACTCCGGAGATAAAGAAAGAACTGATGGATGAAGCTCATAGCTCTACTTTCTCTATACATCCGGGAAGCACTAAGATGTATAGAGACCTTCGTGATCATTATTGGTGGGATAACATGAAGAGGGAGATTGCCGATTACACTACAAGGTGCCTGGTGTGTCAACAAGTAAAGGCAGAAAGAAAACTTCCTAAGGGGGTATTACAACCGCTACCCATTCAAGTATGGAAGTGGGATAATATCACCATGGAATTTGTAACTGGTCTCCCAAAAACATCCAAAGGAAACAATGTGATATGGGTTATTATGGACCGTCTCACCAAGAAATCCCATTTTATCTCTATTCGGGAAGATTTCTATCTGGATCTACTTGCCATGATATACGTGAAGGAAGTGGTAAGGCTGCATGGGGTACCACTATCCATTGTATCTGATTGTGACCCAAGATTCACATCAAAATTCTGGAGAAGTCTGCAACATGCTCTGAATACTGAATTGAATTTTAGTACGGCCTATCATCCTCAAAATGATGGCCAATCTGAAAGGACTATTAAGACACTCGAAGACATGTTGAGATTATGCTCAATGGAATTTAAAGGTTGATGGGATCAACACCTCCCATTAGTGGAGTTCTCCTATAACAACAGCTTCCATGCGAGTATTCCGATGGCACCCTATGAAGCTCTGTATGGAAAGCGGTGTAGAACTCCTACTTGTTGGGATGAAACTGGTGAGAGGAAGCTTCTTGGGCCTGATCTCATGCAAGAAATGACGGAACATGTTCATTCCATCCAACGACACATAAAGGCTACTCAGAGTCGGCCGAAGAGCTATGTTGACAATCATCGAAGGGACTTGGAGTTTGGTGTTAGTGACAAAGTCTTCCTTTAAATTTCTCCATGGAAGAGAGTCATGCGGTTTGGGAAGAAAGGGAAGCTCAGCCCTAGGTACATTGGCCCCTATGAAATCATTGATTGCATAGGAGAAGTGGCCTATCGTCTAGCACTTACACCGAACCAAGCTCAAGTTCATGATGTCTTCCATGTATCTCTCTTGAGGAAGTACATACCCGACCCTTCACATGTACTGAACCCAGAGGTGGTACAACTGGAACATGACCTCTCTTATGAGGAGCAGCCAGTGGAGATCTTGGATCGTAGAGACAAGGTTCTACGAAACAAGACTACCCACCTTGTGAAAGTGTTGGGGAGGAATCATAAGTATGAAGAAGCGACTTGGGAGCCGGAAGAAACAATGAAGCAAAAGTACCCTCACCTTTTCGACTAGGCCTCAAGAATAAATTTCGGGGACGAAATTTCTTAAGGGGGGAAGAATGTAACGACCCAATATTTTTGAGTAGTATATTAAATTACTCTTATTGATTTAATAAGATGTGAATGGTTAATGGAGAAAGAGGAGTCGATGGCTTCATCCAGTATACTCGAACCTTATGAATCCCACTTATCAGATCTTGGGAAGGAGGTAGCATCTGTGGGCTTCGCTTTGGACCAAGCCCAAGCCGAACTCCAGCGTGTCAAGCTTGAACGGAAATGCCTGCGGGAGAAGTTCAAGTTAGTAGATATTACTACTAGGGCAATGTTATCTGAGCCTCCCTCATATTCTCTCACCATAGCATTCCTTACACTTAGGTCTTATGCCGGTGTTATAAGGGGCTATGTGACAAGACCCTAGCTTCCTTGTGTAATCCTTTCGGGTGAATGAATTGAGATTTCTTCCTTTAGTGATGTTTGTGAAATTTCAAATGTCCAGATAATTTTAGAATGTATTTTATTAATGAATTTTTGAAAAAGGATATTTTAAAATATTTATGTAAACCCTAAATAACTAATGATGTGTAATGATTTTCATAAAATGGTCTTCTACAAAAGTGTTCAGTAAGGAATTTGCAGTCTAATAAGATCAAATTTATTTTTGATGAATAGTAAATTATGAATAGTGATTTTACGCTTAGGATTAGTAATGTGACCAAATGGATTAGTAATTTCACTCAATGAAAGTTTTAATATAATTTAGACACCTAGATTAAGTAATGTGATTCAATAAAATGGATAAATAACAGTTTCATTAATTATTAGTCAAGTATTAGTTTTTTTAGATGAATAGTATTTTTTAATTAAAAATTTAATTAAAAATAATTAGAAAATTATTTTTATAAAAAGGACTTTATTTTTGAACTCAGAGCATCGATATTATGTTAAGGTAATTTTTGGGGTTTTCTCTAAAAAATTGAATCCTCGATGAATAGTATTTTTATTTAAAAATTAAATTAAAAATATTAAAAAAATTATTTTTATAAAATGGATTTCATTTTTGAAATCAGAGCATTGATATTTGGTTAAAGTGAAATTTTGATATTATTCTGAGAAAGTTGAATTTTCGATGAATAGTGAAAATATAGTTGTAAAGTTACGGATGTTTAACGACATCATTAAATGATGTATTAAGTATATATTAAATATGGTCGATTTGTGAATAGTAAGATAAGGTATGAGGTGTCCCAAGTGGCCAATATCATGGGAAAATACCTTGGGCAAGCCCATGGTTTTTCCAAAACCACTAGTGAGGTGTCCCTTGGCCATTAATGCCTTGTCCCCTCACTTTACCTATAAATACCCACCCTTTCCTCCTTTAGTTTTCACTCCCAACTCTCCCCCAACGATGTTATGGTCTTCTTACCTTCCAAGGAGTCCTCCCAAGGTGCCCCCAAGCCCTCAGGGTCCAAAACATTGAGTTTCAAGAGTCACGTTTTAAGGTAAGGGATCTGACCTCTCTCTTCCTTTTCATGTAATCTCTTTTATGTCATTCCTTTTATGCTCCATGTTCTTATGTGATAGGATTTTCTTTTCTATTCCTCTTACTGCCCTTTTCCTTTTTATATGATGAGAGATCCCCTATTACTTACATCATTTCATTTTATGAATGTTTAAGAGACGCCGTTAGGCTGCCGAATTTTTAAGGGATTTTTTCACCCTTCTCATTTTCCAAGTTCGATTTTCATGTCAAGTATTTCAAGTTCCTTTTTATTATGTTGGGGTATGATCTCTATATCTATCATACTGATATCTTATGATCATATGATGAGAGACCCTATTTGATCTTGTCAATTCATTTTTATTGAAGTTTAAGTGACGCCGTTAGGCTGCCGAATTTTCATAAGAGAAATCTAATTTTTGTCTTCCTTCCATGTTTTTCATTTCAAATGATATGTCCTTCAAACTTCATTACCATGTCCATATATCCTTCTTATTCTGTCCCCCTACTGTTTTATGGTTCAATTTTGAGTGGGTGACCCATGTCCCCTCTCTTTTCAATGTTTTCTAAAACCCCGAAACATAGCCGTTATGATGCAGAATTTTCGTCTCAAAATGCCTCTCTCTTTTTTCTCAAAATTATTTTTTGTTATGAATTGAATACTCAAAGCTATTATTTCTACAAGGGTATTCACATATATATCAAAATGTTCTATTTTAAATTCTGGGATTAACATACATGAGACCCACTTTCCCTTTTCGTGGGTTTTTAAGTGACGTAAAGGTCATGTCTTTAAAGGAGTTTTTAAAACGGTATGATTATGAAATGAAACCCATTTATTTTATGTTATGTGGGTTATTTATGAAATGTTTGATGATGATATATGTGTCTCACATTATAATAAAGGCAAATTTAAGGGTTCTCCCTGATAGCGCTCCAATGCATTGGGTAATGATGTAACCACTAGAGATTACAATTTTCACGATACCTTGGTGAATAACCTTGGTAATTTTCAAATGACACCTTGGGGATGGACCTTGGTGATATGTTCATGATTTTCTATGTTAAATGATGTAGACACATCTTCAAGTTATGAAAAATGTTATTTTTATTATGAAATGCCTCATGATTTCTTTCTCATGCCTTAAAGTTCTTTTCATGTTCTTATTGAAGTATATCAAGTTCACATGTAAAATGTTCCTCTTGTTTCCCTTACTGGGCCTCCTACTCACCCTTTCTTTTGATGTATGTCCCCAGGTTATGAGATGTAGTAATGAACCTAGGATGAACTTAAGGAGAAGCCTTTAAAGTGTTTAAGAAGAATTTTTTATGTTGTTTTCATGTATTATGTTCCTGGTTTCCAAGACACTAAACCTTAAAGTTCCTCAGTTTTGTGTATTGTAATGAATGTTTATGTTATAAAAAGACGGGATGCTATACCCGGGGCCTGATCCATGACATACCCCAAGCCCACCTCCAAAACTCCATGGGTAGGAGACTAGAGACAATGGAATTAGCCTGCATGTGGGAATAATTTTTAAAAGTACATGTATTCATGAACACACAACCACACCCTAAATATGGAAAAGCAAACAATAATTCTACTAAAAACCCACTGAGAACAAGTTCAACTGAAAGACAAATGTGCCATAATAAAAACCCAACAAAAAGATTAAATAGAAAATAAGAATGTATAAAATAAACTCTCGAAGTCATCTACTATAAACCCCATGTAAGGGGTAAGTATAGAGTACCTTTTTGAAGCCTTAGATGTACCCCACACCTTCCTGGTATCACTGGAATCCATCAAGTCCTCAGCCACCAAGTAATCCATCAAGCGACACTCATCAACATTGCACACAACATGTGTGGGAAATTCCCATGCATAGGTGAGTAAAAAAATAAAACGTAGTGACCCCAAAGCAACAATGTAATAAACAATATGAAATCCACAACCAAACCTCAAATCATGATCATTGATCATGGTCATGAAGAAAGATAACTCACAATAGTTAAATTCTAGAGTCAGAAAGTAGAACCATTAGTCACATTGTCGAACACCTAAGTTATTGGGGAACTCTCCCTAAATGAGTACAGTGGGCCTGTCGAGTCTCACAGAGGCCGCTTACAACTACGCTTAGTATATTTGTGGTACTCATCCATGATGTTTACTATAGTTATTTGGGTCACACAGAAGTCTCTCCCCACTATGGGTAGGCCTGGTCACACATAAGCTACTTCCCAAAAATATATGCCCATACTGAGGTACTTCTCCTATCGAGTACTATGGGTTTTTTGGGTCACAAAAAATCCTCTCCCCACCATGGGCATATATGGTCACACAGAAGCTTCTTCCCACAGTTCCCTAATATCTGATCCACTTAGGGTAGCTCATTAGTAGTCTTTAGATCTCAGCCAACCGTAGGGTTTCTACTCGTAGCACGCTTGATCTTGGAAAAAAACGCTCCCCAATCCATTTTTCAAAAGTAAACATCTAGGGAATCCTCCAAATAGTATTACAATAGATCCACCTTATCTCTAGGATTACAAAACCTTAAACGGCTAATCAATCGGACATCTGGTTTTTTTATTGACAATTTTTCTTAGAAGGGGTCTATAGTGTCCATGTCATGTCCGAACAGGTCAGACTGACCATACCCGACCATGACCCAGCCTGGCCTGGGTCTTGTCTGTTTGAACATATGGGTCTAACCATCTGTTCTACCTACTCCTCCAGAGCCGTACCGACCATCAGTCTAGTTGGGATGCCGCTGGAAGCCGCCTCCGACACCCAGCTCACCCTGATGTCAGTGTGACGTTGTTTCCTATGCCTTAGTCAAGAGACAGGGGCATGGTTATTACCCGACCAGAACATCCATGTAGAACAACTTTATGCTCATGGTCAAGTGATAGTGTGACTCAGAATAATGTTTCCCGTGTTTGCAGACCGCTCCATCGACACGGTTGCCCGTCCACATCTGCCTCCATCGGCCGCCAGCATAGTCGGCAGTCACGTTGCTCCACCCTAGCCATGGATAGTCGTAGAGTTCCTCCTAGCCTTCCGCCTCCCACCTATGGCCACTGCTGGCACCAAAACATCAGTATAATACTCTAAGGAACACTGGGTTTTCTCAAGTGGTCCATTCATCATGCCAACTACACCTACATCTTCTTCCATGGGGTATTGCCTTTCTTGCGAAGGCCTTGAACTTGCATTATCCCAATTTTGAGAAATTTTCCACCAAGAATGCATTAGGTGGAGGTGGGTCAGGATTTATTAATGTTGTCTAGCACCATCCGCATTGGATTTTTAAAAAATTGGAGGCTTAGAAAGGATGTTCTATCAACGAAAATTCAATCCCAAAAAGAAATCCTAGATACAACACCCTCCCTCAAGAACAGATGATAAATGAATCAACATGTTCGTGGGATGATCCGCACTCTACCTCAATAGAAATTTATCATTGAAGCGGTCCACCCTCAAATGTTTATGAAGTTGAGGGTGTTCATTTCTTCCTGACTTCATTAATTGAGTTGCTTCGAAGTTGTTAACATTCCACCAACATTCGTCATAATTTGTTATAGACAAAACTCACTTGTGTCTCGTCAAATAAATTCCCTCAATTTGACACCTCAATTCTCTAATGAGTTATTCTATAAAATATAATCATGTCACAACATTTCCATTACACTGTATCATTCCTTCATTACACTATTTCATTTCCGAAACAACATAGTGTTTACCCTTGAAAAAAACGAGCCATTAAAGAGATTCATTTAATGTGCATCATCGATGAAATATAGCATCGTCATCTAGCACTCAATCGTGAGAAAAAAATTAAAAAATGAATGTTAATGTTATTTTATTATTTCCTGAAATGACTACAAATTAACTTTTCATTCTAACCCTTACCAGTATATGTTAAGTGTTTTTTAGGAGAATCCTGGAATTCCGAGTTTAACGGTGCCCCCATATTTTTTATCTAAGCATCGATTCAATAGAAAAAAATACCCTATCATATGTTTACTTATGTGAACTAAAAAATAAATTAAATATTTCATTCTGGGCTCACTTGTCCTCAAAATCATGCGCCATCAAAGCGTGCGGTCTCGAAACAATTACATTAAATTTTAGAAAAAAAATAATGGGATTTTTGAAAAATGAAATTCTCGCACCTTAGGGATTTACATCTATAAAAGCCTAAATAATGGATAATAAAACAAATGGGGGTATTATGCAAAAATATGATCCTTCTTCTCCCATGTTTTCTCTTCTAGATTCACATGCATCAACAGACCATGTACTGGAGGAATCGATCATCTGCGAAGAACCCACTCATCTCGATCCTCTATCTACACCAGGAACTCCACAATCATTGGCTCATTGTTAATGTATAGCTTGACCAAGTCGATGACATAAAATGGATCATGAACATACCTCATCAGCTGCGAAAAGTGTAAAATATAGTGCAACCGATGCATCTGTGGGGGAAGATCTAGGAAGTGCACCACCTCACCAACTCTGATAGGGTTTTGAAAAGTTCTAATGAGCCTCAAAGATCACTTGATTCCCCAGAAAAATCTATGTAATCCTAATCAGGGTGAGACCCAAAGGAACACATAGTATCCATCCTCAAACTCTAGGGGTCTCCGCCTATAATTAGCATACAATTTCATTTTGCTTAGTGCAATCTTCATCCACTCCAAGACGGTATGCACCTTCTTAGTGGTAGCTCATACAAACTCTGGACCCTTGAGTGCTGACTCCCCAGGGTCTGTCCAACACATAGGTGATCTACATGGCCGCACATACAAGACCTCAAATAGTTCCATGAAAATGGTAGAGTGATATCATTTTTTGTATAAAAACACCACCAGTAGTAGTTCTTCCTCACAACTACGACAAAAATCCAGGACACAAGAACAAATCATGTCCTCTAAGGTATGTATGGTCCACTCTGTCTGATCCTTTTTCTTTCACGGTGAAAAGCGGTGCTCAAGCGTAGCTATGTCCCAAATGCCTCTTATAACCCCTTCCACAACCGAGATGTAAAACATGCATCACATTCTGATAGGATGGTCAAAGTCACCCCTTGAAACCTCACTATCTCCTAGATGTAGACACATATCAAGCCCTCTACTGATCCCTACTCTTGGAAGGGTAGAAAGTGAACTGACCTAGTGAGTCAATCAATGATCACCCAGATATAATCATGGCCCATGGACATGTGTGGTAACCTTGTCACAAATTCCATCGAGATACCATCCCATTTCCACTTCACTACCTCGAGGGACTATTTCAATCCTATTATGACCTAATGCTCAGCCTTAACTTGATGAAAAAGGATGCATCCTGAAACAAACTCTTCCACTGCTTTCTTCATCCCTGGCTACCAGTATTGACATCAGAGTTTCTAATAATTCTCTTACACACCAGGAGGTACCACCAAATGGGATGTATGGAACTCCCTCAATACCTGCTCTTGTAAAGTAATCGGTATACGGTGAATCCTCTGAAAAGGATGACATTCTCCCCACCTATCAAAAATACATCAGGAGCATGTCTTGAGGATAACTGAGCATGTCAGGCCTCACAGTCAACACCCACAACCTGTACCTCCCTATCTCACTATTAGAGTGGGAGAGTGAAAATCATTGTTTGAAGGTATACTTCTCCATATTCATCCATTAAGGATAAATATATCACAACTAGCTACTCTGTCACCTCACTCAGCAGTGTTAAACTAATCCTCTTGTTGAGTGTGTCTGCCACTACATTCCTCTTCCCATGAGTGAAGACTATCTCAAATATTTTTTCCTGGAAGAACTCCATTCATAGATATTGTCTAAACATCCAGTCCTTTTATGATAAGATATACCTAATACTATTGTGCTCAAAGTAGACCATAAATTGTTCAACCGCCATGTAGTTCCACCACATCTTCAGGGAAAAGTCAAGTTTTTCTAACTCCCGATCATGGTTCACATAATACTTCTCATGCTTCCTCAACTGTGATGAGATATACGAGATCACATCTCGCTCCAACATCAAGACACAACCATGTCAATTCTCTGATGCATCGTATAATGCTACATACCCAACACCCTATTCTTCTAGTCTCATGAGGGGTGCACTTGTTAGTCTCCGCCTTTTCTCTTGGGAACTATGTTTTCACTTATCTATCCACATGAAGGGTTGTCCCATCCTTGTCAAGGAAAATAAATGTGATGGTAATTTTGAAAATTTAGTCATGAAATTGCGGTAGTATCCAACTAACCCATTAAACTATGCACCTCATTCACGGTCATGGGTGGTTCCTATGAACGCATTGCCTCTATCTTGGCCGGATCCACTACAACTCCATCCTCCAAGATGATGTGTCCAAGAAACTGGACTTCTTGAATCCAAAACTGGCACATCGAGGGATTATAAAAAATAAAGTGCTCTTAGAGTGTATCCATGACTATTGGCAGGTGTGTAGCGTGATCCTCATGCGATGTCGAGTACACCAAGATATCATTTATACAGACCACCATTAAATGACTGAGGCAAGGCTGTATAATCCAGTTCATGAGTCCCATGAACATTGATGGGGAATTTTTTATGCCAAAGGGAAACAAAAAGAACTTGTGGTGTCCATACCTTCATCTAAAGGCTACCATCGGTACATCCTCATTCCATACTTGAATCTAATGATTTCCTAATCTGAGGTCGATATTTTTGAACCACCTCGCTTACTTCCGCTAATTGACGAGGTCATCAATACTCGACAGTGGATACATGTTCTTTACAATCACCTGTTTTAGGAACCGGAAGTCTACGCATAGCCTCATGCTCTTGACTATCTTCTTGAAAAACTACACTAGGGCTACCCATGGTGAAACACTGGTCCTTATGAAACACTTCTCCTACAGTCCTCTAGTTTTACACTCAATTCACTAAGATCTATAGAATCCATCTAATATGAAAGTGTGGATATCAATGTCGTCATAGGGTATAGGTCAATGAATAATTCTACCTTTCTATGAGGAGGTAGTCTCAGAACATCATCAACAAAGACATACTCATACTCATCCACCACTTCAAGAAATCGCAGACTCCTCTCATACACCACACCAAGTGTGAGTCTAGACAACTGGTGATTCATCAGTTGCACCCTCATACATGAAAGTACATCCTATGTGGTGAAGGATAACTTCCGACTAGTGTATGAAAAGTGGGTCCCATCCTCATAGATACACCACACATTGAAAATAAAATAGTCTATTAGAGCCTGGATTTTAGATAGACAATCTATACCCAAGATGATGTTGTAAGACCATGATGATGCTACTAATAGATCCAAACTGAAACTCTCACCTCCTAGAGTAATCTCACACTTCCGACAGTAGTGTCCAATCATCAAATCCCCTCTAGTAAGAGTATCTAAACTTAAGGATCGATACAACGACTAAATGAAAATCATCTATCCTCGAAATAGGTCTATGGAAAGGTTAGATTGAATTGAACTTGTATTTATAATAATAGATTCTATGGTGGAGAAGACATAGAGAGTAGCTTTAATCATCCCAGGAGGGCTGTGGTTGAAGGCCTCCATCACCCGAAGCTAGACATTACCCTATCTGCCGGCTCCGTGAGCCTGTGGTGGACCACCTAGGGGTGGTGGTGGTAGAACATTGAATTTTCATCCCCTACCTAATGCTTGGCATGCTCCCCTTCCACATCTTCCACCATGTAATCTTCCTCACTCAAACCAATGCCTCTACCTTGGAATTCCCTCGACTATCTTCTGATCATCCGTGAGGTGGGTTGGGAAGTCACGAGCAATGTGTCCATGCCTGCTGCATGTGACGCACAACATGGTTCTCTACTGACTCCCTCCACTCTAGGAGCCATGTACTACCATCCTTGAGTCTTAGGGTCGCACCCAAAAATACTTGGACTGTATGTCCCCCTATATCTACTACCATCTACACAACACTAAATATTCTGCATTATGATTTCGACTATTGGCTATAGATATCAGTGTATGCTCAGCTATGATGACCTTCAAAAGAAGGGGTCACTCCAACACCCCAGCCTTGGTGGGGATGCTGAGAGACACCATGGATGATCTAATATCCCATATGATTCCCTAATCGATGTTCTGGTCCATGAAGAAATGATCTCACACCTTTTGTGTGGTGTAGAAAGAGAGGTCTTCAAACCTCACCGAGTACTCATCCACCAACTATATTCCCTACTTTTGTGAAACAACTCCTATATGTGCATTTAGGGCAAGGTAATATGAAAACATTTCCAAAAAATTTGATCGAAGACTATCCAGGTGAGGGTCACCTCATCATGTGTTTGAACGGTAAAGCTCCACTGTCACCCTACTGAGCTCGGATGAATACTCGTAGATATGATCACCATCTATTAAAGCATTGTCCTCACAAAGCGGAAGACCAATGTCATTGCCTCCATCTTGTCCTTAGTAACCTGATGATATGTATCTCCCCTAAACCTAAGAGCTCTCTATCTCTGGAACTCACAAAAGGCACTGATCCTACACGTATCATTTACTAGTAACACTAGTAGAAAGTAAATATCAACGGGTGGAGGCAACACTGGTGCGCCACCCAGCGGGGCAATCTCTAGCACTGGTCCCTGAACCGACACTGCATATGTAGGTGGGATTCCACATGATCAGGAATTATAAGCCATCATTGATGTCTTCCCGGATGCATCCTAAAATAGATCATGATTTACCGTAGTCATCAGGTTATACCAAGTGAGTTTAATCTTATTCAAAAAGAGATTAAGGAGACACTTATGAAACCAGTGTTTTCATGTATAGAGAAAAAGAAGAAGAAATAAGTGTCCTTTTGTATGGATACCTTAGCCACCATACCACCATTGGACTCCCCAGATATCAATTTCAATCTTGAAACATTCAAACCTTTTTCATAAAAAACAATAGACCCTCGGTCTCTGAGGTAGAACCGACAAACCTTGAAACAACTTTGTCACGACCTGTCCCACTAGTCATGTGACGTGACATACCCCAGGCCACCTCTTTGAGGCCAGGGGATAGAGACTAGCACCAAAGGCATCAACATGTAAGTGGGAGACATTTTCCTCACTACCTGTACGTGCACACACACAACCATGTCCCATGGATGGAAAAGTAAACAAGTATTAAACTGAAAAACCACATAGCACTAGTATAACTGAGTGTAAAATGGTACAGAATACAAAACCAACAAAAGAATAACCGAAAAACATGAAATTAAACAAAGAAACTTGAGAATCCATCCATTAAGAACCCCACCTTATGCGTAAATAAAGAGTATATACTATAAGGCATAGAAGTACGCCCCCACACACATTGTCTAAATGGGATCCATTGAGTCTTAGGCCACCATGTACTCCATCAAGACAGTAGTCATCTAGACCATAAAAAACATGTGCAGGCGAAGCCCATGCTGGGGGGAGTAAGAAATTACTCTATAGGGACCCGTAAACAAAATAGAAATGGCCATAGGGTAATCCACAACCAAACCAAAAATCATGATCACAAATAATGATCACTAAGTGAGATATTTCACACTTGGTAAATTCTATATTAGAAAAGTAGAACACTATTCGCATCATTGAACACATCAGTTATGGGATAGACCCTCCTCAATTAGAATAGTGGGACTGCCATGTTACATTGAATCTGCTCCCCACTAACCTTAGGACTGTTGTGGTACTCATCCCTGATTAGTTTCATGGGTCGGTATGTTGGGTCACATAGAAGTATCCCCCCACCGTGGGCATGTATGGTTACACAGTAGCCACATCCCACTAATCTGTAGCCATACCAAGGTACTCCTTATATCGACTATCGTGGTTCTTCCAGGTCACAAAGAAGCCACTTCCCACCATGGGCTACTAGGTCACAGAGAAGTTGCATCCCATTGGACCATATAGTATCTAATCCACATATGGTCTCTCGTAAGTAGCCTTTAGGTATCATCCTAACACATGGTTTTCACTCGTAACACACTTGATATTGGGAGTATAGAGTATGACAAAAGATCCAACTATCATGAGTGTCGAAATATAGCAACAATCTCATCAATTATTTTCCCGGTTTGCATGTAATTGAAATTTTCCAAAAGGGGTCAGTAGGGTCTATGTCTGGTCTGACCCGGTCGGACTAACCCGACCCAACTCAAACCCGACCCGACCTGTGTTTGGTCTGATGGGCCACATGGTTTGAATCACTAGTTTTCCTGGTACGCTAGAGGTAGACCGGCCATTAGTATGGGTGGGACATAGATGGAGGCCTCGTCCGACACCCTGCTCTCCCAACAGTCGATGCAGGGTCATTTCCTTCCCCATGGTCAAGAAACTGCAAGACAACTATAACATGGCTTGCCAATATGAACATCCTAGATTCCCGCACCCTGTCAAGACACATTGTGCCTCTATAAAATGCAGCTCACAGTTGTGGGCTACTTCATTGACGTGGCCACTTGGGCGTGTCCGCCTTCACCAGGTGCCAGCACAACCGACAGTCTTGGTGCTCCAACATGGCTCGGGCCAGCCGCGGTTCACCTCCAGACATGCCATCGTGGCAGCTGCCACCTGAAAGTGGCCACCGCTGACACACCGGCAGAATACTCCACAGACCGCCAAGTTCTATCTGGTGGTCCGTTCATCATGTCGACTTTTCTGACAACCTCTGTGGGGTGTTTCCTTCCCATATGAAGCTCTTTAACATTCCTTGCCACCATTTTGAATATTTTTCCACCAATAACGCACAAGGAGGATGGATGTCGGGCCTTTTTCATGTCATCCCATGCCCTCCACATTAGAATTTTGTAATAGGGGAGGCTTAAGTAGGATGTTTTATCATTAAAGAATCAGTCTCTAAAATAAATCCGAAAAACATCACCCTCTAACAAGAATGGACGATTCATGGATCAACCTATTTGTGGGTTGATATGCGTTTTTCATTTGAAATGATGAAAGGGGAAAATATAAACCAAAAAACCCTACCTGAATAGACAATTTTCATTGAAGTGGTCCACATCTGATAGTACAAGAAGTCTATGATGTCTGTTTCATCCCAACTCCATTCTTTGAGGTGTGTCAATTTTGTTAACATTCTGTCTACATTCGTCGTTCTTTGTTGGAGAGAAACAACGTAGCGATTACCCTTGCAAAAAACAATTATTTAAGAAGCATCCTTTAATGTGCCTCGTCGCCGCACCATAACGTCTTTTTATTCCACTAAATGGTGAGAAAAAATAAAATCAAATATCATTTTAAGTTGTTTTATTATTTTCTAAAATTTTTGAAAATTATATTTTCCTTTTGATACTTATCAGTTGAAGTTAAGTCCTTTTTAGGAAAATCCCATCATTCTGAGTTTAACGGTGCCCTCAAATTTTTGATCCAAGCGATGACTCAAAAGATAAAAAACCCACTAATACATATATATAAGTGAACTAATAAAAGTTTAAAATTCTATTCTGGGATCTCTATTTCTTAAAATCATGTGCCACAAGTGACTTTGGACTCGAAATAATTCTATACAATTTAAAAAAAGTATATAGAAATTCCGGGACATCATATCATAGCTGGACGGAACCACAATGAGTAGGTAGTCAGTTTCTATTGTGGGAATTTTATGTGGTTATTTGGGAAATATGAAGTTCATGTTTTATGATTCACACCAAGGTAGAAATTGAGAGAGTTTCTAGAGCGTTGGTTCATCTCCTCCACATCGAGAAAGGTTATTGTTGTGTGCTACTAGTGCTACAAGCATTGTTATATGTGATCTTGGTTCTACCTGTATCCTATAAAGTCATTACATTATAGATGTATGATAAACCTATGATGGTTTGGTAAAATACCTCAATATCCTTATTTTCTGTACATATCACCACTAGTAAACCATCTTTATCCAATACTAAAAATGAGGGTGACACCCAAATCCAACCTCTAATATAACATGGGATGGAGACTTCTCCATGTGCATATAAATTCATAAATGGGAGGTGTTAACCTCTTAATCCCGAGAAGGTAATATTGGCTACCAATATCTTAAGTATAATATAAAATATAGAAATTAATAAATCAATTAAATGTAAGTAATAAACCTTATCTATACTGAAATAAACATTACATAGATACTCAATAAGAATATAACAAAATAAAAATTTATAATCACATAAAAATAACCCCTTATTCTCATACGAATTCCTTATTCTAGTTATTATCTTTATTTTTCTAATCTATACTATTTACCTAATATGAAAAAAAATGGTTAAAACAAATTCACATATAAATAAATAAGTAATAAATTATAAATCCCCTTTTTAATCAAAGCATAACTGATATCTATTAGAAAAATATAATATGACAAATAAACAACTAAGCACACCCAAACACGATCTCCAACCACCTATAAAGCACCAATATCATTTAAAACCATTACCCCATACCATTAAATAGAAGTGAATCAACTACCATTACTTCCAAGAAGGAAAAAGATAAAATAATAATAATAACCAACAAAAAATATGGAGAATACGAATTTATTATCAAAAATATGTAATCAACTTAAGCCAAGGAATAAAATCTATTAGATGGATTTAAAATACTTGATAATATAAACCAATAGTCCCCTATCGGTCGATTGATTTCAATAGTTTATAATGAAAATGAATGGAATTTAAAATGTGTAATCTTCTATGAATAGTAGGGAATCATGGTATTATAGGGGCCATCATTCTATCACATATACCCAATCCTAAATTCATGTTGTGGTATCCCCTAAATCCCTAATGTAAAACAACATTAAATTTTAATAATTACTATTCATAGAACCACAATTATTGACACACTAAAACATTATAACTCCTAATGATGATGGATTCATCCTTTGTCTCCTTCTCTAATACATGATGAAACTTGAATGAAACTATGTGTAAATAAAGGTACTAAGGCATGAAAACCCACTGATGGAAATAATCAACAACCTGATAGCCTTAAAATATATAATAAAACATGCATAGTCTTTCCAAAATGACCTAGGTATAATATTAACTTGGTAGGTTCAATGCGGAAACCAATGTATGTATAATTAACCTTAAAATATCTGTAGACCACCACACAAAAACCTAGACTACAACATTTTATATAAAATTTAACTATAAAATACAGTGACCTAATGCTCCCACAGCTCTTATCCATACCACAATTAATTAAAACATAGTATCACCCTTCAATTATTCTGACTCTCTATCTCATAATCAAAATAGGATGTTACACATTACATCACATCAACTCAAATTTCAATACACACTCCACCTATATTCCATCAAATATTATATGGAAACCCAAAACTCTCAAAAAGCACAAATTAATGATCCAAGAACTTCTGGGCTATAACAACAAATACATCATTACTGTTTCACACACACAAGAATAAAAATCAAACCATTAATAATGAAATTGGACAAAAAACTCACCAGTCCCTCGAGATAACTCTCAAACGTGAATGATTCCATCACCAAAACATAATTTTGAATATGGAAAAATAAAATCACTCATAATATCGAAAAGCCAAACATCTAAAAATCATTTAAATTATGGTTAAAACATATTAGGATACTGAGAGAACATTTACAACGCACATTCCCACATACACTCCACCAAACAACCATGACTCTATAAGACAAAAATTAAGGGAGTTGTGTGCCCATGATTCCCATTATCCCAATGATCTTAAATTTCAATCTACAACATCAATGATCTCAGTAATGGGTTTAACCACTAGGGGGTTAAAACAGTAGTTCTTCATTTACTATTTATCTTATAAAAATCAACTTATGTTACCTGTAAGATATTGATGAACAAATATTTATAGCATAGGATTAATCGAATAGTGATGAAAAAACATGAGGTCCATCAATGTTTTACCAGTTTCATTCCCAAGGTGGGTACCTAATCCTTGTAGTAATTATAGTGATACTGAGTGAAATATATTCCATAAGATTAAATTACGAATTAAAAGTTGGTGTGGTGGTATCATCCTTTAAAAAGTAGTGATTCCTAACACTTTTTATCCTACAATAAGTTATTATTTATTCCACTAGTTGAAAATAATAACCATTAGTATAGTGAAAAATATCATCAATCAAGTGTCATGTTATCACAACTTTACTATTTGAGATCGTCTTCTTCAACTTACTAGACATCAACATCAAATATTAATTCATAAGTATAACATCAATATCAACATTCTCAAACGTCATTAAATTGAAAATAATCATCTTATTTAACATGAAAGTGAATTATCTTCTCATTATCTCAATCATTCCCTCTATTTAATATTATAAATATTCATCGCATTCCATTACTCAATATCAAACCACTATTTCTTATTATTTTTATTTGATGGATATAAATAACTCCAAGTTCATTCAATGATATCTCATTGATTCTAAACATGTTTTATCTCATGATATCCAGTATTCAGTCTTCCCAATTTTCCATAAAAATTTTGGAATAAATTCTTGAAATTTAATATCTATGTATACATGAAAAGATTATAACAAATCACTCATGGAATAATTCTTTCTTTATGACTTTTGTTTCATTTTAATGTCATGGAATCACCTCAAAATATATAAAATAATTCTACTAATTTATTCATTTTCAAAATAAATTTTTGGTATAATAATTTTATTCATCATTTCAATCTTTCTCTTTCATTACTAACAAAATAAATCATCTTGAATTACAGCTTCTTCATCATGTGATAATGAATATGAAAACATAATTCTCTTTAAATTTTATAATTATATCCCATAAACAATTCATATTTAACAAAATTAATTATAAAATAAACACATTTTTCATTGAATACATAACTAAGATTATTTACAACGAAAATTTCAAGGAAATTGATCAATGTATAAGATTTTTTAATCCATCGATGTTGTGTAAGTTATTCCCCTTGTTGATATATTTACCTGAGCAACCAAAATAATTATTACATAAGTTTAGAGAAACTTATATATGAACCCAAATATATTATTCATAATGTTACTTTTATGATTACACTACCTCACTTAAGATAAATATAATATTTACCAAAAAAATTTGTTACGCATCATAATGAGCTCCCATAATTTCGTAAAATAATTATTCTGAGAATATATTATACGTATAAAAAGATTATATTATATACCAACACAATTAACTTAAATTT
Source organism: Viscum album (assembly GCA_963277665.1). Classification (NCBI taxonomy): domain Eukaryota; kingdom Viridiplantae; phylum Streptophyta; class Magnoliopsida; order Santalales; family Viscaceae; genus Viscum; species Viscum album. The sequence continues at coordinate 1,586,417,054 of OY728131.1, forward strand.
CCATGTAGATGCACTTATTACTTTTCTAATTGATTGATTTGTATAATAAATAGATATATTTCATATTATATGATTTTAGTGCTTTCATGAATCCCTCTATTTTTAAAAACTTAGTGATAAAAGAAAACACATCACTATTTCAATTTTATCCTCAATGATGAATTCCAAAACATTATGAAAAACATATTAGAACTTCATTAATACTAATTATAACTATAACACCCCACTATTTCATATTAAGTTATTTTCGTTAATGTAATTCAATAGCTTTCACTACATGCAACACAGAGTATAAGCGCATCACGACATACCAAAATAGTCGTTCAAAAGCATTAATTAATAGTATTAAATGAATTTTGAATTTTATATAATCCATATAATTTTAGAATACATATTATTTTTTTCTTAGAAACAATATAAGAACAAATTCATTTTTTCAGATAAAAGAAGTATTTTTCAAAAAATGAAAATTTACCACCTTTTAATGGAGAACCTTTTTTAAAAACAATATTTGACACGTTTATATATTAAATTAAATTAAATTATATTCTTATTTAGCATCAAGATATAAAATTTTATTTTGAATAAATTTTTGGTATTTTTCTGATATCATTCACACATTGATGAATATTGAAAAATAATAAATTTTAAATGAAAGAAACATCATAATAGAAATAATTTATAGGGTTAAATTGTTAATTTTAATGTTTGGAAAGTATAATTAGATGATATGTTTATCATTTAATATATTTTAGGTCATTATATGTAATTTGTCATTTAAATTTGACATAAACACATATCAATATTTTGATTGTTTTTACATTTTTTAAAAAAAGTAGTGTCGACAATGGGAATTTATTTTAAATTAGTTAATGAAACTTATATGTTTTTAATTTTCTAAAATAAAAATTATTTTTGAATTCATAATATCAAAATTATCTTAGGGTTATTTTATTGTATTTTTCAGAAAACATTCAATTTTTGATGAATAGCGAAAAACAATGCGTTATAGTTAAAAACCGACTTTTTATTTAAATAAATATTTAATTAATTTAAATTTATTTTAAGTAAAAAAAATTATAATACTTTTATAAGTTCAATGTAATTAATTGGAGTCATTCTATAATAAAATTATTTGTATAAATTGTTTTGTGAACTTTTTATCATCTTTTACCCACCTTCTATGAGAATTTACAAATTTGCATAAAACATAATTTTACTTCTTGTTTGAGTTGAATTTAAATAATATGAGAGAAATTGTTAACATTAGTAATGTAAATGTTGTTCAATAAGAATAAAATAATTTTTGGTGACTGTAACTTTTGACTTTTATTTACAACTGTTAAAAGTAAATAGTGTAATTAAGGGTAAAAATGATATTATAATTACCCTAACACATGTCCTATTTCTATTGGATATATGTAATTTGACCAAAAAAAACTTAGGAACAAAATATGATACTATTTGGTCTACTTGGATTAAATTCTGAAATTTATTATTATTTTATTTAAAGAAGAGTTAAAAGAGTTAAATTCAAAGATTAATAACTAAACCATTTTTAATGTAGGGTTATACATAATATAAATTCGACTATAATGATTCAATAGAAAGATAAAAAATTTCCTACTTAATGGTATTTTATTTATAATTTTGAAACACTTTATAATTAAATTTATTTATGTAAAAATGATGATGCAAAAATTACATTATAAATGATAGATTAAAATAATTGATATTATAAATATCCCAATAAATGGAATTTGAGACTTTTGGTGAATTCCACTAAATTTATAGGTTAACATGAAATTTTAGGGTTAATTTCAAAATCTTTTTATTATATAAGGTGGTTTTAAAAAAGTATATACTAGGACATCTTTACCATACACCTCAATGTCTTCATAAAAATATATTTCTATTCATTTTTACTATTTACTAGACTATGGGATAAAGTCATTTATACCCTTATTTGAACGTATATTTTTTGAATGAAGTCTTTCCATAATTTTTCAAATAAGTTACATTATTACCTCTTCGAAAAAATTAATTTAAGATTGTATTTTTTTACTTATAAAGTTGGTGCGGCTATTTTCTACTGTTATAACATCATCAAAGCATTCCATACAAGATTATATGTATATTTTCACAAATATATGTTTTTGTTTATAATCATGTTAATCTATAATGGTTTCAAAATAGAATGAGTTATTTCATTCATGTAGTTTTCATTTCACCTATGTCAACATCCTTTGATGGATTTTAAACTTGTTTATAGTTGATTTATTATTATACAAATATTACTTATTATATTAAAGGTTTTTTATATGTTTGACTATAGATGTGTTATTTTTATACCATTAAAACTTTATGGATAAAGTATTTACATTTTTTATGCTAGTTTTAATTTGAATGTTGATGTTATGTTTAATCCTTTTTATATGAATAATGTATTGGACTTAGCAAGTGACGGGTGGAGCACGCTATAGCTCCTCGATGCATCGGTAGGTCTCATGAGACAATCTAGTGTCTTGGTACAAGGCCTTGATAATATATTTTTTGAGGTCATAGCACAAGACATTGACTATGTGGTTATGAAGTCTAGAATTATACATTCCATCATTATTAAATTGGTTATTGATATTACATGTGATTATTTGACCAGTAGAATATCCATGGGAATAAGTAAATGGCATTATTTTATTTATATTTGCCATATTATGATGAAGTTTATGTATAAAAGGATTCTGTTCTAGTTTCACACAATCCTTTAAATGTTTATTCTTATTGATGACATTTTCTGCTATTCTATTATCCTTACTGAGCATCTGAGCTCACCCCTTTATTATGGTTTATTTTTCCAAGATGCAAAGACATATATTACGAATAACCTGTAGAAATAGGCTAACGGATATAAGAGTGTTCAAAGGGGACCCAATGTATTTTTAATTTCATTTATCAATTTAATACTTATGTAATTATCTAGTACTTCTATGGATACTAAAATTATCATTATTTCAGGACATGATTCCTTGTTTCAGGAAAGAGTTATGTAATAATGCATTGATTTTGTGTAACTAGGGTCAGGGTGTTACAGTTGATATCTGAGGAGGTTTAGTACAATCCGTGGAAGCTAGATTTTGAAAAAAAAAACCATATTTGAAAACACTACCCTAAGATATAAATTGGGGATTAGTATATAAGAAGATCCAAAAATTTGGTTATGTAAATATTATGTTGGTTTTCCAAGCAATACATCCCTGTCTAGATATGAGCAGGTAGAGGTGGCTCTGGAACAGATGTACTACGGAGTGAAAACTCCGACAAAGTGTTTCGGGCTAGACACAAGGTATCTCGGTACACGAAAATGGGCCATGTTTCACTCTTGGTTATGACACTCCTAGGGGATATGCTTTAGATAATTCAGATTTTCATTAGAAACTGATTAAAATGATTTTAATATAATATGATAATAAATACACTTGGTTAGTCCTTAGTTATTTTATATTGAAAAAAAGGTGTTATGATTTTCTATAAATCATTTTATGACTCACATTATGCTTTATTGTGTTAGTTTATGGATTGATTCCAAGGAAGTCATAGTAACAATTAAATTGATGTTCAAGGTGGTAACGGTGGTGGAAATGAGCAACGAAATGGATTGTTGATATGTGTCGAAGATATCTTCTTCGTGCTGAATCAGTTTTCCAAAAATATGATCAACAACATATATATATTAACCAACTCCTGGACTCAACAAATAACAGAAAGGCAGTGAATCATAAGAGATCCAGTAGTGGATACCATGGAGAAAAGAATGCTCAATTTCCAACATACAAGAAATGTGGAAGGAGGCACCTAGGAAAGTGTCTCAATGGAAAAATGAAATGTTTTATCTGTGGGAAGGAAGGAAAAAAGTAAATTATTGCCGAGGATAATTGAAGAGTAATATGGAAGAAAATAAAAATTATCACAAGAATCCTATTACAATAATTTTCCATATTTTTTGGGTACTTGGGCATTGCCCATGTGAATGCCATATTCATTTGGATAACCGCTTTTTCAAGGAAGAATCTATGTAGAAATAAATAGATGGTGAAAATTTTAAAGGTATTAATGCTCTTTGTTGATGGGATTTCATTGGAAGACATTCCTCTTATTTGTATAACCCTATATTTTGTTATGTTAAAATTCTATTTTAGGATGAATTATCATTTTAATTATAGTTATAAATAACCTATTGGGTTTATTTGATGCTTCAATTTAAGGAAATTACAAGTTATAAAATTTTGGGATGAAAATGCATTGTATGAGATAACTTTTGTGGTGAAATTATTTTAATGTTATTTTGAAGAATTTTTGTCATTTTAGGAATGTTATAAAATATAGTTTTTGAAAAAGCACAACACGAAGACCATTTGACAACCCATCATTTCAGACAATGTTATGGGAATCGAACCCACAACCAGAGTGTGATTGGGATTTATCACATACCATTGGACTATGGGATGTCCCTAGTTAGTGTGACTGATTATTTTTATTTAAATTATTTTATTGATCAAGAATATATTGATTTGGGATCTTATATCTTATCAAATTAATATCCTTAGTATAGGAAAATGATTTGGTGATTAACTGATACAGGTAATTTTGTAGGATGTTTGCTCTGTTGGGAACACTATATGCCTAATGAAAATATAATAATATGAGATTTCATTTGAGGAGTAATGGTATATTTTTATCAATTTTTTTATTGTGTATTTATATAAATTTGGGTTATTTATGGAAATGATTAACATATCATAGAGAATATGTGATTAGTTTAATTACATAAAATAGGTGACTTTAAGAGTAGTCGATGTTATTTAGAGATACAATTTTACATGGAAGACTATGTAATAAAATCATTCTATTCTTGGTTTTCAATATTAGTTTGGATTATATTGAATGATTTTAAGGAAATTTGTTTATTGAATGGTATTTATTGACTTTGGGTATTGTTGATTTAATTTTAGAATTTATATTAGTATTTATTTCTCTAAAGGATTATCCTTTTTGGGGATCATATGATCTTGTACTAACCATTTTGGTTTTGGTTAATCTCAAAAGACAAAATAAATATATAGTTTATACTTATTGGATCATGTGATTCTCTAGATGTTGATTCTAGCACTTTAGCTGTGACTGTCACGACCAATCCTCAGGGCCTGTTCCATGACTACCCCATTCCCGCCTTCCATAGGCCAGGGGCTGGCGACTAGCACCAAAGGCGTAATCCTGATAAAAGGGAAGGCATTGCCTTTAAACCTGTAACACACAAAAACTAAACAAAAGTTGTAGAAGGAAAAAGAACTAAAATAGAAAAGAAAAGTGTTCTGAAAGTAAGTAGGCTAGTATACAATCCCAAATGAACAACAAGTACAAGTAAAAAAGGGAAAGGAGCTCTTGCATCATCCACCGGAGAATCCTACCTGAATGTTAGGTACAAAACTCGAACAACTCGTCCTTACGGTACATCTCATCTAGTACATCTCCAAGCAGCCTCCCATCCATCAACCTCAACCTCGATCACTGTTGTCTGTCGTCTGCACAGAACACAACAAGGTGCGCGCAAAGCCCATGCAAGGGTGGGTATAACAATACTCATTAGGGGACCCCGAGACCCCGTAAAGTCTCTCAGAGTCCACAAAGTATAAACCACAATAGAAAGATACAATCATGAAGTATCAACCAACCCTATTTAGGTATATTCCCATACAAATTCCCAGTTATCAATCACAGTCTGACTCTAACTCTCGATCCCAAACACAAACCATTCCACAAAGGAATTAAAGTCAATCACTATGATGATAATGGTTGAAAGGAATTAATTAGCTCACAAAGGTATAAATCATTCATAGAGTGATAGATATTATCAGATATAGTCACTGATTCATTTATGCTGTCAGACCCACATAGGATACAGTACCAGCTAAGCTGTCAGACGCACACAGGATACAGGACCAGCTATTCTGTCCGACCCACACAGGATACAGGAACAGAAGTCAGAACTATAGGACCCACAGAGGATCTCGGTACAGTAGTCATAACTGTCGAACTCATGGAGGATTACGGTATAGTAGTCATCGCTGTAGAACCCATGGAGGATCCTGGTAAAGTATCGTCATTTTCGAACCTACAAAGGATCTTGTCATCTCAGTCGCAGCCAACTCTAGGGTTCTCGCCCACAACACGCCTGATTCTGGGAGGGTCCGCTCCTCGATCCGAGTGTCGATACATCAACTATCACTAAGGCCTGAGTTGATATATCCCGTTGTTCTGTCTCATCATAAGAAACGCAACGAGACATACGGTGCCTCAATCGGACGCTCGGTCTGAGAGTTATTGGCATTTTTCTTCCATGGGCTCGGTTGAATTTATGCTCGATTCAAACCTGACTGTTTTCCAAATTTTTCCAAAACACACATAGAGTATCCCAAAAGGACCGCATCGTCATGAGGGTCCCAATGCCACAGATGCAAGTCAATCAGAAGTGTGGTCTAGGAGTTATTCGCATTTAAGCGAAGACTGGCTCGGCCCGTAATGCCCAGTGGGCTGGCGGGTCGGCCATACCCGGTTCGGCGGGTCCGACCCAACTGGGGGTCAGCCCAGCTCGGTGGGACGTGGCCCACCCACAGACCCGGCCCACACTGCTGGCCAGTACGGTTCACCCGGCGGCTCCATGTGGCGCCGCCTCATCCTATTCCCCGGTCGGACCAGTGCACATGGCCTGTGTTGCTGGCCGTGTTTCTCCCCACGCGGCACTTGTGGGTGCCTCGGTTCTCCAGTCCGGCCAGCACGCGGCCGGATGGTTCATCCAACAGTGAGGCCCACAGATGCATGCCATGTCCTCCTCCATGCAGTGCCGACGGGCATCGCGGTTCTCCAGCAGGTCGGCCGGTCATCTCGCAGACCGGGCGGACCGGGCAGCCCGAGCAGCCGCCATTCTCTCCACGCGACCGACGCTTGACCGCCGCCACCTCCGGTCGTCGGTGCCTCTTCCCAACGACCCACCTTATATGGAAAACAGGGTTCACTTCGATGGTCGGAAATTGGATCTTTCGACGTCGGGGATCCTCCCGGGATGTCGCCCTCAGCACTGGACCCTCCCAATTCCGTCGCTGCCACTTTGGTCTGTCGCCCACGAAGAACGCAACAAGCTGAAGAACATCACAAGATCAGCGGGGGGAATTATGCCATGTTCGGATTGTCCGACACCCTACAAGTTAGCAGTTAATAACATTGTTCAATAAAGATCTTCAACAAGACTGATCCATCCCAAATCTAAATCCCGCATGAAATTCCTCCCTTACCCGCAAGAACGATCGAACCACGGATCAACCTATTCGTTGGCTGGTCCACATTAGTCGTTTAGAAATAAAAATGGAGAACGTAAATCCAAAGAATATTAAATCCCCCTACCTCGTATTTTTCGCAGTACATTGATGAGTCACAGACGACAGACGTCGCAGAAAACGGACGTCGTTCCGTCAATATCGGAGGAGGTAGAGCTCGGTGAAGACGGGCCGAGACGACGCCCTAGGTGTACTTCATGGGCGGTTGTGCTTCCCTTCCTTTCGGCAGTTTAAGAAGGATGAAGATGATTCTTCAAGTTCTTCAGAGACGAGGAGCATTCTTCATTGGAAGAGGTTATTCTTCGTTGGAGGAAGTCATTTCTCCAAGAGTTCTCCCAAAGCAATTATGTGTCCACCCCAAACTAAAATAATAGCCTCCATATTATTTTATTCATTCCATTCATTCCAAATGAAATTCAATAGAATTAAAATCTCTACATATTAATGAATTAATTGTGGGAGATAAATTCATTATTTAATGGGTGTTGGAACATTAATGAGAGAAGTTTGAAGGTTCAAAATTCAATGAGTAGATGTGGCTTTATTAATTTCAAGGGAAGATTGATAGACTTCCCCCAGTTAAATGAAAGTTACATGGGGGTTAAATGAGATTCAAACTAGATTTCACCCCACATAGTTATATCCTGCCAAAAGAGGTTAGGGTGGGGTCAGCCCCACCTCTACCCTCCACTTGGTGGTGTTAACCACCAATCAAATAAAAATAATTACACATATTTTTATTTTATTTTATTTATAATTCCACAAAAAAATTAACTTCCAACATTGATAAAAATGAAACTGAGGTAAAGGTCTCTTAGTGTTTATACTGGCATTGTTAGTTCAGAGGTGCCCTCAAATTTCAATTCCGAGAACCGGTTCAAATGTTATAAAATCCCGCATGTACATTTACTGAACGTACCCGAGCAAAAATTCAGAAATTGATTCCGGGAAAACCAGGTCTCAGAATCAAGCACCGTCAAGAAATGCAGACTTGTGAAAATCCCATGTACTTTAAGAAAACATTTTACGGAATATTCGGGTCTTTAAATTTTCCCTACCTTAGAGCTTTACATCCCCATAAGCTACAACTCATACTAAAGAAACAAATGAGGGTACTGAGAACGCATCTGGGCCTCCCGGTCCCATGTGCTCTCTTAGAGGTTCCTGTGCTGCCATCAAAAACACATCAGAGGAATCAACTGTCCATGATGGACCTGCTCTTATCGATCCTCAATCTCCACTGTAACCTCCATGAATTGCGCCCCGTCATCGATGTCCAACTCCCTGTGGTCGATGATGTGGGGCGGGTCGTGCACATATCTCCTTAGCTAAGATACGTGGAAGACGTCGTGCACCCGACCCAATTGAGGTGGAAGATCCAAGCGGTAAGCCACCTAGCCTACTCTGCTAAGGACCTGGAACAGACTGATGAATCACGAAGACAATTTTAGGCCTCGGCCAAATCTCCATAGAACTCATTGAGGTGAGACCCGTAGAAAGACATGGTCGCCATCCCTGAATTACAGTGGTCTCTGTCTCCTATCACATAAGACATCTGGCTTCTTTATGCAGTCCTCATCTGCTCCTGGATGATCTGCACCTTCTCTGCCATAGCCTGAACCATCTCTGGTCCTATATGTACTGACTCCACTGGGTCAGTCCAGCACAGAGGCAATTTGCATGGTCGGCTGTAAAGTGCTTCATAAGGTGTCATCCCGAAGGTGGAGTGGAAGCTGTTGTAATATGAAAACTCTACCAAGGGTAATTGATCCTCCCAGTTATGACCGAAGTCGAGGAAACATGCAAGAAGCATGTCCTCAAGATTCTGAATGGTCCTCTCAGTCTGACCATCCATCTAAGGATGGAAGGCGGTGCTCAAGCGTAGCTACGTCCCGAAAGCCTCTTACAACCCCTTCTATAGCCTGGAAGTAAAACGAGCATCTCGATCAGATATGATTGTCGATGACACACCACAAATCCATATGATCTAATGTATATAAAGGCTTCCCACGCTCACTACTAAGCCCTGTACTTTGATCGGTAGGAATTTGGCCGACATGGTGAGTTGGCCGACAATCACCCAGATAGAGTAATGTCCTATAGATTTACGTGGAAGTCCCATCACTAAATCCATGGATATCCCATCCACTTCTACTCTGGGACCTCTAAGGGCTAAACTAAGCCTACTGGAACCTGGTGCTCCGCCTTCACTTATTGAAAAGTGAAGCATCTTGAGACAAACTCTACTACTTCCTTCTTTATACCTGTCCACTAGTGCTGTCGTCAGGGGTATTGATACATATTCACTATTACTGTATGTACCTCTAAAAGAGATGTGTGGAACTCCCACAACTCTTCCTCCTAATGTGAAAATGGTACCATTGTACGTCCTCTGAAGAGAATGAAGTTTTCACCACATTCAGAAAATCAATCAGTTGCCTACCCTATGGATATCTGACCATGTCATGTCTCACAGTCAATGTCCCCACGCTTTCCTCCCTAACTCACTAAAGAAGTGTAGGAGTGACTGTGAGAGACTGCAGAAAGGTTGCTCCATCTCTATCTAAAAAAGATATCTACAACGCGGCCAACTACTCTGTCGCCTCTCCTAGTAGCTGAATGCCTGATCTTCTACTGAGAGAATCTGCTACAATGTTCCCCATCCCAGGTGTATAGACTATCTCGATGTCATAGTCCTAGAGGAACTCGATCCCTCGTCGATGACTCAGGTTCAGTTCCTTCTACAAGAAGATGTACCTGAGACTCTTGTTGTCATAGTAGATGGTAAAACATTCGCCAATAATATACTGCCGCCACATCTTCAAGATAAAGACTACTACTGCTAACTCTAGTTATTTTGTAGCATAGTTCTACTCATACTATCTCATATGAAGAGAACCATACGCGATCACTACTCGCTCCAACATCAGGACACACCCAAGTCTGTTCCCTAATGTGTCGCAGTAAACTATGTACCTAACACCCTCTTCCAGTAGCCTAATGATGGGAGCAGTAGTCAATCTCTACCTCATCTCCTGAAAGCTCTTCTGGCATCTATCTGACCACTTGAAGGTTTTCCCCTTCTTTATCAATGCTGAAAGTGGTGATGCAACTCCGGAGAACACTGGCATAATTCTCTGATAGTACCTAGCCAGTCCCATAAAACTCCATAACTCTGTCACACTCCTCGGTGGCTCCCAAGAAAGTACTGCCTTAATCTTCGCTAGATCCACTACAACTCCAGCCTCTGAGATGATGTGTCCCAGAAAGAGAACCTCTCAAATACAAAACATGAAATTCGAGAGCTTACCATAAACCGGTGCCCCTGGAGTGTGTCGATACTACCTTCAAATGGTAAGCATCCTCTTCCTCAGTAGTCATGTAGATCCGTATTTCATTGATGAAGACTACTAAAAAGCGATCAAGGTATGGCTTGAATATCCTGTTCATGAGGCTCATGAACACTACTCGAGCATTCATTACGCCAAAGGTCATAACCAAGAACTCATAGTGGCCATACCGACATCTAAAACCCATCTTCCTCACATCATCATCCTGAACTCTGAGCTGGTGATAGCCTGACCTAAGGTCTATCTTGGAGAACCATCGTTCTCCCTTAAGCTGATCAAAGAGGGCTTCAATACTCAGGAGTGGGTACTTGTTCTTCACGGTCACCTAGTTTAGGCGACGGTAGTCAACACACAGTCACAAGCTCCCATCTGCAATTTTGGCGAACAAAATCGTAGATTCCCAGGGTGAAACACTGGGTCAGATGAATCACTTCCCCTTGAAATCCTCTACCTATACACGCCGATCATGAAGCTTGGTGGGATCCATCCTATATGCTGAAGTAGATATCTATGTCGTCATGGGGTATAGGTCAATGTGGAAGTCTACCTCTCTGCGAAGAGGTATTCCTAGAACGTCGTCAGGGAAAACATTCGCGTATTGATCCACCACAACAGGAAAACATGGACTTTTCATATCAACCGCTCTAAGAATGCGACTTTCCAACGGATTTTTGATCGGCTGTCCCTTCCTCTGTGTAAGTCCATCCTGCATTACAAAGGCCCCCTTCTCATCGGTGAAGGTGTAACTGGTCCCATCTGTATGGATACACCGAACATTGAGCCTAATACAGTCAATATGGGCACGAACTATGGACAACGAGTCCATACCCAAGATTACATCATATGGCCTCGACGCCACTACTAGAAGATCCCAACCGAAGCTCTTGCCTCCAAGAGTAAGCTCACACTGCCAGACCCAGTTTGTAATCGTCGAGACTGCTCTCGTAGGAGTCTCTAGCCGTACGGATCGAGCCAATTGCTCTGTCATAATCTCCGAGCTCCGAACAAGGGTAGTGGAAATAAAATAATGACTTGCACCTCTGTCTATAAGTACCGAAGCAAGGGTGGATTAGACACAGATAGTACCTTGAATCATCTCAGGTGCGCCATGGAAGTAGGCCTCGACTTTCTGGAGCTGAGCCCGCCTATGTCCACCAGATCCCTATGGTCGGGGTGGACCTCTTGGTGGTGGTGGTGGTAGAGCCTTGAAACTTCGTCCACCACCCGATGCTCGGCCAACTCCTCTCCCTTATCCACGTGCTCCCGGTGGACCACCACAGTCGAACCATGACCTCTGCCTGGGAGGTCCCTCTACTATCTGTTGGTCATCTACATGGTGGGTTGGGTAGTCACGATCAATGTGTATCTACCTACAACATGCATATCATTGTCTGCTCCTCATATAGTCGGCTCTGTCTCGTGTACCCCGCACAACCGAATTTGTATCCCGGAGTCACCCATATGATGGCCTGGTCCGCTTGGTATTCTTCAAAATCTTTCAACATCCGGCTGTAGAATACACTAATACATGTCACCCTGTGGTGGGTCTTGCTACTAGTGGCTGCTCAGTGATAAAACTCTCCACTAGAAGGGCTCGCGCCAACACCCCCTCCTACGTAGGATGCTGACGGGGATCATCGAAGCCCTGATCTCATGCCTGAGTCCCAGCTCGAATGTCTGGGCCCGGAAGAATGGGTTCTGTATCATATTTGTGGAGTATTGCAATAGGTTGGTGAACCTCGCTGAGTACTGAGCTACTGTCATGATGATCTACTATAGATGAAGTAACTCCTAAATACCCATTGCACGAAGGGTGGATGGAACAAACTCTGAGTGAAAGAGACTCTTGAAGTCTGTCCAGAGTAATGATGCCTCGTTATTTACCTGGAGCATTAGGCTCCACCATCTGCCTACTACTGCATGCAGGAGACTTGCGGAAAGTATCACCATGAGGTCAGCTGGTGTCCCTACCAATCTGAAAACACTCACGGCATCCTCCAGCCAATCCTCAACTGCATGTGGGTCCGTCTCTCCCTGGAACCTGGGCGGCCTCTGGTACTGGAACTCGTTTAACGCACTCAAGCGGAGTGCACCCTCTTCTGCTGGAGATGGTGGTATTGGTGGCCCAGTGGATTGTGGTACTGCTGGTACCTCCACTATAATGGGGCACTGCACCGTGGCCTCATCGCTCGGTGGGCTACCATCTCGTATGTAACTCAGAACCCTAGCTGGATGCATTCTTGGGGCCATTTTGAAAAGAAACATGTGTTCCATGGTTAAAACAGTGTACCTGGTGAACTGACACAAAGTAATCATGAAGAAAACTTTTTCAAAGGAAACACATGTGCAATCGGTGTTTTCGTGCACTGAGTCGGAAATCAGAAGTCAGAGTCCTAGTGTATGGATACGTCGGTCGCCGTACCAACACCGGTTTCCCCAAACTTATAACCACACCCAAACAATTATCACTATTTCCATTAAATGAATCAGAATCCATGTTCTATTGTAGAACCGTCTCCTATGATACAAATTTGTCACGACCCATCCTCTGGGCATGTGCTGTGACTACCCGATGCTTGGCATCCATAGGTCAGGGGCTGGCGACTAGCACCAAAGGCGTAATCCCAATAAAAGGGAAAGAATTTCCTTTAATCATGTAACCCACGCTGACTAAACAGAATATTTAGAAGAAACAAGTACTAAAATAAAAAAGAAAATTGTTCCGAAAGTAAGTGGTCCAGTATACAAACCCAAGTGACCAAAAAGTACAAGTAAAAAGGGAAAACAACTCCTGGATCTTCCACTAGGGAATCCTACCTGAAGGGTAGGTATAGATTTCGATCAACTCATTCTTGCGATACTTCACGGCTAGTCATGGTCCGAGAAGCCTCATGTCTGTCACCCTTAGCCTTGATCAGTGCTATCTGTCGTCTGCACAGAACACAACAATGTGCAGGCAAAGCCCGTGCAGGGGTTAGTATAACAATACTAAGTAGGGGACCCTGAGACCCCTGAAGGTCTCCCAGAATCCACAGAGAATAAACCACAATATAATGACACAATCACAAAGTATCAACCAACCCTACTTAGGTATATTTCAATACATATACCTATGTTATCAATCATAGACTGGCTCCAACTCACAAGACCAAGCACAAAACATTCCATAAAGGAAGAAAATTAAATCACCCCTATGATAATGGTTGAAGGAAATGAATCATCTCACACAGGTATACATCATTCATAGAGTGATATAGATGATCAGATGTTGTAACTGATTCATCTAAGCTGTCGGACCCGCACAAGATACAGGAACAGAAGACAGAACTTTCAGAACAACGGAGGATACTAATCTATTAGTCATCGCTATAAACCCTCGGAGGATTCCAGTACAGTATTCACCACTTTCAAACCCATGGAGGATCCTAGTATAGTATCGTCTCTGTAAAAACCATGGAGGATCATGTCATCTCAGTCGCAGTTAGCCCTATGGTTCCCGCACACAACACGCTCGATTCCTGGAGGGTCCGCTCCTCAAGCAATGTGTTGATACATCAACTATCACAAAGTCCTATGTTGATGTATTCCATAGTTCTTTCTCATTATAAGGAACCCAACGTGAGATATGATGCTTCAATCGGACGCCCGGTCTGAGAGTTATTGGCATTTCCGTTCTAGGGCCCCGGTTGGATTTACGCTCGATCCAAACCCGTATGTTTTACAAATTAGTCCAAAACTAACTTAGAGTATCCCAAAAGGGCTTCCTCATCGCGAGGTTCCCAGTTACGAAGACGGCGCATCAATCAGATGCGCGGTCTAGGAGTTAATCGCATTTAAGCGAAGACGGGCCCGACCCGTGAAGCCAAGTGGGCTGGCGGGTCGGTCCGACCCAGCTCGGTGGGTCCGAACCGGCTGGGGGTCGGCCCGGCCTAATGGGGAGCATCCCACCCATGGACTAGGCCCGCTCTGTAGGCTGGTCAGGTCACCCGGCGGCGCCACGCGACGCCGCCTCCTCCTCTGCCCCGACCGGCTGTAGCTGGCCAGTTCGGCCCAGCGCAGGCGGCCCGTGCTGTGCACCCAGGTTCTCCCCATGTGGCACTTGCAGGTGCTGCGATTCTCCAGCTTAGCCAGCATGTCGTTGTCTGGTTCACCAAGCCGGTTCGCCCAACCAGTTGGCCTGTGGATGCGGGCCGCATCCTCCTCTATGCAGCGCCTGCTGGCGTAGTGGTTCTTCAGCGGGCCGGCCGGTAGGTCGTCCCGTGGATCGGGCATCCCGAGCAGCCACCACCGCCTTCGGTCGCCTGCGGCGCCACCCAGAGACCCCCCATCTTTGGACCATTGGGTTCACTCTGGTGGTTGGAAATTGGATCTCTCTGCGCCGGGGGTCGTCCCAGGATGTCTCCCTCAACGATGGAACCTACAAATTCTGTCGCTGCAACTTTGGCCCGTCGACCACGAAGAATGAAACAAGCCGAAGAACACCACAAGATCAGCGGATGGAATCAGGCCGCGTTTGTATTGTCCCACACCCTCTGCGTTATCAGATCATAACAGGGTTCAATAAAGATCATCAACAAGACCGATCCTTCCCAAATCTAAACCCTGCATGAAATTCTTCCCTTACCCACAAGAACGATCGAACCGCGGATCATCCTGTTCGTTGGATGGTCTGTATTATTCGTTTATAAATAATAATGGAGAACATCAATCCCAAGAATGGTAAATCACCCTACCTCATATTTTTCGTAGTAGGTTGACTATTCACGGAAGACGGCCGTTGCGGAAAACGGACGGTGTTCCGTCAACATCGGAGGAGGTAGAGCTCAGTGAAGACGAGTTGAGATGATGCCCTCGGTGTACTTCGTGGGCGGCGGTGATTCACTACCTTGATCCGGTTGAATAAGGAAGAAGATTATGCTTTATGTTCTTCAGAGACGAGGAGCGTTCTTCTTTGGAATAGGTCATTCTTCGTTAGAAGAATTCATTTCTCCAAGAGTTCTCCCAAAGCTATTATGTGTCCACCCCAAACAAAAATAATAGCCTCCCTATTATTTTATTAAATCTATGAATTCCAAATGGAATTCAAAAGATTTAAAATATCTACAAATAAATAAATTATTTTTGGGAGATCAATTCATTAATTAATCGGTGTTTCCACTTTAATGAGAGAAGGTGGAAGGTTCAAAATTAAATGAGGATAGTTGGCTTTACTAATTTCAAGGGAAGTTTAATAGACTGCCTCCAATTAAATTAAATTTACATGGGTGTTAAAGGGGTTTCTAACTAGAGTGTTCCCCACCTAGTTATATCCTCCCAAGGGAGGTTAGGGTGTGGTGGGCCCCACCTCCAACCTCCACTTGGTTATTTAACCACCAATCAAATAAAAATATGTAGACATATTTTTTTTATTTTTTTTAGAATTCCCAAAAAAATTAGCTTCGATCCTCGATAAAATGAAATTGTGGTAAATGTCTCCTTAAACGAATACCGGTGTTGTGCGTTCAGTGGTTCCCTTAGATTTAAATTCCATGGACCGGTTCAAAAGTTATAAAATCTCGCATGTACTTTTACTGAACATACCCGAAACAAATTTCATAAATTGATTTCGAGCACATCGTGCCACAGAATCAAGCACCGCTAGAAACTATGGAGTTGTGAAAATCCCATGTATTTTAAAAAAATGACGTAATTTCCGGGTCTTTACAGTGACAAAGTCTTCTTGAATAGCCATCATTTAAAAAAAGATGATTTAGTGGTAGAAATTTTCTAAATGATTAATCTCTACTTAAAAAATAAGTATATCTCTTTATGTTCATAGTCAATCTCGTAAATAAATTCATCAACTTTATGAAATGGGACATAAAACATAAAAATACTTTGTCCGTTTACTTTTCCTACTGGGAAACTAATGAACGTTTATCCCATAAAAAGTATCTAGTTTTCTTGTAGTAAACTTTCTCAGGATTATGTTTTCTATCAGTCTCCATCAGAACATTACACTTATTTTATCTTCTATATCCATTTCTTTCCTTCATGTAATCCTAGTATGGGTTATCTTGGGTGACCTTTGTAATTCTCTTTCTTTCTTTTAATAAGAATGTTTTATTGACTCTTTTTATGATGTGGGACTTTAAATGATTTTCCCAAGCCCAATTTTAATATTTCAATGGCACAATTTCCAAAAGGGGGGAAAATGTAACACCCCTAGATTTCATAGTAAGTTATTTTTTAAAGTAATTCAATAGATTACACTACATGCAACACCGAGATTGAGCACATCACGACTTACCAAAATAGTCTTTCAAAAGTGGTTATGAATAGTGTTAACGAAATTTTTAATTTTATATACTCCATATAATTTTCGAATCCATATTATCTATTTCTTAGACATAATATATAAACAAATCATATTTTTTTCAGATAAAAGAATTATTTTTTAAAAAAATGAAATTTTACCACATTTTAATGGAAAACCCTTTTTAAAACCATTATTTTAAACTTTTATATATTACATTTAATGATATTAAATTATTCTTAATAATTGGGATGTAAAAATTTATTTTGAATAATTTTTTTTTGTAATTTTCGGATAACTTTTGTATGTTGATGAATACTGAAAAATAATAAATTTTAAATAAAAAAAACTTTTTAATAAAAACAATTTATTGGTTTAAATTAGGATATTTAATTTTTTTTAAATTATAATTAGATTATATTTTTATCATTTAATACAATTTAGGTCATTATAAGCAATTTCACATTTATATTTTACATAATCACATGTCATTCTTTTGTTTGTTTTTTCTTTTTAAAAACCCGCTTTCACTTTAGACTATGGGAATTTATTTAAAATTAGTTAAACAAACTTCTATGTTATGAATATTTAAAATATAATTCATTTTTTTAATTCATAATATCAAAATCATCTAAGTGTAAATATTTGGTATTTTTTAGAACACATTCAATTTTTGATGAATAGTGATAAAAACTCCATTATAGTTAAAAACTGAATTTTTATTTAAATAATTATTTATTATTTTAAAGTTATGTTATTTCAAAATAGATATATAATTCCTCTATAAGTTCAATATAATTCGTTGGAGTTATATAATAATAATAGTTGTTGTTTAAAATTTTATTGAACTTTTTGTCATCTTTTACCCACCTTCTAGTAGCATTTGAAAATTGAATAAAACATAATTTTACCACTTCTGTTAGTTGAATTTAAAAAATCTGAGAGACATAGTTGACATAATTAAGTTAAATGTGGTTTAAAAAGATGAAAATAAGGTTTTGGTCCACTTGGATTAGATTACTACATTTATTATTATTTTATTAAATAAGTGTTAAAATAATGATATTCAAAGTTAAATAATTAAACCATTTTCAATAAAGGGTTATGCATAAGATAAATTAGACTATAATTATTCATTAGAAAGATAAAAATATTTCCTACTTAATGGTATTTTATTTATAATTATTAGACACTAAAAAATTAAATTTATTTATGAAACAATGATGATGCAGTAATTACCTTATTAATGAAAGATTTAAATTATTGATATTTTAAATATCCAAATAAATGAAATTTGAGACTTATGATGAATTACACTAATTTTAAATGTTAATATGACATGTAAGGGTTAATTTCACAATATTTTTATTGTCCGAGTTTGTTTTTTCATAAGTATATAATGTGACCTCTTTATCATCTACATCCGGGTTTTCTTAAAAATGTATTTGAAAACAATTTTACTATTTACTAGACTATTGGTTAAAGTCATTTATACCCCTATTTGACCTTATATGTTTTTAAAAGAATCCTTCCATCATTTTCCAAACAAGGTACATTATGACCTTTTTGGAAAAATTAATATAAGAATGTATTTTCTAACTTATACAGTTGGTACAGCTATTTTCCACCGTTATAACATCATCCCATCTTCTCTTACAAGCTTATAAGAATATTTTCAAAAATAATTCTCTATTATATAATTATGCGACTCTTAAATGGTTCCAAAATAGAAATATGTATGTCATTCAAATATTTTTCATTTCATCTATCTAAATATTTATTGATGGATTTTAAACTTGTTTGAAGTTGATTTATTATGTTACAAATATTCCTTTTTATATTGAATGTTTTGGGATATGTTTGAATATGGATGTGTTATTTTTATACCATGCATGGTTTATAGATAAATTATTGACATTTTTATGCAAGTTTTAAAACGAATGTTTATGTTATGTTTAATACATTTCATACGAATAATGCATTGGACTTAGTAAGTGACGGGTGAGCCCGCTATAACTCCTCGATGCATCGGTAGGTCTAATGAGACAAACTAGTGTCTTTTCACAAGACATTGACAAAATCTTAATTGATGTCTTGGAACAAGTCCTTGACTATGTGGTTATGAAGTCTAGCATTATGAATTCCATTATTATGAAATTTGCCATTGATATTACATGTGATTATTGGAAAAGTAGAATAACCATGTGAATAAGTAAATTGCATTTTTTGATTTATCATTTCAATATTATACCAAAGTTTCAGTTTAAAAGGCATGTGTTCTAGTCTTATACATTTCTTTAAATGTTTATTCTTATTTATGACAGTTTCCACTATATCATTATCCTCACTGAGTATCTGAGCTCCCCCCTTTCTTATGTTTTATATTTCCAGGATGAAAAGAAGTATATTACGATTAACATTCATGAATAGGCAAAGGGATATAAGAATGTTCAAAGGGGACCCAATATTTTTTTATTTTATTAGGTAATGTAATAATTATGTATGTATCCAGTACTTCCAAGGATACTAAATTGATCGGTCTTTCAGGACATGATTCCTTGTATCATGCCTATGTTATGTAATAATGCATAGATTTTGGGTAACTAGGGTCGGGGCGTTGCAGTTGATATCAGAGAATGTTTAGTACAAACCATTGAAGCTAGATTTAGAAGAAAACTTGGATTAGAAAACACTACCCTAAGATACAAATTGAAGATTAGTATTAAAGAACATCCTAAAATTTTGGTAATGTAAATATTATGTGAGTTTTCCAAGAAATACAACCCTATCTGGATACGAGTTGGTAGAGGTGGCTCTGGCACATAAGTACCTAGGAGTAAAAACCTCGACAATGAGTTTTGGGCTAGACTTGGGGTATCCTGGTACATGACAACGATCCTTGCTACACCTTTGGTTATGACACTCCCAATGAAAATTCTTATGATAATTCACATTTTCATTACAATCAGATTTGAAGTATTTTAATATTAGATGAGACTAAATACACTTGGTTAATCAAAAGCTGTTTTAGATTGAAAATAAGATTTTTTTGATATTATTAAAATGATTTTATGACTAACATTATGAATTCTTGTGTTAGTCAATAGATGGATTCCAAGGAAGTCATATTATCATTGAACATTATGTTAAAGGTGGGAACAATGGTGTAAATGATCAGAAAAATGGATTGCTGATATGTGTCAAATATAGCGTGTTCATGTCGAATCAGTTTTCCAAAATTATGATCTACAACATATATGTTAACCAACTCCTAGACTCAATACAGAAGATAAAGGCGGTGAATGATAAGAGCTCTAGAAATAGAGACCTTGGAGAAAAGAAAGCTCAATTTCCATCATGGAGGAAATGTGGAAGGAGACACCTAGGAAAGTGTCTCAATAGAATTAAGAAATTATTTATGTGATGGAAATAAAGACATAAAGTAATGAATTGCAGAGGAAAAATGAAGAGTAATATGGAAGAAAATAAAAATGATCCCAAGAATCCATTTATCTAAATTTCCCATAAATGTAAGGGACTTGGGAATTACCCAGGTGAATGGAATATTCATTAGGTTAACTGCTTGGTCATGGAAGAATCCATGTAGAAATAAATGCACGGTGAAATGTTTAAAATTATTAGTTCTCTTTGTTGATGGGATTACATTAGAAGACTTTTCTCTTGTATGTGTAACCCTACAATTTTTTATCTGAAAATTCTATTTTAGGAAGAATTATCTTTTCAGTTATAGTTATAAATAACCATTTGGGTTTATATGATACTTGAATTAGAGAAAATTACAGGTTAATAAATTTTGGGATGAAAATGTGTGGTATGAGATAACATTTGTGGTGAAATTATGATATGGTTATTTTGAAGAATTTTCCTCATTTTTGGAATGTTATAAAATATAGTTTTTGAAAAATGAAAACAATAAGACCATGTGAAAATTTGTCATGTCGGATAAAACTGTGGGAATCGAACCCACAATAAGAGTGCGATTGGGATTTATCACCTGGCACGAGACTACGTGAAGACCCTAGTTAGTGTGACTAATTCTTTTTCGTTAAATGATTCCATTGATCAATTATATGTTGAATTGGTCTCTTATGTCTTATCAAATAGATATCCTTAGTATAGGAAAATGATTTGGTGATTAACTGATAAATGTTATTTTGGAAGACATTCGCTCTGTTGCGAAAACTATATGCCTAAGGAAAATATAACACTATGTTTTTTCATTTGAGGATTAATGGTGGATTTTTATCTATTTTTTTATTATGGATTTATAGAGATTGGGGTTATTTATGGAAATGATTAACCTATCATGGAGAATATGTGATTAGGATAATTACTTTAAATAAGCGACTTTAAGAGTGTTTGATGTTATTTGGATATACAATTTAACATGGAATACTACGCAATCAAATAATTCTATTTTTGGGTTTCAATATTAGTTTGGATTATATTGAAGGATTTTCATGGAAATTGTTTTTTGAATGGTATTTGTTTAACTTTGGGTATTGTTGGTTTAATTTTAGATGTTATGATTAGTATTTCTTTATCTAAAGGATTATCCTTTTTGGGGTTCATATGATCTTGTTCTAACGGTTTTTGTTTTTTTAATCTCTAAAGACAAAGTAAATATATAGTTTATCCTTTTTGGATCATGTGACTCTCTAGAGGTTTATTCTAGCACTTTAGGTGTGACCTAGTCATCTTGAATACAGATAAATTGAAAAAAATATTAGTTAGTGGTTGAAATTTATTAATGGATGAAACTCTACTAAAAAAGTATGTATATATCTTTATGTTCTTAGTCAATCTAATAAATAAATTCCTTATATTTTTTAAAGGGAAATTAAAAAAACATTTTCCATTTACTTTTCCAACTGTGAAAATAATGACTGTTTATCCCATCATAATTTTGTGGTTTTCTTGTTGTTAACATCCTCTTTATCATGTTTTTAATCACTTTCCATCATAAAATTACACTTAGTTGATCTTCCATATCAATGTTTTCCTATATGGAATCCTAGTATGGGTTATCTTAGGTGACATTTGTACTTCTCTTTCTTTCTTTAAAAGAAATAGTTTTGTTGACTCTTTTTTTTGATGTGGGACTTCCAATGAAGTTTCCAAGACCAATTTTAAAATTGTGAGGACGCAATTTCCAAAAGGTGGGATGAATGTAACACCACAATATTTCATAGTAAGACATTTTTTTAAAGTAATTAAATATCTTATGCTACATGCAACACAGAGTTTGAGCACACCAAAACATACCAAACTAGTTGTTCAAAAGTGGTAATGAATTGTATTAACTAAATTTTAATTTTTATATACTACATAAAATTTTTGAATCCATTTTATCTATTTCTTAGACATAATATAAGAACAAATTCATTTTTTAGATAACAAGAGTATTTTAAAAAAAATGATATTTTACCACCTTCTAATGGAAAAACTTTTTAAAACCAATATTTTACACTTTTATATAATCAATTTTTTTAACATAAATTCTTCTTTAGAATTGGGTCATTAAAATTTATTTTGAATATTTTTTTTGTAATTTTCTGATAACTTACATATTTTGATGAATACTAAAAAAATAATGAAATTTAAATGAAAACAACTGTTTTAATAGAAATAATTTATATGGTTAAATTATGCATTTGAATGGTTTAGAAGTATAATTATATTATATTTTTAACATTTAATACAATGTATGTCATTATAAGTTATTTCCCATTTAAATTTGACATAAACACATGTAAATCTTTTGATAGTATTTACATTTTAAAAACCTTCTTATCTGTTTTGACAATAGAAATTTATTTTAAATTAATTAATGAAACTTCTATGTTTTTAATTGGTTAAAATCAAATTCAATTTTGAATTCGGAATATCAGAATTATCTTAGAGTGGTTTGTTTTTATTTTTCAAAAAACATTAAATTTTTTATGAATAACAAAAAAAATTGCATTATAGTTTAAAATAGTCTTTTTATTTAAATAATTATTTATTTTATTTAAATTTATTTTAAGTTAAAATAGATATATAATAACTATATAAGTTTAATTTAATTTATTAGAGTCATTTTATAATAAAATTAGACGTATGAAGTTTTATTGATCTTTTTACTGTCTTTTTCCCACCTTTTAGAAGCATTTGCAAATTTTCAAAAACCATAATTGTACCACTTCTGTGAGTTTAATATCAAAAATCTGAGAGACAGGGTTGAAATCATTATATAAAATGTTGTTCCATAAGATGAAAATATTTTTTTATGAATAGCAACTTTTGACATTTATTTACAGTTGTTAAAAGTAAATAGGGTAACTAAGGGTAAAAATGATATTATAATTACCATAACACATGTACCAATTCTATTGGATAATATTATTCAACCAAAAACATCCTTAGAAATAACATATGATCCTCTTTGGACCACATAGATTAGATTATAAAATTATTATTATTTTATTTCAAGAAGATTTAAAAGTGTTCAATTCAATGTTTAATAACTAAACCATTTTTAATATATTGTTATACATAAGATAAATTTGTCTATAATTATTCATAATAAATCTAAAAATATTTCCTAATTAATGTTATTTAATACATAATTTTTGGACACAAAATAATTAAATTAATTTATGACACAATGATGATGCAGTAATTAAAATATTAAGGACATAATAAAATAATAGATATTATAAATATCCAAATAAATGTAATATGGATCTTTTGATATATTCCAATTATTTTCTAGGTTTATATGATATGTAAGGGTTAATTTTACAATCCCTTTATTATTAAAGGTTGTTTTTACATTAGTATCTACTGGTACCTCTTTATCATGCACTTCCATGTTTTCTTAAAAATGTATTTCAAAAGATATTATTAGTTTACTAGACTATGGGTTAAAGTCATTTATACCCTTATTTTACCTTATATGTTTTGAAAGGAAACTTTATGTCATTTTCCATATAAGGTACTTTATTACCATTTTGAAAAAATTTAGGTAGGAATGTTTTTTAACTTATATGGTGGGTGCAGCTATTTTCCACCATTATAACATCCTCGATACATCCCTTACAAGCTTATAAAAATAATTTTAAAATAAATGTTTTCTTTTATAATTATGTGACTCTTAAATGGTTTCAAAATACAAAGAGGTACTTCTTTCAAATAGTTTTCATTTCATTAATGTCAACACCCTTTGATGAATTTTAAACTTGTTTGAAGTTGATTTATTATGATACAAATCTTCCATATTGTATTGAAGGTTTTGTGATATATTTCACTATGGATGTGTTATTTTGATACCATTCATGGTTTATAGATGATGTATTGACATTTCATATGCTAGTTTTAATATTAATTTTTATGTTATGTTTAATCTTTTTCATATGAGGAATGCATTGGACTTAGTAAGTGATAGGTGGAGCCCACTATAGCTCCTCGATGCATCGGTAGGTCTCATGAGACAAACTGGTGTCTTGGCGCAAGGCCTTGAGAAAATCTTATTTATAGTTTTTCAAACGGCCATGAATACATGGTTATTAAGTCTGGAATTATGAATTCTATGACTATGAAATTGGCTAATGATTTTACATGTGATTATTCGACTAGTAGAATATCCATATGAATATGTAAATGGCATTATTCGATTTATCTTTTCCATATTATACTGAAGTTTATGTTTAAAAGTCTTGTGTTCTAGTATTATAAATTTTGTTAAATGTTTATTCTTATTTATTACAGTTTCTGCAATATTTTTATCCTTACTGAGCATCTGAGATCACCCCTTTCATATGTTTTATTTTTTCAGAATGCAATGAAGTATATTGAAATTAACATAAAGGAATAGGCTAAGGGATATAAGAGTATAAAAAAGGGACACACTATTTTTTTTCATTATGTAATGTAAAACTTATGAATGTATCTAGAACATCCTAGGATACTAAATTGATCAGTCTTTTGAGACATAATTCCATGTATCATGCCAATGTTTTGTAATGATGCACCGATTCTAGGTAACTGGGGTGAGGGAGTTACAATAACATCTTAAATTAACTCAAAAAATACTTAAACATCATATAATTATACAAACTGAAGTGTGAAAAACAAATAAATCACATAAAAATGAACAATTTTCATTATTCTATTCATTTGGGTTCGTTTCAAAGTTTAACAAATTCCTTTTAATCTAAAAAACATACATCAAAATTCATTTAGGAATAGACTTTTTTATGGATAAAAATAATAAGAATAAAAATCCCCTTATGGGTTTTTAAAATAATTTAATCTTTTTGTCATAAGTTATATTTGTCCAAGGTACATATATTCTCTCCCCTTTAATTCAATCACTTTATTAAATCTCCCTTCATTATTTGTAATAATATATCATAATATTTAAAAAAATTGTATAACATAGTAAATTTCTCCTAGAAGAGTTTTTAACTTCTTCAACCACTCTTACAATTAAATCCAAATAATTCTGGGGGTATCTTCTGCACATCCTCAAGTGATAGAGGAATAGTAAAATCGAAGTTTTGAGTCTAAATCAGAAATCATTCCTCTTATATTTTCTTTTGTAAACATATTTATAATATTTTCCATTGTGGAAACATATTCCTTTTTGAATATCATTTTTAATAATTTTATTTTATGAAATTATATTTTATTTCATTGTTCATACACATGGAATTTTTTAGAATATTTTTTGATAAATTTATTATTATTTTATGACTTAAGATATCCTCAAATGGCTTATCAAATTCAACTTTGAGACTATATATCTTAACATTCATCTAAATTATTGGAGTATAAAATTTCATTTTACCTACATATTCCACCTCTAAAAATTATGATTGATCCAATAATTTATTAATAATGAACATCCAACATAGTAAAAAATTATTTATTCAAGTACTAAGATATCCCATCAAAACCATATGGGTTCTCGTTATTTTCATTATAGGACACCGACTGAATAGATGTTTCCAAAAGTACATGATCAAAATTGACCATCATTTTTTATAAACAATGATATTTTTATTTTTAAATGATGTATCATTTTCACTCCTCACAGTCTTATTTTTTCTTGATCTTCAATATTCTCAATATTCAATCCTCACCATTTTAGAATATCAAATTCTTATTTCTTTTTCCTTTAATTTATTCATAGAAATCTAATTGTGATTAGTCCACAATATATATATATATATATATAATTCTCATCATTTTATTTCTCAAATATCTTCTAATTAATCATGGGATTATTTTTAAATTCCAAATTATCCTCCAACAGTTTGAGTTATTTATATAAATAAGATTGTTATAAGAAATCTACAAAATAATGATTTTTGATTTCAAAACACGGAATCAATTTTACGATGTGGAAATAATTTATAATAATTTAATATCTTTAAAATTATTATTCATTATCATAATAATTTCATGGTGTAAAACCATCTCATTTATTAAATATATAAACCTATCTAAAATTCCATATTTTATGTCATCTAGTGATATTTGAAGTGACTAACAACACAACTTCACCATAGTTAACAATCAATTGTAGCTTTCAAAAATTTTCATCTTCTAAAATATTTATTAATAAAAATTATGTATCTTTGCTTTCATTTATGAATAATAGACATGGTATTTTCAATGATTTTTATATGTATTTCATTAATTTTATCACAACCAAATTTTCTTCTTATGTTAAACAATATCATTTTTGGAATTATGATTTATTATGATATTATAAGAGAAAATGAATATATTTTATATTTTTAATATTGTTTTTATCTCATTTATATTTCATTCATTATTTATTCAATACATATCAAAATTGAAAAAATATTTTTTTTATTATTCTATATCTAAATGGCTTCAATTTCTTTAAGAATGTTATGTGATTATTTAAACCCTTATAGGACTATATAAATCAACAAATCTAGAATATATTTTTGGGAGACAGAATTGAATACACCTCATTAAATGAGAAAAATCATCATCAAACACATCTCCAAATGAGTTTATTGAAGTTGGAACAGACATTAGTCATATAAGAATATATGATCATTAAATTTCATTGAGAAATTTACACATTAATAAAGTTGATTCATTAGTCTAGTTAGAGTATGATGGATTTAACTTTCAAGTAAAAAACCAATAATTAATAATTCAAACATGTTAATATCAACAGAATCTATATGGATCTAAAATTTTGTGAGAAAAAACAACAACTAAAATCTGAAAAAAAGTATAAAATACACCTTTATGATGTTCATCCATTTATAAAGACCAACTTCTTACCGCTTTTGATGGACAATAATTGGATAGAAATTCACTTCACTCATTCTTTATAGAAAATTGTATCCACTTCAATTTTAATGTATGGTTAGAGATAGGAAAATATAATTAATGAAATGTTGTGATGAATATGGAGAGTTCTATTTTAGTTAATCTTTCAATTTTGGGATCAAATCATAGTGGTGGTCAGTAGGGATGATATGATGTCATTTCCATTTTGTGCATTGAGATTTTCATCATAAAATCATTCTATATTTTTTTGAAAATATTTTCTTGATTTAGATTAATCTATTTTTTCTCATTAATTCACATTATTCCTTTTGGTTATGTAATTCTTACTAATTTATGAAGGTAAAATAATTATTTTGTTTTTTAATCTTATTTTAGTGAAGTCACCCAAGAGATCACAATATGTACAACTAGTTTTTATTTCTAAATGGAATTTGGGTAATTGAATATCTTTATAAGGTTAAAAAACCCATATTATATTTCTAAATTTTATTCCAAGGAAAATTACGTGTTCAATTTTAGATATATCGGTGATCCTTGAGAAACATAATAACATTACTATTTTATATACAATGATAAGATAGTGTTTGAGGATCAAAAACATGTCCACTATTTTTATCTCTAGTTTGTGTTTTTTAGTTTTTATTTATTCTAATTTCTTATACCGTACATTAATTTCTATTCTTGTACCCTTTTATTATTCTATTGTCTTAATTTAACTTAATTTACAACAATAAATATTGTTAAAATTTTCATTTATCAATAATAAGTTACAATAGTGACATATTATCGAAAATTGTCTACATCCCCCTCCTAAGAAAACCTTATGTTTCTTAATATATTTATTTATGAAAGGTGAACTTATTGATCTAGATAACGTGAGTGAATCCCCACCATAAATTTTGTTTCATTGAAAGGGAGTTAAACTAGTTTTCTATAAATTTTCTTTTGCAACATAGGATTTTGACAAAAAATTTATAACTTTAGACAAATGGATTTTTATTGTGATTAATCATATCATTTCCCAATTCATAAATAAAATCTCTAAATTTAATTGTAATAAATTTTCGGAATAAATAATATAAGAGGGTAGAATATTTTTTAATCATCATATTAAAATAATGGAAATTATTTCTAGCCCCATTGGATAATTTGAAAACAAATCCCAAGTATAATTAAATGATGTCTCACCCCTTTTGATTTTAAAGAACCATTTATAGATGTGTAAAAAATGAATTGAAGAATTATTCTTTGAAATAAAAAGAATAAATTATCATAGATATAAAAAATTATGTGAATTTAAAAAAACAACTGATTTTAGATTTTTTTGTGATGACTTTTCTAAAAATTATATGTCATGTTAAATACCTTATTTTTTATTTAAAAATATAATAACCCTTGTATATATATTTTTTGAAATTAGAAGACACACTTCAGAATTTCGGCTTTGAAAAACAGTAGGAAGAGCTATTGTTGTTACTCTATTTCAATGAAATAGTTTTAGCTATTTTTCACTCCCAAAAAAAGTGTTAATATGATAATTAATTGGGATATGACATAAGATTTTTTCATTTTAGTTAGATTGTATTTAAAATAAATTATTAACTATTTATCCTAGTGTATATTCAATGAATTCATCTTTGAGTGGAATTATTTTTCAGATGAAGTGATGGTAGTTACATAAATTGAATAAAAATAGAGATCATAGTTGAGGAGTAATGTGGTATACGTGAGGATGGTGATACTAAGATGACTTTAAAAGTAGATATAAATTTTAAAGTTGATATTTAAGGTAATCCAAATCCTAAAATTAAATTTCATCAACTAGTCGATATGTTTTCATATGAAAAACTATCATGGATATATATATATATATATACTCCCTCTTCCACTAAACCTTGAAAAACCTAAATAAATTCATCAAGGGATTATTTTATATGTTCTGTGAGGTGAAGAAAATTACACCTAAAATGTTTTTGTGGGTCTTGTGGAAGAAACCACATTGATCGCTAGATTGGGGATGAATTTTTAGATATTCTCAAATATAGAAAATGAAATTATATACATTGGGTGTTCAATCCAAGACTCTATCACTTTATTTATTTATTTTTATTATTTTTTATTTCATCACTTTCAATAAAATCATGATAATTTTTGATACATTTATTGTAGGTTTTTGATTTTCTGAGGTAGAGAAACTTGTTCATGGAGAATTCATCCCATATAATATAGGTTTCATTATTCCTTTAAAATTTTTATCCTTTTGGTATTCATCAGAATGATTTTATATTCTCATATATATAATTAAAAAATTGCTTACTATACAAAATATTATTTTTATGTGGATTATCCATTTATAGAATATGTTTTTGTTTTTTTTTTCATTTTTATGAATTTATTTTTCTATAAATTTATTGATTTTATATTTAAATTTTTTGGGATTATTAATAATTTTCTGTGTCTTCAAAAAAAAGATCATAAATGAATATATTTTCTATTTTTGGAAACCATTCCAAAGAGTGAAACAATTTTACACGTGAAATCGAGCTTAATTGATTCTTGTAATCACTTTTTTGATGTTCGGATTTTTTGATAATTTATTGAAATGAAAAATGAATTTTGAATCCATTTACCAAAATCACAATATAAACATCTAAAAGTAGCATCCTATGAGAATTATAAACACTTTTATCATTATTTATATTCACCACACTTCTTGAGAGGAATAAAATATGCATGATTAACCATAATTTGATTTATTTTTTCCTGCACTTGAGAGCTTGAGGTACTTTTGTTTTAATGAATTCAGGCATTACATTAATTATAAAAACTATATGTTTCCCAAAAGAACCTTTTTATTCATTACCACCCATTACAATTCACCTTTTTGAAGCATTATATATTTTTGAATGACTAGTCTGTGGGCCATATTATAAGTGACTTTACCCTATCCATCCTTCACTAGTTGTAATGAAATCCATGATATATTTGAACGTTTCTGTGGAATGATTTTTTATGTGAAATTATGTAATTATTGGGGTTAACTAGGAGAAAAATATAGGTATGGAGATTTGTTTTATAGAAAAAAAAAGATTCATTTAAATTTTGTGCCTTATAATATCATTTGTAATAGATATCTAAAAGAATATAGATAAATTTTTTGATTAATATACTATATAATAAAATGGAAATTATTTTTTTGAAGATAAAAATATGTAAAATACTTTTAGAATATGGATGGAAATTCACACACATTTTTTAATTTATAAAACTCTTACTGCCTTCTAAAATCAAGCAATATAGAATTTAGAGATATCGATCTGAAATTAAATATTATGAAGGTGGTTGATTGGAATCATTTTGATGTCAAATTATTTATTGACTTAAAATTTACCTAATTATTTTAATATGTTTGGATATGATTTTACACTGAGGAGAGTGAGCAAGAGACACATACTGTATTTTAAATTTTATTCAAGTTTTTTTATTCTATGAAAATACAAAATCCGTTATTTCACCTCATATATTTTTGAGCTAAAAAAACAAAAATCCTTAAGACACAAAATACTAAAGAATGATCTGGGTTAACCCATGTCCTTAACTCACATTAGGTGGATATGTAGGAATGTATCAAAATTACGGTGACTATTTCATGTGTCTGGAGGAGAAACGAATTATTGAACATTTAAACTTATGTGATGAAGAAAATATTCATATAAGGAAATTGTTTTGTGTTCATAAGTGGATTAATTAATATTTAATGAACTAAATTCAGTCAATTTATATCATTAAATACATTTTTTTCTATTTCCCATGATATCTTTTGTTTTCATTAAGTTAAATTGGTGGGTCTCTTGGTCATGTGTTTTGAAATTTCCTTCAATATGATTCTGAGTTTTACTTCTCATGGATTCCATTTGATAAGTGTGGAGGAATATATATAAATAATATTTTAAATATAATATATATAAATATATATTTAAATTATTTAATACCCATTGTTTTGTATTTTTTGGTTAAGTTACTTCATGTTTATAGTTTTCTAGAATATTAAACTTAAATGTGATAATGTCTTAATTAAATATTTTTAACTGTTTTTTTAATTTTTATATATCTCCCATTACATTAATCAAATGATCCAAATATTTTTTTAGGATTATATTGTTTGTGGGATTCAATTTCTTCTTCAAAAAAATAATTATTTGTACCCCATGTGGCCCAATTAATCACATCATATATGAACAAAAATTAGTTAATTGAATTAACCACACCTCAATAAATGGGGCATATCTTGAGATAAAAAACTTTGTATTAGCGGATTATCATTTTCATAGATAGATAACTCCTAGGCAACCATGAATATTAATTTTATAAAAATAAATGAAACATATTTATATATAAAATAATTCTAGATTTGGCAATTTACATTGCCAAAAAGTTAATATATTTTTTAAGGATTAAAACTAGAAGGAAATATACTTTATGCTTTCTCTATAAATAAGAGGAAACACATTCATTAGAAAGGTTAATTAAATATATGAATATGGTTTGAAATAGGTGATATAATATATAAGAGGAGTTATAAATGTGTTAATATTTCCACATTGGGCTGAACACCAAGCAGAAATGGCCAATAAAGACAGGAATGAATTTTTCATTTCTGTTTTTATATTTCCATTGTAATGTAATATTTTATTTCTCGAGATATCTTTTAAAGATTTAATTTTGGTCTCATTTCTATCTTAAATTCACTTTTTATTGTTTTTCAGAAGTTTTTACCAACATATTGTTATAAAATAATTCTATTTTTTTCAAACTTCTTTGGGTGATGTGTCCTTTGTTTGGATCACAAGATCAATTAGGTTTAGACTCTCCAATGTCAACAAGTAATCCAATCAATATTATAAGGGTTTAAGAAAACATATGTGAGTTTTGAGTATATTTTATAGGTGACATATGAATTCAATTTATTGTCATGAGGTTAGTATTAATAAATATATTAATACAATTAATTTGACGAAAAAGATAAAAGGATTGACTAAGGGATGAAAAAAATATTTTTTGTTGCGATCTCTAATTGTCCTTTTCAATCATTATTACTTTAAATTTCTAATATATAACATAAATTTAATATAAAAATTTAGATTAATTTAACATAATTTAACTTATTTCCCAATAATATCCACATTTAATTATAACATTTACTATGAAATATTTTACAAATGTAAATAAAATTACAAGCTTATTATAAAACTTCCACATGATAAAACCAAATGGTAACCACTATATTGCATTATTAAAGGCTAAATTATCGATTTAGATAACAAAAATTAATTCTCACCATCAATTGGTGTCATTTCCAAGGAGGAATCCTATGTTCATTTTTTTGCATCACTATATTTTCTCAATGAAAATAAACCTTTATAAAAATGTATTTTTACGGTGATTACTCATATCATTGGCATGTTTATGAAAATCTAACTGATATTAGTAGTGATAATTATTTTGAAAATCTAGTGGAAGAGGGTGGTGTAATGTTTCAATAACTTGGTAAATAAATTTAATATATTTTTAAACCCATGAGATAATTGGAAAAAATCCCTTTAAAAATTAAATATTATCCTAGAAACTTTTGATATTGAAGAAACTTTTTGGGTGAGTTAGAAAATCAAAGGTATTTTTTTAAAAACTCAATATAAGTTAATATAATTGCATAATAAATCAATGTTAATTTTATAATTAAAAAATATATCAAAATATTTTGGGGTGAATATTATTAAAATTAAATTTCATGTGAAATTTGTTGTGATATAGATGAAAAAATTAGATAAAGTTTATATATATTTAACCAAATATTAATATACACTTGGGTCACTATGTACTGAATAACACCTAGATGAACTAGCTCTGGAACTTTGTTATAATGAAAAATTTTCAACTATTTTCCTCTCCTAAGAAATGAAGTAATCTATACATACATAGGGATAATTCTGAATTTTTTGTTCAATTTTATGATATTATTTTCAATAATAAATTGTTATTTGATTTTCGATTGCGGATTTTAGCCTATTTATTTTTATTTGACCTATTTTCGATATGAATATTTGTAGCTGGAATAAAATTAAAGATAAAAAAGGAGGGACTAGAATTAATGTAAAATGGTACACATTATGATGGTTTTATTTACTTTATTTGAAAATAATATATTAATTTTCAATAAATATATAAGAAAAACCAGTTCATGGATATAAATTTCATCTTGAAGATGATACCTTTTTTGAAAACGAAGTATCATTGAAGTGTTCATATATTTTTCCCTCATCAACTATGTCATAAGAACTAGAAATTCATAGAAGGTAACTTAATGAAATGAGTGATTTTGATTTTTAGAATAATTTTGTGATTTATAGAACATTATCTCTAAAATTTTTTGTTGGTTCATAAGGAAGATACCAAACCCAATATTAGATAGGGAAAGAGTTTATAAATTTTTTTGACTAGGTGAATTGAAATCATAACACTCATTTTGGGGTTCAAATAAAGAATATTTTCCCTTATATCATTATTTCTCTAATTTTTTCCTCCCATTTAGAAATGTTCTTTTTTTATTTTTTGTAGGGTTTAAATTTGTAATAGTTGATAGATTTTCTCAAAGATAACTTTCTAAACTAAATAAGTTTGTTTATTACATCCCCAATATTATATATAAAATTATCCTGAATTTATATTCTCATATAATATATGTAAAAAAAGATATTTTAAAACAAATTGTGATGGTTAATATATATTTTTAGAATAGGTTATGGTTTAATTTTCAAATTTATAGTTTCAATATTCATTTAACATACTACTTTTTCATTAAAATTTTATGTCTTTCATTAAATATTTTTTTTGAAACACTTGTACTAAAATAAATATAATATCTATTTTTAAAAACCATGTCACTGAGTGAAAAAAATAACCCATGAAACAGAGTTTAAAAAATGTTGAAATGGCTATGTTTATAGTTTAAAACATTTGGAATTTTATAAAATAACCTCTGAATTTTGAATCACATGGCACATATTACTATATTTATTTCAATAATCACCTTCATGTGATTATTTTAAACCACACTAAATATTATTTTCATTCACCTCAGATCTTGATAGAACAAAACCATACTGGATTCACTAGATATTTGTTTATTTCAATCAATCCAGAGGTCTTGAGGAACATTTATTTTAAATGAATGAGGAATTTATTTGGTTATAAAATACAATTTTTAAAAATTTAATTTTTATGTAGATTACCCATTATATTTTATATTTTTGATCCATTAGATTTCCAATAATGACTTATCAGTAAGCCACATTACAATCCCTTCCTTCCTATCGAACATCCACTATGTATTGACATAGATTTTTAGATAGGAATAGATTATTTGGAACTTAGTCAAGCTTTATTTGAGTGTCTCTTCTTAGATGAAGTATAAAGGCCGTGAATTATGGTGTCCCAGTTTTTTCTGGAGAATGATTTCATAGGGTCCATTCCCCTATATAGGGAAAATACACATTGTGTATTTAAATACACAACATGTGTTTTTTGGGCCAGACCCCTTGAATTTTGTGAAATAGTTTTTCCCATAATTGGAAAACACAATATTACATGGAATGTTAAGAATTCAAAACATGTAAATGCCCCATTTTATTTAATTAAAGGAGGTAGGGCCTCATATTTTTGTGCAGATGTCTTAATTTCTCATCTCTAAAATAGTGATATCCCCAATAGAGTCCCTCTACACCTCTAACTAGGTTCTTCAATCTCACCTTTGTCCAAACTCCAATAAGACCATTTTTTTAGCGACCCATACTTGACGTACATAGATGTTAAATTAATTTTGAGGAATACATAATGCATAAAAAAACCAACATACAAAGACCGTAATAGTTTAGTGTCTTGGGAAAATTGGAACATAATCTTCTAATTATGGGGAAAGATCTTCAACATCTCCCATAAAGATATTCCTTTTTTTGTTTTCTTATATTAAACCATTCCTTATATCCTAGGGAAAAGAAAACATATAAACAGTGAGATCAAATTCTCAGTAAGGGTAAGCATGGAGAAAATAAAACAAACCATATACATTTGATCTTAAAAACATGAACATAATGTTTAAACATCAAAATCTTGAGCAATGAAATAAAACATGGAAGTACGTAAGGCATAGATAATAATGGAACATCAATCATGATAAAATACTATGGGAATAAAACATGTAATTGTGAAACCCATTAAGAACATGATATTATTTCCATAGTAGCCAAGGCATTGATGCCAATACCATCTTAGCGGACAAAATCCCTTTCTGAATCGAGTTCACTCCTCGTTCCAGTCCTGTATCACTGAACCGGATCAACTTATCGTTCCAGCCATGTCTACCTCATGAGATATAAATCTTTACCCAATGCATTGTAGGGATATATAGGTCCCACACATATCATAATGGAATCATTCTTACATGTGCCACAACATAATCATAAATCATTCATCATAACCCAAAGAAAAAAATGGGTTTCATAAACATCATCCCATCATAACATAATCCATATAAAAGAAATGGATATCATTTCATCAAAGGAAAATTGAAACCATTTAAATCATAGGGACATTATACATGAAACATATACATATGAAATAATGTCATCTTAGATGGAAAATAGTTTTGATAAAACACATGAAAATAATTATTGAGAAAAATATCCTTTCTTCTTAAAAATCATTTTCTTTTCACAAAATACAACACAATTTTAAAAGAAAACGATTTTATTGATGAAAACCTCGAAATCTTATAGAGTGAAATTCATGAAAATATGGTGTTATGAAACTTTAAAAATACGTTCATGTCATATAAGATAAAAAAACATTGTCCTCCTACTTTTAACGGAAAAGTCAAAATGTACCACATATGGTAAAAAAAGAAAGATTCCTTCCATAACATAAAGTAAAAGTCAAAGAGCGGTAAACATGACTTCAATAATAGATGGAAGAATATTATACAGTTTATGAAAAAAGATTATGGACCTGGATGGAAAATATAACCCTAGTAAATACTTACGAATAAACAATCTCGGATAAGAACGAGATTGAAATAGTTAGCCCTTACTTTTTGTCTGATATGCTTTGTATGTATCTGATACCTCTTTATAATGATTTAAATAATGTAATTGAATTATTAAAGAATTATATTCATTGTTATGAAATAATATATGGTTTACTTATGACTTTATATTACCCGTTGTTTTGTAAATTCATTGTTAAACCAGTGTTTTGAGTCAAATCGTTTCATTTATCGTACGTGTTTCGATTTTTTTGTTCTTGATATTATTACTCATATCATGATTTACTTAACTAAAAAAATGTAAAACATGGTTTATATATAATATATATTCATTATATAAATATATATGATATATAATAAATTGAATGAAATAGACTATTCAAGGGGACGGTAGGCCCTACATACGTATGAACGATGTTTTGGTTTCCTTATTATATTGAATGGAATTATGAAAATAAAACATATATGTACATAAATACAATATCATTATTATGTAATATCATTCATTATTATTTATTATATATATATATATACTTTATAATCATATTTTAATGGTTAATCATGGAAAATGAATCTCATCGCGTTCGTGGAGACAGTAGTCCGTTCGTACTCACGAGCGATGATATCATTCCCATAATTATTGAATAGAATTGGAGTGGATGATATTATATATCAGAATCAGTATGATGTTATAATAAACATATATAGTAATTATTTACACCATTATACCCATCCAAGTAAGGTGGTGGTGGAAAAATATATTACATCATGGCGTGGAGACGGTATTCCGTACGTACGCACACGCGGTGATTTCGTTTTCTGTAGGTTGTATAGAATGTGAAATGGGGTTGTTTAATATTTATAATAACATATCAGTATATTAGTGATACTGATCTTAATACTATATAATGAAACAACTAAATAAGAAGAAGTTGATGATGAAAGAAACTTGAAATAATCGGTATAAGAGATTACATCTTCCTCGACGCTCCTCTTTTAAGCTTCCTCTTAAGGAACTAGAGTTGGTCTTTTGAGAGGAATAAAACATCCACAATTATGATAGGGAAGAGGAGAAGAGAAATGGGCCGGGGTTGGCCATGCTTGAAGGCTCAATGTTGTGTAAAAAAGGAGAGGGAGGAGGTTCCCTTTTATAAGGGAGGAGAGGGGCACCTTTAGAATATGTGAAAATATTATTTTATTATAAAATTATCTTTGGTTTAAAAAGGTCCAAAAATAATTAAAGATGAAGATAAGATGACTCATGGTCGAAATAAAATCATCCAACTATAATTGGACATGTTTCAGATAATATTTTAATTATTATAATCATATTTATTAAAATCATTTATTAATGAGGTAAATGTTGCATCATTATTGTTTCATAAATAATTTAATTTATATTATGTCTAAAAATTATAAACAAAATACCATCATATAGGAAATATTTTTTGATTTCCGATGAATATTTATAGTCGAAAATATAATTTATATGACCCCTTATCAAAATTAATTACTTCAAGATGTTTGTTAATGTCAATTTTGTCATTACATTTAATTAATTAATCCAAATTGTCATTATCACTACCAACTGGCTCAATGGGGTCTAAAAATTGACCCAATGATGCCTATGGTCGGCCACTACTCATCCAATAAGGTTAGGAAAAGTGTTACTGTAATTTTTAATTATTATAATATTCTTTTAACCTTGAATTACCCTATTTTCCTTTTACCGTGGTAAATAAAAGTCAAAAGTTACTATTCACCAAAAATTATTTTCATATTATTGAACCACATTTTACTTATTGATAACAACCATGTATTTTAGATTTTTTAAATTCAATTCACAGAAGTGGTAAAATATCATTTAAATAAATGTTTTAGTTTTTTTAACTACCACTAAGTGGTTTCACTATTCATCAAAAATTGATTTTTTTCAGAAGAATACCAAAAATCCAGCCTAAGATATATTTGATATTCCGAATTCAAAAATGATATCTATTTTTTCAAATTAAAAACATAGAAGTGACATTAATTAATTTTAAAATTAATTCCCGTTATCAAAACAAATAGCGTGTTTTTAAGAAATAATAAATATCACAAGATCGACACTTGATTATGTCCAATTTCAAAGTGAAATTAATTCAATGACGAAAATTGGATTAAATGGAAAAAATATATTCTAATTACACTTTAAAACCAATTAAAAAGGTAATCTAACCATATTTCATTTATACATTGAATATATATATATATATATACACTCAATGTTCCGTAGAATGACTACTATCAAACGAACTTGAAATTGTGTGTAACAAAATCCAAGAATAGTGTTCTGTATGCTACAAGCTAATACAGTGTTGTGTATAGTGCAAGATAATATTGGTGTAGCATACACCACAAGACATCAATTAAATTAAAAATAATAATTCATAAAATCTCGGGTTGTTAAATTCTACCCCCCTTAAAATAAATTTCGCCCTTGAAATTTGTCGAGGGTATAAATGGTTTACTACAGGAAAGTTTCTTTTATAGAAACCCACATCGTAAAAAGGAATAACAAAACATATATTTAAAAACTAAATTATGAACCGTAACGGTTACCCAAATTAACTCATCACTGGGTTTCCACATACGAGAATATAGGTGAAAATATGGATATAGAAGAGAAATCTAACCATCAAGTTCTGATGGAGTGTGGTAGAGAACATGGCTATTAAAAAATAGAACAGTCACAATGCCTTAAATTTGTGAGGATCTAAGGTACCATCTAATTCATCAGATATTATAGCACTAGGACAGCATTTTTAGTTTTCAAGATCATTTACCAAATGTTGAATAATTTTTGAATTAACAGAAATACTTACTTGATTTTGGTAAAATCTCAACATTTCTCGTGTCTCGAACAATTCCTACGTCATCTCTTAATGAAATGAAGTTGAATTTTCCTTTCACAAAGTTTTAGCAGATAATGCGATAGAATGGTAGGTCATTCAATCTGTCTCAAACATAAGGATAGCAAAGGATGTACATA
Organism: Viscum album; assembly: GCA_963277665.1. Classification (NCBI taxonomy): domain Eukaryota; kingdom Viridiplantae; phylum Streptophyta; class Magnoliopsida; order Santalales; family Viscaceae; genus Viscum; species Viscum album. The sequence continues at coordinate 1,586,456,556 of OY728131.1, forward strand.
GGTCTATCTGTGGTGAGGTTAATCATATATGATTCAAAATGTAGACTTATACTTCATCTATCATGCCACTTAATAATATAAAACTCATTTCTACTAACTAGGGACTTCTTATAGGCCAGTGGTAGGTGATAAAGGTCTATCTCACTTCGGTTGTGTGTTCGATTCTCATAGCCTTGTCCGATGCGACGGGTTGTCGCCCTCCTACAGGTTTCCATTTTTTTCTAAAACATAACTATTATAACATTAAAGAAATAATATTGAAAAAAGTTATATCCCTAAACAATACTATATAATTTCTGACATAATCCATTCCGGTCTTTAGAATTATCCAAAATACATCTGTCCTATCTCATACTATAAAGAAAACGATTACTAGAAACGTCATCAACCATGCATGTTAATACCATCATTTATCACCCATATATCATAAGATATTTCTTGTTGATCACATTCCAAACGTGTGAATACCTTAATCATGTATTCTCTTGAAATATGAATTACCATAGAACCATAGTGATAACATGAATGCTATAAAAAGGTAACTCATTCCACATACCAAAATCCCAAGATTTCTATATACTCAAATCATGATATCACTTTGTCCTTATATTAGTCATGAGCTCATTAATATTATTTTCCCTTTATCCCTTAATTAAGCGCATATCATCTGCTTTCCAAAATTTTTGAATTACTTTTCATGGTTACAGGTACCAAATAAATATTTAAAACCATAATAAACAAGTACATAGATATTCCAATATCCCAAAGTACTATAAATTAGATTCCACAAAATTATTTTGGAATCCCATTACATAAACACATAATCATTCCACTTCATCGTTTTCATACTCAACATCACCAATAGTGATCTCATGTGAATTCCCTTTGCCCTTTTTATTAAAAGGTTGCTCACGTCGATCATCATTAACCATTTGATTAGGGCATAGAGTAGCATATTGCCCAATTTCCTCTCACATGAAGCATTGAAGTATTCGTGCAGCATTCTCTGTAGTCTTTTCTCTATTCACGTCATTAGAAACCATTTCCCATTACTTCAACACTGAGCTACATGATGAACTTCTTTTCAACACTTGAAACATTTTCTAGTACCTTTTATTCAATCTCCACCATGTTTCTTTCGACACATTGAGAATAATGAAACTTTCACTTTATTTTCACCATTGTTCTGAGGTTTCTCCTTGAACTCCATCTTTCGTTTCTTCTCAAAACCATGAGATGGATATGTTACACCAACTTCAAGTTCTACCTTGATAGCACAACACATAATTTATTCATAGTTACTGATGTCTATTATAGCTAATTTCCTTCTAAGACTTGGTTTTAATCCACTAAAGAATCGATCAAATTTACTTTCATGTTGGATGATAAAGCCAGATACATACCTTTCATGTCTTGTAAAATTCTCTTAATATATACCAACATATTCATCATCCTTCTTCATAAGCTCAAGTAACTCCTTTTCAATCTTAGTTTGAATAATACAAGGGAAGTACTTACTAAAAAACAAGTTCATGAACTCTTCCCATTCCATGGATTCAATTTCATCATGGGGCCTTGTATTCTTAATTAGAGTCCACCACTGGTCTACTTCACCTTCTAAATGGTAAACAACTAGAATGATTTTTTCATTTTATGAACAGTGAAGTATGGAAAATATCTTTTCAATGGTATTGATCCATTGTTCAGCAACAAGTGGATCAGAAGAACCATTGAAAGAAGGTGGACATTGCCTCATGAAGGACTCAATAGAATATTGTTCCCTTTTCTGGTCATTCGGAAGTCCAAAATTATTCATAGATTGTGTAAGTATAGTAATAAGATTTTTCACTCCATCCCCCATAATATTGGACTATTCTGGAGGAAAATCATTACATTGTCCATTACATTGATCAACACGGTTCCTTTGAGTTCCAGCCAATGTGTAAAACTCAGAAATAATAGTGTGAGAGGAAACAATAATGCTAGGGAAAACAACATAATAAAGGGGGAGTACCTTCAATATTTAACATCTTAGGTTTAATTCTAATATCGTTACCGTAATTCTAGGACTATAACCTATAGTTGTACTTAACCTTAGGGTCATCCCGAGACATACCTTAGAAATATATCTAGGGATCTCACTAAAGTTATCGCATCCTGGTTTCCAAAGGTTGACTAAACCTTTACTCTGATACCAACTATAGAGACCCGTACATGATGTACATAGACATTACATTACTTTTGCGGAATACTTAATACATAAAAAAAAACCAACAAACAAGGACCGTAATAGTTTAGTGTCTTTGGAAACTCGGAACATAATCTTCTAATCATGGTGAAATATCTTCAACATCTCCCATAAAGATATTTCCTTTTTTTGTTTTCTTACCTAAAACCATTCTTTATATCCCGGGGAAAGAAAAAATATAAAGGGTGAGCTCAAATGCTCAGTAAGGGTAAGCATGGAGAAAATATAACAAACCATATATATTTGAACTTAAAAACACGAACATAATGTTTAAACCTCAAAATATTGTGCAATGAAATAAAACATGGTAGTATGTAAGGCATAGATCATAATGGAACATAAATCATGATAAAATATCATGGGAATAAAATAGGTAATAGTGGAAACCATTAATAACATTATATTATTTCCATAGTAGCCAAGGCATTGCTGCCAAGACCATCTTAGTGGACAAAGTCCCTTTCTGAATCGTGTTCACTCCTCGTTCAAGTCCTTTATCACTGAACCAGATTAACTTACCGTTCCAGCCATGTCTATCTAATGAGATATAAATCTTTACCCAATGAATTGGGGGGGGGGAGATATAGGTCCCACAAATCTCATAATGAAATCATTCTTATGTATTCCACAACATAAACATAAATCATTCATCATAACCCAACGAATAAAATGGTTTTCATATACATCATCCCATCATAACATAATCCATATAAAACAAATGGATATAATTTCATCATAATAAACATGAAACCATGTAAATCATAGAGACGTTATACTTGAATTATACACATATGAAATAATTTCATCATAGATGGAAAATTGTTTTGATAAAACACTTGAAAATAATTCTTGGGGAAAATATCATTTCTTCTTAAAAATCATTTTCTTTTCACAAAATGCCAAAAAAAATAAAACAAAAGGATATTTTTGAAAATAACCATGAAATATTATAGAGTAAACTTCAAAATAAATAAGGTGTTATGAAACCATAAAAATATGTTCATGCCGTATAAGTTAAAAAACATTCCCCTTGTACTTTTAACGAAAAACTCAAAAAGTACCACATATGGTAAACAAAAGAAAAATTCCTTCCATAACACAAAGTAAAAGTCAAAGAGGGGTAAACATGACTTTAAATATACATGGAATAATATTAAACACTTTATTAAAAACATTTTGTATGGACATGGATGAAAAATATAACCCCAGTAAATACTTACGAATAAACTCTGTCGGATAAGAATGAGATTGGAATAGTTATCCCTTACCTTAAGTCCGATATGCTTCATATGTATCTGAACCTCCTTTATAATGATTTAAATAATTTAATTGAATTATTACAGAATCATATTCATTTTTATGATATCATATATGGTTTACTTATGACTTTTATTACCCATTCTTTTTTAAATTCCATGTTAAATAAATGTTTTGGGTAAAATCGTTTCATTTATCGTACATGTTTTGATTTTTTGTTCTTGATATTATTACTCATATCATATTTTAATTAATTCCAGAATGTAAAAAATGGTATATATATAATATATATTCAGTATATAAATTTATATGATAGATCGATAAATGTAATGAAATACACTATTCATGGAGACAGTAGGTCGTACGTACGCATGAATGCTGTTTTCATTTCTTTATTGAATTGAATGGAATTAAGTAAAAGAAACATATATGTAAATAAATCTACTATCATTATTATGTAATACCATTCATGATTATTTATTATATATGTACTTTATAATCATACTTGAAAGGTTAATCATGGAAAATGATTCTCATCGTGTTCGTGGAGACGGCAGTCCGTTCGTACACATGAGTGATGATATAATTCCCATAATTATTGAATAGAATTGGAGTGGATGATATAATATCTCATAATCAGTATGATGTTATAATAACCATATATAGTTATTTTTTACACCATTATACCCATCCAATTAAGGTGGTGGTGGAAAAACAGATTACACCATGACCTGGAGACTGTATTCTGTAGGTACGCACACACATTAATTTCATTTTCATTAGGGTATATAGAAGGTGAAATGAGGTTGTTTAATATTTATAATAACATATCATTATATTAGTGATACTGATTTTATTACTTTATAATGAAAAAACTAATGATGAAGAAGTTGAAGATGAAAGAATCCTGAAAGAATCTGTAGAAGATATTACCTCTTCTTCGACACACCTTTTTTAAGCTTCCCATTATGTCACTAGAGATGGTCTTCTGAGAAGACCAAAACTGCCAGAATGTTTCTAGGGAAGTGTAGAAGATTAATGGTCATGGGTTGGCAGAGCATGAAGTCTCAAATTTGTTTAAATAGGAGAGGGAGTAGGTGCCCTTTTATAATAGAGGAGAGGGGCACCTTTGGAAAGTGTGAAAATATTGTTTTATTATAAACATATATTCAGTTTCTAAAAGGTCCAAAAATCATTAAAGATGAAGATAATATGAATCATGGTAGAAATAAAATCATCCAATCATAATTTTACATGTTTTGGGTTATATTTTAATCATTATAATCTTATTTATTTAAATCATTTATTAATGAGTTAAATGTTTCATCATTGTTGTGTCCTAAATAATTTAATTTATTAGATGTCTAAAAATAATAAAAAAATACCATCATGTAGGAAATATTTATAGATTTCCAATTAATATTTATAGTCTAAAATATAAGTTATATAACCCCTTATAAAATTTAATTACTAAATGATTTTTGTTAATGTCAATTTTGTCTTTACATTAAATTAATCAATCCAAATTGTCATTATCACTACCATGTGGCTCAATGGGGTCCCAAAATCGACCCAACGATGCCCATGGATGGCCATTACAAATCAAATAAGGTTAGGACAAGTGTTAAGGTAATTTATAATTATTATAATATTCTTTTCACCTTGAATTACCCTATTTACCTTTTACCGCGGTAAATAAAAGTCAAAAATTACTATTCAATGAAAATTATTTTCATCTTATTGAACCACATTTGACTTCTTGATAACAACAAGGTCAGATTTTTTAAATTTAATTCACAGAAGTGGTAAAATTTAATTTAAATGAAAGAGTTAGTTTTTTTAACTACCACTAATTTGTTTCACTATTCATCAAAATTGAAGTTTTTCAGAAAAATATCAAAAATTCAGCCTAATATATATTTGATATTCCGAATTCAAAAATGATGTCTATTTTTCTGAATTAAAAACATAAAAGTGGAATTAATTAATTTTAAAATTAATTCTCGTTATCGAAACAAATAGCGTGTTTTTAAGAAATAATAACTATCAAAAGGTCGACATTTGTTTATGTCCAATTTCAAAGTGAAATTAATTCCAATGACCAAAATTGTACTAAATGGTAAAAATATATTCTAATTACACTTTAAAACCGATTAAAATGATAATATAACCATATTTCATTTATACATTGAATATATATATATATATATAATCAATGTTGCGGAGAATGACTACTATCAAACAAAATTGAAATTGTGTGTAACACAATACAAGAATAGTGTTGCGTATACTGCAAGATAATACGGTGTTGCGTATAGTGAAAGATAATCTTTGTGTAGTTTACAACAAAAGACATCAATAAAATTAAAAAGAATAATTCATAAAATCTCGGGTTGTTACAATTTTTATTTGTGTTGGACAACCATATATAAGCACTATAATATTTTTTCATCAATTATTTTTTTTATTCCCACACCCTATTCTATTTTGGTGGGATATAATGTTCCTTATCTTCCAAGCATTTGTACATTCATCTAAATTTTCATATTCTTGATCGATTGAATGTCCATCACTAGGAAAGGAGAGTGCTGCGAATATAGTTTAGGTGGTCTAGAAATTACTAAAAAAAATTAATATCTTTTTGAGCATTTTAAATTATTTCCCATGTTAATCATTATTGCGTGTTTCCTAAAAATAAGTTTTTTATATTAAATAAATTTCCTCATGTTATGGCACACCCATTGACCAATATTATATTATTAGAGGTTTCCTAACCATTGGATACTACCCCTTGGGTTTGATAATTGAATTTCCCTCCTTGATTTAAATATTTAATTGACACAATCACTATCTAAGTGGTGTGTCATGACCATTAAATGGATAAATTTAATTAAATGGATAAGGGTTGAAATACCACACCATGAATTGTAGATTTATATAAATGGATTTTGTAAAATTTGATTCCCTTGGATATAGTGGGTAAAGTTAATGAAAATTATTTAAGTAGAAATTCCTTATAATTATTATTATCTAACCATAGATTTTGGTCAGTGAACAAATATTAAGGGATTTTATTATAACGGCATGATCGAAAACATTATGTTATGTGATGGGTACTTTGTCTCACACTATTAGTTTTATTTGTATAATGGGCTTGATGTTCCACATTCCCTTGTTTTGGGTTTTGGGCATGATAAATCACACCACTATCTCAAGTGACACAAATTATGTATCACATTCATACGAGATTCACGTCTTGTACACATGTCAGATGCTATAACTCGTTAAACTTTTTAGGGATTATTGAGTTATGATCTGAGTCCATTTGGCACCAAGTATTCACATATATGCCTATAAATGTACATAAACATAGAGTGTATATACATGTTTGTATATTAATTATATATATAATTACATATATATGTTAAAAATTTCAAAATCATTTATAAATACGTTAAATAAGATAAAGTCTTCTAGGTGTCCTACCAGAACCTGATATGACTAGTAATTATTTTCTACGAATTGTTTATTATTCATTATACAATCACAATACTATGTTATAATCATTAACTATAATATTCTAATCACCATTGGTGGTAGCTTATTGAGTTTCTCTCACACCTTACTCGGGCGTCCCTTGATACTTGTGTAAACCTTATGATTGTAGGTGTGGATATGGGAAAGTTACCTATCACAAAATGGTTGATATTTTTTTATAGCATGGTGAGTGAGATAAAAGGATTGAGTGTAAGCTCACGATTCTAGTCGAGATGTAGTCTTCTCATTTTTTTTGATTTTTTATAGCATGTTGTATATACATGATATCTTATATCCCCATATCAAATTTTTTATATTAGAATGTCATGACATCAATATACATATTATGTGTTCTATGCATATTGATTATTATTATGGTTTATTAGATGTTTATTCTTCTTATGTTGATTGAAAATTTCATTTATTTTCTCTTTGTTTTAATTTATATCATGCTTCCAATGATTATTATTATTATTATTAACATTTTTCCACTGTGATACGAGGGTATAGTCTCCTCACCATGCCATCTTAGACCATCACACCTAGTCGAAATTCTATAGCATTATTGGAGGTGAGTTTTCAGCCATGTGATACACCAACATGGGAAAATGTTCAATGGATCCTCGTTTGGAATGTTATAAAGAGGTATTAGAGATATTTTTTCCTTTCCCCTTGGTGTTCGTGGATTAAAAAGGATATTTGGATTTGTATGAATTTTGTAATGATCATATGTACGTGGATAGATAACCCCCATATAGGGGAAACCCAAATTACCTAGGGTGGATAATTTCGATTCTAATATGTTCCTATTATAGTTTCACTAATTTTACCATTGGGTGAGGCCTATTTATTGTTGAATTTATTCTTTTTGATATATTTTTCTTATTATTATAGATTTTCTCCCTTTACTTGGTATGATATGTAAGTATCATCTCATGCAACATTTTAAGAAAATTAGGCCATATATTCTATACATGTTTTTGTGCCATTTTAATTTTCTATGTGCATTTCCTTTTATGTATAGTTAGTGCATGGATTATTATATGTGAAAATGCACTAATACTCCATTAAAGTATAATATAATTGGATTAATTATAGCATCTCCATAATTCTAAATGGGGTTTCCCAAATAGATTGATTTTTAGTCTTTATTTTTCAAATTATACCATGTTGTGGTTCCATATATAGATACAAAATTAGTTTAGTGGATTATAAGAATACCAATGGTAATTTATGAATAATTTACATCTATAAATTTTGAATAGTGATTCATTTAATCAAATATATGTATATTTCCTATTATATATGGATTCTTGATGTAAAGGAATGTGCAAATTTATATGGGGTTCAAATTTCAATTTACAAGGGTATAGATTTTATAATTTTTAGAATGGTCCCAATATTAAATGGACCATGATAAAAATATATATATACGATTATGAAAATAAATAAAATTAAAACATTCATAAAAAATGTTTTATGAAAATTGGGGATTCAAATTGAAATGTAAAGGTTGTTTTCTTCAATACCCTTCAATGGAAACTATATATACCATAACCTCTTTCATGAAATACTAGACATAGAAACAATCCCAAACTTATTAGTAGACAGTTGAGTGTTTCACTCATATTTCCTATAGAGTTTTTGGGTCTTAATGTTTCACATAGAACCTGATTTAGTATAACTAAGAGAGGTGTTACTCATCATATAAAAGCTTTTACTCATCCTAATCAATTATAATCAATCTTATCAATAGTTGAATCATTCTTTTTGAGTCATGCATTTTTCAAAGGTATAATACATCCACTATAATTTCCTTGAGTCATATTCCATGAGGGTACTGATGACCATTTTCTATAAGTGGTGGTCCCTGAGTCCCTAGTGATACCTCTCGTATTTCCATCTACAACACCACCGTATATTTATGATATGGGCACTAACACCGCGTTTTAGGATGAATTTATTTGTATAATACATTATACTGAAGTAGTTTCTTGATCATCCCATAATATGGAATAGTCAATATGGGAATTTTAGCAGAATCATACACCCACCATCCCAGGGGATAGAAGACCTCAGGCTATGGAATCATGTCTACAGTCCATGTTTTTATATTTGGCCATCTAGAAACACATCTGAAGATGAGGGTCAAGCTCCCATCCTATATGTCATGTGGTTAATCCAAGAGATGTTGGGATTTAATTACCTATATATATATTTACATAGAGATATTATTTGTATGTAATTATGGATGTTCTTATAATATTACTTTATTCCACATTAATTAAAGCTAACTGGGCTATAACGTTCATGAACATGTTGTAGAGATCTATCTCTGTGATTCAATATTCTTATAAATTTAATATTATTATGTATTACTCATGGAATTTAGATGGTGATGATCTCAAGAACATGAGGAAATTTGATGATGTGCTATTATACACCATTTGATCTTTTTTAATGATTTTGGATTGGCAGATAGTTCATGATATAGTCAATAAAGCCCTCAATAAGAAATGAGATTTGAGGGAAGTTGACGGTGTAAGATAGGGAGGTTTTTCACATAAACCTATAATTGGTTATTCTATTTGAAATATTTTTAACTTTGAGTTTTCTCATAGGGTTATTTTTAATCTTCAATCTCATACTAACTACATTTTTGTAAGTTATCATTGCAGAAAACTGAGTGTAACACCCCAAAAATTTTAAAAGGATAACATTTAATTCTAGTCCGTATGACATGAAACACCAAGAGTAAAATGGAATACAACCTGTCATGATATATTATATATTTAAAATTGAAAATAAATTAAATCTATTTTATATATTTTAATTCCTATGACACTGATTCCTCTTTCATTAAACAGAACAATGATTTTCTTTGATAGATTGAGTTATACGGAAAACCGAATTTTACTGAATATTTTTACCAAAAATCAAATTTATACTATTTTTATTAAATTGTTGGTTAGGAATAGTTTTATGTAACATATGAAAATATGGGATTAAATCCATTGGTTACCAATTAAATAGATGTGAATATAAAAACCGGTTGAATATATAAGAAATATATTTTAAAAAAATATTATTATGCGCCATATGAGTTTTATCCTAATAAATAAAATTAATTACAATTCCGTAATGATATTTATTAAATTTATATATAATATTTTATTTGAAATGTTATTAAATTCCTCCAATATATTTTATATTCATAATATTAGAACACATCTAATTTTATCCATAAAAATATATATTTTTTAAGGAAAATTTAACAACATTTAATGGTTCATTTTAATTAAAATAAATGGTTACAATTTTATAAATTTTATTTGGAAAAATAATTTATTTTTGAAATATTAATGTAAAAGTAATATTGGTATTAATTTTTGTTATTTCTCTTGATAGGAATCATTTTATGATTAATATTGAAAAATACTTAATTCTAATTTAATGCTGAATTTTTATCTAAATAATTTATAATGTTATATTATATTTTCTAATTTGTTATAATGTTAAAATAGATCATTTATAAATCTATTTAACCATTAAAGGTCATTGGAATCATTTTTATAATGAATTTATCTATAGAAACAGAGTTAAATGTTGACCATTTTCATGGTAGAGACCCTATATCTCGTCCCATTTGTGGGATTAATTTTAAATTAATTTCTACCACTTATATAATTTGAATTTGGTAAATTGATTAAAAAATAGTAACTACTATAGATTATAATTTATAATAATTTTAACTAATTTTTTGACAAATATTATTAGTGGAATATATATTTAATTTTAGATATTAAGAGAAAAATGAGTTTACCAAGGGACTAAACATTAATCTTACGGGGGAAAATGACCGAGAAACTTATCTAACACCCATTGGATATAAATATATAAATAATTTACCTAATATGATCTATTTTTTCATTAATTTATCCACATAAAATTTTAAAAACGTTGGTGTAATTACCTCTTTCATAAATATACATGTTTCCACACACGCCACTTATAAAAGGAATCCCCTTATTTCCCTCTGTTACACCGCTCAAAAGAATCTGGTTTTTAAAATACCTTCCCAAATAACTCCCCATCTTCCATACTATCTTACTATTGGAATTATCCTAGGCATAAATCGATCTTAGGATGAAATTAGTGCAAACCTATGGAGGATACCTAAACAAGAGGTAATGTTTTTAAAAGAATTTTAATTTTATCTTTTTCTCCACCTCCATTAATTATTATTATAAATTTATTATATAATAAAACAATATTTACAATATTTTGAGAAGTTATTATGTAATGGTTACTACCTAAAATGAAAAAACATTTCATCAAATGGAATACACAATGATGATTTGTGTGTATGGTAGACTTCCACCTCACGAACCGATGTCGTACATTCTTCCATTACCACCATTCCATGTTTGGAATAATTATGTATTTATAGTTTATATATTATTTAAATTAAATTTTTAATTTCATGATGATTATTTAATTATTATGTAACTCAAACTTTTGTATTTTTCCAATTGTTGTGAATATGATGATGTCGTTCGTGTGTTCAGAAGAATATCACCTCACACAGTGATGTGATTCGTTAACACATTACATTAAATTAATTAAGGGTTATTTGAATAAAAATATTTGATATATATAATAAATATTATACTATAATTTCAACATATATATATCACTTAAGATTATATTAGAACAAAAATTTTTAAGAACAAGAACTAACATAAAGCCTTAGGGGCTGCCTCATGAAGCTTGTTTGCAGAGCCCCCACAACCGTATGGTCAGCGCAATACATCCCCTCTATGAAGCCTCCACATATCAAGTATGTAGTAGGCTTTATGAACCCATTTGAAATTTGCAGAGCCACTGTGGAGAATAGAGGTGGGATGCTCCATGAACCTGTTTGACGTTCGTGAAGCTACCGCGGAGAAAGGAGGTCGGAGTTTCCATGAACCTGTTTGAGGATTGTGAGGCCGTTTTGGAGAAAGGCTACGAGAGGATTCGTGATTATGAAAAAATTCCACATGTCATCATGCTCGACCTGATCTGCTTCGAGCACCTTTTTCCTAAATAATATTGAGGTCCCCTTGAGCCCAAAAGAAGGATCCTCCAACCGTTGGCCCTATTAGATCTCAAATTGCGAAGCAATTTCAGATCTGAAAACCGTGAGGTTTTCAAGGTACTTTTGCATCGTGATGTGCCTCCACCTTTTCTTGAATTCAAACCCTCTTCAAAGAGGGATTTCCTTCGCAGATCCCATGGGCCTCCGTGAAGGAAGGGGATCCCCAAGGGGACTTCGTTATTCCCGGAGAACTTTTGTTTCACGAAATACCTTTGATGCTCATGTAAACCACATTATATGGCAGGGACACTATGCTTCATGAAGCAAATTGTTTTGAAATTCTATGATTTGTAAGGAACCCATGATTTGTGAAGCAATTATTTATGTAATCCTTTCCACTTCACAAAGAACCTTCCATATGCCCCTATACCCTACACCTAGGCTAGGCCACATCACTTTGCGAAGAACTCCCCTTTGCAAAACCCCTCTGCTACAAGGATCACTAGAGATTCACGATTATTCTACCTGTGAACCCTTTTGCTCCACAATTACATTTCCCATGTTACCCTCTAGGTTTGCACTAACTAATTTGAATGTTCCCTGGGCAGTACATCTTGTTACATTTCTTCGCCTCAGGCTTCATTGCATAGGCATGCTAATAACTATTTCTTCTTCTCATAGCTGCACTAATGTGGAACCCTCAATGGATCACTCCATAACATACCCTCAGCATGGAATTTTTTATATCTTACCATCCTCAAGGGTGGGCAGTTTTCAGTTATGTAAGGCCTAGGGGTGTAAAGTGATCCCACCTTGTCCGAATTGCAGGACATTAAATATCAAAGCACCATCGTCCTCAGTGCATGATGTTAAAATGTTTCTTGGACCTATGTGTCATATATGGGGTTACCCATCTTTGAAATTATATACATCCATTGGTCTCTATAGGAGTGAGATCAGTTCTAAAATGGAATGATATCCTCTGTATCGGAGCAACGTCTGTCTACGGGGAAAGGCCATCCACTATGGTGTGAGCCCCTAGCCTTTCTTGCAGGAGGAAGCATCCATAATCTTTCTTTCTTCCTCAATCACAAGGACCAGAGGGGGGGGGGGCACCAGAAACGTTTCTCTCCCATGACAAATCCCTCTCTCTTAGGGCTTTATCACTATCGGGACTCCACCCTAATGTACGTCCCAATCTCTATCTCCCTAGGATTCAAACCACGTGTAATACCCTGTTTCCACTTTGGGCTGCTAACTATATGCTATCCCCACTCCTCATCTAACGGATGAACCATTTGTGATGTGACCATGAAGTCTTTTATACCTATTATTTCTCACACCAGGCACGACTCACATGGGCTTAGAGTAAGCAACGACCATGACATCCTCTTTTGGCCGCCTTAGTGTGTAAATACCAAACATTCTGAACTACGTTGACTTTGATCCTTGCCATGGAAAGGTATGTATAAAGCCTTTTTGATGATCAAACCCAACATTCACTGGTTCTGGCCATCTTCAAATCAGTTCACCCACCCCTCTCGAACCATGTGGATTTGATCCTTTCCAAGGAAAGGTACGTAGGAAGCCTCCCTGATATTCAATCCAAACACCTATTGGTCCCGACCCCCTTCACCTCGATTCAAAAAACCATCAATAACTATGAGTACATTGATCATTGCCTTGTAAATGTACATAAGATGCCTCCATAAGGTTCAATCCCACCATCCATTGGTCCCATCCATCTTCATGTGAGTTCACCAAATCCTCTTTAACTACGTAGGATTTGATCTTTGTGACGGCAAGGTATGTCGGAAGCCTCCTTGAGGTGCATCCCCATTCAGCGGTAATCCATTGTCAACCCCATTTGGCGGTAATCCATTGAATTCCCCAAATTCTCTGTAAGCCTTTGAATTACCCAATATATAGTAAGTTGTTGTTAGGTGAACTATGTGTACTTTTCTTCCCTGTCACAGGGATACGTAAGAAAGATCCCTAAGGATAAAAACCATAACTCATGTCTTATCCAAATATATCCCCTAATCCCATGTATTTTGGGAAGATCATTCCCCATCTAGGAGGTTATATTTCCTCTAGACCCCATCCATGCATCCATTCCCATGATCTGCCTCCTCAAGAGCCCCATCTTCCCACCGAACTACGTGGGATTTGATCATTGCCAAGTAAAGGTATGTGGAAAGCCTCCCTGAGGGTCAACCCCATCCAATGGTAGGATGTTGTGATCCCCATCTGGCAGTAAGTCATTTTTATCCCCATCCAACGATAATCCATTGTAAAACCCATCCAGTGGTAAGCCATTGTAAACCTCACACAATGGTAATTCATTGCCAACCCAAACCCAGCGGTATGTCGTTTCCTTCCCTTCGGTTGGGACCCATATGCTTGGTCTTTCCAAGTGGTTCTAGACAAACCTTGGGCTACTAACCATGCTTAATCCCCAGTATATCAACAGGTCACTGTCCTTTGCGCACCCCCGATCCCAGACCCCATCATAATCTATGCGGTCTTTCTTTCCCTACCATAGGGATACGTAGGTCGTCTATTTGAGGATCAATCCCAACATCATCATCGCCCTCGATTCGACTCCATATCATTCTCCATATACATTAGAAAATGATACACCATCCATCCTGATTCATACCCTGGCTGTCACATCTCGGTGAGATCATGCCAATTCACCTCCTTGCCGCAGTGTTCCCTCTAGGGGTTTCACCCATCTGATCCACTCAAGTCGGTTTTTTGATCAGTCAGATCGATCATTTATAGACGTTAAACCTACGACATTCCCTATTTTAAACATGTGAAGCTGATGAAAACCTCATAGATAGGCATAGGGAATATAATTCCCCGTATTTAACATGGGATTCCTCGAGATTCTGCGCCCTTGTGAATCCCTATAATAAAGGGAAGAAACCCAGATTCACCATTGTTTGATCATCCCGTCACTCAAGTGATTTATAATGTGACTACTCCCCTGAATGAATGTTTCTTCCCTAACTGTACCCCTTGAAATGTTCTCACGTAAGTAGTGTAATTAACTGGCGTCGATGAAGATAAGGCACTCGGAAGAGTTTCACGAAAAACTTCTTAATCGATAAGGAAGACTCGAACTAGGTGGAGAGTTATGATAATGAATCCATGGAAGGATAAACCAACAAACTATTATCCCATTTTGATCAAGGGGAAGACATCCATGAATATGTGATAGATGGCACCCACCTTTGGAAAGAGGGAATGTGGGGCAACTATCTACGCATCCTTATCGTCCTCAAATAGATGGAGGCACACACCCTGGAGAAAGTGTCCCAAATAGAAATGGTGAACCTGAAGTGAAGTTATTCCCCTCAATGTGTAGATTAATAGCTTTTGGGAAATCAGTGGATTATCGTGTCACCTGATCTAGTTATCTAGAATCGGGCCCTACCATGAAAATAGCGGGTCATGCCCGAAACTCATCAGATGTTGGGGTAGTCAAAACGTTGGGCATCTTGGTCTAAGGCATTGTCATCATGGATCCTTCTTACTAGCCATGGAAGATGGAATGAAGCTAGAGCACTAGATTTCGATTTCATTGTTTCAGTAGTAATCGTTAAATCTCTCTGCTTATCAGGAACTAATCTACGAAATCAAGAATCCAATCGCCACCCACCCACCGACGTAGGGGCAAGGGAAACACCAACGTAGCAATACCATGTTTCTCCACCACTTCTAGGATAGCTTCCACACCCACCACTACTGGGTGCCCACACCACATCTCCCCTTCTGAATTCTTTAAATGAATTGTGATAAGTGAACTCATCTGCCAATATGAGGTGGAGGAGATTATCCCAACTCTAGATATGGCCCACCATAATTTAACGGAATCTACACTTCAATGCTGCCACTGCCCCCAAGGGATGTGTAGGGATCCATTTCTCCTCACTTAAACATAAAATATTTTTGAGGGCCTCTCCTAGAATTCTTTGATGGCTACTTCTCCTACACTGATGAGGTAGGTGATGTCTGGGCCAGCCTGGCTGGGATCTCATTTCAAGGGCTCCCAAGGAGGGCTTCCACAAGGTCGTTCCAGCACCGCCACCCAGTCCCATGAGTCGAGGGGTAGGTAAGGTTTGTTCCTTCATTGCCGGCACCAGTCCAGCTGACCCGATGCCAGTGTAGGGCACATTCTAGGGAGGATGCCGCTATGGGGTGTCAACTTTAAAACCTATTATGGCTCACGCCACCACTGATGTATATCATCTTCCTCCTGTGAATGCTAAGCGGGGGAACATATATACCTGACCAAGATCGATTCCCCAACCACCCAATGGGAATGCTGGGTTGACTCTCCTGGTCGTCAGTGCAGGTAGTGGCTGCTGCAGACTAACCGACAACAACAACACCTATTATGGAGGTCCTCCCCTTATTGCAACAATAGAGAACACGGGTCCTCCTCGATTCCATTCTCGGCATGGAGGTCTTCCCTGTTCCGCCATTAATCAGAATGAGGGTCCCCCCACGGTAGTGAAACACCGTACATAAGCCTCTCTCATGCTCATTATGTCAGGTATGGGGTTATTCCTCCTAACACAGACCGCTGGAATGGAGATGATACGCATCTAGTCAGAATATAGTATAGTGGATTTCCCCCTGTCCTTATATCAGCTGGAGAAGGTCTTCCTCGCCTTAGTAATCAGAGAATTGAAATTCATCTTTGTTTCATTGGAACCCAACATGGAAGTCCTACCCGTGTTTGTCTTGACCAAAATGAGGACTCTCCTTAAACTGACACAATTAGGAGAAAAAAGAATGGAGGTCCTACCCAGGCTCCAATCAGTTCTAGTGGAGGTCTACCCACTCTATCATTTCTGGTGGAGATCTCCTCTGCAAGTCATCTAGTGGACATGGAGGTCCTCCCCATGTTCCCTTTGATATCATTACATGTGATCCTCGCACCCTATCTCACTAAGGCTAAAATCCTCCTCACCCCAGCACCAATACGAACATTGGTCCTCCTCATGCCGAAAATCTAACATGTCCTGATGAACCACCCTGGGGTAGGAAGGTGGGTCATCGCCACCAAAAAAAATATCAAGATGATTTAGATCGAGATTAAACCAGTGTGTTTCTCAGATTCTAAGGTGGAATATAATTCAATGATGGAACCCTCGCCTCGATCCTTCATATTAAGGGCTAGGGTATGAACAAGGTGCATTATCCTTATACTTCCAGAATGTGAGGTCTATCAGATTCTAGCCTCCCGATGAAGATATATCCAGGAAGATGAAAATTTACCAACTCCATAGTTATCACCCATGCAATCTCCTCCAGTATCTCTAAGAAGAACTCTATACCTCGACCAGAGATCATAGAGAACTATTATGGGGACCAATGGATGACAAGAAGCAACGTGGTCTATCCATGGTATTCATAGTCCATGCACTTAAAGCTGTGGTCATTGGCCCGTCTTACTACGATGTGGTGGATAAATCACTACACTCTTTGGAGGATATCCTGAGATGTGGCGGTTTGTCAGCTCGCTCACCGTATTCTCTACAGGCCAACCTACCATCTCAGCTGTCTGCTTCAATACCAATACTGTTTTTCTAGGTGACTTTGGTTAATGAGTGGTTCATTCAAGGGCTAGACCCCGAATCTGGGCCATGGAGCTTGTAGGATATTATCACATTAGACCATTTCCCCAAGATGTTTTGGACAGTTTTAGCACCAAATTTTAGGGCACCATAAGCACTCTCCCTGGAGGAGGTTGGTTTCTCTCGCCAGACCCTCTGGGTGACTCATTTCTGACTTCTTCATCGATGAGTGTCCCACTCCAAGAGCCATGCCCACTTCTAAGACATCATCCAACAATGTCGTTTGGTTGATTTGGCTGCACTACCCATGGCCCAATGCACTGAGTCACCAAGTCACCATAGAACCCTCCAACAATGATGTTCCCAAGGATATAAAGTGTTCCGAAGGATAATCAAAGAGGCTTCTCCCTACGTGAAATGCATGGTTGGGGGCAATATATGTGACCCTCCATTTTTGTTCCATCTAGTGCCAGTCCAATTTTCTAGGAGAAATATAAGATATGACTCCTGTCAAGGTCGCTGTTAACATAGTTGACTTGCCAGGGGTGAGAACATGCTAGAGCTTCTTGAAAACGACCCCCAAGAAAGATATTCACACATCTTGGATCTATTGAGAAGGATTACTTATCAACATAAGAATCTACAAGATCTTCGCGTGCCCACTGAGGTGTTGGCACTCAATCGAAATCTCGGCAAGGGTAAGGATAAACTTGGAGCTATCAAACCCTCCGACCATTCTCGATCAGTGCATAAGGTGGAAGGGGATCCCAAAAAATAGTGTTGCATCAGAAACTCAATGAATAAATGACTATTTTTGACGGCCTCCTTGATAAAATCGTTGCATTTCAACGGTAAGACTACGATGATCCTCGGTCGGGGTAGCAGGGGCAGGCCCAACATCCCCTCGGTGAACTACCTCTAGGTGACCATGACCATCCTACCCATGCAGAATGGTTTGAGGCCGGAACATAAAACATGATGGAGATGTATGTGTCGCCAAATCCTCCTGAAAACATAGACACTCCTCCAGACAAAGCTCAGGTTCCCCGAGCTGCTACACATGTCATTCCACCAGCCACTCCACAAGCCATTGGGCCTGCATATCATTTTGAAGAACCTGCCAATGCACTAGGGGTTATTGATCCCCATCAAGATAGTAACCCCCACCCAGAAGATCCAATGGTGTCACTCATCACCTGCGTCGATGCTTTAGAGACTCGATATGTGGAAACCCTTCCTTATGGAAAGCCATATCTGACATGAGTGGATGATATGCTTGTACCCTAGTGATTCGTAAATCCTACCTCTTCTCCCTTCAATGGGACAAGGGACCTACAATAGCACCTGGCCAACTTTATCTCATGTTTTGGGGACATGTTGGGAACTCCAGCATAGTAGGAGGCCACCAAAATATGATTCTTTGTACATACACTGAAGGGGACGACGTTCGTGTGGTACATCCAGCAACCAATCGATTCAATGGCCGACAGGGAAGACCTATTTAGGTAATTTTTCTACCATTTCAGTTCCACCACTCGGAAGAAAAGTATCACAGAAATCTTCAAGCGTAAGAAGAGACCTAATGATCACGTTGAAAACTTTGTCTCCCAGTGGAAATTGCTCACATACACTTTTAAAATTCCACTAACTCAAGAGATACTACTGAAGATGTGTGTAGGGAATGTCAAGACAGACCTGGTCCCCTCTCTGATCACCTAGAATAACCCTGGGGGATTCTGAGACTTCTTCGATGATGCCTAGTTCCTAGAAGATTCCCTGCAATAGGCTATCTAGGAATGTCTATTTCCTTCTTTGATCCCCATGAGAATGGTTGCCAGGGCCGAGCCACTATAGTGGAAAAAACAGAGTCCCCCAGGCAACAAGAGTTGTTACCACTAGAGACTCCTCTATAGACTTCCAGAGGTCCTCCACACCAGGATCAGCCTCTGGCCAAGAAGTTCCCACCTAAAAATTAGTAGGTTCCCCCACACAATGCGCTTCCACCCCCTAGGCGAAATAACAGAGCTCCACTTCCTCAACAGGCGCCTTCAGCCCCTCGTCTGGGTCTGGCTCCAAGGCCCCCATTCCTGGATAAGAGGAACCACACCTACTGGTTTAATGGGGCTCAAGTCCTCGGTTATTTATACAATGCCTTAGAGCAGGTGATTTTACATTTACCTGAATTCAGGAGGCTCGAAGAGGAAAACCTCACTGATCGCCATAATTAATGCTTCTATCACCGGATCCTAGGGCACACCTCAAACAATGCGATTTGTTTAAAGACTAGAATCATGAGCAGCTGGATAACAACATTTTCTGGTTAGGTCCAGCTTCAAAAGAGGTGGCATGTGTCTTTGTGAGGCCAGATAGTAGCAGTTAAAGAAAAGGTGAGTGGCATCGGGTTTCTAAATATGGGTCCCAATAGTATGATGAATGGATGGAACATAAAATAGTCGTGCATGAACATGATGTTATACATGAATTCCAGAATTGGATATAGAATTCAGAAGCCACAACCAAAACTTGTGCATCATCGTCTCAGTCTT
Source organism: Viscum album (assembly GCA_963277665.1). Classification (NCBI taxonomy): domain Eukaryota; kingdom Viridiplantae; phylum Streptophyta; class Magnoliopsida; order Santalales; family Viscaceae; genus Viscum; species Viscum album. The sequence goes on from OY728131.1 coordinate 1,586,476,818, forward strand.
CCCCTTCCCCGAAGAGAAAACACCAGTGGCATAAGGGAAAACAAAGCCCCCTACCAATGTTGTCATCATCCTGTACTCTTGGAAACATCATACCCCGAGAGAAGGCAATTCCTCCCAGAATCTATCCAGTAGTGGAGGACTCTTTAAGAGATAGTAAATGGTACACCTCATTTAATACCATAGAGATGGTAAACCACTACATAATTACTTACAATGATGAGTGCAAAGAGGATCCTAGCAATGTCCCCAGCTGTCGCCAGTGTTGGCTAGGATATGGAAATATGGGCCATCGAAGTGTCATAGTATGCATTTCCAGCCAAGCTATGCATTCTACTAAAACCAAGTAGCCGTCCCATCACAGAACTCAGAACGTTCAACCTTCTCATCTAGTGTCATCAGGTCTGCCTTCGCCGCCATTCGTGTTGTTGGATCAGGCAGAGCACCTCGACTGTGTAGTGATCAGCTATGCTTTTTTACGGACTGGTCTCCATCATCGGGCCCTCAACTAGTAGTCTCTCCATAGGCTTCGACTAGTGAGCATTGTGATATTCCTATCACCAGTTAGCCACCAGTCTAGTGGGATGGGCCCACCATACCTCCTGTCATATAGAGACCTCTTGTAAGCAGATGTTCATACCTGGCACGAAAGTATGATGTTCTCAAGCATCTTACTATCATTCCTTCCAAGATCTCTATCCTTGAATCCCATCATCTATCATCAGATATCCGTGAAGCCATCACAAAGTCTTTAAAAAAACCCCTCCAGTTTGTGGCAAAGGTAGATGTTGGAGAAGCCTTCTATGCTGAGGTGGTCGAGCATGCTGAATGCTTGGCCATCATCTTGTTTTCTAGGGAAGCTAAAGGATCTCCCATGTAGGGGCACATTCTCCAATGATACATCAGCAGATAGTTTAATGTAATGGAGTTTCGCCTCTACCTTGTTGACATAGCCTCCTGGATCAACATAATTCCAACTCGGACACTGTAAAAATTGGGGTTATTTGAGGGTGATATGATTCCCTCTATCCTATGAATAAAAGGTAATGACAGGACGGAAAAAACACCGGTCAGTAGGATCCTCTTGAATTCCAAGTTCAGTGGCCTAGTTTCCAGCACCATGTTTATGGTTGCGTTCCTAGAAACTGCCTACAATGCATTGATGGGTAGGTGATGGCTCCACCTGCATGCAACAATTCCTCCATCGTATCTCTAGTGCCTCAAGTACTCCAACAATGGTCGAGTGGGCGTGATTCGAGGTGACATGTCTCCATTTTCCTCTTGTAATGCCATCATTCTGGATTCCAACTATTAAATGTGAAAATACAAGCATATTCAGGCAAATGAGGTTGAGAATGCCACAATTGTGACCGACCTGTGGATAGATCTAGATGATTCATACATCCTTTCAATCCACTGATTGGAGGCTACAACCTTGAACAAGGTACAATGCTTCATTGTTTCTAGAAAGAGGGGTGAAAACATTCCCTAGTCTATGAAATGTATTAATATCACCTCATACTCCTACAAAAATCCGGCTCTGGTGATCCCGAAGCCTCATACTCCCATAAGGTATCAGGATGTCTACCCCATGGAAAAGACAATATGCCATTCTTGCATGTTTCTCCAACCTGAAATTAACTGGCTCAAGACTATTTGACATTATTACTTCGATATCACCAAGCGTGGACCCATGGGACGTAGACCAGATGGGATCAGAAAAACATCTTTCATCTCTATGGTTTTGGTAGCACATGAGTTCCCCGATGCAATGTCCATCACCACTCAGGCTGGTACTAGCCTCCCATCGAGATGTGTCAACTCAGAGGAAACACCTCATGCTGAGGATCTCTCCCCCATAAGTGGATAAGAGGATTTTTAGGATGCCCTTTCACCTTTGAAGAGGGTGTCTCTGCCACAGTCGATGAATTGGTGTAGGTGAGCCTCGGTAGCGAGGTAGACCTGAAACCCACAATTGTCAATGCCTCCATGACCCTCGAGGAGCAACAACTATACAAAGAAATTCATAAACAACTTCATGATGTATTTTCTTGGAGTTAGTATGAGGTTCTATGATTTGATCCATAGGTATCTATCCACCACCTTGGTCTCCCTGCAAATCATCACAGGTTCATGTAGCCTCCAAGAATGATGCACCCTTCTCATGGTGCCATGGTTGAGACCAAAGTTGATAAACTCATCAGAGCCAATTTCATTAAGTATTTCAAGTTACCCAAATGGATATCCAACATTTATCCAATAAAGAAGAAGAAGATACATATCAGATTTTGCATAAACTTCCAGGATCTCAACCGTTAGTGTTTGAAGGATGATTTTCCCCTTCCTGTGACATAATTATTGATCGACCCTACAGCTGGGTTCCAAGACCTCTACTTCATTGATGGGTACTCCAGGTATAACTAGATCCAAATAACCCCTGAGGATGAGGAGTCTACAGCCTTCTAGGAACCATGAGGCACTTTTTGTTACCAATTCATTCCCTCTGGTTTAAAGAATGCTGGTGCTACCAATCAGTGGGCTATGCATCACATATTTAAGTTGATACTCCGAACATTGGTGTAATGTTACATGGATGATCTGGTAGTCAAATCTCACCAGCATCAGGACCATCTCAAATATCTTGAGAAAGCATTCAATTTTCTCAGTTCCTACCAATTGAAGATGAATCCATTGATATGTGCCTTTGGGGTCACCTATGGAATGTTTCTCGGCAATGTTGTCAGATACAGGGGCATCAACATTGACCCAGATAAGTTTAAGGCCATTATCCATATGTCTCCCCCAAGAAACATCTGGTAGATTTGAGGTTTCCAAGGGCACTTGTCCTACATACGCTGATTCACCACGAATCAGGATGGAATGTGTAAGCCCTTTTCTTGAGCCATGATAAAAGGCATTGTCCACGTGTGGGACAAATAATGTCAAACTGCTTTCGAGAAAATAAGCAGTAATTGCTCCAGCATCTGGACTTAATGCCACATGTCTCTAGAAATCCATTGCTCCTCTATGTGACTACCTAAAATGGTCCTTTGGAAGCCTTCTGACTCAGTTGAACAATGAGGGGATGAATATTAGTCTTTATAATCTCAGTCACATGCTTCTAGATAGGGAGACTAGATACTCCCCTATCGAGAAGAGATGCATTGCGCTGGTATCCGTAGTATAGAAATTTTGGCATCACCTCCAGTATCATGTGGTATAGCTGGTCTCCCTAGTAGATCTTCTGATGTACATCAAGAACCACCCCTTATTGATAGAACATCTAGCTCGGTTTGGGGTAATCCTTTAGTAGTTATAGATTAGGTTTTTCCCTCAGGAGGCTATTAAGGGGAAAGCATTATCAGTCTTCCTTGCTTCCCATCTAGCTCTTGTGGACTTGTCCCAGGACCCTGATTTTCCTAATGAGGTAATCCTCCCTATATAACAAGCCATCACATGTTGGAAAATTCTCTTAGATATTGCTTCCTGGAGTCCCACTGGTAGAAGGCTCAATGACACCATGATCAACAGAGTAGTCCTGGGTATTTTCTTCATTACCCTAGCAGAATCCATTCTTCCATATTTATTCCTTTTGTCAAAAGGCTTCACCAACAATGAAGAGGAACAATAGGCTCTCATCATCGGACTTGATCTGGCCCTCGAGATTGATGTCCCCCACTTACATGTGAATGGAGACTCAGAATTAGTTATCAAGAAGATCAAGGCTGACTATGTCATCAAGAATCCAGAGCTCTTACCACTGTTGGAATGAACTCTATAGCTAGTGGCCTAGTTCCCAACATGGTTAAAGTTACTCATGTCCCTCGATCTCAGAATGGTCAGGTTGATTCCCTATCTAGCCTAGCTACATCACTTTCAGAGGCCAAACAAGATGATCTGATTATCCACATGGCACACCAGATAGACATTGCTCCCGTCACTCCAGATGATGATGACTGCCAACATGTAGGCCACATTACTACAGAAGCCCCCACATTAATCCCCTAGGTCCCCCAGATGTTTTGATTTAAGTGGATCATGACAAGAGAACCTCCATTGTCAAGTAACTCCAGAGCATTAATCTCTTGGAAGATCGGGAAATCGAGAGAGAATCTGATGCCGCGCGTTACAGTTTACCCTCCAGGATGTCCCGGGCATGAGAATATCTTCTACAAGAACGCATTAGATGGGGTTCTCCACCTTTGCATTAAAGGTGTCAAGATTTCACATGTCATGCAACAGGTTCATGCCGGTTCCAAGGGGGCTCATCAGACCAGGTCAAAACTATCTCACAAGATCCAAAGACTAGGGTATTTATGGACCTCCATGATCAATGACTACATAAAGTTTTCCAAAAGCTGTCATGCATGCCAAATTCATGCCGAAATTATGCATCAACCACCAGATACTCTCTAAACTACCAAGTGTATCTGGAAATTTGCGGTATATGGACTCGATGTCGTGGGACCATATCCACTGGCGACTGCCCACTAGTGCATGTTTAGCATGACCACTCCAAATTTCTTCTCCAATTTGGAAGAGGATTTTCTACTCAAGGAGGTCAAGCCCCATTCCATCGTTGACTTTGGGAGCTCTAACATCAAAAACTGATTTTGAGTCCATCACACCGTCCTCACCGATAAATACACGAACTTCTGGGCATCCGAGCTGAAGAAACTATATGATATGTATAACATCTATTAAAACTATACCATCCATTATCATGTGTAAAAATATGGATATATCAAGGTGGTCAAGAAAACACTCACTAAAATTTTACAAAAATGGTTGGTTGGAACAAGAAGAGTTGGACGAAAGAGCTCCAAAAAGCCTTCTGGGCTTATCAGACGAAGACCCACAATTCCACCCAAGTTACCCCATATTCATTGGTGTACTGAACGAAGGCCATCCTACCCATCATGATTTAGTTTCCATCATTATGCACATCTTTCTATGATCAGATTGTGCCAGATAAAGTAGGTGAAATCCATCTGGCTGAGCACGAAGCGCTCGACGAGAATATGGTTTGTGCCCTGCACAATCTTGAAATGCATCAGAATAAGATAACTACAGATTTCAACAACAATGTTCACATACAATCCTTTTTAAGGCGAATTTTTTGGGCCTTATGAACACCAATGATACCAGGCATGAAAACCACCCATGTTGGATCCCAAATTGTGAGGACCTTAAATTGTTCACAAGGTTTAATCTAATAGTGAATAATCCATGGTTATCATGGATGATGAGCTTAAAACTCCTCCCAAAAATACAATGTTTCTTAAGAAATACATTACGTGAGTCACCTAGTCCCGCATGACCTTAAACTGTATGGTCCTTCATGACCCTAAACTGCGTTACAGTCCTATGTGTCCTCAAACTGTCTGGTCCTACATGACCTTAAATTGTCCAATACTACATATCCTTTAACTATAAAATGTCCCACATGACATTAAATTGTATGTTGTCCCACATGACATTAAACTATATTTCATTATGCAAAACGTTAAACTATATGTCATCTCTCATGATGTTAAACTATATGTTTATCTGAATGAGGTTAAAATGTATGTTTTCCTACATGATTTTAAACTGTATGTCATCTTGAAAGACATTAAACTATGTGTTTTCATACAAGACATTAATCCTAAAGAACAATGTATGGATTTATTCCCATCATTATGGAATACGTAGGAACACTCAAATACTTCGTCTTGAGGCCAACCACTGTTTCATCTATGAACACCCCCTAGGTATCGTTTTTTTAGGACCCCACATGGTGTCGTATAGGATTATTTGGCCCCACTCATGTTAGAACTATGATAATTTGACCATGTTCCCTCCCTCATTATTCTCTTCTCTTAAGTCCTCATTGCACGATACAAAACTGCATGGCCTTTAGAACTATTTATGGATTGATTCCCTTCCTCATGGGATATATAGGAACACCCAGACATTCAGTCAGTAGGCCCATCCACAAACTTCGAGACCCACCATTGGGTCGAAACACATGTTTGGTTTAGACTTTAGCCTTTTTATCCATCAAGCTCATCATGACCATACCATGTATCCCTCCCCTTGAAGATAGTAACCTCTTCTGCTGACCAATAAGACTTAAAATTGCACGGGAACATTTATCCTTCACATAATATTGGTAATTGGGACTTCATAAGAATTCCCAACTGATCGGACCCTTAAATGGCATGGATTCCCAACCCAAGGGCTCGTCTACTGTTATGGGATATCTTCCTCGAGGGTTTTGAATAGAAAATTGATACTAGTCTCAGGTTTCGAATATCTTCTGCGGTTGATGCTCATTTTTTGTCCCCATTTCAAGTTACGCGATATGGATGATATGTTTTGAATTTGGTCATCAACTATCCTTTGTAATTGTCACCACCCCATATGTCCCAAACATTGAGTGAAATGGATCATTCTACCCCACTGTCTCTTTAGGAATCAGTCTACATTGGGTTGGACTATGATTCCCATAGTCGGACCCATATGAGATTGAAAGAGCCTGGCCCTACTCCTTGTTTCCTATACTATGCATTGCTTATGAGGGCTTAGAAGCTGAGGTAAGGAAATACCCACATGAGAGTTCATATGGTTATAGTTGTATGGGATTCCCATCCTCAGGTTCCTCAACCCGTTTGGCCCCTAGCCCGAGTTCTCAGTTAGGATCATGCGGTCTGGTATGGACTCACGTCCTTATTCACATCGGGCTATTATTCCCCACCACAAATACATTGTCCGGGACATCCCACCTTCATTTATCTTCCTTTCCGTGATCATAGGCCCCTCCATGCTTTGTGAGCCCCATCATTAGGGTTTCCATCATCTTCTAGATCCAAAATGACCCCTGAATGACATGGATGCTCTGCCCAAGGGCTCTCCTACCATTACGGGCCAACATCTCGAGGATTTTGAACAAAAAATTGATACATGTTCCGTGATGTGAATACAGTCAATAGTCAATGCTCAATTATTTACCCCGTCTTCCATACACTCAAATATGGATATTGTGTTGCAAACATGGTCAATAGTTGTCATCTATTATTTTTTCCATTTTTTGGTAATCGATATGAACAATGATTTGACCTCTCCACTCGGTTGTCACATGAATATGAAATTAAACTAGGCATAGGGTCTGAGCCCTACAACCGTAATTTGAGAGCACCACCATCCTTTCTACATGAATATTAACTACACAACATCTTTCTCAAGAACTGTGTGTGGATTGATTCTTGTCTTTATGGGATATTTAGGACCAGAAAATCGTCTAGCCTTCGGGTCCAGCCCCATTTCATAGAAATCTCCCTATCATTACAGCCTCTTGGACTAAGTCCTTCCAAGGGAGGGGTACACAGTGTGGTATGATCTTTTGTCCCCATTCACATCAGTTTTGTAATAACCATGCCACTAACCTCTCTCCCTCTCATGAGAGCCCTTATCTCCCTTTCCCTACACTCATCATTTCGAGTTGGTTGCTCTTAACATGGGTCACTCGACCCTCTTCAATGATTTTATATTGTGCTCATGAGTACTCTGGTTCAGTGCCTTGAGTGTTGTATTTTACCTGAAAATGATTTCACCAATTTTTTGGACTTCATGCTACCCTTCATTTGGGATTTCATTATCTTTAACATCCGAAGGGACCCTCAAATGTCATGGATGATTGGACCAAGGGCTCTCCTACCATTACAGACCAACATCCTTGAGGGTTTCGAACAACAAATTGATGAAATTACCACATTGTGAGTATTGTAAGCAGTTGAAACTCATTTTTTCCCATTTTTGGTCACATAATATGAATGTTGTGTTTCTAACACATTCAATAGTTATCTTTCATTATCACACCAAAAACATCAATCCATAAAAGTTGGTTACATGGTTCACATAATTCTCCACCCCGTTATGTCCATGCGTAATTTCGATACACTTGGTATTGTCCCTCAGTGAACATTTGCGCATTGGGATGACAAATCCATGGGGAGCTATCATTCGGGGATCCACACCGACTTCACCATTACGTGTGTCCCATGTGTTGCGAAGACATCCTCTACCCTTTTTTCCAACACAATGTATGAATCATGTGGTCTTAGGGACCAGATCGAGGTATGTTCTCACTTAGATGAGTTTCACCTCATCATGGTCCGAACTATAAGACCCTAAACAAATATCTCCTTATACGTCCTCCTATAGAACAATGTATGGATTGATTACCATCCTTATGGGATACATATGAATCCCTAAATGTCTCATCTTTGAGTCCATATTACATATCTCTAATTGTCCTTTCTGTACACCCTTTTAGGCCCTTACTCATATAAAATTGTTCGGTGTGGCATGTGTGGACTTATATCTCCATTTATGTAAGGTTTGCAAGAGAGACACCATGTAATTCCCTTCTAAGTGATAATATCTCTTATCCATATTCTATAACCTTTTCTAGCCCCTCAGCCAAGGGTTTCATTCTTGTAATCGCACGTAGTGTGATGTGGACCTCATCCTTATTCATGTTAGGTACGCTTTATCATGCCATGCACATCCCCTACTAAACTGTGTTTCTACAGCATATATCTGATTCATATAACTTTAAACTATTCTGCCTAGTCCCTGATGAAATTAAGTTGTTGCTTCTATACTACAAAACATTATAATGCTTGTTTGGTCCCACCACATGACCCTAAACCATGAAATTATCTTCCTAGATGCATGATGAAAAATGGAACTGCATCGTGGTGTCCTCGCTCGAGGGGGAATCATGTTCAGTATTAGTCACCCATGACACCATTTTCCAACACCTGTATATGGCTTCATTATTGTGGTGACACCTATACTCTCCATCCTAGATCCATCACTTCAAAAAACACACACACACAATATTCCTAAAGGAAAAAAAAGATATGTCAAATTCTTATTCTTTTAGTGCATGGGCCACACCCATATGACCTTATTATCTCTAGAACCAGTAACATACCATGCCACCTTCAGAACTATGTTCAGCTTGATTACCATTATAATGGGGTATATAGGAATTTCCAAGAACCTTTCCTCGGGTTGAGCCTAACTTTCACTTTTTGTCCACAGACCCTAATGATTCCCAAGGAGCACATTGCAGTGATACAAACTTCTGTGTCTCAATTCACGTCAGGTTTTAATAATTACTTAACCACTTGTCTCCCATTTCCCGTTATTCATAGTCTAATCCCTATGACCCCAAACTACGACCACTCCACGTCATTGCCGCAAGATGTTAAAATGAATGACATCTTAAAGAAATATGTATGGCTTAATTCCCATCCTCATGGGATACATAGGAACGCCCTGGAATTTCTTCTTCAGGTACAACACTAAGAATCTAAAATCTTTTCCCCCTCCTTCCAGCCTCTCAGCCAAAACACTTTCTAGATCGTGTGGTGTAGAGAGTACATATAGGGTTATCATTGACTGATGATTTTTCAAGGGAAGCACCATGTGCCTCCTGTGTCTTTTCCTAACCTAGTCCGCGTTCTATGATCCTAAACTAAGATCTCTCTATGGGAACTACACATAGGGTTTAAATACTTCACCACCATGATCACAGTTCATTAAATATGGACCCCCTTTATGGCACATCCAATAAACATTATGTTGGGAGCTGCAACCACATGACCCTCATCTTGGAGTGGAACTCCACTCCCCCTATTGGATACGTCATATTGTCGTAGTCCAATGCATGTTGGGAAAGAGCCTAAAATGTGGAATTTTTTTAGGGGCATTCCTTAGTCCAATTTCAATGCTTCATGAACCTGTTATTTGGATCTTCATCCTCTTCCACGTCTGATGGGACCCCCCTTTATGTCCCGGTATCATTCCACATTGTATTACCTTCCGTCTTGGGCCAATATACCTAAGGACCTCAGACGACATTTGCGACTAGTCCCATGTTTCAAACTTGGTCAGTAGTCGACCATCGTTTGTCTATCCCAATTCCAGGCTAATGTGAAATAGATACTATTTTTCTAACATGGTTAACAGTTATCCCCTATCTTCACACCACCATCATTGTTGTGCAAATATCAAGAATCATGATTCACATATTTCCACATCTTTATGTTCATGTGGAGTTTCTACATACTTGTATTTACCCCTTTAAGCATCTTGGTGCGTCAGGTTGGTGGGTTAGCATTATTGGGATGTCATTCACCAAGCATCCCATCACCCCTAACATGTGTCTTCTTGTGCTAGGAATATCCAATCGCTACTCCTTGATTTCCCCATCGAGCATGACTCACATGGGTTTAGTAATTTTGGTATGACATTTACTGGCGCAATTGTGCCACAAATGCCTTTCATCATCCTACAAGATGTTAAACTTCACTCTAAGAAATACATTTATCACGATTCTCATCCTTATAGGATACACGGAGACACAAAATCATTTCCCCTTCAGCCCAGACTCGAGGTCATTGACCCTCCTAGACCCTCGGGCCCAATCCTGGTCCAGGAAGTATGACATTTAAACTATATGCATCGTCCTAATCTGTATGACGTTTAAACTACATGTATATCGTCCTTATTGGTATGATGTAAAAATACAAAGTATTATAGGTCCACGCCAAATAGGTCCTTCCGAGATGTATGATTGATCCTTTTTCACACAGATATGCCCACCCAATGTGTTTTAACCATGGTGGCATGATTTGATGAGTGTTGGGCTCCATTCAAACAACCCATCACTCCACACTCCACACTTTTCATGCCCTTTATTTGGACCCTCATCCTCTTTCATGTCTATAAGAACCGCCTAAAAGTATGGATGCTCCGCCTTTGGCCTGCCTACTATCATGGGCCAACTTTCCGAAGACTAATGTATAAAATTTTGAGTTAGGCCTCATTTTTCAAATATAGTCAAGGGTCAGCCCTCATTTTTTATCTCCATTGTAGAAAAACATTATATGGATATTGTGTTTTGAAAATGGTCAATAGTTATCCTTCATTATCTCTATACTCCCACAGTGTTCTGAATCTGGGGTATCGTGATTCAAACATTCCACTCCCTTATGTTTGGGTTGATTCCAAACTCCCCTAGCATTACCCCACTCATGCCCTAGTGCACATTGGGATGATGAAAAAACCTTTGTTCTGAGGTCATCGCCCTCTAGCAGGGCCTCACCCTTTATTCTAAGATATCCGGATTTGTTGTTCAAACCCTGGATGCCCATAGCTTGGTTTTATCTCTTATATTTGTATGGAATGGAAAGGTTGGAATCCATGGTTTCTCGCATCGGGCCCGACCCATGTGAGCTTTGGGACTGATTGTTGTACGTTCTAGGAATGTAACAGAAATGAAATAGAAAGAAAAACGAGTAATAGAACTCAGGAACGCATCTATCATGAATAATCAAAACAATAAGGTGAATTAAAAAGTTACATGCATCACAATACATGAGGATCAACCCCTCCCATGGATGAGTTGACCCCGTCAAAAGAGTTTTGCAGCTCCTCCACCCTCTGGCTTGTGGCATCCAAGATTCGTTGTCACCTGTTCAGTTCAAACTCTTCCTCGGTAGCAATGGGAAACAGTTCATTATCAGTGATCTGGGTCAGCTCCTCATTGGTTTCGATAAAATTCATCTTCTCGGAGGATTTCCTCATGCTCTCTTCGGCCTCTTCCAGCTAGTCCTTCAACCAAAATATAATCTCCGAGAACATGTTAAGGAAATAAGAATGTTCATCTACTCGGATGTGCATCCACTAAATCTCATTTTCGTCCTCCTGAAGCTTCTTGATGTTCACCATTTTTCTTCGCTGCCATCCCATGCTAAGGCCACGACCATACATCCAAATATGCTCCACCACAAGATCTTAGACGAGCATGTAGGGATGTTGCGTGTTCAGTCCCCCAACACACAGTTCATGCAGTCGTGAACAAATTCTCTCCATCTGGTCTATCCATTGTTCTTAAGGGGTGTCATCGATAAAGAGTGTGACAAACTTCCAGGACTGGTGATAGGCTATCTTCATATCCTCTTAATCAGAGAACGTCTCATCCCAGTCGGCGGGATTGGCAGGCTCATATGTGGTGAACACCCTAAGAACTTGTTACTAGGGTCTGCATCTGGAGTATGATGAGGTATTGCAAGACCCATGCTGTTTGATCGATCTTCATCATCCGATCCTACCTAAATAATTTCAAGCCCTTCCCTACCAACGGTCCCACTAGTGATTGGGAGCGCAACAACATGGTTAGTCAGGATAACTACATCCACGACCACCTTCATTCCCTTGGGAAAGGTGCCTCCAGAAATACCAACCAAACTCACCATGTTATCCCACAACATTTGATGAACTGTGCATACCTAAGTGGGTGAGGATGTCTTTTTGCCCAGTCAATGGGTGGAAGTCATGAATTTTGTAGAGGAGAGTTACAAAGATCGATTTATTGATCTCATTCCTGGGTTGTTATTGTGGGGACGTCGAGGCATGGCCCTCCTTTTATTGTAGGGATGTACGAAAACTCGGGGGGAACAACCTTGGGTTTCCTATCCCCACTGGACATGGTAATCACCATAGCCGCGGGTGTGGATCCCGAACGCCCCACCTCTGCATCTACTGAGGGGAGAGGATAGGTTCTGTGTATGAGGCCCTCCTGTACAATTCAAATGTCAGTAAGGGGTCCAAAGTAACATGGAATAATATTTTGAGAGATGGAATCAGTTTTTTTACCTCAATAGCCTCTGAAAACTCTTCGAATTACGGGTCTAAATCGCTAACTTCACCCTCCTTCAATGGCCTCCATCTACCGACCTCCTCCCCCAGGAGGACTCATCTGATTATTATAGAAAAAGGATGCACTCCCTCAATTAATTATCCGACAACATTGGAGTGGATTTTCAATCAAAAAACCCCTTCAACCGGTCTGTCATTGGACGCATGGAACCCCAGGAGTGCACAAATTCCTCCAACTCGTCCAGGTATCGCTCCGCCTCCAACTGGGATACTACAATGCCAACCCTGATAGTGAGAATTCCCAAAAAATACATCTAGAGATGGTTTAGGTGTTTCCACATCTCAGACAGGCTGAGGATTTTCATGTTGACATCCTAGATGTCCTAGGCCTTTAGGAAGACAAAATTCTATAGCATGTCTATATGGCGTAACCACATTCCCGGAGCCTGGGTGGATATTCTGTAGAATCCTATTAGTAGACTCACCTCTATATAACTCTAATATTAATGGACCACTGGGTCCTCTAATGCCGCTGGATATGCTATCACTGCATCCCCCACTACTGGTGAGGGCCTGACCTCTATAGAGGCCCCACCACCATGGGATTTCCTTGTCGCTTTCCAGCCCTGGACACAAGGTTGGAGAGGCACACTATCGTTGGACCAAACGGTTGGCTACTTTAGCATCTCCCTAGGGTAGGATATCTGCCAGCTTTTGGCATACTCTTTTACCAGTCTGAAGATGGTCGTGGGAGGAGGGTGCTCATTCCGCATCTTCATGTCTTCCAATGTGAGCATGAGCCACATTAGCATCAATACACATGGGTGATCGTTGTGGTTCACCCCCCATGTAGACTGGTTGGGTCAACCAGAACATACACCGAAAATTACATGGAAATTAGAGTGGGGTGTATGGCTCGCATAAGGGCTCATGGTCCACCTATGCCCCCAAGTTTCCACCTTGAAAGGACAATTGATAGAACCAATTATATTTCATTCCCTGGAAATCATCACTGAATACACCTGTAGGAAAGAATAATGGAAGAAATTTGAACTCCTCTACCTTCCAGACCGTATTCAATACTGACTGCACATTCAGCTTGGCTGGAAAGATCCCTATGGAATTCAGGTTGGATGTGCGGAATTATGGTACTTGAGGGGAGATGGGGTTAAGATATTCCTAGATCCCTTTAACATGTGCCGATATCCACCCATACAAGAGGTGGAATGGCCCGCATATTCTATGTGGATTCTTCCCCTCATTGATATTATACATCATCCTATACACCTTGGTGAGCATCGGGGTGCCGAGGATGACCCACCCTCCAATCACCAGGATGGACGCCATGATAAACATACTCAGTTGCATGCCCATGTTCGTGTCTATCACCGGTAGGATCCAACCATAGATGAGTGCCACAATGAATGTAGCCAGCTTTCCCATCACTTGCTACTTGGTACTAATGATGAATTACCATATCATCCACTGACTATCCTATAAAAGTTGTCAGTACGAGTGATTTTTTCCTCGTTGAGCACCCTTTGGGAAAGTCTGATGCCTCACAGAGAACTGACTATTTTTCAGGAAGTTCAAGAACATATTGAACTACCGTAAGAAGTGGATGTCCCTCACAGGCTAATTTTTCACTCCCGAAACAAGGTTGATCCACACCATATCTTGTAGTGTAATTGGATCTAGATCGTCCCATGAACCCATAACAGGGAGGAACCAGTCATACATCACACCCTTTATCAGGAGCCCCGATATCTAATTCAATCCACTTAAACTGAAGCCAACCTCTCTATGGTGCAAGTATAAGGTATTAGTCCTTGATGACCAGCTTCCCAGAAACATTACCATTAGCTTGTTTGGTTGATAGATATTGAATTTGGTGGCCCAATCCACCTCACACATGCCTATTAATCTCATATCTACCCTAAATTCCTGGCATGAGGCACCTACCCAGTAGGCACATGCCCATCCATTTGTGATGATGCTGCCCTGGCACAAATCCCACTTGTCGGACCACCCTTTTTCGGATTCCTCAGGGCTACCTCCATGATAGTATGGTATAGTGAGGGATACATCTCTGGCTATAGTTACTTATCATCAACACCATTCAGATAATTTTATATATAGTCAGCATTGATAGACGCAAAGTCCTCCTGGGCATGGTCTTCAGCTGCCCTGAACCACTAGGGCGGACATGGCATGCTCTTGAACTAGTAAGATGGTTTGTCCCTGCTCGCTTTAGTGATGAATATTTCATCCCTCAGGCCAAATCCATACAGATGCAGCATCCTGAACAATGGATAGTCCTTCTAGATTTTTGACAGTAGTGCCACCACCGAGTTATGGTCAGAATGGCTTTGCACAAACTCCCATATACCTAAGCTATTAGTCCTATACTCCCACTGAGCAGCATCTGCATGGACCAATGTCATCCTCTTGGTGAGCCATCCGGTTTTTGAGATTTTTGTGTTTTTGGTATTTTTCATGAATACCTTTCATCGAGCTTCTTCGTGAAGACTGTTCGCGGTGCTCGATCCCAGAAACGTAATCATGCAGCCCTACCCCGACCATCAGAGACAAGTCGCAAAGGACATCATCGTGGAGTCAAAGTCACATTGTGGCCCACGAAGCTGAAATCCTGATTCGTTGAGAGCAATCATAGAGTACACAGAGCTTCTCAAATAAAGAGAGTTAAATACCAAAATGAAAAGAGGAGAAAAGACATAAGAGAGGTCATCCACCCCTATTTCTAGGTGAGGACCCCTTGTGCTTCATGGTGCATTCAACCGCGAAGAGCTTCGCGGCGCACTCATCCCACATGTCACCTCTCCACTTCATTAGCCTCCTTCGTGAGTCAGCTTCTCGATTGAACGGGGAATTTTGGAAATTGACCCTCAGGCATCAACCATCAGTTTCTCCATGGATTCAAGGTAGAGGGGTGGATTTTTTGGTTCAAAAATTTGGGGAGAACAATAAATAGTGAAAATCTGTCGGGGCTGCCTTGAGTAGCTTGTTTTCGGATCCCCCGCTGCACCATGACCGTCACAATGCTTCCCCCCGACAAATCCACCGCAGAACAAGGATGCATGAGGCTCTATGAAACTGTTTGATCTTCACGAAGCCACTACAGAGAAAGGAGGTGGGAGGATCTGTGAACCCATTTGATGTTTTCGAAATCATTTCAGAGCAATGTGGTTGGAGGATCTATGACCCCATTTGATGTTTTCATTGCCACCATGAAGCATGGAGGCGAGCAGCTTCACGATTACGAAACAATTCCACATGTCTTCATGCCTAGAATACTCTACTTCACGGTGCCTTTTTCCTATAAATACTGGTCTCCCCATGACCCCTGAAGATTAATCCTCTGACCTTTTCCTTCTTAGCTTTCAAATCATGAAGCAATTTCAGGTCTTCAATCTAGGATATTATCAAGGTACTTTAGCATCACAAAGTTATTCTCTCTTTACTTGAATTAAATCCCTTTTCAATGTGGGATGCCCTTCGTGGAGCCCATGGGCCTCTGTGAAGGAAGGGGATCCCCAAGGGGAATTGGGTCTTCACAGACCACTTATGTTTCACAAAATACCATCCTTGAACATTTGACTCACATGCTAAGGTAGGGACACTATGCTTCGCGAAGCATATATCTTTTCAATGCGATTCATCGCAAGGAATCCTTGCTTCGCGAAGCACTTCTCCGCCAAAGAATTTCCACTTCGCAAATAATCTTCCATATGAAACTATGCCCTACGCCTATTCTAGGGATCTTCACTTCATGAAGCCCACCCCTTTGTGAAGCCCCTCCACTACGTGGAGTAGTATAGCTTCACAATGCTTCTACCTATGAACCCTTTTTTTCTGCACCCCCCTTTTCCTGTGTGACCCTCCATGATTGCAGGAAGAGATTTCAAAATTAATTGGGTGGTAATTCCCATTTCATTTATTCGGCTAATGATTCTTCGCATAGGCATCCTAACGACTATTGCATCTTCGCATAGACACACTTATGTGGTCCCCTAAAAGGTTCACTCCAAAACACCCCCACACCACAACATTGATTATGCCTTCCCTTCCACAAGGGTGAGTGCATGTCATTTATTTATGTCCTTGGGTTTCGGAGTGAACCCACCTCGTCCGAGCTGCATGACATTAAATTGCCAATAACCTTTTTCATCAATACATAATGTTAAAATGTGGCCTCGCCCCGTGCATCATATGCGGGATGCCCCATCTCAGACATTTCTTGTGCCCACTGGTCTCCACGAGAGTGAGGTCATTCCTCAAATGGAATGGGATCCTCTTTATCTGAGAGACGTCTGTCCATGAGGAAAGGGAAGCCACCTTGGTGCAGGCCCCTAGCCTTTCTTGTGGGATGAAACATCCCTACTCCTCCTTTCTAATTCGGTCCCATGGACCAGAGGGGGAAATGAGAACTACAAAATTTACTCTCACATGACAAATCCCTCTCCCTTTGGACATTGTCGCCATCAAGCCTATACCCTAGAGTAAGTCCAAATCTCCATATACCTAGCCTACGAAAAACGTGTAAGCCCTTGTTTCCACTTTGGGACGCTAACTTCGTGCCATCCACACTCCTCATCTCACAGATTCACCTTTCGCAACATGTTCATCAGGTCATTGCTGCGTCTTGTTTCTCACATCGAGCATGACTCACGTGGTCTTAGAGTAAGCATCGACCATGAAATCCTCTTCGGGCTGCTTTAGCATGTAATCCCCACACATCCCAAACTATGAGGACATTGATCCTTTCCTTAAAATGGTATATAGGAAGTCTCCCTGAGGTTCAATCCCACCATCAATTGGACTCGACCATATTCATGTTAGTTCACCGACCCCTCTAGAACTACATTGGATTTGATCCTCGCCAAGGCATGGTACGTAGGAAGTGACCCTGAGGTATATGCCCAACACTTGTTGGTCCCGAATCCCTTCACATTGGTTCACCAAACCATCCCGAACTATGAGGACTTTAATGCTTTCCAAGGAAAGATACGTTGGAATCCTCCCTGAGGTTGAAGCCCACCATCCATTGGTCTTGACCATCTTAACGTCAGTTCACCAACCCATCTAGAAATACATGGAATTTGATCTGTCCCAAGGCAAGGTATGTTGGAAGACTCCATGAGGTTCAGCCCTATTCAGCGGTAAGCTATCGTAAACCCCATTCGGTGGTAAGCTGTGGAAGTCCCCCAATGGATGGTAATCCACTGAAGTCCCCAACAGACGGTAAGTCATCGTCAGATGACCTACTTGATGATTGATTCCTTGCCATAGGGAAACATGGGAATCATTCCTGAGGTTCAATCCCATCACTCATGTATCATCCTGATCTATACCTTGAGCCCATGTGTTCTAGGAAGACCATGCCACATCCTAGAGGTTATATTTCCTCCGGATCCCATCAATGCATCCATTCTCATGGCCTGCCTCCTCATGTTTCCCATTGTCCAACTGAACTATGTGGGATTTGATCTTTTCCAAGGCTAGGAATGTAGAAAGCCTCCATGAGGTTCAACCCCATCCAACAGTAATCCATTGTGATTCCAAACCAGTGGTAAGTCGTTGTGGTCCCCATCCAGTGGTATGTTGTTGTAAACCGCATCCAGAGGTAAGCCGTTGTACACCTCACGTAGTGGTAAGCCATTTTCAACCCAAACCCAGCAGTAAGCCAATGTCTTCCCATCTATTGTGACCCATATCTTTGGTCTCTCCCAGTGCCATCAGACCAACCTCATGCTAATAAAAACGCTTAAGAACTAGTATATCTTCGGGTCTCTGTCCTCTACACACACCCTGATCCTATACCCCATCTTGAACTACATGGACTTTGATTCCCTACCATGGGGATACATATGAGGTCTCATCTATTCTCAAGCCCAACATAATTGTTTCCCTCAAGTCTACTCCATCTCATTATCCATCAACATTACTTACCAATCCATCATCTATCCTGATTCTACCCAGGCCATCACATCCTAGTGAGATCATTCAATTCACCTCCTAGAATCAGTGTTCCTTCTAGGTGTTTCACCCATCTGATCCACTCTAGTTGGTGTTCTGATCAATTTTATCCATCTTTGGTAGATGTTAAACATACGGCATACCCAGTGCTAAAAATGGGATGATGAGAAAAACCTCAGAGACATGCCAATGGAATATAATTACCTACATTCGATGTGGGATGACATGGGCTTCTACACCCTTGAGAAGCCCTATAATAAGGGGAAGAAACCCAGATGCACCAGTGTTCCAACGTCCAGAGATGCCAGTGATGTCCGATGTGACTACTCCCCTGACCGATGGTTGCTACCCTGACCTGACCCCTTAGAATATCACAACATAAGCAGTGTAATTAACCATCATCCATGAAAATATTGCACTGGAATGTGTTTCATGGACAACGCCTTAATCTATAAGGGAGACCTGGACTAGGTGAAGATTTACAAGGAGGAATGGGCATCCCATCAACCCATATGGATCAATGAAAGAACGTCCCTAAATAAGTGAAAGATGTCACCCACCTTTGGAATGTGGGAATGCAGGGAAATACTAAGAGTGTCCTCATCTTCCTCAAACTGGAAGATGCATGTGCCCTGAAGAAAGCATCAAAAACAGTTTCACTCTTTTAATATGACCAAAAAATGGAAGATTCTTTGGGTGTGGAAAAGAAGAACACAAAGACAGTAATTGTAAAGCAAAGGGTTCAATTAACAACATGGACAAGGATAATGGTATTACTAAGATATCAATAATGGTTAAATGTTTTAAATGTGGAATGTACGGGCATTATACAAACGAATTCCCTAAGGGAAAATCTCATGAAGAGAATCAAGATGGTCATATGGGCAGTATTTTTGTGGATGATAATGAAGAGACTAAAAATGATATATGAGATGAAAGAAATGATGAAGAACAATCAGTGGTTTAATGAGGTAGTGGAATGATTGTATGTTTATCAAGAATAATGTATGGTACTATGGAATAAAGAAAAATCTAAGGATTGTTACACTGTTGTCCTTCCATGAGTTCTTGAAAGTATATGATGAATGGTAACGGTAACCATGGAAGGTTATTCAAATATTTTTGGAAGGTAGATGATATGTGCATAATGAAAGGATAAAGATATAATGAGATGTTTTACAATATTAATGAGCTCATGAATTGTATATGGACCAAGTGATATCATGGTTTGAGTATACAAAATTTTGGTATTTTGGTATGTGGAAAGAGTTAAATTTTTACAACATTCATGTTTTCACTACGGTTCAATTGGTACTCATGCTTCAAGAGAATACCTGATTAAGGAATTCACATGTTTGGAATGTGACCAACAAGAGATATATATATATATATCTTATGAAATACGGGAAATAAATGATTATATTCAATTCTTGGTAGATGACCTTTCAAGTAATCGTTTTATTTATACTATGAGATTGGAAAGAAGTATTTTGGATAAACCTAAATATTAGAGTAGATTATGTTAGACATCAGATAGTATTGTTTAAGGCTAGAACTTTATTTTATGTTATAATAGTATAGTTTTAGACAATATACAACCCGTAGGACTGGCGATAACTCGTCACGTCGGACAAGGATGCGGGAATCGAACCCACAACTGATGTGCGGCATGCCTTTATCACCTACCACATGCCTAAAAGAAGTCCATGGTTAGTAGAAACTAGTTTTATTTTATAAAGAGCTATGATTGATGAAGTATAAGTCCATTTTAGAAACTATATATGATTAATCTCAGCATAGATGGACTTATGTAAATTTAATAAATTGCGCTATACTTTTTGCGATAAAAACAGATGGAATGACCTATCATTCTTTCTCATGATCTACCAAAACATTACGAATGAAAAATTCAACTTCATTTCTTTAAAAGGTTAAGTGGAAATTGTTCAAGGAATGAACAACGGTGAGATTGTACCGAAATCAAGTATTTCATTAAATTCAACAATTATTCAACATTAGGGAAATGATCTTGAGAACTAAAAACGTTGTCCGAGTACCTTCATACCCAATGAATTAGATGGTACCTTAAATAATCACAAATTTATGGCATTGTGATTGATGGATTTTTCATAGCCATGTTCTCTACCACTCTTCATTTAAACATGATGGTTATATTTCTCTTCCATATCCATATTTTCACCTATGTTCTCCTATTTGGAAGCCCAGTGATGATTTAATTTGGGTATTCGTTACATCTCATGGCTTACTTTTAAAAATTAAGTTTTAATATTTCTTTTTAAGATGTTGGTTTCTATGAAGGAAACTATGAATTAGTAAACCATTTATAACCCCGATGAATTTCGAGGGAGAAATTCATTTTAAGGGGGTAGAATGTAACACCCCGAGATTTTATGAGAAATATTCTTTTAATTTATTTGATGTCTTGTGTTGTACGCTACACCAAGATTATCATGCACTATACGCAACACCGTATTAGCTCATAGTTTACGCAAATAGTATTCAAGGATTTTTTTGCACGCCAAATCAACCTTCCTTGATAGCGTGTGTTATACGCAATACCGCGTTTCACTAACCGAGGTATTATTATAATATTATTATGAACTAGCTATTATGAATAGTAATACACAATTTTAAAATTTTGTATATTTTATCATTAAAAATGGACATCATTGTTGGATTTGGAATATCGAAATTAGCCAAGGGGGAATTTTTGGTATTTTTCGGAAAACTTTCTATTTTTGATGAATAGTGAAAACACTATGTTACTATTTAAAAACTGACTTTTTATTTAAATAATTATTTATTTTATTTAAATTTATTATAGGTCAGAATTGATAAATAATAACTATATGCTTTCAATGTAATTAATTTTAGTCTTTTTATAATAATTTTAGATATATTAAAATTTTATTGATGTTTTCACTGTCTTTTAACCACCTCCTACGAGAATTTGAAAATTTACATAAAAATTAATTTTACTGCTTCTATGAGTGGAATTTCGGAAATCTGAGAGAAATGCTCAATATCAAGGAGTAAAATGTGGTTCAATAAGATAAAAATATTTTTTAGTGAATAGTAACTTTTTACGTTTATTTTCCACGGTTAAAAATAAATAGGGTAATTAAGGGTAAAAATGATATTATTATTACCCTAACACATGTCATAGTTCTATTGGATAAGTTTAATTAGAAAAAAACATCCTTATGAATAAAATATAACCCTTTAGGTCCACTTGGATTAGATTATGACATTTATTATTATATTATTTAAAGAAGAGTTAAAATAGTTAAAATCAACGTTTAATAACTAAAACATTTTTAATATATGGATATACATAAGATAAATTAGACCATAAATATTCATTTGAAAGATAATAATATTTCCCACATAATGGTATTTTATTTAAAAATTTTACACATTGAATAATTTAATTTATTTATGACACAATGAAGATGCAATAATTACCTTATTAATGAAATAATAACATAATTAATGTTATAAATACCCAAATAAATGTATTTTGAGACATTAGATAAATTAAACTAAATTTTTAGGTTAATATCACATGTTAGTATTGATTCAATTAACTTTTTTTAAACTAATTATGTTGTTATTATTTTCACAAAAATCAATTACCAAATAGTGTCAAAATTGACATAAAATAGTTTTTAAAACAAATATTATATTATTAATTGTTATTTTATTCCTAAAAATATAAGTTTTGTAAAAATGAAATATATAAGGTTATGTATATTAATAATGAACTACTTGGGGTTCGTTTGGCTTTTTATAGTACGTTTATTAACCATATAGTGTAAGAAAACAAGAAGACAAGGTAAAAGTTAGATTATTTAACTTAGAGTTTAATCTAAATGATAAGGTTAGAAAAGTAACCTAAACATGTCTAAAACCTATTTTTTGAAATTATTTCTAACCATACCCACTTTATCTTCGAAATAAGTCACTCTTGAGACATTATAAATCGAATATTACTTTATTATAAAATAATATTTTAGGTTTTTTCCTAAAGTTCCCCTCTCCTCCCTTATAAAAGGGCACCTCCTCCCTCTTCTCATTACACAATATTGAGCCTTCAAGCTCTTCCAAAACCTGCCAATTTACCTTACTAACTTCCCTAGAACCATTATAGAGTTTCAGGTCTCCTCAAAAGACCATCTCTAGTACCTTAAGAGGAAGCTTAAAAGAGGTGCATCGAAGAAGAGGTAATCTCTTCTACCGATTCTTTCAAGTTTCATTCTTCTTAAACTAATTTTTCTTTATTTGTTTCATTATAAAGTAATAAAATCAGTATAAATAATAATCTTATATGTTATTATAAATATTAAACAACCCCATTTCACTTTCTACCCATCCTACAAAAAACGAAATCACCGCGTGTGCGTACGTACGGAATACCGTCTCCACGTCGTGGTGTAATCTATTTTTCCACCACCACCTTACATGGATGTGTATAATGGTGTAAAGAATAACTATATATGGTTATTATAACATCATAGTGATTATGATATATTATATGATCCACTCCAATTCAATTAAATATTTATGGGAAAGATATCATCGCTCGTGCGTACGTACGGATTACCGTCATCACGACGCGATGAGAATCATTCTCCATGTTAACCAATCAAGAATGATTACAAAGTATATATATTGAATAATAATGAAATATATGACATAATAAAGATACTGTATATATATATATATGTTATCTACTTACTTTGATACAAGTTAATAATGAAAGGAAAACATCGTTCATGCGTACGTACGACCTACAGTCTCCATGAACGATGTATTTCATTTCATTCATCTATCTATTATATATATATTTACAGAATATATATGATATATAAATCATGATTCACATTCTGGAATTAAGAAAATCTTGATATAAGTAATAATAATATCATGAACAAAAAGTCCAAACACATACGATAAATAAAACGATTTTACCCAAAACACTACTTTAACATGGAATTTACAGAAGAATGGGTAATATAAAGTCATTAGTGAACCATATATGATATCATAACAATGAATCTGAATCTTTAATAAGTAAATGACATTATTTAAATCATTATACTGGAGGTTCAGATAAATATGAAGCATATCGGACCTAAGGTAAGGGATGATTTTTAAATCTCATTTTTATTCAAGATTTTTTATACGTAAGTATTTACTGGGGTTCTATTTTTCAACCATGTTCATAAAAATGTTTTTAATAAAGTTTTTAATATTCTTACATGTATTTTTAAAGTCATTTTTACCTCTATTTTACTTTTACTTTGTGTTGTGGAAGGAATCTTTCTTTTGTTTACCATACGTGGTACTTTATGAGTTTTCCCACGAAAGTACGAGGAAAATGATTTCTTAAATTATGCTTCATGAACAGATTTTTACGGTTTCATAATGCATAATTTGGATGAATATTCTTATACAATTTTTCATGATTATTTTCAGCAAAATATTTCTCTTTTAAAATTTCATGGCATTTTGAGAAAAAAAATGAATTTGATGAAGAAAGGATATTTTCCTCAAGAATTCATTTCAAGTGTTTTATCAAAACTATTTTCCATATAAGATGAAATTATTTATTATGTTTATTTTTCATGTATAATGTATCTATTATTTACATGGTTTGATTTTTCTTATGAGGAAATGATATCCATTTCTTTTATATGGATTATGTTATGATGGAATGATGTTTTTGAAACCCATGTTATTCGTTGGGTTATTATGTATGATGTATGTTTATTTTGTGGCACACGAAAGAATGATTTCATTATGAGATGGCTGGGACTTATATATCCCTCCAATGCATTGGGTAAATATTTATTTCTAATGAGATAGACAAGGATAGAATGGTAAGTTAATTCAGTTTAGTGATACATGACAAGAATGAGGAGTGAACTCGATTCAGAAAGGGACTTTGTCTACTATGATGGTCTTGGCAGCAATTCCATGGCTACTATGGAAATCATATCATGTTATTAATTATTTTCAACAAATAATGTTTTTATTCCCAAGATATTTTACCATAAATAATGTTCTTTTATGATATATTCCTTACGTAATTCCATGATTTATGTCATTGCTCTAGATTTTGATGTTTAGATTTTATGTTCAGGTTTTTAATTGAAATGTTTATGGGTTGTTTTATGTTCAACATTTGTACCCTGACTGAGCATTTGAGCTCACCCTTTTTATGTATTATTTTCCCCAGGATATAAATAAAGGTTTCAGGTATGGAAAAAAATGGGGAAGATCGTTATATGAGATGTTGAAGATCTTTCACCATGATTAAAATATTATGTTTCGAGTTTCCAAAGACAATAAACTATTACAGTCCTCGGGTGTTTGTTTTTGTTATATTTTAGGAATTCTGTGAAATTAATGTAATGTCAATTTATGTAATTTAAGATTCTCTACAATAGATTTGGACACCATGTCTAGTTCCCACATCCATGCATATCCATAACCCAAACTCACTATCTTATATAGGGCAATTTCACTTTTCCAGACTTGAAACCATGAATTTTTCTCATGTACCAAATGGTATCCAGAGAAGTGTGTGAGTACAACTCTATATCTACCACTAGTAGTGTCTAAAACAAATCCATTCTAAATTAACAGTGTTTTTAGAAGTATGGTAAACAAAAAGATAAAAAAATATAACTTTTTTACATTAATTATCCTTATTTTCATTACCCACTTTCATGATTAGTCCTATGAATTTACCATGGTCATCAAAATCACTTCATCTCATAATGGTCATACATATTGTACATAAGGGAAGAAAAGTTCACTAAATCAATAGGCCTGTCATTTCCACAAAAAATATACATCAACTTACCTTGGAAATTTAGTACAAGAAACAATACCACTTGAATTTGATAGGGGCCTAGAGCCCTGGTCTGACACCCTAACCCATGATAAAGTAGTGGGGTGTGCCATGATCAACATTCTTTCATGACTCATGGGTGGAACCTCTATTATAGACCTCATACATACCTCATATTAATGTTCACATGCTTCCCAAAACATCTTTTACATTTACCATTTACACGAAAAAATATTTTTTGACACATTTATGTTATTAAAAATGCACAATTATTCCATGTTCACATACTAACAGAATTATTATTGGTTTTAATCTCATGAAAATTCAATTAAATACTTAACAATTAATTTCCATATTCAATAGAGTGGATAACCCCATGGTTGACCCTTAACTGTAACACCCCGAGATTTTATGAAAACTATTATTTATAATTAATGTCTTGTGTGGTACGCTACACCAAAAGGAGTATTTACAACACGCATCCCCGACTTGCCTTACATTACACGCAATCGTGACCTTCCTCAATAGCGTGTGTAGTACGCAATACCGAGTTTCACTAAACGAGATATTATTATAATATTATTATGAACTAGCCATTATGAATAGTAATACCCACTTTTTAAAATTTTACAAATTTTATCATTCAAAATGGACTTCATTTTTGGATTCGGAATATCGAAATTAGCTTAGGGTGAAATTTTCGTACTTTACGGATATCTTTCATATTCTGATGAAGAGTGAAAATTACTAAATTGTGATTAAAACCAACTTTTTTAATCGAAATAACTAACAGTGATAAATTATTAATTTGAGTGGTATTAAAGTATTTTTAAAATATATTTTTACAATTTAATACAATTTTGGTCATTGGCTGTAATTTCACATTTAAACCAGACATAAACAATTGTCAATCTTTTGATAGTTATTATCGCTTAAAAACACGCTATTTGTTTTGACGACAAGAATTAATTTTTAAATTATTTAATATAACTAATATGTTTTGAATTTGGTAAAATATACATCATTTTTGAATTCATAATATCATATATAGATTAGGCCTAATTTTTTGTATTTTTCTGGAAACATTCATTTTTTGATTAATAGTGAAACCACTAAGTGGTTGTTAAAAAACTGAATTTTTCATAAAACATAATTTTACCGCTTCTGTGAGTGAAATTTCAAAAATCCGAGAGACACGGTTAATATCAAGGACTAAAATGTGGTTCCATTAGATGAAAATATTTTTTGGTGAATAGTAACTTTTTTCTTTTATTTACCACGGTTAAAAGTAAATAGGATAATTAAGGGTAAAAATTATATTATTATTACCCTAACACATGTACTAATTCTATTGGATAAGTGTAATTCGGCCCAAAACAACCTTAGGAATAAAACATGACCATTTAGGCCCACTTGGATTAGATTAGGACATTTATTATTAATTTAGTTAAAGAAGGGTTAGAATAGTTTAAATCAATGTTTAATAAGTAGATAATTTTTAATATAGGTTTATACATAAGATAAATTCGACTATAAATATTCATTAGAAAGATAAAAATATTTCCTATATAATCGTATTTTATTTGTAATTTTTTGACATTGAATAATTTAATTTATTTATGACACAACGATGATGCAGTAATTATCTTATTAATAAAATATTGACATAATTGAAGTTATAAATACCCAAATAAATGGAATTTGAGACTTTTTATGAATTACAATAATTTTTTAGGTTAATATGACTTGTTAGTATTGATTTAATTAACTGTTTTCGAATTAATAATTCTGTTATGATTTACAAAAAAATCAATTACCTAATAGTGTCAAAATTGACATAAAATAGTTTTTAAACAAATATTATATTATTAATCGTTATTATATTCCTAAAAATATAAGGATCGGAAAAATGACTCAGATAAGGTTATATATATTAATAATAAACAACTTGGGGTTCGCTTGGCATGTTATAGTATGTTTATTAACCTTATAGTGTAAGAACACAAAAAGACACGGTAAAAGTAAAATTATCTAACATAAAGTAAAATTTAAATGATAAGTTTAAAATAGTAAAAAAAACATGTCCAAATTCTATTGGATGAGATTATTTCGACCCATCCCCACCTTAGCTTTGAAAAAAATCGATTTGGAGCTATTTAAAACCGAATATGGCTTTAAAATAAAATAATATTTTTAGTTTTTCCAAAGGTGCCCCTCTCCTCCCTTATAAAAGGGCACCTCCTCCTTCTCTTCCTCACACCACATTGAGCCTTCAAGCTCGGCAAACCCCTGCCAAATTCCCTTCTCCAATTCCCTAGAAACATCCTAGAGGTCCTGGTATTCTTCAAAGACCAATTTTAGTGCTCTAAGAGGATGACTCAAAAAGGCGCTTCAAAGAAGAGGTAATGTCTGTTACCGATTCTTTCAACTTTATTTCTTCTTACACTTCTTCTTCTTAAGTTGTTTCATTATGAAGTAATAACATCAGTATCACTCATATACTGATATGTTATTTTATGTATGAAACAACCCTATTTCACCATCTATCCATCCTACGGAAAATAGAATCACCATGCGTGCGTATGTATGGAATACCGTCTCCACGCCGTGGTGTAATCTATTTTCAATCACCACCTTAAATGGATGGGTACAATGGTTAAAATAAATAACTATATATGATTATTGTAAAGTGATATTTATTCTGAAATAGTATACATACACTCCAATACAATTCCATGATCTTGGGAATGATATCATCGCTCGTGCATACGTACGGACTACCGTCTCCACGACGCGATGAGATTCACTCTCCATGTTAACCATTCATGAATCATTATAAAGTATATAAAATAAATAATAATGAAATATATGACATAATAATGATACTGGATTTATGTATATATTTATATATGTATGTCATTTACTTAATTCCATTCAATTCAAAAGGGGAACGAAAACAGCGTTCATGCGTACGTACGACCTACCGTCTCCATGAACGGTGTATTTCATTTCTTTTATCGATCTATAATATATATGTATATGATGAATATATATTATATATAAATCATATTTTACATTCTGGAATTATGTAAATCAGGATATAAGTAATAATATCAAGAACGACAAGTCGAAACACATACGATAAATAAAATGATTTTACCCAAAACGCTGCTTTAACATGGAATTTACAAAAGAACGGGTAATATAAAGTCATAAGTGAAACATATATGGTATCAGAACAATGAATATGATTCTGTAATAAGTAAAAGACATTATTTAAATCATTATACAGGAGCTTCGAATATGTATGAAGCCTATCGGACCTAAGGTAATGGATAATTTTGCACATCTCATTTTTATCCGAGATTGCTTATTCATTAGTATTTAATGGGATATTTATATCATCCATATCCATGTTTTATAAAAGTGTTTTCATGTATGTTAAAAGTCCTTTTTACCCATTTTTTTACTTTTACTACATGGTATGTAAGGAATCTTTCTTTTCTTTACGTTACAAGGTACCTTTTTGACATTTCCGGGAAAAGTACGAGAAGAATGTTTTTTTAACATATACGGAATGAACAGATTTTTAGGGTTTTATAAAGCCTTATTTTCATGAAGCTTACTCCAAAAGATTTCATGACTATTTTCAACAAAATCCTTTTCTTTTAAAATTTCATGATGTTTTGTGAGAAGAAATTGATTTTGAAGAAGAAAGGATATTTTCCAAGTGTTTTATCAAAACCATTTTCTATCTAAGATGACATTATTTCATATGTTTATGGTTCAGGAAAAATGTCTCTATGATACACATGGTTTCAGATTTCTTATGATGATATATCCATTTGTTTTATATGGATTATGTGATGATGGGATGATGTTTATGAAACCCATTTTATTCTTTGGGTTATGATGAATGTTGTAAGTTTATTTTGTGGCACAAGTAAGAATGATTTCACTATGAGATGGGTGGCACCTATATCTCCCTCCTATGCATTGGGTAAAGATTTTATATCTCATGAGATAGACATGTATGGAATGGTAAGTTAATCTGGTTCAGTGTTACAGGACTGAAACGAGGAGTGAACTCGATTCAGAATTGGACTTTGTCCACTAAGATGGTCTTGGAAGCATTGCCTTGGCTACTATAGAAATAATTAAATGTGATTAATGGATGCCACAATTACATGTTTTATTCCCATTATATTTTATCATGGTTTATGTTCCATTATGATCTATGCCTTATGTACTTTCATGTTTTATGTCATTGCTCAAGAGTTTGATCATTAAACATTATGTTCATGTTTTTAAGTTCAAATGTATATGGTATGTTTTATTTTATCCATTCTTAACCTTACTGATCATTTGAGCTCACCCTTTTTATTTTTTATTTTCCCCCTGGATCAAATGAAAGGTTTTAGGTAAGGAAAAGAAAAGTGGAAGATCTTTATGGAAGATGTTGAAGATCTTTCACCACGATTAGAAGATTATGTTCCAAGTTTCCAAAGACACTATTCTATTACGGTCCTTGTGTGTCTACATTTGTTATGTATTAAGTATTCCAAAAAATTAATGTATTGTCCATGTACGCCAGTCTTCGGGTCTCTACAGTTGGTATCAGAGGAAAGGTTTAGTCAAATTTTGGAAACTATGATGCGAGAACTTTAATGAGATCCCTAGAGATATTTCTAAGGTATGTCTAGGGATGTCCCTAAGGTTAAGTATAATTATAGTTTATAGTCCTGGAATTGCGCTAATGATCTTATAATTAAACCATGATGATAGATATTGATGGTACTCCCCCTTTATTATGTTGTTTTACCTAGCATGATTTTTGCCTCTCACACTATTCTTTTTGGGTTTTAGACGATTGATGGAACCCGAAGGAACCCTGTTGATCAATGTAATGGACAATGCAATAATTGTCCTCCTGAACACACAAATGTTATGGGAGATGAAGTGCAAGATATTATTGCTATACATACACAAGCAATGAATCATTCTGGACTTCCAAATGAGAAGAGAAGGGAACAATATTCTATTGGGTCCTTCATGAGGCAACGTCCACCTTCTTTCATTGGGTCTTCTGATCCACTTGTTGCTGAACAATGGATCAGTACTACTGAAAAGATATTTTCAGTTCTTTAATGTTTTGAACATGATAATGTCATCTTATAAGTGTATCGTTTGGAAGGTGATGCTGATCGATGGTGGAATATTATCAAGAATACGAGGCCAAGAGATGAAATTGAGTCCATGGAATGGGATGAGTTCAAGAACTTATTTTTCAATAAGTACTTCCCTCGTATTCTTCGAACAAAGATGTAGAAAGAGTTTCTTGAAATAAAGCAAAAAGATGATGAATCTGTTGGTATATATGAAGCGAATTTTACAAGGCATGAAAGGTATGCATCTGGATTTATCATCCAACCCGAAAGTAAAGTTGATCGATTCTTCAGTGGCTTAAAAAAAATTTCGAAGGACATTAGCTATATGAAACTTCAGTAGCTATGAAGAAATTGGGCATTGTGCTGTCAAGGTAGAAATGGAAGTTGGTGTTACTTATCCATCTCATAGTTTTTACAAGAAACGAAAGATGGAGTTCAAGGGGAAATCTCAGAATAATGGTGAAAAGAAGATGAATGTTTCCTTATGCTCAAAGTGTGGAAAGAAGCATGGTGGTGATTCTCTTAAAGGGACTAGAAAATGTTTTAAGTGTGGAAAATAAGTTCATCGAGTACCTGAGTGTAGAAGTAATGTAAAAATGGTTTCTAATGATGTGAATAAAGAACAGACTTCAGAGAATGAACCACCAACACTTCAATGCTTCAAGTGCAAGGAAATGGGGCATTATTCTAATAAATTCCCTAATCCAAGGGTTAATGATGATCGGCATGATAAACCACTTAAGGAAAAGGACAAATGGAAGTCACATGCGATCACTATTGGCGATGTTGAATATGACAATGATGTGGTGGATTGATTAAGTGTTTATGTAATGGGATTCCAAAATAATGTTGTATATAGTATCGTGGAATATTGGAATATTTATGTATTGGTCTATTGTGGTTTTCAATAATTTTATGGTACTGGTAACCATGGAAAGTGATTGAGATATTCTTGGAAAAAAGAGATGATATGCGCATAATGAAGGGAAAACAAGAAAATGAAATGTTTGACAATATTCATGAGCTCATGATTGATATAAGGACTAAGTGATATCATGGTTTGAGTATATAGAATTTTGAGTATTTTGGTATGTGGAAAGAGTTAACTTTTAACACTATTAATGTTTTCAATATGGTTCAATGGGTATTCATTTTTTTCAAGAGAATACATGATTAAGGCCTTATAATGTTTGGAATGTGACCAACAAGACATATCTCATGATATATGGGGATCAACAATGGTATTAACATGCTAGTTGTATGAACTCTTTGGTAATTGTTTTTACTATACTATGAGATTAGACAGTATTATTTTGGATAAGCCTAAAGATTGGAATGGATTATGTTCGACATAAGTTAGTATTGTTTAAGGATAGAAGTTTTTCTGATATTATTTATGGGATGTTGTAGTAATGTAGTTTTAGAAAAAGAAAAACCTGCAGGATGGGCGACAACCCATCGCGTCGGACAAGGATGTGGGAATCGAACCCACAACCGAAGTGCGACTGGCCTTTATCGCCTACCACTGGCCTACAGAAAGTCCTTATTTAGTAGAAACTAGTTTTATTATATTAAGTAGTATGATATAAGAAGTATAAGTCCATTTTAGGAACCATATACGATTAATCTCACTATAGATGGACTTGTGTATTTTTTTGATAACTTTTCTAACCTTTTGTTTGAGATAGATGGAATGACCCATCATTCTATCACATGATCTACTAACACATCACGAATGACAAATTCAACTTCATTTATTTAAGAGATGAAGTGGAAATTTTCCAAAGAAGGACCAACGGTGAGACTATTCCAAAAATCACGAAAGTATTTCTTCTAATTCCAATTTAATCAACTTTAGGGAAATGATCTTGAAAACCAAAAATGTTGTCCTAGTGCTCTTATATCTGATGAATCAGATGGTACCTTAGATCATAAAAAATTTATGGCTTTTTTATTTCTGGATTTTCCATAGCCAAGTTCTCTACCACTCTCTATCAGAACATAATGGTTAGATTTCTCTTCTATATTCATATTTTCACCTATTTGGAAACCCAGTGATTAGTTTATTCGGGTAAACATTACATTTCATACATTAGTTTTTAAAAGCCAAGTTTTGGTATTCCTTTTTATTATGTGGGTTTCTATTAAAGAAACTTTCGAGTAGTAAACCATTTATTACCCCGACGAATTTCGGGGGAGAAATTCATTTTAAGGGGGGTCGAATGTAACACCCTGAGATTTTATGAAAAGTATTATTTTTAATTAATGTCTTCTGTGGTACGCTACACCAAAATAAGTTTTCACAACACACATCCCTAACTTTCCTTGCGTTATACGCAATCGCGACCTTCCACGGTAGCTTGTGTAGTACGCAATACCGAGTTTCACTAAACGAGATATTGTTATAATATTATTATGAACTAGCTGTAATGAATAGTAATACCCACTTTTTTAAATTTTATAAATTTTACCTTTCAAAATAGACTTCATTTTTGGATTCGGAATATCAAAATTAGCTTAGGGTGAAATTTTGGTACTTTTCGGATAACTTTCATATTCTGATGAATAGAGAAAATTACTAAATTTTAATTAAAAACAACTTTTTTAATCGAAATAATTAATAGTGATTAATTATTAATTTGAGTTGTTTTAAAGTATATTTAAAATATATTTTTACAATTTAATAAAATGTTAGTTATTGGATGTAATTTCACATTTAAACCAGACATAAACAAGTGTCAATCTTTTGATAGTTATTATCTCTTAAAAACACGATATTTGGTTTGACGACATGAATTAATTTTTAAATTAGTTAATGTAACTGATATGTTTTTAATTTGTTAAAGTAGACATCATTTTTGAATTCATAATATCAATTATAGCTTCGGCCTAATTTTTGGTATTTTTCTGGAAACATTCATTTTTTGATGAATAGTGAAACCACTAAGTGGTAGTTAAAAAAAAGAATTTTTCATAAAACTTAATTATACCGCTTCTGTGAGTGGAATTTAGAAATTCCGAGAGACACAGTTAATATCAAGGACAAAAATGTGGTTCAATGAGATGAAAATAATTTTTGGTGGATAGTAACTTTTTACTTTAATTTACCACGGTTAAAAGTAAATAGGATAATTAAGGGTAAAAATGATATTATTATTACCCTAACACATGTACTAATTCTATTGGATAAGTGTAATTCGACCCAAAACAACCTTAGGAATAAAATATGACCATTTAGGCCCATTTGGGTTATATTAGGATATTTATTATTAATTTATTTAAAGAAGGGTTAAAATAGTTAAAATCAAAGTTTAATAAGTAGATAATTTATAATATAGGGTTATACCTAAGATAAATTCGACTATAAATATTAATTAGAAAGATAAAAATATTTCCTACATAATGGTAGTTTATTTTTAATTTTTATACATTAAATAATTTAATTTATTTATGACACAACAATGATGCAATAATTATCTTATTAATGAAATATTGACATAATTGAAGTTATAAATACCCAAATAAATGTAATTTAAACTTTTTATGAATTACAATAATTTTCTAGGTTTATATGACATGTTATTATTGATTTAATTAACTACTTTATAATTAATAATTCTGTTTTGATTTACAAAAAAATCAATTACCTAATAGTGTCAAAATTGACATAAAATAGTTTTTAAAACAAATATTATATTATTAATTGTTATTATATTCCTAAAAATATAAGGTTCGGCCAAATGACTTAGATAAGGTTA
Source organism: Viscum album (assembly GCA_963277665.1). Taxonomy (NCBI): domain Eukaryota; kingdom Viridiplantae; phylum Streptophyta; class Magnoliopsida; order Santalales; family Viscaceae; genus Viscum; species Viscum album. Next base: position 1,586,511,335 of record OY728131.1, read on the forward strand.
TATATATTAATAATAAACAAATTTGGGTTCGTTTGTCTTGTTATAGTATGTTTATTAACCTTATAGTGTAAGAACACAAAAAGACACGGTAAAAGTAAAATTATCTAACTTAATGTTAAATCTAAATGATAAGGTTAAAATAGTAAACTAAACTTGTCCAAATTCTATTGTATGAAAGGATTTAGACCCATCCCCACCTTAGCTTCGAAATAAATCAATTTGGAGCTATTTAAAACCGAATATGGCTTTATAATAAAATAATATTTTTAGTTTTTCCAAAGGTGCCCCTCTCCTCCCTTATAAATGGGAACCTCCTCCCTCTCTTCCTCAAACCACTTTTAGCCTTCAAGCTCGGCCAACCCCTGACAAATTACCTTCTACACATCCCTAGAAACATTCTAGAGGTCCTTGTATTCTTCAAAGACCAATTTTAGTGCCCTAAGAGGAGGACTCAAAGAGGCTCTTCAAAGAAGAGGTAATGTTCGTTACCGATTCTTTCAACTTTATTTATTTTTCCACATATTCTTCATAGGTTGTTTAATTATGAAGTAATAACATAAGTATCACTCATATACTGATATGTTATTTTATTTATGAAACAACCATATTTCACCATCTATCCATCCTACGGAAAATGAAATCACCATGCGTGCGTACGTACGGAATACCGTCTCCACACCGGGGTGTAATCTATTTTCCATCACCACCTTACTTGGATGGGTATAATGGTTAAACTAAATAACTAAATATTATTATTGTAAAGTGATATTGATTCTGAAATAGTATACATACTCTCCAATACAATTCCATGATCTTTGGAATGATATCATCGCTCGTGCGTACGTATGGACTACCGTCTCCACAACGCTATGAGATTCACTCTCCATGTTAACCATTCATGAATGATTATAAAGTATATATAATGAATAATAATGAAATATATGACATAATAATGATACTGGATTAATGTATATATATATATATGTATGTCATTTACTTAATTCCATTCAATTCAAAAGGGAAACGAAAACAGCGTTCATGCGTACGTACGGCCTACCGTCTCCATGAACGGTGTATTTCATTCCTTTTTTAGATCTATAATATATATGTATTTGATTAATATATATTATATATAAATCATGTTTTACATTCTGGAATTATGTAAATCAGGATATAAGTAATAATATCAAGAACGACAAGTCGAAACACATATGATAAATAAAATGATTTTACCCAAAATGCTGCTTTAACATGGAATTTATAAAAGAACGGGTAATATAAAGTCATAAGTGAAACATATATGATATCCTAACAATGAATATGATTCTTTAATAAGAAAATTACATTATTTAAATGATTATACAGGAGGTTCGGATACGTACAAAGCATATCAGACCTAAGGTAAAGGATAATTTTGAAAATCTCATTTTTATCCGAGATTGCTTATTCGTAAGTATTTACTGGGGCTATTTCTATCATCCATGTACATGTTTTATAAAAGTGTTTTCATGTATGTTAAAAGTCATTTTTACCCATTTTTTACTTTTACTACATGGTATGTATGAAATCTTTCTTTTGTTTACGTTTCGAGGTACCTTTTTGACTTTTCCGGCAAAAGTACGAGAAGAATGTTTTTTTAACTTATATGGCAGAAAAAGATTTTTACAGTTTTATAGAGCCTTATTTTCATGAAGCTTACTCCAAAATAATTCAAGACTATTTTCAACAAAATACTTTTCTTTTAAAATTGCATGATGTTTTGTTAAAAGAAATTGATTTTGAAGAAGAAAGGATATTTTCCTAAAGAAATAATTTCAAGTGTTTTATCAAAACCACTTTCTATCTAAGATGAAATTATTTCACATGTTTATGTTTCAGGAATAATGTATCTATGATACACATGGTTTCAGTTTTCTTATGATGAAATATCCATTTGTTTTATATGGATTATGTGATGATGAGATGATGTTTATGAAACCCATTTTATTCTTTGGGTTATGATGAATGTTGTAAGTTTATTTTGTGGCACAAGTAAGAATGATTTCACTATGAGATGGGTGGGACCTATATCTCCCTCCTATGCATTGGGTAAGGATTATATATCTCATGATATAGACATGGCTGGAACAATAAGTTAATCAGGTTCAGTGTTACAGGACTGAAACTAGGAGTGAACTCGATTCAGAATGGGACTTTGTCCACTAAGATGGTCATGGAAGAAATTCCTTGGCTACTATGGAAATCATTACATGTGCTTAATAGATTCCACAATTACATGTTTTATTCCCATTCTATTTTATCATGGTTTATGTTCCAATATGATCTATGCCTTATGTACTTCCATGTTTTATATCGTTGCTCAAGATTTTGATGTTTAAACATTATGTTTATGTTTTTAAGTTCAAATGTATATGGTATGTTTCTATTTTATCCTTGCTTACTCTTACTGAGCATTTGAGCTCACCCTTTTAATGTTTTATTTTCCACCAGGATGAAAAGAAAAGTTTTAGGTAAGAAAAAAAATGTGGAAGATCTCTATGGGAGATTTTGAAGATCATTCACCACGATTAGAAGATTACATTCCATGTTTCCAAAGACACTAAAATATTACGGTCCTTGTGTGTCTGTTTTTGTTATGTATTAAGTATTCTGCAAAAGTAAGGTAATGTACATGTACATCAGGCTTCGGGTCTCTACATTAACCATATCTAATCGACCACAATGCATCCCACATGGATTATTAGGGGTTCAATCTATCATTTAACTAACCAAGTTAACAATTACTAACTAGGAAAGCAAATGAAATGATATAAGGGGATAGAGAGAAACCAAATAGACTTAAATTAAACATCAATAATGTGTGATGTATGTTGTAGATAACCCACCTGAAGACAATAGATGAACAATTTCTTAATCTTTTCCCATGATTTGATCTCAAACCACCCCCAATTCCTTAAAATAGTATGATCATGAAAAATGGGGTTTAAATCTTTGTAAGGAAAGGAATGATTCTATATGCCCTAATCCATATATAAAATATGTTAAATGAGGTTTAGACTCACATGGATCTTAAATAAACTAAAAATTACTCCAAATGGCTTAGAAACAAGGGATATTGATCCTTGGGATGTTATGGAGGGTTTTATTCATCACTTATGTTTTTTGAGGAAGAATATGAGAGAAATTTTAGTTAAAACACTTAAACCCGAAGGGGAAAATTAGATGTTCTCAATTTCAATGGGGAACATGGTTTTACTACACTATTGGCTAAACTGTGTACTAAATGTGAACCACCCTATTTCCAGAGGTTCTTTTGTCACACATTCTCTTGGGGATCCTAAACTATTTTAAAAATTAGGTGTTTTCCATCCTGGATTTCTCCATCAAATCCCACATGGTTTGGTACCCTGCCATGTATGGTGTTACAAACCATGAAACATCCCTATATAGGTCATATGGTTCATGTAAAAAGATATCACTAACTATGTTCCAAGCATGCAACCTTCATAGGACACCCTTCATTCTATGTTTTCATGTATCGAACCCTTAAGACACCCCTAAGCCTATACTTATTCTTATTATATAGTTTTCTCTCCATGTCAATGGGACTTAAGAATCAAAATTAATAATATTCCTCACTATATGTATAACATATCACATCCTCCACCCCTTATAATGGATTATCACAAAGCTTCACTCTCAAGGATTATTAGGCTTCCCAATAAAAATATTAGTCCATCGGGACCACATGCTAGTCTCCCTCTCCCATGTTTCCTCATAAAAGTTTCTATGCTTCCACAAAACTCAATACAATGGAATGGTCTAACCTTTTTAATCCTTCTTACTACGATGCACAACACAAATCAGATTCTCCTCATAAGATTATTTATCCACAAGCTCCACATCATCGACATTGATCATATGAGAATGCTTAAGGAGTTACTTATGAAGATGTGACACTTTAAAATCATCATGTATGACATTATAAAACATTGGAAAATCAAATTTATATTCCACTAGTTGGATCCCCTTCAAAATCTCAAATGACCCCCTATACTTGCACCCCAACTTACCCAATTTTAGAATCTAATGGTGAATAAAACCTTGGTGACACCTAAGGGGAAAACACGATAACCATCTACATACAAAAGAGTTCAAATTTTTTTATCAGAATATGACATCTACTAACTCTGAGAAGTATACATATTTCTAAACATTAACTGCACTTACTCAATGTCTCAAACACGAGACTCAGCACCAACAACTCTTATTCAACATCCTCCATCTAAAATTATTGAGATCTATAATATCTACCATAGAGCATGTTATATGGTTTCATATGAATAGTCTCATGGTAACTACTATTGTATTAGAACTAAAAATTATTTTGGTGTCTCTTATATCCCACCAAAGTCAATAATACATGCCTTCAACATTTCTTCTTATACTAGAATAGTAATCTCTAACTATCCATCTGTTTGTGGGTGAAAATCCATAAATAAAAACACCTAGGTAGCAAGTGACTTTCTACAACCATTTTTAGAAGAATGATGTTAAATGTGGATCACAATATAAAATAATACTCTGAGGTACCCCATACAGCCATACTACCTCTAAAAAATATAATTAACCCAACTAATCCAAGGTAAAATTATCTCATATCAACAATAAAATAGAGACCTTAGTCAACCGATCCGCATTCTCCCATATATCCTCGTTATTTTGTGGCATCATTGGAAGACCCGCCACAAAATACATGGTAACATGATCCCACTTCTATTCCATAATGGGGAATAGTTGTAGTATCACACACATTCACTCAGTCATGTCCTTAACATAGTGGATGGTTTTGAAAACTGTTACAAAAAATATAACAACTTTCTTCATCCTACACCACCAATACTATAGACAAAGCTTATGATACATTTTGGTTAAACCATGATGCACTGCCCACTTCAAGGCATTAAACTCATGCATCATAACCACTTTCATACATCTGGGAAAAACAAAATAGTTATGAACATACAATATCTCATCGTCATCAATATTCCTTTAGGGTGATGAGTCCCCTTTAGGACTTTTCCGTATGTCCAGATGCTTTAGATCCACATACTTCCTCTCTATGACGTAGATAAAATGTGTGGACTCAACTAACAAGGATGTGAGGGTCATATACCCGTATACCTACCAACCCTCTATATAATTTCAAAGAACAAGGACGTTATCCAATACTAGACATCTAAATTAACTGAATATGTGTGTTCAAGAGTAAATCATCTGAATCATTGTTCAATTTTCCAAACATGTTGGCCAACTCAAAATAAAATTAGTATATATACTTGACCCATATTCACTTCCATATATTTAAAAAAACATATAAAATATATACATAAGGATTTTATGATTGGTATACATGATAAACATTTCACCAAACGGGTAATTTTGCTGACACATTAAATCTTAAGCCACTATGAATAAATTGAAATAGTGCATATGGTAGTTCCATTCAGGTATAATAAACATTCTTGACCCATATTCCACGACTCAATCTCCCTACATCAACACCTCTATAATTGAAACACTAGATATGTCCCAATACAATTTATATACCATATCGACTTGGGAAGGATCAAAATTTGTGCAGTAGTCAATTACTTCTTATACTTCTAAAAATCAATTTTACATGATCTAGGCCACATAAATGTGACACCAATCTTGTTTAAGCATATATTTGGTGTGTGGAATATAATCTGTTATTATACTCAAAGGTGACAGGACTAAAGAAATGTACCCCATTGATCAAAAACTGGAACTTTAAAATCGTTGTGTATAGATAATTCTATCTTAGTTTACAAAGGATGATGTCATGGTGTTTGGAATGATTATCATGAGTTTTACAGTACAACAAGATGTCATTCACAAATACAATTGTGAACAGATCTAAGTATGGATGGAAGATTCATTTCATCATGGACATAAATATAGTAGGATTAGTTTTCAATGAAAATTGGATAAAAACCCCATTAAAACGATACCAGTTCTTGAAATAAGTATGTAGTATATAAAGAGGTCTCACCATCAGTTGGTGTTACCTTGACCTAATATCAATTTTTGAGAACACATAACCAACTTTTAGCAGGTTAAAAAGATCATCAATATGGGGAATAAGATATCGACTTCTGACTATCATTCTATTCCACATCCAATAATCAACACACAACAATAATTCCTCATCAACCTACTTAGAAAACTAAATTGGAGATCCCCAAGGTGATGTACTTTGGTGAATAATCCATTTATTCTTCAATTCCTCCAATTGAGACTTATGTCCTAGAAGTTAATTGGTTCCCTCCTATATAGAATACTAGACACCATCTGAACTCCATGAATTAGTTTAATTATGAACTCAATATATCTATCTCTGGTGATTTTCTAAAGAAGTCCTCAAGAAACACATCTTGAAACTGATCCACCATATAAGGAATGGTATATTGTTCATTTCCCCCATCATCAACCAAAATACATGTCGCAATGCTTGTGATATCACCAAACTACTGATAAACTATCCCTCCACAACCTACTCAGATTTTCAATTCACTTCGGTGAACATACATGTAACCCTAAAGAGATGCGAATGTTACCCTTCGGTGGTAATGTAAAATATGGGAATTCCATGAACTCAAACCATGTCAAAATCCAAGATGGTTCACCATCTGAACTAGTTCTTGAGTCAATCCATGGAATGACATGAAGGGTGTTTCAGATCCCCACAAGTAGGGCACAACTTCACAAGTATCAATGATATATAATTTAAATGATTTTAACCATTTCATTATCATATCCTCCCACCAAAATAAATAATATGAAAGTGAAAATATTCATCCAACAATGGCATAAATAATTTTCCATATTTTAGTTTACAACACTAGAAAAAATATCAAAAAGGGGTTATAATAAAGTGAACAGTAATATCTAAAAACCCCACTATATGACAAGAGGGTCATCCACCTAATGCCGTCACCAACAACACCTCACAAGGAATACCTCAAGCAACCCAAACCACCATCTCTATATGTCTTACAATTTCCTATTTCAAACCTATCCAAGCCTAACTACACCCAAAGATATTAATAGTGTGTTAGACAAAGACCATTTGGATTCCACCAAATAAAAGATTCGATGATATAATATGTATAATATAAGTAAACATGGATGTTTAATGAAAGAATGTATAGAAAAAATTTATGCAAATAAGTTTTTAAATAAAACATGATTTCCATTGTAATAAATTACCATGTGTATATTTTGTCGACAGTAAGTGTGATATCACCACATTTTACTATGTCGTGGTAGAAAACTCTAGGAACTATCTATTAAAGGGACACTGGGGACATTTTATCTTGGTGAAATGTGTCCTAGTAACCATGAATAATAGTTTTCTTATTCATGAGCCATTGGGATGGAAAAAACCCTGATATTAGTAGCCTCCAATCATCTCAATGTTTAATTAGTGTTGTAGCATCAATCATATTAGAGAAAACCGAGATGAACCATTTATGAATAATCTAGTGTACTATTCCTAGTCTACACACCTAGTTAACTTGGTTTCTGTTTGTACTTGAATATGTTCCACATGACACAAAACACATCATCTTCACATTACACATGCTAAACAAGATAAAAGACACAATATTCCAACAATTTAACAACCAAATATCATCTTTTGAAACAAAATTCACACCAAAACTATTTCAATACATGATTCCTACCACTTTAACCAACAATTAAACCATTTTCAAAATTTATAAAACTCCCTCAAGAGGAATAAAAAGTATTTACACAAGATATGCACCCAATTTATTATAGAAGACCCATTTTGAAACCACATAAATGTCAGATCAATTAAAAACTCCTTTCTCCCCGCACACACAAATTATACGACACATAATAATACTCAAAAAATAATAATAAATTCATCTGATAATGTTTAAGCATTGAATCACATACCTTGGGTGAAGAAGCTTTTGGAATATAGTGCCAAACTCCAACCGTACCTCAACTACACCTTAAAAAGTAATATCGAACCCTAGAAATAAATATAAAACCTAAACAATCAAGATATACCCCTAAAACCATCCCCCAAACAACTAGAGAAGAGAAATCCCAAAGAAAGTGGCATGAAACCCTATAACAGATAAGGAATCGAGGGGAGAAGATGCTAGCATGATTATCTAGAGGAAAATCACACAAAATATCCTTCAAAAAGGTATATCCAAGTGACGGAAATGTAGATGAAGGTGAATCATGGGCGAGGAAACCCAAAAGGGGAGAGAAAATTGGGTTTTTTTATAAAATATTAGAGGAGAGAAACTTTAAAAATCAAATATTTAATGACCTTGATGGGCCACATGGATAGTACGAACGGTTTGAAAAACTATGTGGTGACCATGCTACCCTTACTCTCCAAAAATAACCTATCTCATAGTCATCCATCATAGTATTAATGACTATGCACAAGCCATGTGGTAGCTTCTATCACAAACATGACACTAAATTTTTTCTACCTCGGATGAGGCACATGATTACCAATAATTATGTGCCAATAGTGCACCACACTATTTCAACACAAAATTTCATACATATCTCCAAAACACAAAATAAATCTTATGGAAAATGGTACAATAAAAATAATGTAAAAAATACCACAAAATAAAATCATGTAGTTGACAAATCTCCCCACCAAAAAAACTTTCCATCCCCAAAATTCAAATTGAATCATGATCTAAAAATAATAATGATTATTCATGTTCAACAAAAGAATTCCACTCCCAAGTCTTATGAATACAATGAAGCCAATAGAAAATGACCAATGGAATAGACTCCCCATGGATCACTTTCTCTTGGAAATCGACTTCCTGTAAAATCCATTCAAACAAGGATAATTCCGGCTCTATTTCCAATTCAGTTGAATTTATCAAATGAGATGTATCTAGATTATACTTATTTAGTTTAAAGAAATTAAATATTTCATGAATTTATGTCAACTTAGAGGGAAAATATAACTTTTATTACACCTTTTCAGTCAACTGAGTGATCCTGAAAGGTCTAACATACCTTGGTGTTATCCTCCCATTCCCAAACATCGATGGCCCAAATATTGTGCACCTTCAAGAACAACTGGTCACCCATAAAAAACTCATGAAGAAGGCCCCTCCGATTAGAATAATATTTGTTGTGACTCTAAACACTAAATAACTGTTACATAATCAACATGACCTTATTAGAATTCTCATTCGCTAAACAAGGTTCCAAAAGTGATGTCCCACCCATGTCACCCAGCACAAAGGTGGCCAAGGACTCCGACCATATGGCACCTAAAAAATAGCCCTCCAAATCAAGGAATGATATATATTATTATATGAATACTCAATATTTACCAAATGGATATCCCATGATCCTACAAAATCTAATAAACAACCCATATGATTGTCCTTCGAAATCTGATTTTTCCACCTAGGTCTCACCATCCATTAGAGGATCACATTTCTTACTCTTTTTGATTTCTGACCCCAGTGAATTTTGAATGCATTCTTAGAATCAAGAAGTTAAATTGGGGACACTATATGAAACAATACTTAAGGTCCCACCGTTAATCCTTTCCACCTCTTGAATGTTCAACTGGACCAATCCTTCTACCTTCACAAAATCATTGATTTGAATTAGATGAGTTTATTTGGAAAAATAGTCAATTAACACCCAAATGTAATTCCTTCCACAAGGTGTAAGATGCAATACAATAACAATATCCATGAAGACCGCATCCCACTTCCAGGTAGTAATGGGTTTTGGTTGATGAAAACTAGAGGTCCTTTGATTCCCTTCTTTTACATGATGACATCTAAATTATCTCAATATAATGTCAACTGTATCTCACCTCCTACATAGACACCAAAATTACCAAAACACATCATAATACATCTTCGTAGGTGGATGATAAATATCTCTCTAAGACTAGTGGATATTTTGCACCACCACCTATTTCAGAGATAACATCACCACAGAATAGTCCTTGAAACATTGAATTCCCTTGAGGGATAATGACTAATCGTGAGATGTCTACCACAATTCAAAAATGGAATAGGCAGCTAGCACAGATAATCACCAAGTTACTCCCCCTAAATCTTATCCAGAATAGAAGGATCCATATAAACATTAGAAAAGAGCACAACTCTAATTTTCTCTTTGGTATCCATGTGCAGTTGTGAAAAAATTCCCATTAAGGTGCACTCATCACTGGAATTGTACAATTCATCCACTATAACTTTTCTGTAAATGGTTTTATCCACAACATTACCCTTTCATTGGGTTTAGATGATTTCTAAGTCAAACCAATGAAAATACTCAATCCATTGGTGTTTCCTCTTGTTCAAATACCTTTTTGAGAAGATGTAGGATATTATTTTATGATCAGTATTGACCAGAAATTTCTCACCAAAAAGATAAAGAAACCATGTCTTCAAGGCATGCATCACTACCACAAACTCCAGGTCATGGGTCAGGTAGTTATTTTATTGTGTTTAGAGTTAGAGAGATCCATTTACCAGAACATGATCATCTAGAATAAGCACACATCTATGGCCCATAATTTAAGCATCACAATAAAACATGTATCCCTTTACCAATTCTAGAATCAGAAACACATGTGAGGTTTTCAACCACCACATCAGCTTCTCAATGGATGCCTAACACTCAGAGATCTATTCAAAAGTCACTCCTTTTCAGGTGAGTGTTGTAATTGAAGAATCAAGATGAGAGCAGCCTCGAACAAAATCCCTTTAATAACCATCCAGGGGAAAGAAAAATCCTAATCACAAACACCTTTTTCAGAAAATCTCACGACGTAACTACATAGATTTCCTCAGGGTCCATCGAAACCCCTTTCTCTGAGAGGACATGACCCATAAAAATCACTTCACTAAAAAATAATGTGCACTTTGAAAAAATATCATAAATTTGGTGATCCTGAAGAGTTACCAACATGATCCTCAAATAATGCTTATAATCCTCCTCAAATTGGGGATAACATAGTATTCCATTCACTAGTACCAAAATTTAGGAGTTGAAATAGCAGTTGAAAAAAATATTCATGAGAACCATGAAAAATCGTAGAGCATTCATCAAACCAATGGATATGACCATGTACTCAAAGTGTCCATACCTACTTTAATAATCTATTTTCAAAACATCCGCCTCCTTAACCTTGACATTTGTGGTAACTAGAAAAAAATTATACCTTAGAGAACCACCATTATATATTCATGTAATCAAAAAATTCATTAATTCAGGATAGAGGAAACATGTTCTTTGTAGTCACATTATTTAGATTATGTTAATCTACACACAATCAAAGAGATCCATCGTCCTTCATTACAAAGAACATTATGGCGGCCCGAGGAGAGATGATCAGAGGAATTAACCATTTGGAATGAATATTTTCTAGTTTATTATTTAATTTACAATATATAGTGGGTTTCATACAATATGATGTAAGAGATATAGGTTGTGTCCCCAATGAAAAATTAATTGATAATTCCACATATTTCTACAGGGGTAAACATGAAATGTCATCTAGAAATACTTTATGGAAATCATCCACTCGATAGGTAATCCACCCTCAAGAGAACAACCACTATCCTCTAATACGAAGGATGATAATTGAAATACAATATTACCTATCTCTAGGAGTAGAGGTCTAGCCCGACTCGATCGAGGATACCACTCTCCTTGAAAAACCTGAGTACTCTCATTATGTGTTGTGAAACATACCATCCACCTATAAAAATATATATGAATTTAAAAGAACACTATACTATCCATGTAAAGGATTAAATCAAATGGTTAAATATCCAAGACTTGGAAATCACATTCTAACTCTACCCCTTACATAGATAGTGCACAAGGTGGGAACCTGATACTGCGGTCCTTCTTCTAAAACATCATTGTTATTACCTCCATAAAAAATTCATAAAATCAGTTTGAAAATTTAAAAGATTCAAAATACAGGAAAGGATTAATGAAAAAAAGAACGAATATCAAATAAAAAATATCATGTAGAATATGTTACCAAATTGAACTTCAAACCATCGAGGGCCCTACATTTGTTCATACTAGCGCTTGGTCCATAGTGTAATGATATATGGTCTCTGACTGGGTTTGATAATGGCTACTAACATATGGATCATACCTGAACTAAATCTGACTAGAAGAGGATCTTGTCCAACCATCATTACCACAAAAATGAGATACCCCCATTGTGTATATCTTCTACGAAGCTGTCATTCCCATGGAAGGTATAGATCCCACCCCATTCTACTATGGGTGCATCACCATGTTAAAACGCTTCAACTATCCCATATATCCACATTGATGACACGGGTTTGGAGGGGATATACATGTAGAAAAGTGTTCCCTACCCACCAATAGTGATGGCACACAACTAACCCTACATCTGAATATTGAGATGAAGAATATCAGGAAGGATGGAACAAACTACCACGTTCCTTTTATCCCTTTTTATATCGCTTCTTATTCTTCATAGATGAACTATCACTTTCCATCCATGGAATAGCCCAAGAGGAACATGAACTTCCCTTATATTTGATCTCCACCACACAAGCACAATCAACTACTTCAGAAAAGGAGATTAGCTTGAATTGAAATACATGAGAATATATCTCTCATCGAAAACCCCATTTGATCATCTATGCCATCATCTTATTGTAGGAAACTATTTCAGGTGCATACCAAATTAACATGGACAACTGTTTGGCATAATATATTATTCACTAATCCCCCTGAACAAGATACATAAACATCTAGGATTTGGAATAGGCTAGAACCTTAGGGAAAACAATTTCATTGAGGATCTCCCTAAAGCCTTTCCAACTCATTAGCTCGGGCTTCCCTATTTGGACCACTATGCCCCACCACATCTAACTGGGTCCTTCTAGAAAAGATGAGGCTCATTTCACCCAAAATTTATTAATGGTTTCAAGGAATTCTGAAACACAATTTATATTCTCAAGCCACACCTTAGCCTCATAGGTCCCTTTTCTACCTTGGAAGGAAGGATGTTTGTTCTCAAGGAACTCCTAGGATCTGTCCTTCCATGGACCATATTCATCTACTCTATCTGGAGGACCAGGATCCAATCCCTATCCAAGAGCATGAACATACCAGGCCACAACTTATACTAGTCTATGATCAAGTATTCAGGGATAACTCTCTCTGAATTCTTCTAAAAATTATAAAGGAATTATCTAGGGATGATTTTTTCTACAAAAATCCACCAGAACTAGGAAATTATCAATACAAAAAATATGAATATTTTCTACAACAAAAACCTATATAAATCATCTAAAATCCTTATGAAAATGTAACGAAAAAAATACATCACCCGTGAAATGTCCACATACAGTCTGCAACCTGTACATCCCACATGGATGAGAACTCAAACAAGTATCCCAACATCACACGATTACTCAAGGTCTATCACGATGTGTGATGGCTAGGTATCTTACTCGCAACCGGATCTTTAAGCCCTAAATTTCATAGCTCCACTATATCCATACTCATCCCAAATGACATGACCCAATAGATATTAACCTATATTTGATAACATTTTATCTAGAACCCTGTCGGGTTGTCATCTGAACTAGCACCGACCTGGTATGTGGCATGGCTTGAAGGGTGTTCTCGATCCCACCATGCTAGGAACTAGTTCAGATGTATTAATGATAAAACATAGAAATGACTTCCCCAATTCCATTATCATAACCAACAATCAATGTAAATAAACTAAAATTAAAAATATAAAACCAAACATGGAATTAACAATATTTTAGATTTTAGTTTACAACACTAGACAAAATCCCAAAAAGGGATACATCAAAAGAGAAAAAAATATCCCAAATACGACCATATGATAATAGGAGAATCACTATCAAGCCACCACCAATAACATCACAGAAGGAAAACATCTAGAAACCTGAATCACCATATCCAAAAGACTTTCCTTTTCCTATTTCAAAAAAAAACAAAGTCTAATTACTCCAAAAGGGGTAAGTATGGAGTGAGCCAAATCCCAGTTGTATGCCACACAATAAAATATTACATTCTATAAGCCTTATAAGTTAAATATACCAGAAATTTTATTATAAAATAATGAATAGAAACATTTAATGTAAATAAATTAAAAAAAAATATGCTTTCCCTTGAAATAACAAACCAATTATACCTTATGTTGATGGTAAGTGTGATTTCACCATAGATGACTAAGTCACCGGAGAAACCTGAAGTCAGTTTATAGAAATGGGACACTAGATACATTGTATCTTAGGGAAATGTGAAAATATAAACCATTAATAACTCACTTCACGTGTATTATACAGCAGGAGGGGAAAACCCGTTGGCCTAGAGGTCTCCAATAATATCAATGTTTAGTTACTATTGTAGCATCAATCCCACTAGTCAAACATGGGATGAACCACTTTTGAATCATATATAATGATTGGCCTATTAAACTTTACTAGTTACCTGGGCTTGCCTTTGTGCTCAAATATGCTCCACATTACACATAACACATCACCGCCACATTGCGCAAGAAAAATAAGGAAACACACACAGTATTCCAACACTTACCCTACCAAAATCCTCTTTTGAAACCAAAAGAACACCAAAAGATATTAAAAAAATTATTATCACAACATTCAAAATTAAATAATCCATTTTCAAAATTTATAAAATAACTTCAATAGGCCCAACAAGTATTTACACAAGAAATACACAAAATTTCATATAGAAAACCCATTTTCAAAACACATTCATGTCCAATCCAATCAAAAACACATTTTTCATTCCAAAAATAAATCATAGAACACAAAAAATTTCAATAAAGCATTATAAGTTCATTCAATAATGTATAATAATGGAATCACATACATTGGGTGTAGAAGATTATGAAATCCAGTGCAAAACTCCAATTTCACCTCAATCACACCTTCATGAATCAATATAGAACCATATAAATCAAGAAGAATCCCAATGAATAAAGATATACCAATAATATTGGCATCCAAAGAACTTATGAAGTGAAAAATCAATTAAAGAGGGCTGAAACACCATATTTGAGATGGAATCGAGGAGATAAGACATAGACTTCAAGATCTAGAGTTATATCACACCAAATATCCGTGAAAAATTAATATCTAAGGGAGGGGATAGGGTACAGAGCTACACCTAGGGAGAGGAATTTAGAAGGGGGAGAGAAAATAAGGTTTTGGGGTTAAAAATTAGGCAGATAGAAACATTAAAAATTAAATTTTTTATGACATAAATGGTGGCACAGTTAGTTTACACAATTTGAAAAATCATGATGCAACTGCATTTACCTTGGTGTCCAAGTAGAACCTAATTCATATTCAGCCATAATTATATTACTAACCATGAAAATGGTGTGAAGTAGTTTCTACCTCAAATCTGCCACTGACCACACGGTTACGTGGGCCAAGGTGCACATTGACCACTTATCCTGCACCAATTGGACGCCACAGTCCATCTAAAGAAAATTTCAAACATTTCTCCAAAAACTCAACATAAACCTCAAGGAAAAATTTATAACATAAATAAGTATAAAAATAAATCAAAATAAGATCTTTTTTTGCGACATCCAATCCATCCCCAATTTCATGTCAAAACCTCAATTCTCAAGAATAATCAAGCCCCAAAAGAAGGGAAACTCACCGACCTCATGAGTGCACTCCTTAAATTATCGGATATTTTTTATCTATAGCACATTGATGTGTCATATGATATAACCCCACAAATATATTATACCATTAAACCAAACAAATACATAAAATGTGATGATATAAAATATTTTGTAGCCCCATATAAAAAAGCACTATTAAGTGAAGAAGATACATGGATTTTATCTCAAACAATTGATGGTCCAACCTCAACACCACTCGGTGTAGGATAAACTAAATATAAATGACATGTACCATTATTCTTTTTTCATAGTCCAGGTACCTTGTGTTGTGCTACCATAATTGTAATGATTCTCTTTTTCTGAACCACCACATTCACTATGCCATCCGCCACAACTAGTGGAACTCCAACTATCTTACTATAATAGGTTATTAGAACTCATTCATACACACTGACTCTTCCTTGATCGTTTTTCATTTCGAATCATTGGAGGGTTCCTCAAAATGTTTTTAAATCCCTCATCCCATGACTTGCTCGGCAGTCAACTAGTTGTAGGGGACATTGACAATGATTGTTTCTTGTTTGGTCGCACTGATAGTATATCAGTAAATCACTTCCCTAATAGGCCAATTACCTTCCTTAAAAATATTTTCTTCCACTATTATATCTAAATACCTAAAAATTGTGCTTCATTCTATGGTAATTCATTTATTGGACCAACCCTCAAAAACCACATGTCCAAAACCAGAAACCTCTCACAAGTTTACTTCATTGATGATGGCATATTCCCTTACTTT
This sequence comes from Viscum album, assembly GCA_963277665.1. NCBI lineage: Eukaryota > Viridiplantae > Streptophyta > Magnoliopsida > Santalales > Viscaceae > Viscum > Viscum album. The sequence continues at coordinate 1,586,527,900 of OY728131.1, forward strand.
AGGAAACCTCTTTAAATGGATGATTTATTTTAATGACCCAAAATATTATCTATAAATATTCCAGTCTTATAATTAGAATATATAGTTTAAAACACCTAGAACACATATATAACCTAATCAACAAACTATTATCATTAATAAATAATAAAATAAGTGGTATTTATATAAAATTTAGGAATATATATCGATTGAGTAATAACAAGACTGTTGGAAGAGTAATATGGACATTAGGAATAGTAATATGGCCAATAGAATTGTAATCTCACCTATGAAAATATAAAAAAACATTGGCTTCTTATAAATGGAAATATGATAAAACTATATCATAGTATATGATAATAATTTTTAAAAAATTGATAAATTTTGTGTTGATATTTTTAAAGATATAAATGTTTATTGAAACTTTTTTAATTATAATAATGATTTAAAATAAAATATATTTTCATTAATTATGTTTAAAAATTATTATTTTTATTTATAAATATACGGTTTTTTATGATACCGTAATTATTTTTTCCAAAGTGTCATAAAATCTATTATAATATTTAAAATAGAAGTTACCAAAGAAACATTGATTTTAATTAAAATTTAAATTTATCATATTAAGGAAATTATATTAAAAACATTGAGTCCATTTTTTAAATATAATCATCTAAAATTGGTTAGGGTGATATTTTTGTTTTTTATAAAATAGTTGAATTTTTGTGAATATTGAAATTTGTTAATTTGCAATATTTTACATTTTAAGCCAAATACATGAATTATTGATTCATGGATGATGTAAGAATCATTATCATAAACTTTTTTTCACAAGTTACATTATTTATTCATAAAAATAAACACATTTAATATGCTTGAGACAAAATAATAGGCCAATGAATAAAATAATAAAAAATACCCCTCTCCTCCCCTATAAATTCCACCCCTCACAACATATTATCCTCACACCTCAAAATCCTTATAGCTTATATTGATATTTCCAAATTCCATTCCCTAGCCTTCTACCCATATCCAAGAGCTGATGGTATCAACAAAATACAAACCCATGTTCATTAAGGAGGTTCTCAAGGAGAATATATTCAATATGTTAAATCATCATTATTTCTCTTTTATTTTATGTTATTTTCTTATCCACTGACTACATCCCATGTTTAAATGTTAATTATAAATATTGAATTAAATATTTAGTATAATTTTATTATTTTAATTGAATATCCATCTTCAAATATCTTCATTTATTCATTTTATTCTAAAAATGAAAACATCATTAGTGATGTGCCAAATCACCAACTTCATGGACAACAAGTTTTAATTTTGGGTTACTAACATCATATATGGCCACTAACCAATTATAATAGTTAAAAATGATTTTAAAATTATTATTATAACGTTTTTATTCTCTCAAATTAGTAAATATAAATAATATTTAATAATAAAACAGAACCAACTCATCGTGATCGACAACCCACTCAAATAATATAAACATTTGTTATTAACATTTTATCTAATTAATCATACTATTATAAGAAAAAATGAAATATAAGTCCATTTAATATTTTTAACTTCAGTAATAACATATAATTTCAATTCTATAGAATTATTCTCATTTTACAGGAATTTACAAACATGTAAACAATTTAATTGATCATGAAAACCAAGAAGATGAACACTCCTAGAATGATGAAATTGAACACTATAACTCATCAAAATGATGATAAATGAAATTTATAAAAGTATAATATATCTGATACATGTATTATAGGTATTGAATTAAGAAATTAATTAATCTAATTTTATTACATAATATATTAAATACATGTTTAGAGCACATTCAGATATAAGCTCAGGGGATTCTCTAACCCAACACTCTTTCTATGAGTTATTCCCTCTATCACACCGAATTTCAATATCGAAGTTCCTTTAATATTCCTTATATATAATTTCAGGATAATTTTCTTTTGGATTCTATGATACCCATGTTTCGAAACATGGTTTTATGAAAAAAATAAAAAATTTCCAAAATAACTCTTATTTACAAAACACATGTTGATTCCTCTTTAGTTATATATTATTCTCTCAAGAGTGGTGATATCCAAACCAAATATGATATTATTTTTTTCTTTCTCTAACCCCAAATATTATTCATTAATTTTTTATTAATTTAATAGTTAGTAAATTGACCCTTCCCACGGGGTATTTCATGGTTATAAATGTTATATATTCTATTTTGAATGAATGATTATGTTAATGTAATTTCATGATGGGTGGGCACGAAATTATATTTCTCTCCAATGTATTTGGTAATGTGAATTATTTACTGATACAATGTGTAATATTCATGAAAATGATAACATATTTGTTCATAATTTTTTTTATGATTATTCAAATATGTTATGTTTGATCTTGATGCTAGAATTGTTCACAACTATTTGTGGATCTTTAATTTTAATTTATTGCCACATTTCATGCCTTTATATAATGTTTTAAGCACATGATTATGATGATGATCCTATTATTATGCTATTAAGACTATGACTATTCCCAACCATGTTCTATTGATTCATTTCATTATTCATCCTCTTACTAAGCTTTTACCTCACCCCTTTTATTGATCTATATCCTCAGGTGACTACATGTACTAAGAAGAACACGAGATTTTAAGGAAAAATAATATTGTTTTAAATATTTTTTATGTTTTATTATTCTTAAGTGATGTATTATCCTAATTTTCATAGGATATTAAACCATGAAATCTTATATTATAACTCTTTTATATTTTTATTAAAATGGATTAAAACTAATGTATGAAAATTAGGGTCACAATAGATGTTATCAAATCATGGTTCATTTAATTACGAAATTTGTAATGGATAATGTTGGTGGAAATCTATATTATAAGACTAAGTGTATATAAATATCCAAGATGAATTTTTTAGAATATTTCTTAAAATAGGGATCCCATACGATATTATATAAGTGTTTATAACGTAAAAGGGTAAATTACTTATGATTTGTTGACATATTTTATGTTCAAAATGTTTCTATTTTTCAAAATATTTGGAACTAAGAGAAACTAGGCCCACAACCCTTGTGAGGGACAGTGTAATGATTACCTAAAATATATTCCAAATTCCATGGGAGGTTGAGTTTAAAATTCATGGTGATACTTACCCAACCATCATAGTCTATATATAATAACCTGAACTAGGTTTAACATCCACCTTTACCTTGGGGGACAAACTTACTATCAAATCCATTATGTATAAATTAACACTCACATTTATTGGATCTTTCCATCATCTTACGGTGGAAAATTTTGTTATCTTAACGGAGAAAATATTTTTTGGGCTCCACCATTCTGAGATGGATAAGCTAACTCTATCCATATACCATTTAAGTAGAGAGGCTAATCAATATTGGGAATTGATTAAGAACACCAATCTAATGTATAAAGTAGAAAAAGTTAAGTGGGAATACTCTAAGAAAATCTTTCTTAACAAGCATTTTCCCCAAACTCTTCAAACACAAATAGAGAGATAATTCATGGAGATAAATAAAAGGGAAGGTGAATCATTCATGATATAAAAAAACATGAATATACGCCTATAGTTTTTTTATCTATAATGATTCAAAAATATATTGATTCTTCAGTGCATTAAAACCACAACATTTAAAGGCTCTATCTATTCGATACTTTGGTATTTTTTAAAATGTTGTTCAATGGGATCTCATAGTGGGGATGGAAAATGGATAATGGTATCATGGATATTTATAAATGAAACTAAAGATGGAGTTTCAAGAAATAAGATCTTAGAAAAAATGTGTTAATAAATCTCCAACACCCCCATGTTAAAAATTTTGGAAGAAGCATCGTAGGAATTTCCTCAAAGGTATGGGTAAATTCTTCATCTGGGGGAGAGAAGTCCACCAAAATAATGAATTCAAGAGAAACATCAATAATTAATCCATCATGATGGAGTAAATATACCACCACCCATGTCTCAATGCTTCAACTATAGATAGAAAGGTCATTATGAATGTTAGTGTATTAAACCTTAACACCTTGAGGGTAATCAGTGTCATCATCCACCAAATCCAAAAGAACAAGGGAAATATTATTCCATCAATACTATTGAGGTGGAGAATTAAAATAACGTATATACATTGTAAACATCCAATTTTCTCAATAATGGAATATTCTTATTAGATTTTAGTTATACAAATTTTTTTATATCATGTATGTTTTCTAGAACTATTTAATATATGCACAGATACATTGATTGGAGATATATAAGAAGACCCAACTGTATGATTATTTCAACCTATGTTTTGGAATCTTCACATGTTGGATTATATGGGATTATTCTTCCAATGAATCTCATAATACTTACCTTGGATTAATGTTATCCTATATTGGCCCTATATTGGTTCTTGTTATATCGAGAACACATCAAGTGTTAACAAAATGAAACATCTATTCATATTATAAAACATCCCACGATCGTATAAAAATTCATGAAATAAAATAAATATCCTTTTGAAAATCATTCAACGATGTGAGTTTTGATCCAATGTGGAAAAGCATACCTCTCTCAAATATGTGAGTCAAAGTAAGAAATCAACTTGGAGGAAATTCCCATTGTGATAGAATATATTAATGTATTTCCCAAAGAGTTACCCAGGATTTTATGATATAATGAGGTAGTTTTATTAAAATAAATTATTCCTAGAGCCACCCCTATCTCATGATTTCCATACGGTATGGCCCGTATCAAATTGGATGAGTTATAGAATTAGCTGCACGAGCACTTGTACAAGAGTTTATATTCCCTAGTGCATTATCATGGGTTCTTCCAAATCACTTTTTCAAGAACAAGGATTAAATCATGTATCTATGTATTGATTACCAAGTTCTCAATTATATCAATTTAAATAACAAGTATCTTATTACAAGGATTGATTACTCGTTCAATCAATGATGAGGATCTTAGAAATTCTAGAAGGAAGATCTTTGTTCTCAATAACAACAACTGAAGGTGAAGAATGAATATATTCTGAAGACTACCTTTTAAACATGATATGGGCATTATGGGTTCCTAGTGATTCCCTTTGGACTTAATAATGCCCCTAAAATATTCTTAGATGTGAAGAATAAAGTCATTATATAGTACCTTCACAATGTTTTGGTAGTGGGTATCAATGATATTCTCATATACTTGAAGTGAAAGGTAGTACATTAATAATATATAAGGATTGTGATGGAGATGTTAAAGAAGAATAAATTGTATTCCATGTTCAGAAGGTTTGATCTTTTCATGGGGGAATTAATATTTTTGGGGAACATGATCACAAGTGATACAATATTTATGGACTTTTCCATGAAAAAAGTAATTAAGGAATGGTCCAGACCCACTTCTTTCATTGAAATATGTAGTTTTCATGGCATAGCTGGTTATTACCAAAATATGGTCAAATATTTCTCATTATTTTCTAGTTCTCCTATTAATTAGAATTGAAATTGGGTAGATTATGTAGATATGGGAAAATATGAGGATAGATTCAAGGATCTCAACATGTGGAAAATCACTACACCTGTACTGACACTACTAACAAGTAGAGAAGTATTCTTGAAATACAGTGAAGCTTCCGAGAAAGGATTGGGTTTTGTACTCGTGAAAAATGATAAATTGACATCCTACACCTCATGGAGGTTCAAGATCCATGAAGAGAACTACCTGATTCATGATCTAGAGTATGAAGTTGTAATATTAGCTTTGGAAATATGGCGAAACAATCTCAATGGTGAGAAGTTTTCCATATATATTGATCACACGTGTAAAAATTATTTTATCACACAGAAGGATGTCAACATTCTTAGAAGAATATTTTTATAGTTAATCAAGGACTATGATTTCTCTAGTCATTACCATTTGTGAAAGATGATCAATGTAGTTAATTCTTTTTTGAGAAAGGATCATACAACATCATCCATTATGTGAATTGAGAATGAACCTATCTTCTATGAAATGTAATGGATTTATTTGGAAATGATAATGGTAGGAATATATCATACCATTCCCAAATTATTTACCAATGATCTGTCCTAGATAAGATGAATGAGGTGCGATGAATGAATTAGAGCTTCACATGAAGGTGAAAGAAGTAATGGATGGGAATCTACACGAGTTCTACAATGATGATGATGGTGTCATCTAATTAGGAACTAGGATTCATGTGCATTAATCTCCTGATATAAAGGGGGCGATACTGTATAATGAACATATCTCATCTTTCCTTATCCATCATAGAAGAACCATGTGTGCTATTACATTTGAGATAACTTCTGTTTGGACAACCTGAAGAAAGATATTTTAGAGTATATATCATGATATTTAGTATGTCAAGAAGTTAAAGTTGAGTGAAAGAAGTTCAAACGGATGATACAACCATTGCATATAACCATGTGAAAAGGGTATAACTTATCTATGGAATTCATTACTAGTCTACCAAAAAAATCCAAAGGGAACTATGTGATATGGGTTGTGGTAGATTGGTACACCAAGACAACCGACTTTATCTCTATTTGGAAGATTTCATTGATGACTAAAATTTAATGATATATATGATAGAAGTGGTGACGATGCCTGGGGATGCTCTTTCAATCATATCGGATCATAATACAAGGTTAAAATTTAAATTCTAGAGAATTATGATACATTATTTGATTATTTAATTGAATTTCATTACAGATTATCAACCCCAAACTGAGGACCAATCTGAAAAGACTATATAGATTCTCTATTACATACTTAGATCATGCTAAATGGAACTCATTTTTGTGAGACGTAAATTTTTATTTGGAATTTTAAAATTAATATAATTATTTAATGGAAATTTATTTTCATAAAATATATTAATTAATAAATGGTTTTATATTATAATTATAATGTAATTTTAAGAGACCATTATTCATTTTTCTAAGTGTTATAAAATCATTTATAATATTAAAATAAGTATTTTTATATTAAATGGTGATTTTAATTTAAAATTACATTTTTCATATTATGAAAATTATTTTAATAAAATGGATTATATTTCTCAAATCATAACATTAGAAAATTTTTGGGGTGAAATTTTGAGCTTTTTCTAAAATAGTTGAATTTTTGGTGAATTGTGAAATACGACAATTTATGGGTTTTTTTTCATTTTAAGAAAAATGTATGAATTATCGAGTCATGGATCATATAAGCACCATTGTATTTAAATAGAACTCTAGTGTTACTATATTTATTCATGGTAATCATTACTATTAATATTCTTGATCCAAAACCATAAACTAATGATTAAAATGATCAAGAAACACCCATCTTTTCCACTATAAATACCACTACTAACTGCCTCATCTCTTCACACCCTAAATTACATGTAGATTGTCTAAATAATGGACAATTTTTTTCCAACATTCTTCCCCATGTCTGATATCATATTTTCTGAACAAATTACTAAACCAAAGGGCCTTAAGGAGGTTCTAATGGAGAAGACATTAAAGAGGTAAAATCCTCCTTTTTGTTTTATTTTATTTTATTTTCTTATCCCATCATAACCTCCCATATCGAAAAAGTAATGATAACTATTTTATTACATATATTATTTAATTTTCTCATGTTAAATGAATATCCATCATAAAATATATTCTATTCTCCTTTTATTTTAAAAAAAATAATACATCATCTAGGACTTGTCGATTTGCCACCTCTGTGGGTGACGATTCTTCATTTTATTTTATCACATTATTGGAGGGCCATAAAACCATTATAATGTTTAAAAAGATTTTAAAATTAATATTTTAAAATTTTTATATAATTTTTAACTAATATATATACATAATATAGAATAATAAAACAAAACTAGTTCATGATGATTAAAAAACCCCCAAAATAATCTAAACATTTATCAATAACATTTTTTATAATAAATCATCCCTGTATTAGAAATAATGATATATAAGATCATTTAGACATTATTATGTTCATTAAAAACATATAATTTAAAGTTTTTATAATTATTCTCACATTACATGAATTTCCATACATGTATACAATTGAACTGATCATTGAAACCAAGAAAAGGAACACTCACAAAATGACGAAATTTAAAAATATAACACATCAAAATAACTATAAATGATCCTAATAAAAGTATAAAAAATCATAGACATTTATAAGTTGTTATTAATTAAATAATTATTGATTATAATTTTATTAAATACGATAATAAGTACAAGTTCATAATGAATTCATACATAATGTTACGGGGTTCTCGAATCCCACTCTATTTTTGGGGTTTTCCATTATTCACACCAAATCTCTGTATGAATGTTCCTTATACTTCAGTAAATTATTATTAAAATTTATTTTTGATGATATACATGTTTTCAAAATTTATTTTAGGAAAAATATAATGATTTTCCAAAAGAACTCTTTTTCAAAAACACGTCTTGATTCCTCATGTGTTATTTCTTTTACTATCCAAAGAGGTGATTTCAAAAACAAATATAATCATCCTTTTTATTTTCGTAACCCCAAAGTTTATTTATAATTGAGTCAATTATTATATAATTATAAATAAAATTCATTTCAATGGTCTATTTCATGGTTATGGTTGTTATATGTTCTATGTGGAATGTATGATTATTTAAATGTTATGATGTAATGTGTGGGATTTAAATTATATAGTCATCCAAATCATTGGTTATTATATTGTATATCATGATATAATATGTAATATTCATTAAATTATAGCTGTATTTATTCATAATGGTAATTTTATGATTATTTACATATGTTTTTTGTGGACATTATTCTATCATTTTTCACAATATGTGTCTTATTTGACCACTAAGACATGATGATTCATTTTTATGAATTTCCATATTATATGACTTTATCTAAAGTTTGCTCTCATGATTATGATATTGATACTATACTTATTTTTTTATGACAATTTTTATTATGTTTACCCATTTTTTATTGATTCATGTCCTTATTCATCCTTTTACTAGGTATTTTAGATCACCCCATACATTGATTTATATCCTCAACTGAATACATGTAATAAAGAGAACATGATCTTAAAAGGATAAATATGGTTATTTTAAATTAAAATATTTTTTTTTCTTCTTATGTGATGTGTGCTTTTAATTTTCCAAATATATTAAAAACTTTGAAACAAGATGGTAATGCTTTTTTGTAGTTTTTCATTAAATAATGTATAATTCATGAATGAAAAGAAGAGACTCTATATATTTTCCTATGACATGATTTTGTATGCTAGTCCATATTAAAATCTTATCATGGTATCTAGCTTCTCCACTATAAAAACTGGAAAAAAAGCATTGTAAGTTGGTGATGTATCAAATATAATACATAATATACATAGTCCCACGAATCAACCTCATAAACTAAGAATATTTATCATATCTTGATGTCTCTAGATAAAGGTTTTCGAACAAATTTCCTGGAAATCATGCCAATGCATTCCACATTCCATCTCAGTTTGAACCAGAATATCCCACCAGCACTTTATGAGTCCTTTAAATATGTAAGATTCCAATATGACTCTCTTATGATGAGGAGTCTCCAAGTGATTCATAATTCTCTAGATGCATTTTGTATATAACTCTTCAACTTTATGCCCATTATCAAAAGAAAAAATATTAGGATATTGCAGCTAATACTCTCTAGTCAACTTGAAATTACTCAGCACAACCCTCCTTCGGCCCCATTCCATAATTATCATAAATAAAGAAATTTTCTCATAGAAAATTTCTTTACTTATGTTACCATAAACTACTGAGGTTTCTTACTTCACAAATGGATGTACATTTTTGACTATATCCTCATATCTCCCAATGGGTTAAATCATCATGGAAATATCTCTCTTCAATTTCAAAATACAAATCTTAGAACACATAAGATAAATATTCTTTAATTCATTAAAAATATGGTTCAATACTGACCATAAACAACTCATCCAAAAAAATTGTTCCAATTATCATTACCACAAATCTATCACTACCCTCAACCACCCCTATCCTTTACTATGGTAAAAATAGTTTAAAAACCAAACAAAAATAAACACATTTCTCTCATTAGACACCATTTTTAAACTATTTCACATTTATCAACACAAAATTTTAACATTTAGAAACTAATTTAACAATTTCATAAACATAGTTATGTCTCTTATAAAATTATAAAATATTTACAAATTATATATTCTTTTAAAAATAGATGTATTACTCTAATAAAAACACTTCTAATTCCCATTGCTGACCAAAAAGTGTTTTCCTATGTGAACGTAAAATGATTCATGTCACAAAAATCCCTATGTTCCTAAAATTATTCATGTATTCATTACCTCATACCATTCTTGTCCATCAGAAAAATATCATAATACAGTAGAACCACAACTCAAGTGCATCGCCCGATGGTGAAATAACATTCAACTATAACAATTAATATCATGAACAACAATCCCACCCTTTCTACACTGGTTTTCTCCATAAATGGTTTATTAGATACCATGGAACAACTCATTTCCTTTTCCTAACACCACCTAGTCTCCTATATACCTTCCCAAAATAAAATAAATAACTGAAATATTCCACTTTGATGCAACTTTGTAATTCCCTGACTTGGGAGCCACTATAACCGATGTCCTGGGATAATATATTACATTACTACAGGTGTTCCTCCCCAATCGCCAAGGGCTACCAACTATTAGTGACGGTCAAATGAGGCATGTTGGGAGACTATACCCTATTTATTAGATTAATCCATATAATATAAAGTAAAAAATAAGGAAAATAGTAATAACTATATAATTTCATCACAAATTTATTTCCCAAAACTATTATCATTCCCACAAAAAATATTATGTATCCCATGTCTTTCCAAGAGTTACAACTGTAAATATTAATCCAAAATAAAGATAAGATGAAGAATCCCACAAATTGGTCCCAACACTATGTCCAATTATATTAACCATGCACATCTCTATTCCCCAAATCAATAATCTAGTATAGGGTATTTTCTCTAATATTGAAATGCAGTCATAAAGTCTATTGAGGCACTGAATGGTGGCCTGAGTAGGGTGTGCCTGCAAATCAATAGTCCACAAAAAAAGGTGTCTACAAAATATTTATTCTAAATATATTGTGTACTTTGAAGTATGGTTAACATAATAATAAACCAAAGATAATAAATTAATATTAATAAACGTAATTTTCATTAGACACATTCATCATTAGTCTTATAAATTATTCACATTCATCATAATCAGTTAATCCCATGATGGTCATATAAAAAATGTTTATGGGGAGTCAATATCCCCACATCACAAGGATAATCATATCACAAAAATATCTACTTCAACTTACCAAAAATCCTTGATTTTGGTAATGATACGAACTTCATTCATTTGGGAGATAAATCCTCATTCTGACACCCGATCCCATACATTACAAGTTTGGGCTAAGAGAATTAGTGTCACATTATCTATATGTGGAGACTCTATCTAATAACACACACTAACCACTTTTTCAGGTTCACATGCTTAATAACCCATCTATCACATTTACTAATTACCTGAAACAACATTTTCGATAAATTTCTGTTAGGCTAAAAAACCTCTTATTACTTCTTCAATGACTAACACAATTTTTTTTTTCATATCATGAATATTAAATTCAACAATTAACATCTCAATTTCCTATTCATGATAGTTGATAAACCCATGAGTGACCCTTAACCCAATCCAATCAACCACAATGCATCACATAGGGGTAATAAAGGGATTTAATTAATACTTTAACTAACTAGTTTATCAATTCCTACTTTGGAAACAAAATGTATGGTAATAAGATCCATAACACAACCACAAATACATAAATTAGGTGTCAAAACTATTTCATATAACCTATAGGCCACCTAGCACATATCCATTGTTTAACACTCCCTTAATCTTCACCCGTAATTTAACTCAAAGCTCCCACAAAATCCTAACATATGATTTAATGGAAAATGTTGTTTTAGAGCATCATAAGGAGAATAACGATTCAATAAGAATTAATATTGAATTAAAAAAGTGATATGTGTGTTAGGCTCACTCTGATAATGGATCATCACCCAATAGCACTATAAGAATCTTTTTAATGAGGGATATTGGTCCTTGGTAAGATTTAGAGGGTTTGGGATGTAACCTAGGATATTGAAGTAAAAATAAAGTATAAATTCAGGTTAAAACCATTAAATAAAACGGTGCAACATTTCTATGTTCATACTTTTAATGTGGTGAACGACTTGGCCGCACACGTGAATAAATTATTTTTCAATCGTGTGCCACCCTTTCTCCAAAGGGTCATTGGTTGCATGTTGTTATTGCAATCCCATATAACATGACATCCCATTCAATGGATGTGTTAGAAGGTTTTGTACATTCCCACATGGTTTGGTCTCCCCACCATAATTGGTTTTTCCAACCATAATCCTCTCTTTTATAGGGCATATAGATATCACTAACTGCATTCCAATTGTTAAACCTGCACTGGATATCCTCCTTTCTCACATATTCAATACCATGAACATACATGACACCCTAATCCAGAACTTATGATCGAGAAACATTTCATTAAATGTTTCAAAGGGATTTAAAACAAAACATAAATAATTACATACTTAATTATAATTCATGGATTTTACAAACAATGATCCCTATCATTAAGTATTCATATTAACTAAAGTATTTGGATTTATCAATATTTCCATAATTATTCTAATAGAATTCAATGTAAAACCCCTATGTAATAAATGGTATAAGGGTTAGGAAACAACAGTTTTCATATCATAATATTATAGATATATAAGATAAATTGAATTTCCAATGATGAATGATTTCAATAAACAAATTTATTCAATGGAATGTTAACAACCACACTAGAATGATAGGGTTCATAATAACTTTTAACTCACAGTAAAATATAATTTAACCTCACTAATAGTGGTTGTAAACATGATATTAACTTATAATAAAAAAATTACTATTTATAATATCATATATTTTTATTTTATTACATCGCATAACCTATTTGTCAAAAATATTTCATTATTTTCATTGTTTCATGAGTTAATTATCTTGGTTTATCATGAATTTTCAATCATTGAAAATATTTCTCTCACCGATATTATATAGTTTAATAAAAACTACAATAATAATAATTACTTTATAATCATATATATATATCACATATACTTTTAAAACCAATCGATAAGGATGATGATGAAAAATTAAGTATGTTACGATCATGGAGATGGTTGGTCATACGAATTAATGACTGACCCATACATTATTTGTTGATAATTATAGAAAAAAGGTATGTTATATTTTACACTTAAATAATTATCATGATATCATAAATAAAATATTATTTCATTTAATATAACTATATATATAATTGATTTTTCATGCCGAAGAAAAGAGAGTTTCATTGCTCCATGAATGCGGTAGTCTAAACATATATGAAAAATGAGATCATATTTAATAGTAAAAAGTTATATATTATCTTTCAAGAATAATGAGTTTGTAAAAAATATCATAATTATATAATTATATCACAAATAATCAATAGAATTACCATTAATACCTTCCACAAAAATCATTAGTGAAAGAAGAATCACAACGCTTCACAAGGTGGTAGTCCGTCGCACATGCGAATGACGTTGTTATCTCTTCTACTGAATGGAAATTAATAAGTTATATATTATATAATTACTCAATATGTATATTAATGTTATAAATACTTTATATATGTATTTATATCCATCATCATTCCAAACCATTAAAGTTGGTAATGGAAGAATGAACGACATCTGTTCACGGTGTGGTAGTCTACCATACACACGGACAATGAATTGATAGCCCATTTTATGGAAGTGGATGTTGGGACGGAGAGTGATGGAAAGAGGGGGGTGAATTGTCTTTTAAAAAAAGTTTAACAATTTAGGAAAAAGTTAAAGCGCAGCGGAAATAAAAGAGGCAAGACACAAAATTGATAACGGAGTTCGGCCTAAATCCCAAGCCTACATCTCCGCTCCCAAATCAACCGTTGAGAGATTTATACGACAGCTTGATTTTTAATGGTTCTAGCAAGAAACCCACTAGAATTTAAGGCAACCTAGAATCCTATTACAGCTTGTTTTTTATTGGTTGTAGCAAGAAACCCACTAGCCTTGTTTCAGGTGAAGGCTAGCTCACCTATGACTCAAGTCTTTTACAGGGAAGACTTGACTAACCTCTTCACACCTTGAAGGTGGTGTGAAACCCCAAACAAAGGGAGGATGGTAGAAAGAAGGGTTTGTATGCACAAACTCAAAATAATGATCAAAATGATAAAATAATAAAAACCGTAAAGAGGAGAAGTCTTGGGCGCCAATGGATTGATTGGTGATGATGAAGAGCTCTCCCAAGCTTCTATGGTGGTGCTCTTTGGTTGTGGAAGTGAGTTGGAGCAGGTGGGGATCCTTGAAGGAATGCACCGGAGGTTTGCCAAATGATCGAAAAATGTTCCCGTGGGCTACTATATTTTTTCGGGGCTTCCTAGTCCTCTTTTTATAGGGGACGAACACCCAAATGGCCGTTGGGGGTCTTCGGAGCCGTTGGAGAGGCCTTCGGTGCCGTTGGGAGTCAAAAGTACAAGTCTGGTCAAAGCCCAATGGCTAGTTTGACTGGGCACACCGGCTGGACGGTGGTGTCTCACCAGCTGGCCGGTGGTCCACCGGCTGTCCGGTCCTAAGCCACCGGCTGGCCGGTGCTCTAGACAGAGAGCAAGCACTCTGCCCAGGTTCTACCGGCTGGCCGGTGGTTATCCACCGGCTGGCTGGTGACAGTACCGGCTGGCTGGGGAGCTCACACAGGCTGACAGGTGGCTCTGGACAGAAACCATTGCTACTGCCAGAGTCCACCAGCTGGCCGGTGGGAATCCACCGGTTGGCCGGTAGACTCAGAGAGTCTATTTTCAGTCCTTCTTGGCCCAACTCCTTGTCAACCTTTTGCCTATCAACAAAAACACTTGAAAACAAGTTAGAACAAAATAAGAGTGATTGTGATCATTAAAATCCAAGAGAGAGGGGTACAACAATCTCCCCCTATTTTGATGATCACAATCACCAAAACAAGCAATGAAAAAGACTGAAATGAAAGGCTTGCTTTAAAGGATAAATTGAAAAGTAAAGAAAAGTATGAGAGAAAAATTTCTCCCCCAATCAACCAAGGAAATCTCCCCCTTTGTGATTATCAAAATAGCACGGGGCATAAAATTTGATTGAAGGAAAGGATTGAAAAACAAGATAGAGTTTTTAAACCAATTGAAATTTTTGAAATTTGAATTGAAAGTTTTGAATTGAAAGTTTTGAATTGAATGTTTTGAAAGAAAAACGCAAAAAGGCTTAAACGATCATAACTCCCCCTAAATAAAAACAACAAATCACCGGGGAGAGGATTTTAGAACCGAGACAAATTTTGGTCCGGAGAGACTCGCTAAAAGGGATTTTTCAATCCAAACTTGTCTTGTGGCGGGTCTTCTCCTATGAAATTCATCGTTAAAGGAAATGGTTTTGGGCCTTCCATACCGGGCATTTTTGCAGTCGCACTCGTAAATTAAGTGCCCGATATTTTTTCAATAGTTGAAAAATTTATATTGGGAGCTCCCCCTTACAAAAATAGTAGGAGCATGGGAAGAGGAAGCTTGCTTGGAATAGCCAAGCCCTTGGGTGGTTCTAGATATGCATTGGGAACCAAGGAGCTTCGAAAGGTTATGTTCACCTTCGTTGAACTTAGCTAGAGATTTCCTTAAATCCTTGATTGTTGATTCCATAGAGTCAACATCGGGAAGGTTTTGGATCTTGAGGGACAAGTCTTCCTTCTCTTGGAGAAGTTGATCCTTTTCAGAAGAAAGAATTTTGAATTTCTTTTTTAAAGAAATAAATTTGGAAGAAAGTTCATGAAAACCTTCCTCCAATTGATATCTCGCATGTTGGAGATCCTCGTAAGATAAATGATTGAATGAATTGGAAGAACAAGAGGTAGAGGAGTCGGAAGGGGTTACCTCATGAACTGCCATTAGACATTTTTTACCGTTGTCTTTTGAGGAGGAGGAGGATGAGGAGCTATCACTCCAAGTGGCCTTGAATGCCTTTTTCTTTTCCTTTTGCTTGGACCTTGTCTTGTGGAGTGGGAAATCGGGCTTATAATGGCCTTTCTTGCCGCACCCATAGCATATCACCTCGGGCTCGGATTTTTCGTTGAGTTCTTCATTTCGAGCCTTGCGAGATTTCTTCTTTTTGTTCTTCTTCATGAATTTGTGCTTCTTGCGGGCAAGGTTCTTGATTTCTGAATCGCCACTTGAAGAGGAAGAAGATGAGGAGGAGGAGCTTTCTTCTTTTTAAACTTTGAAGGCGGTGTTCTTTGGAGTTTCGATGAGTTTGCCTTCCTTTTCATCTTGCCTCCTCATGGTGATCTCGTAGGTCATGAGAGATCCGATGAGCTCTTCGACCGACATTTCTTTTAAATTCTTCGCTTCTTGAATTGTCGTGACTTTCGGTGCCCATGAACTTGGTAAGATTCAAAGGATCTTCTTGACCATCATCTCTGCAGAAACATCATATCCAAGAGACTTTATCCCATTACAAACATCAGTAAAGCGAGTAAACATATCAGTAATATTTTCAGATGGATGCATGGTAAAAGACTCAAAATCTTGATGGTACATATCCAATCGAGTATCATTAACATTGTTGGTCCCCTCATGGGTAACCTCCAAAAGTTTCCAGATTTCATGAGATGAAGTGCATGTGGAAACTCGATTGAATTCATTACGATCAAGGCCGCAATGAAGAGCGTTCATGGTTTTTCCATCAAGCTCGATTTTTTTAATATCGGCTTGAGTCCATTTGGATTCATCGGGAGAAGAGAGAGAGTAACCATGCATGAAAATTCTATAAATAGGATAACCTATACTTCTAAGAAAACTAGACATGCGGGTTTTCCAATAGGTATAGTCAGTTCCATAAAAAAAAGGAGCACGACCCAATGAATAACCTCCGGGGGAGAAAGAAGATGCAGCCATCACAATGGATCTTGAATTTGAAACCGGTTAATGTATTACACAAACACTACCTCTGATACCAATTGTTGGGATGGAGAGTGATCGCAAGAGGGGGGTGGGTGAATTGCCTTTTAAAAAAAGTTTAACAATTTAAGAAAAAGTTAAAGTGCATCGGAAATAAAAGAGCCAAGACACAAAATTGATAACGGAGTTCGGCCTAAATCCCAAGCCTACGTCTCCGCTCCCAACTCAACCGTTGAGAGATTTATACAACAGCTTGCTTTTTAATGGTTGTAGCAAGAAACCCACTAGACTTTAAGGCAACCTAGAAACCTATTACAGCTTTCTTTTTATTGGTTGTAGCAAGAAACCCACTAGCCTTCTTACAGGTGAAGGCTAGCTCACCTATGACTCAAGTATTTTACAGGGAAGACTTGACTAAACTTTTCACACCTTGAAGGTGGTGTGAAAACCCAAACAAAGGGGGGATGAGAGAAAGAAGGGTTTGTATGCACAAACTCAAAATAATGCTCAAAATTATAAAACAATAAAAACCGTAAAGAGGAGAAGTCTTGGGCGCCAATGGATTGATTGGTGATGATGACGAGCGCTCCCAAGCTTCTATGGTGGTGCTCCTTGGTTGTGGAAGTGAGTTGGAGCAGGTGGGGATCCTTAAAGGAATGCAGCGGAGGTTTTCCAAATGATCGAAAAATGTTCCCATGGGCTACTATATTTTTTCGGGGCTTCCTAGTCCTCTATTTATAGGAGAGGAACACCCAACTGGCCGTTGGGGGTCTTCGGAGCCGTTGGAGAGGCCTTCAGAGCCGTTGGGAGTCAAAAGTACAAGTCTGGTCAAAGCCCAACGACTAGTTTGACTGGGCACACTGGCTGGCCGGTGGTGTCTCACAAGCTGGCCGGTGGTCCACCGGCTGTCCGGTCCTAAGCCACCGGCTGGCCGGTGCTGCAGACAGAGAGCAAGCTCTCTGCCCAGGTTCTACCGGCTGGCCGGTGGTCATCCACCGGCTGGCTGGTGACAGTACCGGCTGGCTGGGAGCTCACACCGGCTGATCGGTGGCTCTGGACAGAAACCATTGCTACTGCCAGAGACCACCGACTGGCCGGTGGGAATCCACCGGTTGGCCGGTAGACTCAGAGAGTCTACTTTCAGTCCTTCTTGGCCCAACTCCTTGGCAACCTTTTTCCTATCAACAAAAACACTTGAAAAAAAGTTAGAACAAAATAAGAGTGATTGTGATCATTAAAATCCAAGAGAGAGGGGTACAACAATCTCCCCCTATTTTGATGATCACAATAACCAAAACAAGCAATGAAAAAGACTGAAATAAAAGTTATGCTTTAAAGGATAAATTGAAAAGTAAAGCAAAGTATGAGAGAAAAATTTCTCCCCCAATCAACCAAGGAAATCTCCCCTTTGTGATTATCAAAATAGCACGGGGCATAAAATTTGATTGAAGGAAAGGATTGAAAAACAAGATAGAGTTTTTAAACCAATTTAAATTTTTGAAATTTGAATTGAAAGTTTTGAATTGAATGTTTTGAATTGAAAGTTTTGAAAGAAAAACGCAAAAAGGCTTAAACGATCCTAACTCCCCCTAAATAAAAACAACAAATCACTGGGGAGAGGATTTTAGAACCGAGACAAATTTTGGTCCGGAGAGACTCGCTAAAAGGGATTTTTCAATCCAAACTTGTCTTGTGGAGGGTCTTCTCCTATGAAATTCATCGTTAAAGGAAATGGTTTTGGGCCTTCCATACCGGGCATTTTTGCAGTCGCACTCGTAAATTAAGTGCCCGATCTTTTTGCAATAGTTGCAAAATTTATATTGGGAGCTCCCCCTTACAAAAATACTAGGAGCATGGGAAGAGGAATCTTGCTTGGAATAGCCAAGCCCTTGGGTGGTTCTAGATATGCATTGGGAACCAAGGAGCTTCGAAAGGTTATGTTCACCTTCGGTGAACTTATCTAGGGATTTCCTTAAATCCTTGATTGTTGATTCCATAGAGTCAACATCGGGAAGGTTTTGGATCTTGAGGGACAAGTCTTCCTTCTCTTTGAGAAGTTGATCCTTTTCGGAAGAAAGAATTTTGAATTTCTTTTTTAAAGCAATAAATTTGGAAGAAAGTTCGTGAAAACCTTCCTCCAATTGATCTCTCGCATGTTGGAGATCCTCGTAAGATAAATGATTGAATGAATTGGAAGAACAAGAGGAAGAGGAGTCGGAAGAGGTTACCTCATGAAATGCCATTAGACATTTTTTACCGTTGTCTTTTGAGGAGGAGGAGGATGAGGAGCTATCACTCCAAGTGGCCTTGAATGCCTTTTTCTTTTCCTTTTTCTTGGCCCTTGTCTTGTGGAGTGGGGAATCAGGCTTATAATGGCCTTTCTTGCCGCACCCATAGCATATTACCTCGGGCTCGGATTTTTCGTTGAGTCTTCCTTTCGAGCCTTGCGAGATTTCTTCTTTTTGTTCTTCTTCATGAATTTGTGCATCTTGCGGGAAAGGTTCTTGATTTCTGAATCGCCGATTGAAGAGGAAGAAGATGAGGAGGAGGATCTTTCTTCTTTTTGAACTTTGAAGGCGATGTTCTTTGGAGTTTCGATGAGTTTTCTTTCCTTTTCAGCTTGCCTCCTCATGGTGATCTCGTAGGTCATGAGGGATCTGATGAGCTATTCGACCAACATTTATTTTAAATTCATCGCTTCTTGAATTGCCGTGACTTTCGGTGCCCATGAACTTGGTAAGATCCAAAGTATCTTCTTGATCATCATCTCTGCAGAAACATCATCTCCAAGAGACTTTCTCCCATTACAAACATCAGTAAAGCGAGTAAACATATCAGTAATATTTTCAGATGGATGCATGGTAAAAGACTCAAAATCTTGACGGTACATATCCAATCGAGTATCCTTAACTTTGTTGGCCCCCTCATGGGTAACCTCCAAAAGTTTCCAAATTTCATGAGATGAAGTGCATGTGGAAACTCGATTGAATTCATTACGATCAAGGCCGCAATGAAGAGCGTTCATGGCTTTGCCATCAAGCTCGATTTTTTTAATATCGGCTTGAGTCCATTTGGATTCATCGGGAGAAGAGAGAGTAACCATGCATGACAATTCTATAAATAGGATAACCTATACTTCTAAGAAAAGTAGACATGCGGGTTTTCCAATAGGTATAGTCGGTTCCATCAAAAAAGGAGCACGACCGAATGAATAACCTTCGGGGGCGAAACAAGATGAAGCCATCACAATGGATCTTGAATTTGAAACCGGTTATGGTATTACACAAACACTACCTCTGATACCAATTTTTGGGATGGGGAGTGATGGGAAGAGGGGGGGTGAATTGCCTTTTAAAAAAAGTTTAACAATTTTAGAAAAAGTTAAAGCGCAGCGGAAATAAAAGAGGCAAGACACAAAATTGATAACGGAGTTCGGCCTAAATCCCAAGCCTATGTCTCCACTCCCAACTCAACCGTTGAGAGATTTATACGACAACTTTCTTTTTAATGGTTGTAGCAAGAAACCCACTAGACTTTAAGGAAGCCTAGAAACCTATTACAACTTGCTTTTTATTGGTTGTAGCAAGAAACCCACTAGCCTTCTTATAGGTGAAGGATAGCTCACCTATGACTCAAGTCTTTTAAAGGGAAGACTTGACTAACCTCTTCACACCTTGAAGGTGGTGTGAAAACCAAAACAAAGGGAGGATGAGTGAAATAAGGGTTTGTATGCACAAACTCAAAATAATGCTCAAAATGATAAAACAATAAAAATCGTAAAGAGGAGAAGTATTGGGTGCCAATGGATTGATTGGTGATGATGAAGAGCGCTCCCAAGCTTCTATGGTGGTGCTCCTTGGTTGTGGAAGTGAGTTGGAGAAGGTGGGGATCCTTGAAGGAATGTGCCGGAGGTTTTCCAAATGATCGAAAAATGTTCCCTTGGGCTACTATATTTTTTCGGGGCTTCCTAGTCCTCTATTTATAGGAGAAGAACACCCAAATGGCCGTTGGGGGTCTTCAGATCCGTTGGAGACGCCTTCGGAGCCATTGGGAGTCAAAAGTACAAGTCTGGTCAAAGCCCAACGACTAGTTTGACTAGGCACACCGGCTGGCCAGTGGTGTCTCACCAGCTGGCCGGTGGTCCACCGGCTGTCCGGTCCTAAGCCACCGGCTGGGCGGTGCTCCAGACAGAGAGCAAGCTCTCTGCCCAGGTTCTACCGGCTGGCCGGTGGTCATCCACCGGCCGGCTGGTGACAGTACCGGCTGGCCGGGGAGCTCACACCGGCTGACCGGTGGCTCTGGACAGAAACCATTGCTACTGCCAGAGACCACCGGCTGGCCGGTGGGAATCCACCGGTTGGCCGGTAGACTCAGAGAGTCTACTTTCAGTCCTTCTTGGCCCAACTCCTTGGAAACCTTTTGCCTATCAACAAAAACACTTGAAAACAAGTTAGAACAAAATAAGAGTGATTGTGATCATTAAAATCCAAGAGAGAGGGGTACAAAAATCTCCCCCTATTTTGATGATCACAATCACCAAAACAAGCAATGAAAAAGACTAAAATGAAAGGCATGCTTTAAAGGATAAATTGAAAAGTAAAGCAAAGTATGAGAGAAACATTTCTCCCCCAATCAACCAAGGAAATCTCCCCCTTTGTGATTATCAAAATAGCACGGGGCATAAAATTTGATTGAAGGAAAGGAATGGATAGAGTTTTTAAACCAATTGAAATTTTTGAAATTTGAATTGAATTTTTTGAATTGAAAGTTTTGAATTGAAAGTTTTGAATAAAAAACGCAAAAAGGCTTAAACGATCCTAACTCCCCCTAAATAAAAACAACAAATCACCGGGAAGAGGATTTTAGAACCGAGACAAATTTTGGTCCGGAGAGACTCGCTAAAAGGGATTTTTTAATCCAAACTTGTCTTGTGGCGGGTCTTCTCCTATGAAATTCATCGTTAAAGGAAATTGTTTTAGGCCTTCCAAACCGGGCATTTTTGCAGTCGCACTCGTAAATTAAGTGCCCGATCTTTTTGCAATAGTTGCAAAATTTATATTGGGAGTTCCCCCTTACAAAAATAGAAGGAGCATGGGAAGAGGAAGCTTGCTTGGAATAGACAAGCCCTTGGGTGGTTCTAGATATGCATTGGGAACCAAGGAGCTTCAAAAGGTTATGTTCACCTTCGGTGAACTTAGCTAGGGATTTCCTTAAATCCTTGATTGTTGATTCCATAGAGTCAACATCGGGAAGGTTTTGGATCTTGAGGGACAAGTCTTCCTTCTCTTTGAGAAGTTGATCCTTTTCGGAAGAAAGAATTTTGAATTTCTTTTTTAAAGCAATAATTTTGGAATAATGTTCGTGAAAACCTTCCTCCAATTGATCTCTTGCATGTTGGAGATCCTCGTAAGATAAATGATTGAATGAATTGGAAGAACAAGAGGAAGAGGAGTCGGAAGAGGTTACCTCATGAAATGCCATTAGACATTTTTTACCGTTGTCTTTTGAGGAGGAGGAGGATGAGGAGCTATCACTCCAAGTGGCCTTGAATGCCTTTTTCTTTTCCTTTTGCTTGGCACTTGTCTTGTGGAGTGGGTAATAGGGCTTATAATGGCCTTTCTTGCCGCACCCATTGCATATTACCTCGGGCTCTGATTTTTCGTTGAGTTCTTCCTTTCGAGCCTTGCGAGATTTCTTCTTTTTGTTCTTCTTCATGAATTTGTGCATCTTGCGGGCAAGGTTCTTGATTTCTGAATCGCCGCTTGAAGATGAAGAAGATGAGGAGGAGGAGCTTTCTTCTTTTTGAACTTTGAAGGCGATGTTCTTTGGAGTTTCGATGAGTTTGCCTTCCTTTTCAGCTTGCCTCCTCATGGTGATCTCGTAGGTCATGAGAGATCCGATGAGCTCTTCGACCGACATTTCTTTTAAATTCTTCGCTTCTTGAATTGCCGTGACTTTCGGTGCCCATGAACTTGGTAAGATCCAAAGGATCTTCTTGACCATCATCTCTGCAGAAACATCATCTCCAAGAGACTATCTCCCGTTACAAACATCAGTAAAGCGAGTAAACATATCAGTAATATTTTCAGATGGATTCATGGTAAAAGACTCAAAATCTTGACGGTACATGTCCAATCGAGTATCCTTAACTTTGTTGGTCCCCTCATGGGTAACCTCCAAAAGTTTCCAGATTTCATGAGATGAAGTGCATGTGGAAACTCGATTGAATTCATTACGATCAAGGCCGCAATGAAGAGCGTTCATGGTTTGCCATCAAGCTAGAAATTTTTAATATCAGCTTGAGTCCATTTGGATTCATCGGGAGAAGAGAGAGAGTAACCATTCATGACAATTCTATAAATATTATAACCTATACTTCTAAGAAAAGTAGACATGCGGGTTTTCCAATAGGTATAGTCGGTTCCATCAATAAAAGGATCACGACCCAATGAATTACCTTCGGGGGCGAAAGAAGATGAGGCCCTCACAATGGATCTTGAATTTGAAACCGGTTAAGGTATTACACAAACACTACCTCTGATACCAATTGTTGGGACGGAGAGTGATGGAAAGAGGGGGGTGAATTGCCATTTAAAAAAAGTTAACAATTTAAGAAAAAGTTAAAGCACAGCGGAAATAAAAGAGGCAAGACACACAATTGATAACGGAGTTCGGCCTAAATCCCAAGCCTACGTCTCCGCTCCCAACTCAACCGTTGAGAGATTTATACGAAAGCTTGATTTTTAATGGTTGTAGCAAGAAACCCACTAGACTTTAAGGCAGCCTAGAAACCTATTACAGCTTTCTTTTTATTGGTTGTAGCAAGAAACCCACTAGCCTTCTTACAGGTGAAGGCTAGCTCACCTATGACTCAAGTCTTTTAGAGGGAAGACTTGACTAGCCTCTTCACACCTTGAAGGTGGTGTGAAAACCCAAACAAAGGGAGGATGAGAGAAAGAAGGGTTTGTATGCACAAACTCAAAATAATGCTCAAAATGATAAAACAATAAAAACCGTAAAGAGGAGAAGTCTTGGGCTCCAATGGATTGATTGGTGATGATGAAGAGCGCTCCCAAGCTTATATGGTGGTGCTCCTTGGTTGTGTAAGTGAGTTGGAGCAGGTGGGGATCCTTGAAGGAATGCGCCGGAGGTTTTCCAATTTATCGAAAAATGTTCCCGTGGGCTACTATATTTTTCCGGGGCTTCCTAGTCCTCTATTTATAGGAGAGGAACACCCAAATGGCCGTTGGGGGTCTTCGGATCCATTGGAGAGGCCTTCGGAGCCGTTGGGAGTCAAAAGTACAAGTCTGGTCAAAGCCCAACGACTAGTTTGACTGGGCACACCGGCTGGCCGGTGGTGTCTCACCAGTTGGCCGGTGGTCCACCGGCTATCCGGTCCTGAGCCACCGGCTGGCCGGTGCTCCAGACAGAGAGCAAGCTCTCTTCCCAGGTTCTACCGGCTGGCCGGTGGTCATCCACTGACTGGCTGGTGACAGTACCGGCTGGCCGGGGAGCTCACACCGGCTGACCGGTGGCTCTGGACAGAAACCATTGCTACTGCCAGAGACCACCGGCTGGCCGGTGGGAATCAACCGGTTGGCCGGTAGACTCAGAGAGTCTACTTTCAGTCCATCTTGGCCCAACTCCATGGCAACCTTTTTCCTATCAACAAAAACACTTGAAAATATGTTATAACAAAATAAGAGTGATTGTGATCATTAAAATCCAAGAGAGAGGGGTACAACAGTGGATAAGGTCCTAAGTAATTAAATTATTATTAAAAAATCATGTATATGTAATATAATGATTTTATTATATCAACATTGTGAAATAAGAATAAAATTAGGTAGATAAATAAGTAACATAATGATACTCATTCAATAACATTACCACTTTTTTGGGAATCCTCCTTAGGTGTTAACTAAAGCCTTGAATTGTTGGATTTATTCGGAAACTAATTATTAAAGGATGAGGGGAGGTAATATGGGATGTGAGTTTTTAGGGGTTATTGGATCCAAAAGGATTGATTTGTTTGAAAATTTGTGGGTTGTGAGTGCCTTCTTATAGTTTAGAAGTTGAATTCGTGTAAATACACACAAATATTCACTATTGGGAGGTCAATATTACTTAATATGGCTCCAAAAGTAATACATAAATATTAATATGCATTATTTAATTTTAAAATACATAAAAAAATAAATTAATCAAGTGTTTTAAACATTTTTCACCTATAATTCTAGGTTTCTTTATTTTAACCATTTCGGGTTTTCAATATGGGAACTAGTTATCTAAGATATTTAATTTATCCTTGACGACTAAATTAAAGTGAGAGGTATTAAGAAATTTATAACCAGTAAATATAAATATGAAAAACCAATTAATCATTATAAAATATTATGTGGGTTCAAAATTATTTTTAACACAAGTGCATGTAACGTGAAAAAAAGAAAACATTAACTTTTACCACACAAACATAGTTTTTTACTAATTAGGGGTCTATATATTCATTATAAAAGAAATGTTGGTCCATTAATGGGACATATTAATTATTTATTAACTTTTAAATATAAATTTTTAAAATATAATATTTTTAGAAATTTTAAATCATTAAATAAAATATAATGTATTATAAAATAGCATTATTTTAAATTTTGACGTTATCCATTAAATACTAATTTAAAAATATCTAGTAAATAATTTAATTGAAATAAAAATTTTTACACTTTTTAAAATAATATATTACTATAAAATAATTTACAAAGTTACTCACTCAATTTACCAGACTATTAATATTTTTAGTGCAATTTGTTTTAGTTACTTATTAGCTAAATAATTACATGTTGACGTTTCTTAAGCATTTAATGTAATTATTTAATCTCTAAAAAATTAAGGATAAATTAATATTATATAATACATTAATTTATCTTTAAAAATAATATCTATAACTGATACTATGAAATTTTTTCCAATCTCAGTGGTTGATAAAAAATAAATGGAAGAAAAATATATATTTTTACCATTTTCTTTCATTAACTTATTATTTTTGTCAAATTCTATGGAAAGTGGAATGTAATTTCCATATTTTATGTAAATATATTTAAAATAATTAAATAAAATAATAAATAAAGTTATGTTAAATATTTAGGTCATTTTCACTCATGTCATTCTAGTTTAACCCCTATTAAATCCATTTTTTCTTTAACTCTAGTAATTAATTTTTACAGAATTCACTATTTATTTTAGTCAATAATTAATTTGACCATATTATAAAGTATAAATTTTGATGATTCCAAATATAGAATCAATTTTTACAAATTAAATTCATAGAATGAGAAAATATAAATTTAAAAATAACCTCAATGATGGGACAAAAAATGGGGTTTTAAAGAAAAAATATTAAAATATTTATAAACATTATATATTTTTTTTATATGAAAATTATTCCAGTGACTAAGATTATAATAATTTATATTAAAATTAATTGATTTTATTTAAAAATTTCAAAAATATAATTAATCAGTATAAATTATTTAATCAAAAATAAAATTTTCAATTATAATTCATTATTTTTAAACTTTTATCAGAAAATGTAATATTTTAAAAAAAATACACAAAATTTACCATATGATAATTTTTCTGTTAAAAATTAATAAAATTTATTTTATATTTTCAAATAAATTTTGTACTAGTTTTAACATTTATTTTGAAATTATGTTCACATAGTGATTCTAATTCGTATTTTTTTAATAAAATATAGTTTTTTTTGGAAATATTTTTTTTTCATATTCCATGATACTTATTTTATCACTAATAAATTGATAATTAATAGAAACACGAAACTATATATTTTCATAAGTATGTTAATCCTATTTTTTCATTCACTCCAACAATAAATAATTAACTATCATAGTAAATAATAATATTATATTATTGTTATTCGATAAAACTCAGTCTGGTATGTAATGCATGATTTTGAAAAAAAATTGGTCAAGTGTATGATAAGCTGTTAATGAAATTTTTATTTTTTAAATAAATATATTTTAAATTATTGGGGAATTACATTCTCTTTACCTTAAATAAATATCGTCCTCACAATTCAAACATGATCTCAGTAGTCATGGATTTGATATTTTGAAATACCATTTTTGAAAAAACAAATATCATAAAAAGGGTTAATAAAGTACCCTCATAATAGTAGAGATTTGGAAATATAATAGTCAAATAGAATAATCAAATAAATAGTTTTCCAAGTAGGATTACATATGTGGGAATAGAAAACAAGAAAATATAAGGGAAACCCAACCACCAAATACAGATTGAAAGTGATAAAGAACATTGATCACCGTAATGTGGGTGATCTAGTGAAGGTTAGTGAACACAAAACTATAAACCAAATAGGTGAAAAAAGAGAGTGATGACCTAAAATATTATGTGAATATGATAAAATTTTATTTTAATATCCGTTTTCCTAGTGATGAGTAATTATTTAATAGTCTAAGAATAAAATGGAATGTACTTACTTCATAAAAATCTTTTTAATCATAATTTTTTTTCATTTGGATGTTTTTAAATTAAAAAATTAATTTTAGAAATGAATATCTAAAACATATATTTTTTATTCACGAAGAACTAAAATTCACATTTAACGAATCATAATACCAATAAAAGATTGAAAAGTGTTTCCTTCTGTATTAAAAAATTTTCTAAAACTAATATGGTTAGAACATGTTATCGAACATGAATAAATCATTATATAGTGAAGTAATACATTATCCTCTATAACCTTACCCAAATTTCAACTTAAACCATATCATAAATGGTTATCCTTGAGAACCATCCATTATATTTTTATCAGAATCATTAGAAAGAAGGTCATTGAATTTCTAAAATCAACTCTCCACTAATCCAAACAACATGAAGTTGATATGAATCTCTACATTCCAAACGTGTGAATACCTCCATCATGTATTATATTGAAACCTGGTAATATATTAAATTACCATGAAACATATTCAAAACATTCATTTTTCCTTATTCATTAAATAAAAAACAGATTATTGGATATATTCTTTAACTCCAAAAATTTTATTATCATCATTAATTATGGAATAAGTATCTTTTATAAAAAATTATTAATCAGTTACTTGTAAGTAAATATTTTATAATTTAATTTATCAATATAAATTATCTATCTATCCAAATATTAGTATATTAACATTAGGAACATATTAATGGTCCTAAATCATGTGTTTTCAATGAATTTCAACATTAAATTGAAATTTTTTTGGTTATCTGTACAATCCAACATATTCTTTCAAATATAAAAATATAAAATTCTCTTGTATAATCCTTATATATTTAATAATTATCATAACCAGAATATAATTAATAAAATACATTTAATACAAATTCCATGGATCCAAATAAATAAACACATTAATCATTCTATTTTAGATGTATCGAAAACATTTGTTTTACCTAGATCTCTTAGCTTCTTATAAGGTATGTTCCCTTGATGTATGGTATATTTCTTTTTGATGTGCTATATATCCTTATAGTTAAAACAATGAATATAAATGTTTTATTTCATCCCTTTGAATTATTTTTCCTGATAACCATTTTCTCTATACTTATAACAAAGTCAAAATCTCTTAAATCGTCTCCAAGGTTGATTATTTCCAAAATAATCATATGTGAAAAAATCCTTCTTTCCCTTATTACCACTATAATATGTTTTTTCTCAGAATCTCTCTTATTGTCTTTCTTCTATTTGAAACTATAATATGTGGAGAATTATCTTTGCTTATTGATAAGACATAAAAATATTTTGGTGTGTCAACAAAAATAGTTAGAGACTAGTTCCCTTCAGATATTGTCATAAGACCATCAAATAAATAGTCAACCTTTCACCCCTTATTGCACATATAATAAATAAAAGGACTAGAAGACCTTGTAAAGGGTGATTCATAATTCTTAACACTTTGTTCTTCTTTATTAAATAAGATAAGGATCTTTCTCATTATCATAGATCATTATTCCAGTGGTAAATACTTTTCAAATTTTGTCTCCGTAAAATCATTAGATTACATGATCTCTATTTCCTCTTATTCCCTAGTATTTTGTATCAATGGCCACTATTGATAAGTATTTACTTTGAGGAAATACACTGAAAGTTTACCCTTTTACTTTTGACGACATCCCATGGAGTTAAATATCTTCTCCTAAGATTTAAATCTTCGCACTACTGCCATAGGATAAGTAATCCCACTAAATTATGGGGTTTTATTTTGAATAAAGTGATCCAACATAGGGGAATGTTGATATTGAATATGTTATTAAATATAGGAAAGGTAATGTTTTATAAGATTATAAAGATACCCTAATATATTCATAACATGATCGGTTCCAATACTAGATATATCAGATTATATATTAGGGCATCCTCTACATTGACCATGAGTATTAATTCCCTTAATTCATCTAGGATCCATTTTAAAATAATGAAATATAATGGATTATCTCATAAAATTATGAATTTTAAATCATAATATATTTTTCCATTACTAGTAAAATAATTAACAAAATATAATATCATAATCAATTTCATGGGTTCATTGGTGATATATCTCTTTTCAAATCCATCATAATATTTTGTAATGAAAATTTTAGTTATCATAAGATTATCCCCCAAAGAGTTTCAAACATGGTGAGTACTAAAGCCCATTTTCATTTACAAAGTAATTCTACAGTCATGACCTACATGAATTTTCTAGATTTATTACCCCAAGGTTCACCTATTCCAAAACCATTTTCACTAGTAGTACCCAGAAAGAGATGTATTGCAAGGGAACACCACATAATCTATATCTTAACAAATTTTATAATTTTTTTCTATAATTAGCCTCAAATTATATCATACGTTTATGTTCCCGAATCACTGTTTTCCCAAAACTAGTTTCCAATTGTTCCACTAAAATTAATCTTATACCAACGGTAGAGACCCTGAGCCCATAAGCTCGATGCTGGTGTAGTAAATCATTAAATTAGAATATGAAACAAGGAATTGCATCCCAAAGGAATTTTTTTTAATAATATTGGTAATCATGATAAATACTTGAGTGTTATATTATATTTGAATAGAAAAATTAGTTCATAATTTCTTTTCTTTTGATAATCTCTTTATTGGATGGTGAATATCTCTATATATCCATCATAGTAATGTTCATAGAATCCAAGGGAAATGAAAAACATAAGGGTTATCTAAAATGCTCAAAAGTGTTAAGTATAGTATAACCTATCAAGAATTAATAACTATAATAAACAAGGAAAGGAAAATAATGAAGCTCACATGAGAATTAAATAACAATATAATACATAATAAATATGCAATGGTAAACAACTAAAAATAAATTCCATTTAATAAATAAACTGAAAATGAAATGAATCCAGATATAATGTCATAGTGAGAATCTTCTGGATGGTAATAACTGAATTATATATGAATGATATTATTAATTATTGGATTCCATGTTTCTAAGGTACAAGATACTATTACCATCAAGATCATCTACATGATAGTTTAAAACATACTCGGTAAAACCCCATCCAATTTTTCCAATTGATTCATCTAATGTGACTACCGATGCATCGAAGTGGTTTCTATAAATGGTCTCTAGACTATTTCATAAATGTCCAAACCATTTATCATTTTCAAATAATTTATGCAATTAATAAACAATTTCCCTTATGATTAAGTATCTGTATTGATTAAATAATACATATTTATCAATATTTCCCAAGGTATTCAAATAACATTCTACGTGAACACCATATTTAAAAAGGATATAAGGTTTATAAAATAATCATATTTATAAAATGAGAATATGGTTATCTATTATAAATTTAATTTCCAATGATAATTTATTTCAACAATTTGATTATTTCATGAAAAAGGAAACTATCACAAAAGAAAGTGATGTTTGACAATAATTGTTACCTTGTGGTAATTTTCATGAAAAAACCCCTTGGATGAAATAATTAAAATTATAAGATAAAATATGATGTATTATGAATCAATCTTGATATTACAAGCCAAAGGGTAATTATATTCCCCATGTAAAATTTTATTGGTTCATAATAAAAAATAATCCTCACTAAAATGTAAAATTGAGATGATATCCCGTAACATAAACTTCTACTTAGATGAACATGCTTTAACCTACTATATAGTGGTTTGAAACATGTTATTAACTAATAAAATAAATATTATTATATGATATATTATTCTTTTTTAAAATATAATCACTAATGTTTTAATAACATTTCATTATTTTCATTGCTTCAGGTGTTAATTACGTAAGTCTATCATGCATATTTCATCACGAGAAATCAAGTTCTTATGTATATTATATAGGTTCATTGTAAAACTATTAATAATCAATAAATAATGATAATATTTTTATATCCATTATACTTTTTAAACCTATCCTCAAACATTATAAGGTAAAATTAAGTACATTATGATCATGGTGATGGTAGGTTGTATGTACGCATGAGTAACATATCAATTTTTTATTGATCGTTATGGAATTGTGGTAAGTAAATTATTAATTATACAGGATGATAATGATATCATAAATACCATATTATTTATTTAAATATACATACATACATACATATACATATATATATATCATCTATCAGTTTCGGTGATGAGAAGAGATTCATATCAAATCATGAAGGTAGTAGTCCACATGTATATGAACGTTGTAATCATCTTTAAGTGTAAAATAGTAAAATTATATATTATAATTCCTAAATGATGAATTTTTTAGTAATATAGATATTATTTAATTTATATCACATATTATCATTAAAATTAATCTAATTACCTTCCAAATATTTTGTTAGGGGATGATTAATCACATTGCATTGCGAGGCGACAATCTATTATACAAACGAGAAACATCATCATATCTCCAAATAAATGGAATGTAATAATGTATTTATGATATAATGAGTACCAATGTATAATTATGTTATAAATATAATATGTGTATATATATATAATTTATAACCCTGATTATAACCAACCTTGATGGTCGTAATGGAAGAATGAATGAAATTGATTCGTGCGAAAATAGTATTTTGTACACATGAATACTGATTTTTGCACCCATTTGATGGAAGTGGAGATAGTTTTAGGTCATGATAATTTTATGAAATCATAAAAATATAGGAAAGATATTAATGTTACTATATAATTTGGGTTTAAAATGAATTGAATTTCATGGATAAAGATGTAAAATAATAATTCTCCTTATAGAAAATTAAAAATTCTTCTAGTATACTCATTATGATTACACTAAATAATTAAAATAAATGAAATATGAAAAAATAATTTTTTTAATGTTTTTATAGATGTCTTTAAGTTATTTTTGGAGGGTTTTAAGGACCCAAATTTCTTGGGATATTTGAATAAGTGAGGGGGGGGGGGTGAGTTCCGTTTTATAGTTGATGAGATGTCGCATTATTGTAAAGACTCATAAGTACTCACTATTTAGAGGTAAATATTAACTAATGTGGATTAATCATTTATATTTAATGGTTTATATTGATTATATTGTTGAGTAATAGCAACATATAATAATAAAACTAATGTTTTAATCATTTTTTTCTTTAACTTCTATGATTCCTTATATTTACCATTTTGGATTTTCACTATGGTAACTAGTTTTCGAACTTAGGTTATTTTTTGTTTTAGAAAAAATTAAACTTATAATTAATATAAAAATTACACCCATATATTTTAAATATTAATTCTAATTTATTAAATAAAAATATTATCTCTTTTTATTATTTTTAACACAAGCACATGTAATGTGAAATAACACAACTTAAACTTAACCGGTCTAACTGAGTTTTTAATAATTAGTGGTCAATATATTCATAATTAAAGAAAAAACGGTCCATTAATTTGAAATATTTTATATTTATTATCATTTAAAAATAACATGTATAATTATTGGTTATTTAGTGATTTAAAAAACATCATAAATTATAATTTATTACATAATAACAATATATTCAATATTGACAATATTCATTTAATACGATTTTAAAAAATATTGGTTCAATGTATTAATTAGATTATATTTTTCTAAGACAATATTAACTAGAAATATTCATCTAAAAAATAATATAACACACTAATTCATTCAATTTATTTCACTTTTAATATTGTAATTACAAATTATTTTAGTTTATTATTAACTAAATAATTTCTACATTGGGGTTTCTTTAGAATTTTTATAAATTATTTCATATATAAAAGAAAAAAATAAAAATTTATTATAATAATAAATAATTAATGTTTATAAATAATATATGTATCTGAAGTTGTGTTATTTTTGTTCTCATACCAATGTTTTATAGATATTAAAAGGAAAGAAAAAGAATTTTGGTTTTTTATTTACTTTTCAAATTATAAGGGTCATATGAAAAAGAAATTGGAAATGAATTTCCATATATCATATAATTTAATGTAAAAATTATAAATAAACTCATTAAAAAAAGAACATAATATTTTATACCGTTTTCTCATTTATCATTCTAGATTAACCCCTCGTAAATCCATTTTCTCTTAACCATTGTAATTAATTTGTACTACATTCAGTAATACTTTTAGTAAAAATTTAAGATTTCCTTATTATAAATTATTAATTATTATTATCAAAATTTTGAAATCCATTTTTATAAATTTAATTAACAAAATTGGTAAAATTATATTTAAAACTAATACAACATATGAGAGGAGAAAGCAGGTTGTTAAAGATAAATTGTTCTAATGATAAACAACTATATATATTTAAATTCAGCCTGAAAATGATTCCAATGACATATATTTTATTAATTTATAAAATATGATCTAATATTACATTAAAACAAATTCTAAAAATAATTTTACATTGTAAAATATTTAAACAAAATTGTAGTTTTCAATTAAAATTTATTTTTTAACCATTCATCCAAAAATGTATTATTTCAGAAAAATACAAAAAATTTACATTTAGATATTTTTTATATTATTATTTCAAAAATGTTTTCCATCTTGTCAAATTAATTTTAAAATATTGTTAAAAAGTAATTTTATATTATGTATGTAAATCAATACTAAACCATATTTTTGATAAACTTCGTTTTTTCAAAAAACAAAATATTTTATTTTAAATGATAATTATGGTATTACTAATCAATAGATAATTAATAAAATTTATAGACTATTTATTTTTAGATGTTTTTAAAACATTATATTTTCTACCATTCTAATATATATGCGATAACTATCACATTCAATAATAACATTAATTACATATTTTGGTGTGTTAAAACTCAGTCTTGTGTGTAACATACGATATCGAAGAAACTCATTGGTGTGTGTATCATATGATATTTATGAAATTAAATTTATTCCATGATAATTATATTTTCATTTCATTGGGTGTTATAAAAGGTGGAGAAGAGTTAATATCATGGGGTGGTATATGGTTCCCTCTACTGCTGCCACCACCCCAGGGGGTCTACGCCAGGCACATAGAGTTTTTGGATGAGGGTTGGGAAAACTATAGGCCATAAAGGCTTATTACCCAGAGGACTCATGGATTACTATTATTATGATATGTATCCATTATACTTTTAAAACATTACTAGGTTATAGAGGTGTGAAATATGGTTTTTTCCACTTCATTCTTGATAATTTTCTAGGATGACACAATACGTTGGTGAAACCATATAATGGTGTAGTTTGACATGGATTTTGACTGAATATTAAGGGGGAAACCTTCCACACTAAGACACATTCTTGGGATATGATAAAAACTATATAGGTGACAGAATTATTTAATATGAGGACAGTGTTGATGTGGGGTGGATGAGTCCCTTTGAGTTGTGTGTTTTGTGTAGCTTGATATGTTGGGCTTTTGGAGGAGGCCCTAGTTATGGTGAATTGGCAAGAAAGGGAAAGGATGATTTTTAGGAAGAAGAGTCTTCTATCCTAGAGTCTTGAACATGGTTTGATGTACGACACATTACTTTACCATACAATCTATAGTAAACACAGAGTGATGAGCCACTCTTCTCTTAGAATAGCCAATATTGAAGGGAAAGTGATAACAGTTGAACCCTTAAGCTCAACCCTATGAATGGAGGATCCAGTTGAGTGGATAAAATGACATTAACTCATATCTATATTGTGAATCAAATCTATAGGTTAGAGGGTGGTACATAAAATAATTATGTATCTGAATGGAGGCTATATGTTGTTTTCCTCAGTGTGGTATTTTTTCCAACCATCCATTCTCAGATGGTTACCGCTAGTGGGTGAGGAAGTTTTTCTAGCTAGTGTGATGGATTTATCGTACTATTATGAGGAGTGATCCAAGGAAGAGTATGATGATATCTTTTGTAGGGGGATATATAAAAACTATTTTAAAAAAGATAGTGTACCCCTTAGATCAGTGGTATCTTTGACATTTATGTTTCATAAAATGATGGTGGAGTGTGAGGATTCCTTTCTAAGTGCGTGTTTATTTAAAACCCCAAATGAGAGATTAACTTCTTTATATACTAAATTATAGGGACTTTCTTAATATTTGTTCCAGAATATCAGATAGCTCTCATAGAGCATCATGAGCCATGGTGGATTTGGAGGCATGTAGAAGAGGGCTCAATAAGACCCAGTGTGTTCACTTATGTTTCCCTATGTTGTTTTCCTACGATGTAGATGAAATACGTGAGTGTAGAATTCATTAACCCTATTTATATTACGTTATGTTATAGATTTTAGTACCCTCATGTTCTTTATTCTATACTATCACATGAGGCACTTGATGATGGTTCTAGAATTATTTAAAAAGTACAAGTTTAATTGGGACATCTCTTAGGGTCATGTCTGGATTCAGGAGGTTCACTTCTCATTATATGACTTCTATGAAATAAGAGTTCATATTGACCTAAAAAAGGTTATGAAAATTTTATATTTGATGTTACAGAATGGTGAATTTATAGAATAAATTCTAAGAGTGAGGTCTTTATCAGCTGTTATTGAGTGTGGTAATGGTGCAGTTGTACACATTGTATTTGAACCTTGTGGGTGAGGATGACACAAAATTTCTCTATTAGATTATGAAAACCCTTTGATTTTTTATTGGGACAGGGATTCATAACATAGATATTTTAATTTTTAGTTCTTTCATGACAAGATATCTACTAGACATGTTCTTAGTCGATTTCTAGAAGCTGGGGAGTACATTGACATTCAAAGGATTGAAGATGAAACCAGTTTGGTTGTCAGATGAGGTGATTAGGGGTTGTTTTCCCTATATAATAAGAAAATTAGTGGGGTGGTTGTACACAGATACTTTGAATTTTGGTTTTTGGGGGGGTATGGAAGAAGTGGAATGTTACTGAGTTAGCTCTTGAGGTCTGTCATATCTTTAGATAGAGGATGAGGTTCCAAGATTATAGAGGAAATGGGGTGGAATTTTTTTTCAGTATGGGGTTCCATGATCAATGATTTTTTAGGGCACAATCATAGTGATCATATGATGGATCACTATCTAATCCTACTTCCTAACAATTAGAGGGTAGATCATAGTGGGGAGTTTAATATTTTTTTGGGTGAATGAGGATTTTGGTTCTAATTTGTTGTTTATCTAATTTTTTCTACCCCATGAATCAAATTTTCAAGTTAGATTGAGGCCCTATAGGTCACGAATGTACTGGTCAGAATTGGAGAGAAAAATATTTTTTGTACCCTTCATTTAGTTTCTATATCATGTTAGTGAGGTCGTGTACAATTATAACATGTGATCATAGTTGGACTAGGTTTTTAGTGTTTTCCACATGTCACAGTTGAGTACACACGTGCATTCTTTATTTCACCATTTTATCACATATGATCTGGGCATTAAGTGTGTAGTTTCCTTTTCAAGGAACCGGTAGGGTTTTAGAACTATCTATTATACTCGTTGTAAGAATTTGGTCCCCCTCAGTTTGTATTTTTTTGCAGAATGAGGACAATTTAGAGAGCCCACTATTGTGGGAGACCCTATTAATACCTTATTTCCCCCCTTTGTGTATATGATTTCTCTTTTTGGGATGAAATTCCTTAAATGTGGAGGGTGTAGTGAATTTATTTTAATGTGTGAGGCCTTAGAATATTTATAACAAGACTTGAAATGTTGGGTGCTGGGAGGTAATAAAATTTCTAGGCCCATAAAACCTTAGAGTTTTGATATTAAAAATATTAAAAATATGTTAGAAATCACAAATTATTTCAATAAAGGTGGAATAAATAGACAATACAGTCTCCGATCTAGAATCTGAGGTTGTGGTTGAGTTTTGAATGTGACCTTTACCCAAGGTGAGATAGAATTTGTATTGATGTCAGGTTCTCAGTTTAGGATTAGTGTTTAGAGATGTGTTGATGATATATTAGTTTATTTAAAAAAATAAACAGAAAAATATATCCTCACACCCCTTATGTTTCATTTTAATAAGGAAAGGAGGTGGATTCTCCCTTATGTAGTGGATAACCCAAAGATCAATTGAGGGAGATGAAAGGCACTATCAAACTCAATTCTAGATAGATATCACTCATGGATCATAATGTCACACATTCAAGGCACACACCTAGACCCTATGTCTCGGAGTTTTTCCACAAGGTTGGAATATTTATGAGAAATACATATATATCGCCTTATATATGTTAATGTATAGTTTTAGAACCATATTATGACTACTAGATATTCTCGGGGGGTAGATATAAGGGATTTGGTTAAAATAGAGGGATTCATGAGGCTTGTGAGGATTTACCATTTCGAAAATCCAATCACATGAAATGTAGTGTATGGAAAAATGGAATGTGTTAATCTTATTTAGGTATGATGAACATTTTACAACAATATCTCATATACTAGAGGTGTATGATGTGTAGTTTTAATTGACCGAGTGGCCATGTACATGGATGGAACATCATATAATGGGACATTGTCATGTGGTAGCCCTCATCCAGACCTAATGTTTTCTTGGGATTAAGGAAAAGGAAAAATACATGGGAACAAGACGTGGTATACAAAAACATGATCATGTACATAGTAATGTTCATAGACAAAAGATTTGTCTAGAATAAGAGTTATATGACATGTACCTAGGATACACACATTGTAAGGAAGCATGGAATGTTAATCCATGTACAAGTGATGACACACCTAAGTCATTATGTGGGGTTATACATACAGTAACCCCTTAAAAAAGTTATTTACATTGGTAAACAATGAGTTTCATAATGGTAAATGGCTAGTGGTTATCTGTAAGAGACATTAAAATTACCCTACAACTACCCTATGTATACTCCCCTTAGAGACTTATATCATGAACATATACATATTTAATAGTGAGATGTTGGCCCTTGACTTGTCTATCCTGAGTAGTTTTCCACATAGAATGTGTTGGAGGTCATGTTTTTGTCATGAGGTGTGTGAAATTAGGTGATTATAGAGTTCCAATTAATTTAGTGATGTTCATACAGTGTATGTGATTGGTTTTTATTTTTATAGAGGTATCAAAGATTATAAATTAACTATCATATCATGGTGCAAGTGCCCTATACTTTCTACCCAAGTAGTATTCCTTGAGCATCGTGTTATGAGTGGTATTTAGGTTTGACCCCCCCCATGTTTCACCGGGGCATGTGTCACCCATACTCATTATAGAGGTAGAGCCATCACTCTCATATATTGGGAATGAGTCATATATCTACGATGTGGTACTCTCATATCATCAATCATTGGAGTGGAGTGGGTCCTTCTTGGGAGTTGTGGATCCCTCAGATAGTGGATTATATAAGCTATTGTGAGCCCCTCCAATTAGATTACAGTGAGATTACATGTAATGTATCTATTGGTGTAACACCCTAGGTAAATAAAGAATATGACATTTTCATATTTATCCAAATTTTTGAATAAAATATTAATATTACTTTAAAGGGAATGCTATGCTCGATGGCGTACCCAATACGCAACAACAAGTTTCCTGGGAATCTTGTGTTGCTCTCTAATAATAATATAATATTATTTTAAATGGTAGTTAACACCTAGCCATTGTAATGGCGATAAAGAACAGAACTAACTAAAAAATGATTATATATGTTTGTAAAATATTTTTACTTTCATCCAATAAATTTTAGAGGCTTAAAATGTGAATGAATCCAATTTTAAGCGTAAATATTCTAATATTCTTTAAAAGGTCGATTAACCACCTTTTAATGGAGAATTCTTTTTAAATACACTTTTTGACAGTTTCATATGATATATTGGACCAAATAAAATTATTCTGTAAAATCGGGACATCAAAATTTACATTGTGTAAATTTTTGGTATTTTTCAGATAAAGTTCATTTTTTAATGAATAGAGAAAATGTTGTATTTTAATACAAAACCTCTTTTTAATATAATTTATTTATATGATTAGATTACCTTTTTAATTGGATTTAAAGTCCAATTATAATATATTTTTACCATTTAATCCAATAGTGGTCATTGGAATTAATTTCACTTTGAAATTGGACTTAAACTAGTGTCAATCTTTTAATAGATATTGTTTCTTAAAACCACGCTATTTGTTTTGACAATGGGAATTAATTATTAAAATAATTAATGCAAATTATATGTTTTGAATTTTGTAAAATAGACATTATTTTTGAATTCGGATTATCAAATATAGCTTAGGGTGAATTTTTGGTATTTTTCTGAAAAACTTCAATTTTTGATGAATAGTGAAACCACTAAGTGGTAGTTAAAGAAACTGATTTTTTGTTTAAATGAAACTTTTCCACTTATGTGATTTGATTTTCAAAAATCTGACATACATGGTAGTCATTAAGAAGTAAAATGTGGTTCAATGAGATTAAAATAATTTTTGGTGAATAGTAATTGTTAAGTTTTATTAATCGCGATTAAAGGTAATTAGTGCAATTTAATGTAAAAATAATGTTTTAATAATATGAAATGACCTAGACACATGTCCTACCCTCATTGGATGTGTCATGGCTGACCAAGAAAATCCATGGGTCATCATGGGGACCCCATGGAGCCACATTGGTAGGAAAATGAAATAAATAACTTTTTATTTGAAGTTAAAATTAAAATGTCATAAACATGTGTTGTTTTACTAAAACAATTTTTACATGGGTTTATACGAGTCATATTTCTGACTATAAATATTCATTATAAAGAGAAAAATATTTACTACATCATGATATATTTTTTATTATTTTTAGACACTAAATAAATTAAATTATTTATGACACCATGATGATGCAGAAATTACCTCATTATTTAACGATTTAAATAAAATGAAATGACAATGTAAAATCTAAGACCTACACTTGTCACAAACCTATTGGATGGGTGGATTTCGAAACCATATCACCTTATCCTAGAAATATATCCTTTTGGGACCTTTAAAATCCGAAAAAACATTATATAATAAAGTAATATTTTATAACTTTCCAAGAGTTCCCCTCCTCTCCTCTTATAAAAGGCCCCCACCTCTACCACCTTACCCACACCTCTCAAGAATTTGGCTAGGCAAACCCCAGCAAATTTCATCTCTCAATATCCCTCTCTTCATCATTTAAGCCTCACTTTTGGCAGAATCCTTTCCAAGGAAGCCTTTGAGCACAAATCAAAGAGAGTTACCTGATTTAATGGTAGTGTCCTCTCTTGTGTTCTTATGTTTTATTTTGCTTCTCCAACCCTCTAAACTATTTTTATTCCTTTATTTTGTAACAAAACTAGTATCTTAAATATACTATTATGTTGTTATGTGAAGTATTCGAGTTACACTTACACACAACTTCGTCTAATGGTTAAAGAACATATTGTTTCTGTGGATGGGGAATTACTGCCTCACGAAACGATGATTGTTCAATATTATTTTAACACCTTCAAAGGTGGACATTAAGATGACACAATATTTATATATGATATATAATATTTTTATTTTTTCCTTAATCTTCTGTATTTTTCATTTATTTAATACCTTTATGGTTTCAATTATGGGTAAATGCGATATCTTCATTTTAGGAAGTGAAGACTACTGCCCCCTCAAAGTGATTTGATTCGTTAATGCCATATATGGGATGTATAAAGTATGTAATTAATGGTATTACATATGATATCCTCCTGGAATTATAATATAACTTTATATCATTATTATTTGATTTCATTGAATACAAAAAAAAAAGAAATGAATGTAGCGTTCATGCGTACGTACGGCTTACCGTCTCCATGAATGGTACATTTCATTTCTTATCTCCAAATGTTATGTACTACTATAAGTACATATATATAATGGATATATATGTAATATATTACATCTAAATGATGGATATAATTCTGGAATTATAATATATATATCTCTCATTTTGTTTTA
The DNA here is from genome assembly GCA_963277665.1 of Viscum album. NCBI lineage: Eukaryota > Viridiplantae > Streptophyta > Magnoliopsida > Santalales > Viscaceae > Viscum > Viscum album. The sequence continues at coordinate 1,586,569,580 of OY728131.1, forward strand.
ATTCCATTAATATGACAAAAAAAGAAAGTAGCGTTCATACGTACGTACGACATACCGTCTCCATGAACGGTGCTTTTAATTATTATCACCAAATGTTATGGAATAGTATAAAATGAATATATACGGGATATATATGATATTTAAAACACATTTATTATTCTGGATATGATGTACCTATAACTACATGGAAAATTCTTTTCCAACAAGTTCAATTTTTACTCATGTACTGAACATCGCGAAAAACGTCTAATATGAACTCAATTTATAAACCAATTATTATAATATTATAATATGTGATATGAGCTGGATAATAATCTTTAATGGAGGTAATTATGAAATTATAAATTGACCAATTTTTATTATTCAGGAGATCAAAGAATGATCGAGTCATGTCGGACATGAGGTAAGGGATCTTACCCCTCCCTTTCTTTTTAAGTAATCTCCTTTATGTGACTTCTTTTAAGCACATCTTTATTATGTTGGGGGATGTTATTTTTTATTCATCTTGATGTAAATTTTATTTGAATATTATGGGAGACCCTATTTGATCTCATCAATCCATTTTTGGATATTTTAAGTGGTGCCGTTAGGCTGCCGAATTTTCGTAAGGGATTTTTCATCTCACTTTTATTCCCGTGAGATTTATGCAATATTTTCCACCATTTCCTTTGAGTGGTTTATGTACCACTGATTATTATACTCCTTTTTTAATTTAATTCCATTTATGGGTATTTAAATATTCATTGTATAACACTTCTTCAATGGGGTGTACGTTTCGAAAGTTACCCAATTCGGTAAGGGAACCTTTCACCCTCCTCTTTTTAAAAGACTTCTTTTGTTATGTCGTTTAATTCACATAATATTATGTTGGGATACGTTCTTCTATATCCTTATTGATGTAAATTTTATTTTTAAGTGATGATATACCCTTTTTATCTCTCATCAACTCATTTTCTGAATTTTGAAGTGACGCCGTGAGGCTGTCGAATTTTACCAAGGGAACTTTTTTACCCAATTTAGATTTCTTTGGGTTCAACATATAGTTATTGAATATGTCATACTTTGAATATGTGTGAATGACCTTTCATTGTTTTACAATTAATATCCACTTATATTGGGTATATTTATATTTGTCACACATAATTTTGAGATTGATTTATCCTTATTTTAAGGATACCTTCTTTATAAGGGATTTCATCACATTTTATATTTCTATTGAGACTTCATTGTTTTTATGCCCCAATTCACTCTTATATGGTGTATATATTGTCCTTTGGAATATTATTTCATGAATCCATTTATTATCATGATATTATAAAGTTCTGATTAAATGTTATTCCCCAATTATTGTATTCAAGTGTCTCTAATATTGGTAAAACACTTTAACCAAAATATCGCTTTAAATGTTTTAATGATTTGTTCTTATTAATATACATGTTTTCAAAATGGTTTTAAGGATTTATTTATAAGGATATTAATGGATTAAAATGTTAAAAGCTTCAAGGTGGTATGGGACACTTTTAATCAAAAATATCTTTATTTAAATTTTTAAATGGTTTTGAAAATGGTTTTTTAATGGATTCATTAATTCAATATCTTAAAATGTTATATTTTGATTGAAATGTGGAAATGTTATGTTTACTTTATGCATGTTTTATGTGATACGTTTATGTTATGGTTCTTGGGAATTGTTATTAAAAGGGTTGTTCCATGATAAACTAAGGGCGGGTGAGTCCGATATAGCTCTCCAATGCATTGGGTAACGCGAAGGGGTTAAACGTTAAGGTTTCTCCGAAGATATTTAGGGAATATACTGTGATGGGTATTCAAACGTAACCAAGAGGGTTACTCCCTACGTACGAATGTTATGAATGCCTCAAGTTACCTTTATGTCTTATGATTTCTATGATTTATTCATGATTTGTTGAGGTATGTTAAAGTGCTTATGTTTTATTTGTAAAGTATGATTTCATTGATTCTTATGTATACATGTACTCATGTTTCCTTTACAAATTTGTATATCCCTTACTGAGCTATTTATGCTCATCCCAAGTTTTTGAAATGTTTTACACAGGACTTAAAGATGAATAGGGTCAAGGATGTTATCAAGGAAAGAAATTCTATCTAAAACATGGAACAAGACATGTTTCTTTTAAGAGTTTTTTATGCAAACTTAGTAGAAGTGTCTACTTTGTAATCTTTTGAGATTAAAAGTGATGTCCTAATTCTCTAAAACTCTAAACCTGAAAATATCCTCAATGTGAATTATTCATTTAATTCAATATTAAGTATGGTTTAAGGACGGGGCCTTATAGTTGGTATAAGAAGTCGGTTTAGATAACTTTAGAGGTTAGTGTATTATCTAAGAATAAGATACATTACCATAATGGATATGATTTAAAAAAGAGTCCTAGTTTTAGATAAAGTGAATGAGTAAGTATATCTTAGTGTTTATCTTCCTCATTTTTACATGATGGTTTTGTTGATATACTCACACTGACATTTCTATTTTTAGTAAATGGATGGATCTAGTAGGCACCAATGTGACAATGGGTTTGAAGGAAACTATGGTGGTTCTCTGATTAAGAGACTGGATGATATGGGGGATTCATTGAAGAATCCCGTGGTTGTTCTAAACCAACTATCAAAGAGTCATGGTCAACCACTTGAACCTTGGTATGTTCTGTAATGCATCTTGTATGAGATGACCAATCAATGTGGAAGTTCAGGTAATAATTATAAAGGTAACCATTAGTGTTTATATGATCCTAGCTTTTTAGGAAATTATGGGTTACTCTATGATATGATAGAAATTAAAAGGCATGAGATAAAATTGAGGTGAAATTATGTTATGGTAATTTTTGATGATTTTATCTCTTTTTGGGGAATTATTTGATAATTATATATTTTGTAAAAAGGAAAACACGCAAACCGTGTGGCAACCTGTTGCATCGGAAAAAGCTGCGGGAATTGAACCCATAACCAAAGTGTGACTGGTATTTATTGCCTACCACTGGACTACGTGAAGTCCTTGGTTAGTATGACTTATTCTTTTTTGTTATATGATTTAATGAATTAAGAGTAAGTTGATTTTGGGTTATATATGGGAATTATTAACCTATCATGGAGGATATGTGATTAGGTTAATAACTTTTCAGTATGAGACTTTATGAGCGACTGATGTTATTTAGAGATAAAAGTTAATATGTACCTTGAAGACTATGTGATTAAACCCTTCAAATATTTGGGTTTCAATCTTAGTTTGGTTTACATTGATGAATTTTATGGAAATTTTTTTTATTGAATGGTCTTCGGTAAACTTTGGGTTTTGTTGGACAAATTTTGGAGATTACGAATAGATTTTCTTTTTTATAAAAGATTATCAATTTGTGGATTATCTAATCTTGTTCAAACAATTTTGGTTTTTGTTAAGGTCTAAATACATGGGAAATATATAGTTCTCTTTTGTGGATTAGGTGATTCTATAGAAGTTGATTATAGCTCTCTTAATATTAGCAAGTCATCCTAAATACTCGTATTTTGGAGAAAATATGAGTTTGTGTAAGAAATCTAGTAGGAGATGAGAGTCTACACGACAAGTTTGTTTCCTTAAGATCAAAAATAAATTCCTCAATGAAAATAAACTTAAAAAAATGTTTTCTATTAAATTTTCCTACTGGGGAATTGAATACCGTTTAACCCACCACAATTTTGTGATTTTCTTATGGTTAAATTTCTTTTAGACATGTTTACTATAACTCTCCCTCAGAACATGACCCTTTGTTTTTTCTTCCATTTCCATGTTTTCCTACATAGAATCCTAATATGGGTTAACTCGGGTGACCTTTGTAATTCTCTTTCTTTATTTTAAAGTGATAGTTTTACTGACTCTTGTTCTGATGTGGGATTTTCAATGAATTTTCTAGGCCTAATTTTAAAAATTGCGAGGACGCAATTCCCAAAAGGGGGGGAGGATGTAACACCCTACGTAAATAAATAATATGACATTTTCATATTAATCCATATTTGTGAATAAAATATTATTATTACTTTAAAGGGGACGCTATGCTCGATGGCGTACCCAGTATGCAACAATAAGTTTCTTTGGAATCGTGCGTTGCTCACTAATAATAATATAATATTATTTTAAATAGTAGTTAATGCCTAGCCGTTGTAATGGAGGGAAAGAACGGAACTAACTACAAAATGATTATATATGTTTGTAAAATATTTTTACTTTTATCCAATAAATTTTAGAGGCTTAAAATGTAAATGAATCCAATTTTAAGCGTAAATATTCTAATATTCTTTAAAAGATCAATTAACCACATTTTGATGGAGAACGCTTATTAAATCCACTTTTTGAAATTTTTATATGTTATATTGGACCAAATAAAATTCTTCTTTAGAATCGGGAAATCAAAATTTATATTGTGTAAATTTTTGGTATTTTTCCGATAAAGTTCATTTTTTAATGAATAGTGAAAATGTTGTATTTTAATTCAAAACCTCTTTTTGATCTAATTTATTTATATGATTAGATTACCTTTTGAAATTTTTTTAATGTCCAATTATAATATATTATTACCATTTAATCAAATAGTGGTCAGTGGAATTAATTTCACTTTGAAATTGGACTTAAACTAGTGTCAATCTTTTAATAGATATTGTTTCTTAAAAACACGCTATTTGTTTTGACAGCGGGAATCAATTATTAAATTAATTAATGCAACTTATATGTATTTAATTTTGTAAAATAGACATAATTATTGAATTCGGAATATCAAATATAGCTTAGGGTGAATTTTTGTTATTTTTCTGAAAAACATCAATTTTTGATGAATAGTGAAACCATTAAGTGGTAGTTAAAGAAACTGATTTTTCATTTAAATGGAACTTTGCAACTTCTGTAATTTGATTTTCAAAAATAAGACATACATGGTTTTCATTAACAAGTAATATTTGGTTCAATGAGATTAAAATAATTTTTGGTGAATAGTAATTTTTAGGTTTTATTAATCGCGATTAAAGGTAATTAGTGTAATTTAAGGTAAAAATAATGTTTTAATAATATGAAATGACCTAGAAACATGTTCTACCGTCATTTTATGTGTCATGTATGACCAAGACAATCCATGGGTCAACTTGGGGACCCCATGGAGCCACTTTGGTAGGAAAATGTCATAAATAACATTTTATTTAAAGTTAAAATTAAAATGTCACAAACATGTGTTGTTTTACTAAAACAATTTTTTACATTGGGTTATACAAGTAATATTTCTAACTATAAATATTAATTAGAAATATAAACTATTTCCTACATCATGAATTTTTTTTATAATTTTTAGACACTAAATAAATTAAATTATTTATGACACCATGATGATGCAGTGATTACCTCATTATTTAACGATTTAAATAAAATGAAAAGATAATGTAAAATCTAAGACCTACACTTTTCACAAACCTATTTTATGGGTGGATTTATAAATCTTATCAGCTTATCCTCAAAATATATTCTTTTGGGACCTTTAAAATCTGAAAAAACAGTATACAATAAAGTAATATTTTATAACATTCCAAGAGTGCCCCTCCTCTCCTCTTATAAAAAGCCCCCACCTCTACGACCTTACCAAAAAATCTCAAGCCTTTGGCTCGGCCAACCCCTGCCCATTTAATCTCTCCACATCCCTCTATTCATATTTCATGCCTCACGTTGGGCAGAATTCTTTCCATGGAAGCCTTTGAGCTCAAATCAAAGAGAGTAACCCGATTTAAAGGTAGTGTCCTCTCTTGTGTTCTTGTGTTTTATTTTTATTCTCCAACCCTATAAACTCTTTTTATTCCTTTCTTTTGTAATAGCACCAGTATCTTCAATATACTATGATGTTTTTATGTTAAGGATTCGAGCTACACTTACACACAACTTCGTCTAATGGTAAAAGAACATACTGTTTCTATGGATGGTGAATTACTGCCTCACGAAACGATGATTGTTCAATATTCTTTTAACACCTTCAATGGTGGACATTAAGATGTCACTATATATATATATATATGATATATAATATGTTTATTTTTTCCTTAAGCTTCTGTATTTTTAATTTATGGCATACCTTTATGGTTTCCGTTATGGGTAAATGCGATATCTTCATTTTAGGAAGTGCGGACTACCACCCCCTCAAAGTGATTTGATTTGTTAATGCCATATGTGGGACGTATAAAGGATGAAATTAATGGTATTACATATGATATTCTACTGGAATTATAATATAACTTTATATCATTCTTATTTCATTCCATTGAATACAAAAAAAAGAAATTAAAGTAGCGTTCATGCGTACGTACGGCTTTCCGTCTCCATGAACGGTACATTTCATTTCTTATCTCCATATGTTATGTACTATTATAAGTACATATATATAATGGATATATATGTAATATATTACATCTAAATTATGGATATCATTCTGTAATTATAATATATATAACTCTCATTTTGTTTTAATTCCATTAATATGACAAAAAAAGAATGTAGCGTTCATGCGTACGTACGGTCTACCGTCTCCAGGAACGGTGCTTTTAATTTTTATTTCCAAATGTTATGGAATAGTATAAAATGAATATATATGGGATATATATGGTATTTAAAACATAAATACTATTCTGGATATGATGTACCTATAACTACATGGAAAATTCTTTTCCAACAAGTTTAATTTTTACTCATGTACCGAACATCGACAAAAACATCTGATATGAACTCACTTTATTAACCAATTATTATAACATTATAATATGTGATATGAACTGAATAATAATATTTAAAGTAGGTCCTTAAGAAATTATAAATTGACCAAATTTTATTATTCAGGATATTAAAGAACGATCGAGTCATGTCGGACACGAGGTAAGGGATCTTACCCATCCCTTTCTTTTTAAGTACTTTTCGTTATGTCACTTCATTTAAGCACCTATTTTTTAAGTTGGGGGATGTTATTTTATATTCATCTTGCTGTAAATTTTATTTTAATATGATTATAGACCCTATTTGATCTCATCAATCCATTTTTGGAAGTTTTATGTGGTGCCGTTAGGCTGCCGAGTTTTCGTAAGGGATTTTTCATCTCACTTTTATTCCCGTGAGATTTATGCTACATTTTCCACCATTTACATTGAGTTTTGTATGTACTGCCCATTATTATACAACTTTTGTAATATAATCCCATTTATGGGTATTTACATATTCATTGTATGACACTTCTTCAAAGGGGTGTACGTTTCAAAAGTTACCCAATTCAGTAAGGGAATCTTTCACCCTCCTCTTTTTAAAAGAGTTCTTTTATTATGTATTTTAATTCATATACTATTATGTTGGAATATGTTCTTATATATCCTTATTGATGTAGATTTTTTGTCCATGTGATGATATACCCTTTTTATCTCTCATCAACTCATTTTCTGAATTTTCAGGTGACGCCGTTAGGCTGTCGAATTTTACCAAGGGAACTTTTTAACCCAATTTCGATTTCTTTGGGTTCAACATGTAGTTATTGAATATGTCATACTTGGAATTTGTGTGAATGAACTTTTATTGTTTTACACATAATATCCACCTATATTGAGGTCATTAATATTTTTCACTCATAATTTTGAGATTGATTTATCCTTAATTTAAGGATACCTTCTTTATAAGGGATTTCATCACATTTTACATTTCTATTGAGACTTCATTGTTGTTATACACTAATTCACTCTTATATGGTGTATATACTATCCTTTGGAATATTATATCATGAATTAATTTATTCTCCTGATATTATAAAGTTATAATTAAATGTTATTCCTCAATTATTGTATTCAAGTGTCTCTAATTTTGGGAAAAACCTATTAACCAAAATATCGCTTAAAATGTTTTAATGATTTGTACTTATTAATATCCATGTTTTGAAAATTATTTTAAGGATTTATTTATATGGATATTAATGGTTTAAAATTTCAAAAGCATCAAGGTGGTATGAGACACATTGATTCAAAAATATATTTATTAAATGTTTTAAATTGTTTTGAAAATGGGTTTTTTTGAATGGATTCATTATTTAAATATCCTAAAATGTTATATCGTGATTGAAATGTGGAAATGTTATGTTTCTTTTATGCATGTTTCATGTGATACGTTTATGTTATGGTTCTTGGGCATTGTTATGAAAACGGGTGGTTCCGTGATAAACTAAGGGCGGGTGAGCCCGATATAGCTCTCCAATGCGTTGGGTAACGTGAATGGGTTAAACATTAAGGTTTCTCCGAAGATATTTAGGGAATATACTATGATGGGAATTCCAAATGTAACAATGAGGGGTACTCCCTATGTAAAAATGTTATGAATTACTGAAGTTACCTTTATGTCTTATGATTTCTATGATTTATTAATGATTTGATGAGGTATGTTAAAGTGCTTATGTTTTATGAGTAAAGTATGATTTCATTGATTCTTATGTATACATGTACTCATGTTTTGTTTTCATATTTTTATATCCCTTACTGAGCTTTTTATGCTCATCCCATGTATTTGAAATGTTTTACACAGGAATTAAAGATTAATAGGGTCAAGGATGTGATCAACGAAAGACATGATATCTAAAACATGGAACTAGACATGTTTCATTTAAGAGTTTTTTTATGTAAACATATTAGAAGTGTCTACTTTGTAATCTTTTGAGATGTAATAGTTATGTCCTAATTCTCTAAGACTCTAAACCTAAAAATATCATCAATGTGAATTATTCATTTAATTCAATATTAAGTAAGGTTTAAGCCCCGAGCCTTATAATTGGAGTCTATAGAGATATCGGTTAATAAATTAAGTGGAGAGAAGTAGAACATCCACTCTATATCTTGTTTGGCCACATAGGGCCTCTGTTGGATATGACAGTCCCTCCATTACAGGGAAACTTTGAAAAGTGCAGGTCCACCGCACATTTTTACTAATAATTTTGGATGCCACAGATGGATGTTTTAGAAAATTGGTGATACCTGATGAGTGATATCTCTAAAATTAGCATCATCAAGGGTTTTATGGCTCAAAGACTATTCTCTTTTGGAAGAATGAAACAATTGAGGTATGAATGTAATCACGTGGTAAGATTAATGGTTGAGACCACAATACATTGATTTTGTGATGAGTATATTGGGGTTATTTTGAGAATCCTTTAGGTGTTATAATATATTTATTATCATATTAGGTGCTGATGAGATGACTATTCATGTATAGTTGAGGTGTGTAGATGAAGAGTCATGTTCCCTCTCGCTGGGGTTTTCTGTACCCTCTTTTAATATGTTGACCATAATATTTCCATTCAATTACTCCATATTACTTTATGTTTTGTAGAGGCTACTGGGTATTGTTTTAATCACCCCTGTATGTGATCTATCTGATCATTCCATTTCTTATGTAGAAAATTTTCCTTTTGATAGAGACCTAGGAGGACCCATAATAGGCAGAGTATAGTGAGCTAGACTGATTAAGATGTGTACCGGTGGTTTTATTTGAAAGCATCCCCATCCTATCGAGAATGTTATATTTTTTATTAGTTTTTTGTTGGATTTTAATTTTCCCATGTTCATGGTTTTAACAGTTTTTCCATACTCTGATTATTAGATAGTTATATGCATGCATTTTGGTAATAGATGTATTATTCCCTCTAAATAATATCGTAGAGATTGATTTTTTTGGGTATGTGTGTAAAGGTATCATGTGACAAGGCCTCCTATTTGTGTGATATTCCTACACAATTTTTATCTCTAAACCCTAGTCTATTAAATGTGTCCATGGAGTTGTCACACTCAGCTTATCTCCGATCAGGCATGTCCCATTAGGTCAGGTCTTGAAATTAAACAATTTTATAAGTCTATTTTGTATTATATACAATATTTTTAGTTGAAAATTTATATCTCATTCACTCATTTTAAACATAATTAAGACCCCAATTTTTTATAAGAGTTATTTCAATATCGCTTGATCAGACTCACTTCATGACTAAGGGTCATCTTCTATCATATTTTTAACCTTTATGAAAACAAACTCCTGTGTTCGTGAGACATTTTCTATGTGTATGAGTCATTTCTATGTTCATTAAAGTCAATATAGGATGTGTATTAGTCATTATATTTTTCTTATATTTCATTCCAATGGGTATATGAGTTATCTAGTTTGTGTGTCTGTGTGAGTGGTTTACTAAAGCGAGTTTATAGATAATTATAACGTGTGTATGGGGGTCATTACAACATGAATATGAGCCATTATAGTGTGAATATTTTCATTTCTGTGTGTGAATGAATAATTATAATGTTCATATAGGTCATTAAAGTGTATATAGGTGTCATCCAGTGAATGTATGAGTCATTTTTTTTAGAATTCAGTTGTAAATTTCTTATTCTGTATATAATTCATACCCTATATGAAAATTCCATTCAATATGGAATCAATTTTTATTATTTTAATAAAAATTTTAACTAAAAATAAGTGAATAAATAATAGTTTGAAGAAGATATATGTATTCATTGATTTAGTTAATTTTATCATAAATAATTGGATATTAATATGGATCATATTATGGGAGATTACGACACTTAAATTACAATGAAACAAATAGGTTTTTTGGGAATGAATTTGACAATGTAGGGAATGAAACAATATATTAATTTAATGAATAGAAGAATTTTATATTGATATAACTTCTTGTTTCGCATTAACTAAGATGACTAGAATATCAACTTCGAGATCAGAGAGCATCTAAAATCAATCTGGACCTAGTTCATACAATTTCATAGCATGTTCCCATATTTTTAATGTATCCATTCTTGTGCATCATTTAGTGCAACTTCTTATAAGAAAGGGGATTCAAAAAATTATTCTCTTTATTTTTTTAAATCATGGTATTACCATGATAATGATTTATAATAGGTAACAATATTAATAAACGAAAGAAATATGATAACTATAATAATAATAAAGGAATGGAATTGTGGGATTCATCTGTCTGCCCGAATGGCCCGAAGGCCTTCATTTTTTATTGATTTTCATAACCCCTCTTTCAAGGGATGAGAGGGAACCCTTACAAGGCCAGTAGGCTAAGAGATTACATGGCCCATAGGCTTAAGAGATTACATGACCCGAAGGTCTTAATGGAATTCAACCAGACTATCTACAAGGAACTTCCCCTCCCCAGCATCTACATCTTGATAGTAGTTCTCCACCTTTGCATGACCGTTTGGCTAGGCTTTCCGTGCAAGCACAGGCTGGTACCGATGGCATAGCCATACCCTCTCATTTTGAAAATCCATTTGGCTCTGCTCTGGTGAGTGTACCGGCTCTGAATCCTCTTCTGAGGCTGATTTAATGGTTTTAATTATTTTATATAGTCCTCTAATGAGAATACAATTACTGAATACACTACTACTAAAATAAATTATTAAATTATTGTTGTGATTTAAATTATAATAATTATATTTCATAATTAGTAAATAAATGAAAACTATTAATGATTTGGATATATGAATAACCTATTGATTGTTATGATATTTCATGATTTTTTTGCTTATATTGTTATTGTTGAATATATACTCACTCTTGTGATTTGTGTAATTTTTTTGGTATTTAAATAAAATGTCACATCTCATATATTTTTAATAAATAAGGGATAATAATGGATATTAATTACATGGAAAATAAAGTACTTCTTATGAGTTTTATATTATCCATGAGATTATAAGTCTTGGACATCATATTTAATCCGCAATTTCAATTATGAAAATGTGTTTGTGTTATGATGGTATGTAATGTGAGATGTTTTGGGTTCATGGATAGGAATGTTGTGTTGGTGATTTTTATGAGTCTATCCATGGGAATGGAATTTGTTTTGGTGCGATGCTGGCATATTATTTCACTACTGTAGACTAGTGTCTCTAATGTCAGGTTTCTTATTTTTTTATCCATGATTCATTATATAAAAAACTATAAGTGATGTCATAAATTACTTTTTTACTTTTCTAATACCTAATGTATAAATGAATATATAAAATCAGATATTTTTAAAATTGGCCTATAAATAACCATGAAAACCTAAAATATCAGGACATTTTAACCTCGAATATTGAATAACTAATATGAAATGACCCTTTTTACATCTTTTATTTCTAAAACATTATTTTAAAATAATTATTTAAAATAATTTATTAATTATCATACATGAAAATTACATTATGGATTTTTATTATATCATAACTGAAGTACAAATAATTTTTAATTGTTTTTTATATTACACCAACCGAACCTACATACATAAAGACTAATAGCTACAAAAAAAAAGAAATTACATTAGAAAAAAACACCAATATCAAATTTTAAATGATATATGCACATCAAAACATTATTCTAAATATATTTAATTTTAAATTGAATTATAAACTTTCAATGTATACATAAACTAAGATGAAAATAAAGATAAAAAATAATCTACTCACGCTCCAAATAGACAATTCAACTCATTTGAAAAATAATTTTAAGCATCAATTTTCTTTTAACAAATTAATTAAATTTAATCGAAATATATTTGAAGAATAATTTCAATATAAATAAAATTATGGTTTGTAACAAAATCATACGATGACAAACATTGTAACCATTCCAATAGTTTTTATTTCATATATAAATCTTTAAAAAAAAATACATATTTTTTTATTAGTTTTATATTATGACATGTATTCTATAAAATAATGTATCAGTGAAATAATAAATAAAATTTTTAGTATAGCTGAAATTGTAATACTTAAATATGATGTCAAATCTATTCACCAATATCTTATATTTATTTTTATCTTTTATCTTGGAATGTTATAGTAACTGAATGGCCTATTTAAAAATTACATTTTTGAATTAAAATTCCTAATTTTATTATAGATAAGATTTAAATGAATTAAAATTATAACTCTAATACTTCATTGATTATTTCTTACACATCCCCATGTATATGGATAACCACTAATCCTTATTTTTATATGGACAAAAAACACCCAACATCTAATGATAACTGGTATAAAAAATATAATAGGAACTATTATTTAATATAAAAAAAATATGAAATATATATTTTAAACCTTTCATGATTGTAATTCATAAAACACCTTATTACATCTATATGTAATATTTCAAATATATAATTTTTTGCCTTCATGTTCCTGTATTTTTCGAGCTATACATGAAATAAATATTGTGTCCATGAATCAATATATAATTTTTTTCATATTTATTACAATATTCATGAAGATATAAAATTAAATATATTGGTATGGATTGTTAACAAGTTGATTTAAATGAAATAAAAATTAAAATTGACATAAATGGGAAATAATTTATCAAAATGATACCAAAAATATCTGCATTTAGATGCCCTAAAATATCTATCTAACTCATTTCCATTGTTCAATAAAACCCGAAAATTTAAATAGTTATTAAAAATTTATATGTATCCCTAAACATATAAGAATATAATAATAATCTATAATATACTTAATAAATTGGAAGTGAAGGTGATGAGGTCTAAACATGTTCTTTGATTTCATTGCATCATTTATTTACCTATAACATATTCATATGAAATATATGTTTATATATATACACACTATTATCAAGAAATTAATAAAAAATAGAATAATGGATTTAATCGATGAAAACATTAGTGGTGAGTTATTAGAAAGTTGATATAGACAATATTAAAAATGTTAAACCCTTTTATTAACTATATAAATCTCATTAGAAGGTAATTCCACACTAGTTTATGAATATATAATATAATATATCATTAACTATGATCCATATAAATCTTATGATGATTTATAGTATCCATTATATTAAATAATATCCAATGTTTTAGAATATGATATAGGTAATCCTCAATTTATGGCACACGGTGGATGTGAAACTTCGGAGGTGGGGATCGAATAGATGGGTTTCATGAAAAAGTGGAGGACTGAGATATAATGTCTAAGGTGGACTGTGATATGCATCCTAAAAATTTATTCCAATGAAATAAAATATCAATTATACATATAATATAATCCCACACTCCATATTCTCACCCGTTTACTTATTCTTAGTTTCAAAAACATCTATTTTTTTCTTATATAAACACCCTCTCTCTCAAAATAGTAGAATAACCAAATAGTTTTTGAATTGATACACCCAACCCATATCATTATACATGACCTATGAATTTTGGTTTCCCAAATGAACTAATTGTAATATAAGTCATACCCTTCAGTATAATGGTTTGTGATGTGAATTTATTCTCAAGGGTATCCTATATAAAATATTTCAAAAATTTATTATTGAATTAAAAAATATGTATATCTCAATATAAATTAAATAATTTTTAGGAATATTACCAACTACATTCACATCATATATATGATATGATACCTTATTCTACATCAATACCCTTTCTCATTTTCTATTTCCATCTATGGGGAGGAGGGGTAGTCTCTTTGGATCATGATTACATAAATTTTATTTTTTAAATGTTTTCAGTCCTTATTTGTTTTTCTAACAATGTATACCCACCCTAAGGTAATGTGATGGGGTAAAATTCTTTTCATTTTATATTTTCTGTAGATCTCCTTATAAACTATTATTTATAGACAAACATACCATTAATGTGATAATTTTTAATGATTACACATAGAAAAACATCAAATGGTTGAAATTTTACTAACCAATAATTATTACAATATACTGAATTAAATTTACATTTTCCATAAATCTTTATCAAGGAAAAAAATATATAACATGAATTATCATTTGTTTCTTTCACTAAAAATGAAATTGTAAGACAAAATTCACTTAATCATCACTTAGAAGGAATAGTTAAACATTTCCACTTAACTTTTATAGTGTCACGTATATTAAATTGAAACATTGGGTTCCTTCTAACCATCAGAATGTGTTTGATTCATCTTATTTAATATGAACAATATCTTTAATCAATTTAAAAATATTTTATTATTCTTGTAAAATATCCTTAAATTATTCATTTTCTGATGCATTGATTTAAAATAAATTATGTGATGTTATGTATGGATAATTATCATCTCTATTATTAATTCTGTATAAATGTTCATACTTTAGTTTTTTACCAATAAATTAATATAGTTTCAATGCAAAAATTATGTTCCCTTATAACTGGCTCATTTAGAGAGTGATTTAGCCAAACTGATGTGCTCTACTAAAGAAAAGTATTCTATAAAGACTCTATAACTTTTTTAAAATTTAATTTTCTCTATGATGAAGGATTTTTGTTGATATGAATTCATAACAGACCCCTTTAATCACATCATATACATCACAAAATTATTCATCCAATATATATATATAAATCCAAAAATATTTATAGTTCATAGTAAAATAACCCTTATATGTATTTTTTTTAAAAAAATATGGAGGATTGTAAATTTCTAATAAAAAAACTATATAGACTCTATTAATCAACAATATTTTCAATGAATTTAGATCCATCACTTTTTTAATAATAAAATATAGAAAGAAACACATCTCAAATATTATCAGTCTTATAGAGAATGTATTATTCCACATAAAACAATTGTAAGAGTTGTTACATACTAACTAAATAATAATTAGATTTCTTATCTATTTATATGAAATCCATAAATGACACAAAATTATTTACATTTGATGAATAACCATAAGGAACTTTTAAACTATGGAGGCACCAAAAAATGGATTTTCTCTATCTTAGATAATGTTTGAATGTTAGAGGCATGTATACTTGTTCCTATTATGAGTGAGAGATAAATCCAATAAAACTCTTATTTATAGTAATTACAAAAATGTATTCAAACCATGGTTTGTAATTCGGTTAATATCTAAAAGTGATCCAAAAAAACTCTCACATATATTCCCATCAACCATCGTCACATAAAAATTATATTTTACCTTATGAAATCCATAATATTTTTAATAAAAAAATATTGATTATATCATCCATATTGTTTAGTCATTTTTTTAGCTTTGTTTATTTACAAATATTCCATCAATGTTTTTCTTTATCTCAAAATAATTATCTTTTGAGAAATAATTTGGACTGATATGAATCAATATTGAGTAGTTGATTGACTTTTTAATTTTTAATAGTTGTTATACATAGAAATAAAACTTTAATAACCCATGTAAACTACTTTCATCCCATGGTGTAGTCATCAAAATGATGTCTTTTATTAAAAACTTAGATTACCATTATTCCCATTAAAACTACATCCAGAAAAATTTCCATATGATATAATATTATTTACTGTAAAAAACAATTTTAGGTAATTTAATGTTTTCCTTTTAATTTGAATTATAAAATAAGAGATTATATCATACTATAAGTGTTTCAAATTATCAATTTTTGTTGACAGGTAAACATCAATTTCATTTATACGCTATTTGGCCTAGAAATTATTAAACTAAACATAATATATTTCTGATCATACAAAATTCACGAGATTAGTTATAAATCAAAAATAATGTATTAAATATTATATGTTTTCTATTAACACTCCAAAAAATTAATTACATCAATTGAAATCCTATGTTTGAGATTTCTAAACTTATTTCCAAATATATAAAATTGATGATTAATTTTCATCTATTGTGGAAAATTATGTGGATTGTGTAATTTTCATTACAATTTTTGTCTATATGCCAAATTATTCATTTTATATCAGTTGAAATTTTAAATAGAAAATTTAGATGAGGAATTATATGATTTTATTAAATATCTTTATTAGTAGTTTTAGTAATAGCTAAATCAACACATGATTTTTCTTTCAAATTATGCAGTGATGCCCCATTTATAGAAAAC